>JAKOOJ010000007.1:90399883-90999883 GCA_022577455.1 Arizona elegans | reverse complement strand
CAAAGACCTCCATACCTGAGTCACTCTCCAGCCTCTGACTGCCCGGTTCACTTCACAGGCGTAGGCGAGCACCATCAGCAGAGAGATGGCATAGAACATCTGAGGGGCAGGAGGGGAGGCACACATGGGCTGCAACAGAGGCAGCTCTCCCTGCGGAACCATCTTTTTCCTAGGCTTCTGGATGGCCCGTCCCTCCCGCCCCTTCCATTCTGGCTCTTAGGTGGGGCTCTTCCCCTGCGGATGAGACTTCCCTCTGCCCGGCTGGAGGACTCGGGACTGACCCACCAGCCACCCTCTCCGACACGGACTGGGCTGGGCCAACAGTGAATCGCCCCCCCCCCCCACGCATAGACCTGCCACCCCTCCAGTGTCACCGCAGGAGGGGCTGAGTTACCATGCCAAACATCCGCCCATACAGGCAGAAGCCATGGGCCGCCCCAAAGTGCTGGGTGGGAAGGAGGTGGAGGGCCATGGTGGGGATCAGCACCGCAGCGCCCAGGAAGTCCGCGAGTGAGAGGAGGATGAGAGGCCGGAGCTGTGGACAAGCAACAGGTGAGAAGCCGCCGCTAGCCACCCAGCAGGTAGAGCCACCCTCCTTTCTGTGCCCCTTGCAGCACAGCTTTTGTCCAGCGGTGGTCCCTCTTAGCACCCAAAGCGGTGCTTCTCTGGCTGCTCCAACCTTTTCCCATAGCCCAGGCGGAGGCAGCCTCCCAGGTCTGGATGGCCAGGACTTCAATTTCAATCTCTGCAGAACCCTAATCACTCCGGGGCGGGGTGGGGGATCTCAGCTGAATGCAGCCACATTTGGATAAGACAAACATCCACGGGGAGCCTGCCCTACTACCCTAGGGCTGGAAGGGACCTTGGAAGTCTTCTAGTCCCCCCGCCCCCCATGCCCAAAGCAGGAGTCCTTACACCTTATGCCTTTCTCAAGTGAAGATACCTCCCCATTTTTTCAAGGCACCCATGTCTGTCCCTGGCAATCTGAACTAGCCAGTTGTGCCAGGCGTTTAGCAGGGCTGCCATGCGGCTCAGCTTGGGGAAGCAGCCTCAGCCTGTCAGGGTTGGCGCTGGCTCAGTCATGGGAGGCAGAATTGCCCCACGGTTAATAAAAATAGACCTGTTTCCAAAAGAGGCCCTGGGCACGCAGCTGGTTCCTGTGCCCTACACCTGGCAGTGAATAGGGGCTGCCCATCTTCAGGGGGACAGTGGCCACTGTTGCCCTTTTAGGCATTTTTGCAGACGGCCTTCCCTAGAAGTTAGGTCTCCAGGTGGAATTGCTTGTGCTTTAATCGCAGCACTTTGACCTCCATTTTCGGTTCTCTATGGTGTTTTACCACACAGCATCAGAGTTGTGTAGGAGGATAGAAAGACTGCAAAGGGAAAACAGGCTGCACCGCACTCTGCCCTTGGCAGCAGTCCTCAGGGATAAGCGGCTTCCTTCTGGAGCACTTCAATTGAGCCCATGGCAGGGATTGGCATCTTGGCATCAAGGATGCCCTGCCAAACTTTCAGGCCTCAGTCCCACTGTAACAGGCTATCCGGACAACTCATTTCACCAGCCTGTTTAAAGATCTATCACCTGCCAAACCTGTGTTCATTGAAGTTGGTGTGTGTTCTTGCACAAACCCAGCCAGCTTGTGTTATAATTCAGTGCCCTGTGAAGACCCAGAGAAAGAGTGAGGTATAAAGCAGGTTGCCCAACACCGGAGGCCATTGGAAGTCACCAATCAAACCTGGTCACAGCAGCATTGTCTTTGGCGGATGGCCATGGCCAGAATGGAGCCACTGCCCAGCAGGCTGAAAGAGAAACCCAGCGGGATCAAGTGGGCCCAGCTGCCCCCACAGATCCACCCAGGGCAGGGCTTTTCCCTACCTCTGCTCCCCAGTCAAGTTTGGCTTGGGAGCAGGCAGAAGTCCCAGGACTTTCCTCTACACCCCCACCCCCCACCCCCCTTAGCAACCATCGTGAGAACAGGGGCCTCCCTCCAGCCCTGCACCTGAGGAGGCGTACTCATTTATAGACCCTGCAGGAAGGGGGGGGGTCACTCACAAGCGAGGAGAAAAAGACCCTTCCTCCTTCCCACACCTGCCCTGCAGCCCATGCCTTGGTCCTTAGACCTTACCAGGCTCGCCTCCCCCTCCCCCAGCAGGCCCACAAGCAAGCCCCTGCTGGCTGGGTCAGGCACAGGCACCCACCCTCCTTCGCAGGGGAGCCAGATGTAGAGAATTACCGCCCTGCCCCAGAGTTAATTTGTCTCATGCTTCCCACCCAGAAGGCAGGACAAGACCAGATTCAGACCCAGTGGTTTATTGTCACCCACATTCCCGAGGCTGCTGGAGACGGGGAAGTGAGCAAGACTCCCCTATCCCCTGGGAGTCCGGCAGGGGAGCTTAGCCAGCCCCTCTGCTCACCTGAGGGAGAGGGTCACCAGGTAGATGCACACCAAGACCAGGATCTAGAGAAGAAGCAGAAAGTTCAGGGAGGGGCCATCCAGTCCAAACCAAAGCACCCCAGAAGAAAAGGCCCACCAGAACTGGGCCGGGGTGCCCCCAGGAAACTCCCCTCAGCACCTTCTTCTCCCTCCCGTCAGGACGGGCTACCTTTCTTTGCCCAGAGCAGAGAACAGGCTGGGATCATCCGATTAATGTCTTCCTAAAGTCTGCTAGCCAGCTCCACTGACCCTGGCAAGCCTTTCCCAAGGCCGCACACCTCTTCCCATTTCTGGCTCTTGGTAAAGAATTCAGATGTGCACGAGGAATCATAGCTTGTGAAATGCCAGCACCAGTGTTTCCCTAATCTGCCCACTGGATTGTTACTGAAAAATTGCATTTTCTCAACTAAATCTGGCATTAGGTTAATATCTCCAACCTGTTAACATCATTTTGAGTATTGTATTTTAGGGTGCTCACTCTCACTCAATGATGCTCATTCTGCATCATCAGCAAGTCTAGAAAGCATTTCACTGCCCTTCCCTCCGAGTCCTTAATTTGCAAAAATGTGTTGCTAACAAAGCCAAGCTGATCTGCAATAAAGCCTGCCTTGTTTTCAAGGCCCATGGCTGCCTGGTTCTTATTGTCCCAAGTTCTTTTGGAGGCACGGAAGCTGGTGGAGAGCAGGGCACAGCAAGCAGCAGCAGTTTTGGAAACGTGGGCCTGCCTTTCCCAGATCCCCCCCCCCCAACTCTTGGGTACAGCAAATCAGGGAGGCCAGCTGACTGCCCTGGAAAGCAAGTGATGGGCCTGGAAGAACCGCCCACCCCTGTGCAGTGCCAGCGCAGATGTGGGCTCCTGGCCCACCTTGGCAGAAGGTGCTGCAGGGCGAGTGCCCAGGTCTTGCAGCAACTTGGCCTGAGAAAAGGCTGTGTGAATGAAAGGGAGGAGCTCTGCCTGTCTGTAGGTGATGGGGGGAAGTCTTGGAGCCCAGCAAGGTGAGGGATGCCCTGATTTGTCCTGCCTAGGCTAGCCATTCAATTCTGGGATGGGTGGGTGGAGTAACCTCCATCCTAGACATCCTAAATGTACAGATCCACACTGTTCTTGGGTGGGTCTGTACCCACGGTCTGGGACGTCCCACCCATCTTGTTACTACCACTGCCTCTCCTAGCACAGCTTCTCTAGGCGGGTCGGGGCATCTGGAATTGGCAGCCATTGTGGGAACAGCCTGTTTGCAGTTGCAAAGCCTCCCCGGAAAAAGTGGAGGCCACTGTCGAGGCAGGCTGCCAGAGTCAGAAATTCAGCTGAAAGTATCTTTCTGCACTGGCCTCCACTCAAATCCATACTACTGTTTGGCAACCTGGACAACACACACGTCCACACTGCCTGCTTTGCAGGCATCTGCAGCCCCACGGACTGTTGCGCAAGGCCAGATGCAGACAGAGGGAGGGAGCATAGCCCGGCACCAAACTCCTGCTGGCTCTGAAGGATCTTTCTTTTGCCAAGCCAGCACCATCCAGGTTTGGCAAAATGTGCAACCTCTACCCTCCCCAAAACCACTGCCTCTCCCTAGGAATGCACTCAGCCCCCAGAGGGCATACCTTGTCAGCTGGCAGGGCTGAGCCCCGCTTGCTTTCTTCAGCCATGGGGCTGCTGCAGCTTCAGCTACTGGCCTCGCCCTGTCCTCTCAGCTGAGCTGTTTTGCGCAAGGGGGCCTGGCTGGAGACTGCCCAAGGGCATCTGATGACAGCCTGCCGCTCCCCTTCTCTGAGGCCTCACCTGGCCACGACCCTGAGCAAACACAAGGGGAGGGGCATGCTTCTCAAGCCTTCCCTGGGGCATTCAGCTCCCTTGCCCTGCTGAACTTCTGGCTCCCCACCCTCTTTCCAGCAGAGGCTCTGGGCTCTCTGGACAGCTCCCTGCCCAGCCTCGGCACGGTTTGGTCCCATGAAGGAGAACGTGCCCAGCAAGCTACCATCTGGATCCAGGCTGCAGAACCAGCCCACCTTCGGCACTAAGCCATCCAGTTAAAAAGCTGCACAATGGGAGGGAGACTGAAACGGTGCCCACATTTGGCCACTGAGCACGATGGATGGGAGTCTGCCAACCTCTCTCAATGGGTCGCTTCTTAAATCCAGCCACAGGTTGGCTTACCGCAGCATGACCAGCTGTCAGGTCTTTCACGGGACCATTCAAGCATTCACCGCTTGGCTAGCATGGAGCAAACCTAGGAACTGGTGATTGAAGGAAAATACCTGATGTGAACTGAGCCAATCAGAAGGGGCCCTGCAGCTCAGGGGCTGGAGATCTGTAGAGTGAACATGGTGGGGCAGAGTAGCCTAAGCCCAACCCTCCTCCCTCAGGAACCAGGAGGCCCCTTTCCCAAGGAACCCCTCTCTGCCTCTGAACCACAAGGGCACCTGTTGCGAGCTCCCTCAACACAGGCCTACCAGCAGAGCAGCAGCCCTGGTTTGTCCCAGCGCCTTAGCAGCAGCTCCACTCTGGGGGTTGACCGGGAGGGATGACAACAGGGCAGGTTGCAACATTGGGAAGGGCTGCCCAAGGACAAGCTGCTCACGGGGGGACGTGTGGGGATTTCATACTGGAAACCTCTGCCTGGTGGTGGGAGAGCATGGAGAAGAGCTAGGATTCTGGATAGTCCCCCCCCCCTCCTAACTCCACTTGAGGTCATATGATTGGCCTTAAAATAGAGGGGTCCAGGCTGCTGCCCTGCCCACAGGGATGCCCTGGGGGCTCACTTCTATTCTCCTTCCACAGCCCATAACTGGTTTTCCAACTCATCCCCGCCCCATCCCACCCCAAAGGCTTCTCCCTTGCTGCAGGCTCAGTCCCATTCCATTCTCTTTTTGCATGGCTGGACAGGGAGAATTTCAAGCCTCTGTTTCCACTTCTGGGCTGGAAAGAATGAAAAGACCAGCTACACAGGCCTAAAAACCTGCCATATTCTGGCTTGGCACCCAGATGCAGAACTCTTAAGGAGCCCAATAAGCTGCAGCTGCTCTGGGCCCTCCTTCTTTCCTCCCCAGAAAGGCAGGCAAGAGGCAGAAGGACGGATGGCTAAGGCTTCTGCACCGGGAGCCCAAACATTAAAGAAAGGAGCACAAAACGGTAACTGTAGCCCAGAGGTTCTCTGCTGCCACAGGAGTGGACAAGCACTGGCTAAGAGGACTTTGAGCAGCACCTTCGGAACTGACCAGCTCAAGTGCCCTGAACAGCCACCAACTGGCTGGCCTTTGAAAGGGAGGAGGCAGATCAGGAGCAGAAGGGCAAAGCTTTACCCTGAAGGTGCGTGATGGGTGATGCACCCCAGTGAGGGTGCTTCTGAGACAGACAGGATCACTCACATGAGCTATTCAGTTCTTGGTCAAGATTCCCAGCAACGAGAGCGGCTGGCTCTCTTCTGACCTCACAGTTGCTCTAACCTGCACCGTTATCTTTTTCAGAAAACCTTCATGTCTGCATATCCAAATACACAAGACATGCAATCCTAACCCCATCTAGACAAAATATAACTATGTTTGTTGCCCCAAGAAATCAGAGTTTAGCCATGGTGGCACAGTGGTTAGAATGCAGGATTGCAGGCTGACTCTGCCGACTGCCAGCAGTTTAGCCCTCACTGGCTCAAGGTTAAGTCAGCCTTCCATCCTTCTGAGGTTGGTGAAATGAGGATCCACTTGGGGGCAAGAGGCTGACTCTGTAAACTGCTCAGAGAGGGCAGTAAAAGCACTGTGAAGTGGTATAGAAGTCTAAGTGGAAGAGCCTGGTGGTGCAGCAGACTAAAGTACTGTTAAGTAACACCAGCTGCCTGCAATTACTTCAAGTTCAAATCTCACCAGGCTCAAGGTTGACTCAGCCTTCCATCCTTTCCAGGTAGGTAAAATGAGGACCCGGATTGTGGGGGCAATAAGCTGACTTTGTATTTAAAAAAAAACCAAAACTGCTGGGGGGGCGGGGCGGCGAAAGCCCTACTAAGCAGGTATATACAAAAGTATGAAGGCTATTGCTTAACGCATTGTAAGCCGCCCTGAGTCTCCGGAGAAGGGCGGCATATAAATCGAACCAATAAATAAATAAAGTGCTAGCGCTATAATGGACTAATCTCCAAGAGGCTAAGACGACAGCCGAGTTCCCATGCCAAAGACTGCTGTGAGGTGGCCAGTAATGATCCATCCTTTCACACACGATACTAAAGTGCATATTAGACCCAGCAGGCAAACTGAAACTGCCTGATGACCCTGGAGGTATCAAACCCTGGGCTGCTGTCTTTTCTGAGCTGTGAAGGGAGTCAAGGACCCCTGCCCTATAACCCCCCACCCCTATATGGCCACCTAGAGTTACCCTTGTCAGATGGGAGGCTATATAGATTGACTTCCACAAAGAAACGGAGAGGAGGGAACCATGGCCCTTGGCCTGCCTTCCAATCTTCGGCTGGGAGAAGGCATGCAAGGAGCGTACAGATCAGGAGAGGGAAATCTTAGCATCTTCTGGCCCGGAGTGGCCGGAAGCAGCTCACCAACCCCCGGGACTGTTGCATCTCCATGCCCCGAGATGGACAGCAGTGCTTGAGGGAACGCCCTGGGACTTCATCTAAAGGCCAGGATCTGCTTCAAGCCCAGGCACTCACAGGACAGGCTTCAACTGCTGATGCTTTATTGGCTGGCCTCAACTGCCGGCTTGAGAGTCCGGAGGATTTCCCCAGTCCACATTTGGCACAAATATTGGAACAAACACTGGCCAGACTCCTGAAAGGAGCCCTTTAAAAAGAACAAAGACCCCAAATTGAATCCCTGCAGCCCAGCGAGGCATTACACTCCGGCTGGAGTCTGAACTGGGAGCCCTGGCTGGTCCTGTGGCCTCCCCACCCAATGGCTAGGAATGGCTACTGCTTGCCTTGAGGCCAGAATGGGGAAGCCAGCCTCATTATGAACCCAACCCCACCAACCCCCGCAAGCAGAGCTGGCGGGGGTTTCATCTCTTCCCCGAAAGCCACCAGCTGCTGCTTCTGCCCACGTGGCTCAGGACAGCCTGTCTCTCTTCTGGGCTAAAATGCAAAATAGTCAATATGGCTGTCAGGGTTTGCTGGCGTCCCAACAAATCTGTCAAAGTCAGGAACCTGTAGAAAATGTTCTTGAGGTACTCCAGGTTAGCTCCCTCTCTGCTCCGGTCCCTGAAGGTCTTCTGAATGTGGCCCTGGAGCAGAGAGACCTCCTCTCGGTGCTTCTCTCCTTCCTCCAGCAGCTTCTCCTGCAACTGGTGAGCCTCCATCTCCAGCTGGTGCTTCTGCTTCTTCAGGGTCAAGATCTCCACCTCTTTCCGAGCCAGCTGCTCCGTATACAGCAGGAAGGTAGGCTCGTTGGGGGCAGGGAGAGGCAGGGTCAGGTGCTCCAAAGCATCGTCACCCACCCCACTGTCGCTGTGGGCACTGCTGCTGCCACCACTACCTGGCCCTGTGGCTGCTTTGGGGGCCTGCAGCCCAAAGGGCACGGCCAGGACCCTCAGTTGCTGCAGCTCCTGGTCCTTTTCAGCCAGGACGGCCAGGGCCCGATTGCGCTGCTTGTGCATCTCCTCCTCCAGTCGGAGGACCTTCTCCTGGCCCTCCGACAGGCATCGCTCCAGCTCCTGGCGGTGAAGCTGCTGGAGGAGACCCACTTCTCGCCTCTTGGCCTCCAGCTGCTCCTGGTGTTGCTTGGCCTCTGCTTCGCAGGACAGCCGAAGGGAAACGTACTTCTCCTTCAGCTCCGCCAGCTGCTCCTGGCTCTCCTCCAGCTCCTTGGCCAAATTCCCATCCTTGGCCGATTTGCTTTTCAGGACCACCTGCGCCCTCACTTTGTATCTCTCAAACTCCTCCTTCAGCTGCTTGAGCTCCTGTTGATAATAGGCCACGGTGGCCTTCTCGCAGTCTCCAGACTCTGTGTCCTTCGGGGGCTCAGCCGGGCAGAGGGCCTCGACATCCCCCACGAGAGACGGGGCATGCTCGGCAGCCACTCGCGCCAGCTTTGTCAGCTTCTCCATCTTGTCTCTCAACATGTTGGCATCCAGGTGGCCGTCCTCCAGGGTGAGGCCCACGGCAGCTTGGCCAGAGGCGGCGACAGCGAGGGTCTTGTTTTCGAGGTCCAGCTGGACAGCGCGGTCCTTCAGCTTCCGGATGGCGGCCTGGTCCTTCTGCCTGGCCTTCTCGTAGGCACCCAGCAGCTCCGACATCTCGGAAATCCGAGCCTCCAGGGCGGCGCCGCGCTGCTCTCCCATCCGGAGGTGCTCGTCGGCTTGGGCGGCCTGGGGGGGCAAGGAGGAGAGGCGGTCACTCTCGCCCGCGGGGGGGGGAGGGGAGGGGAGGGGGTCCCCCCGCGCCCACCTTGCCGGCCTCCTGCAGCAGCTGCGCCTGGAAGTGGCCCCGCAGGCGCTCCAGCTCGGCCCGCACCTCTCGCGGCTCCTCCCGGCGCGCCTCCTCCAGGCCCAGCTCCGCCTCGCGCCGCCGCGCCCGCTCGTCTTGCAGCAGCCGCTGGAGCTCGCGCAGCATGTCGGCGTGGTCGGCCTGCTCCTGCGCCCGGTCCCGCTGCTGCGCCGCCAGCCGCGCCCGCGCCTCCCGCGCCTCGCCCTCCAGCCGCTCCCGCTCGGCCCGCGCCTCGCGCCGCTCCGCCTGCCAGCTCGCCTCCAGCCGCGCCTTCTCCCGCGCCAGCGTGGCCAGCGCCGCGCCCAGCCGGGCCTCGGGGCCGCCCGCCGCCGCCGCCTCGGCCGACGCCGCCGCTTCCGCCGGGCCCTCGGCCGCCGACCCCGCCAGCGCGCCCAGGCCGGCCTCCAGCGCCGCCCGCTCCGCCAGCAGCCCCTTGTGCGCGCGGACCAGGTCCCGCAGGCGCGTCCGGTACTCGCGCAGCTGCTCCTCCTGCGCCGCCACCGTCGCCAGCAGCTCCCGCCGGCCCGGACCTCCCGCCGCCGCCGCCGCCGCCTCCTCCTCCTCCGCCGCCTCCATCGCCCCGCCGCGCGGCCCGGAAGACGCGCCCTCACGCGCCTGCGCGGGCCCGCCCCCTGGCGCGCGGTGGGCGCCGGGAGCGAAAGGGGCGGGGCAGCGACGTAACCGGGGAGCCGGGACGCCGCCCCTCGCCCCGCCCCTCCGCCGGTTCCGGCTCTCAGGCCCTCGGGACGCGGCGCGTTCGGGCAGCCCGAGCAGGGAGGAGGCGGGGCGGGGCGGGGCGGGGCGGCAGAGCAGCGCTCAGAATCAGGTGCGCGACGCGAGCGGGAGAAGCGGCCCGTGAGCCCCAGGAGCGGAGGCGGCTGCCCAAGAGCCCTCAGGCGCTCCGGGCCGTTCCGGGTGGGCCAGCGCATCTCCCTCCAGGGTGGCGCCCGGCCTTCGCGGAAGGAGCCGGCCAGCTGCGATGGGATCCGCAGGGAGCCCCCGAGACGCCGCCCGGGCCAGGAGGCAGGAGGAGGAGGAGGAGGTCTGGCCAACGTCGCCGCCGGCGCAGAAGGCCGAAGGAGCCGGGATCCCGGGGCTCGCCCCGTACGGAGGCTGCTGCCCTAGGCGGCCGGAGGGGGGAAGTCGACGTGGGGGAGCCCACAGTGGAAATGGGGCAGCTGCCAAAGAAGCCGGCGGGGTCCTTGGCCGCCTCGCAGAGCCTCCTTCTTCCCCGTCTGCTGCGTTGAGAGCCGGGAAGGGCCGTGACAGGCTGGAGGACGGCAGCCCTGATGGTCAGAGACCAGGAATGGAAGCTTAGCAGGAAGTCGGTTGGAGGCGCAGGGCTGGCTGAAGCTGCGCTGAAGAGCCTTCTGAGGCCCAGGGGTCCATCTGAAGGTACCTGAGGGCCACCGGGCGGAATAGCTGTGGAAGTATGCATTCCAGCAAGCAACTGTCTCTCATCAGAAGCCTCCTGGGCGCATCGCTCATGTCCGCTCAATACTGTCCAGTTGCTGAATTTGCCCATTTACTGAATTTCCAGTCTGAGTGAAGTCAGTTGGGCAGTCGGCCTCCCTTGGAAGAACTCAGGTCTTCTCTGCAGGCATCAAGGATCCTTGGGTTCAATTCCATCCCAGGCCACTAGGAGGTATGAGGGACCCCCGGGGCCGCCTGGTCACAGCTGCCGCCGATTTCACCCCCTGACCCATAGTAGAATTACCTAAGGATACTGCCTTGCCACATCGGCCCCGCTGCTGCCCCCCAAGAGTGCAAGCCAGCTAATGAGCCTTGAGGTGTGGATGTTCTGCTTCTGGAGACGGGCAGGGGCTCCACTGGGAGAGCGGGCGGGCAGGCATCCCCTTTGGGAGCCTGGAGGGCAGTGGAAAGCCAGGCGGTTCTTCAGTGCCCGCATTGTGAGGTAACCAGGGGGTCACAAAGGGCAGAGCTGCCAGGGGCTTCTAGCCCTGGAACGCTGGGAAGAGCCACCCGGAGGGCTTGCCTGGGCCCACACACCAGAGCCTGGACCAAGTGAGACCCAAGGGTGGAAGTGGGGAATCTGCCATTCCCGCTCTGCTCTCCACCCTCATGCAGATTGGGCTCGTCAACTGGACGGGGGGGTATCTCACCTGCGAGTGCTATGGGGATGATGTCAGTGTCTTGGGGAGCTCGCTGGGAAAGAAACAGGTATGGAGGGAAGGAACTGCCAGCCCCGATGGCTGGCTCTGGGGGCAGAGGGAAGGGGCTGAGCTCCTTCAGGCAGTGGGAAGGCAGCCCCCCTGGCAGCAATGCTTGCTCCCTGCCTGGCATCAAACCAGGCAGTGGCCCCTTTTGCTCCTGCAGCCACCAGAGGAATTAAAAGGGGGGTGTTTATTTTCGTTTATTGAATTTGATTATTTTGAATTGGGAGTTGGGAGGAGACAGCTGCTCTCCATTCCTTAGGAACCACCCATGGGTGCCTTGAAATTTGCCCCTCCCACCCACAACCCACCATCCCCACAGGGAGAGCCTTGCTGAATAGGCAGAGGGGGCCCTCAGAAGAGCCTTGAGGCTCCTGGACCACCTTTGGGGCATAGAGCTGGGAGAGTCCCACCCAAGCACCAATGTGAGGCCGGCATCCTCGAGGAGCGCAGGGAAGGGGACCCTCCCTTTGGGGTTCCATGGAGCGTCCAGGCTGAGCTGGTGGGAGGAGGAGCCAGTTTACCTGCAGCTAAGAAGGAAGAGCTCCAGCCTTGGGTTGGAGCCCAAAGCAAGGGAGGCTGCACCCAGGCTGGGAAAGGCCTGGTTCTCCTCTCGGCTGAGTGGCAGCTGGGAGATTCTGCTCTGGGAGGCTCCTTTGGCCAGTTGACCCTCACCCTCAACAGCAGACCAACAAAAGAAGGGCGTCAGGGTGATTGGGCTTTGCCTGACTGCTCAGCTGGGCTGGTGACTGGCCACTTTTGCTCTCCCAGACCTGGAAGCTGAGGGTGACCACAGAGCAAGGGAAACAGGACGTGGTGGCACTGGTTGGGCATCAAGGGCAGTACCTCCTGGTGGAAACAGATGGTACGGTGCGTTGTGGACGGCCGGTGGCTGAGAAGCAAAGCCAGTTTCTGCTGGAGGTCCATCCGAGTGGGGCCTGGACCCTCCAGCAGCTGGAGAGCCAGAAGTTCCTGGAGTCTGATGGTGAGGATGTGTTCTGTGTGGCCCGAGGCCTGACCGCTCACCACCTGTGGATGCCCCAGCTGGCTGAGCATGTGCATGTGGTCCTCTTCAACCCCAGCAGCCAGCTCTACGCCCGGACTGACCCGGAACTGAATCGGGTCTGGGTGGATGCTCCCGTGCCCTATCTGGAGGAATGCAGCTTCCTCCTGCGGTTCAGGAAGGGGACCTGCCACTTGGAGACTTCCACCCATAAGTTTGTCTCCAGATCAGAGAAGCTGGCCACGATGCCCTCCACGGAGACGGCCTTTCACCTGAACCTTAAGCCCGGTTGCCTGGCCTTCCTCACGGACATGGAGGGTCACGTCTTATACCCGCAGGGCAGCCGGGGGCTCCTCTGCCTTGGGGACCACCCAGAGGAGAACGAGGAGTGGTTTGTCATCAAGCGGTGCCCACCGTGGGTCAGTCTGAGGACGAGAGCCAATAGATTCGTCAGCATCATTTCTGGCAAGTAAATCCCTGTTTTTCCAGCCCAGGAAATAATGGTAGGAACAGCTGCCTGGAGAGCAGGGATTCATCCCACCCTTACCTGGTCAGGTCACTACAAACCTGAGCCACTTCAGAATTCAGATGGGGACAGAAGGAGGGTTCTCCTGCCACCCTGTGACAATAAGAAGTCAAAAGCTTTGCCTTGAGTTTGACTGCTGGGACCTCAGAAATATCTCTGCCTCCCTGCATGCAGAGTGTCTGTAATGAGACACCCTAAGGAGCTGCCCGGGAGGAGTGTTTGGAAGCTGCAGCTGGTAGAGAATGCAGCGAGGTGGGCAGTTCTTGGGGCCTCTAGGATGGCACATGTGACCCCATTGCTAAACAAGCCCAGGCTGCCTGAGAAACTGGCTCACCCCAGTGGGATTACCTACTGCACTAGCAGAAAAGACCTACTTTGGATCCCATTGGCCAAAGAATTTCAGTTGGCAGGTTCCAGGAGAAGAGCTTTTTCGGCTGTGGCCCCCATCCTTTGGAATATTCTCCCATCAGAGGGGAGGTCCACCTCCACACCCCCATCCTTCTGGAAGAGCCTGAAAACCTGGCTGTGCCACCTGGCCTTGGGCCCTACGAGGAGCCTGCTATATTGGGATAGAGAAGATTCGTGCCCAAGGCTACCCGTCATCTTAGTTTTTAACTTTTAACTTCTCTATCCTAATTGTTTTTTAAGCACTTTTTAACTTATTATATTGTAGGTCACCCGGTGTCGCTGTATCAGTGAGGTGGGCAGCATAGAAATTTAATAAATAAATGAATAAGGAAAGCTATTCTGAAAGCCGCATTCTCTGAACTGGCCCCAGAGTTTTTCGTGAGGGAGGGGGCTTTTCATTCAGAGGCTTTCAGCTGCTTTTGGAACAAACTGAGTAGCCAATTGGCGAAAACTTCCCCTTACAATTCTCATTCTTTCTCTCTCTCTCTCTCTCTCTCTCTCTCTCTCCTCAGACTCCGAAGTCTACGCTGGTCCTAAGAAGCTGAGCCCGATGTCCACGTTCCTCTTTGAAATGGACTCCATCACACAAACGGTGCAGTTAAAAGGTGTCCATCACAAGTACCTGGCTCAGGTCAGTCCCCTGCTGCTGCTGCCTCATCCCCACAGCAAGTGGGAGGTCAGGATGAAGCCCCCAGGGAAAGGGCTGCACAGGGAGATCCAGCACTGGACTCTGGGCCAGGGACGGACAGCAGCCTGGCAGCCACCCACCAAACACGAGCAAGTGGGGATACATGCCGGGCCAGCAGTGACCCTTTGGAACTGAGACAGGACAGGCTGAAGTGGGCGAGCTGAAGCCCTGGGGAGTCAGCCTGAGTCTCGGGTGTGTGTGTGTGTGGGGGGGGGGGGGGGGGCCTGGGTTGGATAGCAATAGCGGAGCAGTAGAAATAGTCTGCCTAGGGCAGAGTGGCCTCCCCAGCTCGACTGGAGCTGGATGGCCTGCTTGGGCTTGACTCTGAGTAAGGCAACATGATGACGATCCAGGCTGTTTCCGGCCCCTCCTTGGGAGGTGGGAAGAGCCATTCCCGACCTTTGAGGCCAGCTTTGGGAGAGCCTGCATGGCTCCTACGGTGTTGTTTCTGTCCCCCATTCAGCACTTAGTACATCTGTGAAGAAGCCTCCCTTGGCCAGGCTTTTCCCCCTTCCTTGATTTCCCTGCTAGGAAGATGCTTCTCTTGCTGGCCCTAGGGGGAGGTTAATTTCCCCTTCCATCCCCCTCTGCTCACACAGTGGGACCTGCCCTGCCTGGCCCAGGCCAGCCCCAGGAACGAGTCCTCGGATGCCACCCTCACTCTCAGAGGGAGAGCAGATCCTGCCTGTCGCCCTCCAGTGGGGCAGAGCTCCTGGAAAGCTTTCAGTAAGCATGCCCCTCCTGACCGTGGCATTTCTCCTCCCCAGAGACCCTTCCGGTGCGTGCTGGCCAACGGGGCGGCCAAGGAGGCAGAGACCAGGTTCCAGGTCCTCTGGCATTATGGGAGGGTCTTCCTGAGAGCTCCTGGGGGGCGCTACCTGGGAACCCTGCCAGTGGGGTTGCTGGTAGCGCGAGCCACGCACCCAGGTAAGAAGGACCTGCGCCTTGAAGCAAGCTGCTCCTGTGGCCCCTCCTGGCCTTGGAGGGGAGGGAAGAATTTGGCCTGGGAATGTTTTCCTCCGAACTCCCTCCCAGCCCCACTCCCTTGCACCCACCTCCCTCAGCCCTGCGGTGCCCCCTCGCCCGCCCTCCCCAACCTGCTCCTCGCACAGCCTCCCCAGCAGATTCCACCCCTCTTGCCCTTGGCACCGTTAGGGCCCCCCCACATGTTGTCCCCCCCCCCGGCGCTTCTCCTCTGACCGGTTGTGGGGAGCCGGCAGGGTGCCGCCTGGCCTAACCGAGGTGGGATTCAGTTGAAGGGTGGGGCCTGGGGGTCCACTGAGGAGAGGAATCCCCTCCCGCTTCCGTTGTGAGGGGAGGGCTTCCTGGGGGCCCTCCAAAGCCCTGGCAGCAGTGAAGTCCCCCCGGGCCCCCCGCAGGGCCCCCCTCGGCTTGCCATTTCAGGGGTCTCTGCTTACCAGATGCCTTCAGCAACGGCCGAGATTCTATGGACTTGGGAAGTTAGTCCTCAACTTACAACAGTTCGTTTAATGACCGTTCAAAGTTACAACAACACCGAAAAGAGAGACTTATGACCCACCCACCCACACTCACACACACAAGCGCTGCTGCATCCCTGGGGTTGTGGGATGAAAATTCAAACGGGCCAGGGAATTTGGGCGGCAGGCGTCCAAATGAAGCCAGAGATGCTGACAGGAACTTCTAGCTTTGCCTCAAGAAGTAGGCTTTACGCAACCTCTGCTCACGGCAGCAGAGCAGACCAGAGAGCCAGGCAAGCGGAGCACCCTGGGGTAAATCGCAACAGGAGGAAAAGGCGGGAAGACAGGGAACCACACCTCCACACCTGCAGCGGCCAATCACAGCGCAGATCGCCTCACACAGCAGCCATCAATCAACCACCCACCACTGTGCCTTCTGGCTCCCTGCACGCCCCTCCAGCCGCTGAATTTGAATCTCTTCATGGGAATCTTGGCCACCCACAGTGTCCCCGTGGTCACTGATCCCCTTTTGCAACCACCTGACAAGCAGAGTCCATGGGGAAAGTCAGATTCACTTAACAACCGAGTAACTAACTTAACAACTGCAATGATTCACTTAACAACTGTGGCAAAAAAGATCGTAAAGTGGGACAAACCTCACTGAATGACTGTCTCCTTAACAATGGTAATTTGGGCTCAATTGTGGTTGTAGGTCGAGGACTACCCATATTAAAAATTCAGGTATCCATTAAGAAATGTATCTTTAACTTGAAAGTCTGCATAGCATAGTCAAACATCAGCACAAATGTTTTTTTTTTACAATGTTTGTATTTATTAAATTGATAGGCCACCCACTTTCCTGTCCATCAACTGATTTGTTGTTTCATTTATTTACCAACTTTTGAAACCACCTTCTCTGAGGGGGATTCTGCATAGGCCGGCGGTTAGCTGATGGGAGCTTCTGGATGCCCCCACCAGGCTCTGTGTGCCAGTCCCCATTCCCCTCCACCTCCCGGTCTCTGGGCCAGCCCCCCCCTCCCCCAGGCCTCCACAGTTCTTTTCTGCTGTAGGACCCAACGAAGAGTTTGTGCTGCGCTTTGCCAATCGCTCCTTCCTGGTGCTGCGTGGGCACTACGGCTACGTGGGCAGCTCCCCCTGCCGAGAGACTCTTCAGGGCAACCTTCTGGAGCCGGAGCCTGTGGAGATCCTGTCTTGCAAGCATGGCGTCTACCACCTTCAAAGTAAGTGGGGGTGGGTCCCCCCTCCGCTTCACAGGGAAACCCTCAGGGGCTTCCTCCCCAAAGAAGCCAGGCCAGGCAGGGCTTCCTTCTCTCTGGCTGCTCGCCTAGTGATCACATCCACACAGAAACCATCTTGGTCTGTTTTGGACAACTTTCAGTACAAACATCTGAGAAATACACTCCTTTCTATCCCCTCCCCTCCCTTGAAGCCAGAGGCTGCTGATGGGAGACTAACCCCTTCCCCTTCCCCTCCCTCCGTCCCACAGGCCGAGGAAAGAGCTTTTGGTCCCTGACCCCAGAAAGGACCTTCAGTCCGTGGGGGAAGTTTGCCTTGAACTTCTACCTGGAGATCCAGGGGAACAACCTGCTGGCCATCATAGCCCCCAATGGCTACTACGTGCGTGGAGACCGGGGTGGTTGCCTGGTGGCTGACAGTGAGGAGATCGCCCGAGACTGTCTTTGGGAGTTCTAGCCTAGGAAAGGTAAGGAAGGCCAGAAACGTTCCTGGGATGGAGGGGATGCAGGGGGAGGAAGAGATGGCCCAACCACCTTGCTCTTGGGGCCCCCACCCGTGGGTCCCATGTGGGTCGGAGGACTGCCATGGGCGCATCGCTAACTTTCCCTCCTTGTCCACAGGCCTTGTCTGAAAGAAGTGCCCCTGCCGAGCGGCTGTCTGGACACACTCTCTAGGGCGCTCCGCCATTATTTGTCCAGATGCTTCAGTGGAGGCTGCCCGGTGGCTGAGGAGGAGCTTGTTGCTCTCCCCATGAGCCAAAGGGGTCTCTCCACTCGCCTCCGAAATCCCGTGGGGAGCCACTTGTGAGCTCTTTGCACCAATGAAGTAGCTTCACCCCTTTTGGGCCCCTGTTGCATTTTCTCCTTTGCCTCCTGACTTTGGGAAGTGGGGCAGAGGTCTCTGCTCTGGGTTCACATGGAGGGGAGGAAGCGGCTTCCAGGGAGCTGTAAATGAATCCAAACCAGGCTGTTTGTTCTGCCTGGGAAGCAGGGCCACTCTGAGCAGCCCCGAGGGTCCTTGCGTTTCCCAGCCCAGCTTTACAGCCTGTCCAGAGGAGGAAAGAAAGATTCCATTTGAGCCTTGGAAAGCCCCGGGCTGTGTGTGTGTGCAGGGCCCCCCGTCTTCTGCCCAGAGGTCTAGGGTTTGCCTTCCCCGGGGTTCAGGAAGCCAGTGGGCCTCTCTCCTGGCCTGGGAAGAAGGCTCAAGGGCTACAAACATTATTGGAAAGGACAGGGCAAATTTTCTACCCCTTTTCCCATGGGGAGGGGATCAAGGGCAGTTGTCAACCTTAGTTATTCCCCTCCCCAGCCCTTAGCTTGTTTTTTCTGTTTGGCAGAATCTGATCCACCCTACCCTCAGTTTCCATGCCTTAATAAACCCCCTGCCTTTGCTTTCCCAGCGGCCCTGTCCAGGCGTTTCATTCCCTCTGGGTTTGCTCTGCTCCCTCTGGGAGTCCCCCCCCCCAATTGCTGCGGCTGTAATTTCCCCATGTTTATCTTTCCTCAGGCCCCTCCAACCTCTTTCCTTGCCTCTTCCATGCATCAGCCTCTTCTTGAGCTGCCTCACCCACACTCTGTCCCTCTGGGACTCTTGCATGGGCCTCCTCGTACTTCTCTTCCAATGGTCCTGCTTTCTTTCCTCCTCCTTCTCTTCATTTCCCCCAAATCTCCTTCTTGACGCTGCACAGCAACCGCCTGCCCCACCTTCTGTCCTTCGCTGCAGGGCTCAGTCCTTCTTCTGGAAAATCCCATCAGCCAGGATTTTAATTGGGCATAAACAGACTTCATATACACCTTTTTTAAAGTGAACATTCATTCAAGAGTCACCATTCTTACTAATTCTGGCATCTTCCGGTGACCGAATTGCCTTTTCTGTAGTATAAGCTGTTGTGTTATCACAGTTCAGTGGCAGGAAGCAGAAAACATCATTTCCGTGTGCGCCCACAGCAACCCAGATAATGTTGGTTTAGCCTTTTATTCATAAGTTAACCTGCAATTTTACTTTCCTGCAAATGTACATTCAGGTCTTCAAAATCAAACCATTTTGATGTTTTTTGTCCCCAATCATCTGGAGGCTCTCTTGGGATGGATTTGGTTTCCCCGCTACCCCCAGACCTGAGAAGGGAATCTTTGGGTTCTCCCATCCGGAGGCAGAAAAGAGGTTCGGTGGAACAGCTCCGTCTGCCCCTCCCCCCTCCCTGAACAAAAAAATCAAATTCGCTCATTAGCTTTCATCCCGTAGCTTAGAAAGAATCACAAGCAGGGCCCTAAAAGACGGCAATTCAGGCCGCCTCCCTTACGGTGCAGCCGCGCACAGACAGGCCCGCCCTCGGGACGCGCTCCTGGAAGGGAGGAAGCCGCGCTGCTCAAATCCCAACACCTCAGGCGCCCCAAGCGGGAGATGCGGCGGAGTCCCGCGTGCGAGGGCTTCCCTGGTAGCCGGGAGCGGCTGCGCGCTGCAGGCCAGGAGGCCCGAAGGCCGAGTTGGGCCGGCGGCGGCGGAGCTCTGCGCTCGGGCGGCGAGGCTGCTTTCCGTCGCCGGGCCCGCAGCAGGGCTTCCTGTGCTCGGGCGGCGGCTGGTTCCTTGCCGCGGACGGAGAGCCGGAGCTGAGGCGGGCGCCGGGAGGTTACGGCTGCCGCGCTGGCCTTCCCTCTACTGGAGCTTCATCCCGGTTGGCAGAGGGTGGAAGCCGGGAGCCTCCGTCTGCTGCAGGCGTAGAAATGCTTTCCCCGCTTTTAACCCCACCTCGCTTGCCCAAAACTTCACTCCCTTCCCCTCTCCCCGCTGTCCCGCCTCAACTCCAGAACCTCTGAGAAGGTCGGCCTTTCTGCTGCTCCGCGTCGCTCTTTCCTTCAACGGCACTCAATAGAGAGGCGGCTTCTCTCTCCTTTGGCCGAACCTCCTCACACCGGCCGGAGGGGCGGCCAGGGAAAGATGGCCGGTCCGGTGACCCGGGCGTCAGAGACCAGGGCCGTAGGTTGGAGGGTGCCAGGACAGCCCCCTCGGGGTCAGCAATCCCCAGCAGGGGAAGCAGCAGCGGCAGGCGTGGCTGGTGTCCACCTACTTGGCCACGGAGGGCTGCAGAGAGGCTGCAGACTTGGTACCCTGGTGGACAGCCGCCATTCACACGCAGCCCCTGGGAAGACACGAGGAGGAGGAGGAACCACGCTGTCCCACTGAGGGCTGGGATGGGGCAAAGAGTAAAAGAGGCAGCCCACCAGCTGCCCTCCAAGGCTGGGCATTGACTCAGACTGTGGCAGCAGCCTGGGGTTAGCATTAAGGCTCCTAACAGTTGCTGTTGGGCATGGGGCAACTTTCTCTTTCCAGACGGGCACGGGCCTATGGGTAGGGGTCCTGGGGCAGCCTCTTTCTAGGATTGGTGGGTCTCTGTTGCAATCCTAAGTAAGTACCTGGGGTTGCAGGTGTCAGCCCAGAGCCAGTGTGCTGTGCCCGTGTGGCTTCCCGTCGCCATCTCGCTCTCCGATTGGAGAACCAAATCTAATCCAAATAAAGATAAAGAGGATCAGGTGGGGGCTTCTTCCTGCTTGGGAAATGCACCCCCTCCCAAACCAAAGGAGAGCCTTGTCCAGATCAGGGGACTTGTCCAGCTCAGCGGTGCATGAGGGCCTCCCTCGACTCACCCTAAGGGTGGCTTCAGGCAGTCCAGACTGCCCAGCCAGTTCTGCCCGGGTGGCTGCTTCTGGGTATTGGCTTCTCTGGAAAGCTGGAAGAGGGAGTGAGCAAATCAAAGAACAGCCAGGGGCCAGAGCAAGCCAGGGGCCCTTGTCCTGCCCAGCGGCTGCAAAGGCCAAGGCCAGAGTTTTGCAGGGGCCACATCACTCTTTGCCCCCAGAAATGTGATCGTGGCTGGCATCCCTTGCAAGCTTCCTTCTCTCCCATCTGCATCATCCATGTCTTAAAGGCAGGGTCTCCAACCTTGGCCACTTTAAGGCTTGTGGACTTCACCTCCCAGCCAACTACAAAGTTCCCAAGTCTTAAAGTGGCCAAGCTTGGAGACCCCCTGCCTTAAATGATCTCAGGGCTGCTGCTTTTCCCCCTAAACGGGTTACCCTTTTCTTGCTCCCTGACTCTTTATCATTTGAGTTGTTCCTTCCTCTATTTTACATGTCTATGAAGCTCTTCCTGAGGTGACAGGACCAAAATTGTGATGCTTCTGGATGATGAAGTGCAATCCCCCCCTTCCCCAAAATTCAACTAATCTGGTTTGAGAGCCCCTGCCAGATCTTCTTCCCCCGTCTTCAGAAGCAGAAGAGCCTTTATCAAAGAAGCCTTTACCTTCAGGTGAGAGGCCCCAGTTCTTTGGGGCAGGGGTGTCAGAGGGCATCAGGACATTTCTTTTAATCTAGCCTAGAGCCATGATTTTAATGATTTTTATTTTGTGGCTTCACAGTAATCAATTTCTTTATTTTAATCTGCTATGTTTTGTTACTTATTATGGGAGAGCTTCTATGGCAACATTAGAAATCAAGCAAAAGAAGGCAATTTATAAAGTGCTCCCCTCAAACCTTTGCCCCCTCCCTTCCTTCGATGCCCTCCTGACTCACCGCTCTCCAGGGCCTCCAGCTGCTCCTTAGAGAAGACAGTCCTGCTCCGAGTTCTGGGCAGCCCAGACCGAGAGGAAGATGGGGAGGTAGGAGCCTCTGCCGAAATTTTCCTCTCCCCTTCCCCTGCCAAGGGGGAACCTATGGGGGGGGGAAGGAAGGGAGAGGCAGGGCAACAGTGGGTGCCCCGGGCCTTTACAGCCAAGGAAACACACCCTCCGCTTATCACAGGCAATATGATGCATCAGAGGCATGGGCATGGCCCTGGTTGCATCTATGGATTCCATAGGATGAGGACACAGCCAGATGCAGTGGGAGGGGGGTGTTTGTGTGGCTGCGAAGGATGGGTGACCAGCAGACCTTCCAAAGAATTGGCAAAGTTGCCTCTTCAGCATCTTGTCTCACCCCCCATGAAGAATTCCAGCCATTGAGTGGGGAGTTTGGAGCCTTTTAAAGCCAAAGGAGAGCTCTAGAGGCACAATGGGAAGAACGGGGTACAAATGGGGAAAAACCCGGAGTCCCCGAGATAGACAATTGTTTCCTGAAACAGCTTGCTAGAAATATTGGGTTTTATCTTTGTTTATTCTGCTGAGCTCAATTCTGTCTTACAGTATATTTCTCTGTATTCATAAAATTACAATATTTCCCTAGAATCTTGTACTCTCCAGCAATAACTTGAATTCCATTCCCATTTCTTTAAAAAGAGTTTTCCCTCTTATCTATAGCAGATCAGTAGCACCTTGTGGCTGGTCTGGAGCAAAAAAAAATCTGGTTTTTTTTTAGTGGTGATTTTGTTGTTGTTTCATTGTTGATTCTCAGAAGTTTTGCATTTTAGTGTCTAATGCAACATGGAAAATTTGCCTCTGAATGTGCAAGTTTAAAAAAAATAGTTTTTCTCTGACACAGTTTGCATTTGCTCATCTCTGGTGTGATTAGCCCAAGAATGGAAGAAAGAGTCATTTCACACCTGTAAGCCACAGGGACAGGAATTTGCAATGTAAATCTGCCTTCCCTTGCCAGGAGGGAGCCAAGACACTCTTTCTGTCACTGACCAGGCAGAAAGTGATGGAAGCGGGACCTCCAGGCTGCTCACCCAAAGCTGGAGAGAGGGAGGGGGAGTCCAGACTGGGGACTCCTGGAAGGGAGATTTGAGCCCTCGGGATAGGCACCTTCAGGACTCAGCCATTCCAGGACCTTTATTTTACTTTACTTTACTTTTACTTTATTTTGGATTTATATACCGCCCTACTCCTGAAGGACTCAGGGCGGTGAACAGCCAAAAGATAAAACACACATAATACCAAATTTAAAAACAATGTAAAAGCACATTAAATAATTTGGCCCATACAGATTAAAACATGCCTATTGTTTTAAAACATTTAAAATTAACAATTAAAAGGAAGTTAGGCCAGGCCAGCCTGTTGAAATAAAAAGGTCTTGAGGGCATGGCGGAAAGTGCATAAATCCAGGATCCTCCATATCTCCGGGGGGAGCTCGTTCCAAATGACAGGTGCCTCCACAGAGAAGGGTCTTCCCCTGGGGGCCGCCAGTCGACACTGTTTGACCGACGGCACCCTGAGGAGCCCCTCTCTATGGGAGCGTACTGGCTGGTGAGAGGCTACTGGTGGCAGAAGGCGGTCTCGTAAGTACCCAGGTCCTAAGCCATGGAGCGCTCTAAAGGTGGTAACCAAGACCTTGAAGCGCACCCGGAAGACCACCGGGAGCCAGTGCAGCTCGCGCAGGAGAGTGTTACATGGGAATGCCACGTCGCTACCATAACCACCCGTGCGGCCGTATTCTGGACCAGTTGGAGCCTCCGGGTGCTCCTCAAGGGGAGCCCCATGTAGAGAGCATTACAGTAGTCCAGGCGGGAAGTGACGAGGGCATGAGTGACCGTGCGTAAGGAGTCCCGATCCAGAAAGGGACGCAACTGGCGAATCAGGCGAACCTGATAGAAAGTCCTCCTGGCCACAGACGTCAAATGCTCTTCTAAAGACAGCCGTGAATCCAGGAGGACACCCAAGTTGCGAGCCCTCTCCGTGGGGGCCAACGACTCACCCCCAATAGTCAGTGATGGCACCAACTGACTATATCAGGACGTCGGAAACCACAGCCACTCGGTCTTGGATGGGTTGAGCCTGAGTCTGTTTCTCCCCATCCAGATCTGCACGGCCTTCAGGCACCGGGACATCACTTCAAGGGCATCATTAGGGTGGTCCGGGGTGGAGATGTACAGCTGAGTGTCATCAGCGTACTGATGATACTTCACCCCGAAACCACGGATGATCTCACCCAGTGGCTTCACATAAATGTTAAACAGAAGGGGCAAGAGGACTGACCCCTGTGGCACCCCACATATAAGGCGCCTCGGGGTCGACCTCTGCCCCCCTGCCAACACATACTGTGACCAGTCGGAGAGAAAGGAGGAGAACCACCGCAACACGGTGCCCCCCACCCCCAACTCTTCCAACCGGTGCAGCATGATACCATGGTCGATGGTATCAAAAGCCGCTGAGAGGTCTAAGAGGACCAAGACAGAGGAACAACCCCTGTCCCGAGCCCTCCAGAGATCATCAACCAACACGACCAATGCCGTTTCCGTGCTGTACCCAGGCTTGAAGCCCGACTGGAACGGATCTAGATAAACCGTTTCATCCAGGTACTGAGGAAGCTGTCGCACCACCACACTCTCAACAACCTTCACCACAAAGCGAAGGTTGGAGACTGGACAATAATTTGCTAACACTGCCAGGTCCAGGGAAGGCTTCTTGAGGAGAGGCCTCACCACCGCCTCTTTCAAGACGGCGGGAAAGTCACCCTCACTCAATGAAGCATTAATAATCCCCTGGAGCCAGCCTAGTGTAACCTCCCGAGAGGCCAGCACCAACCAGGAGGGACACGGGTCCAATAAACATGTGGCCACGCTCAGTCTACCCAGAATCCTGTCCACGTCTTCGGGAGTCACAGGGTCAAACTCTTCCCAGATAACATTCTCAAGACCTGCCTCCATCATTTAGGTCCTTATTGCCTTTGTGCCCGCCCAGTGACTCATGAACTGGGACCCACATTTCCTTGCCATTCCAAATAAGAGGCTCAAGAGGTTTTACATGGTCAGACCCGAAACCGAAACCTGGACCTTTCTTGGTCAAGCAAGAAGAGGGCCAGTGGGGCAGTTTCTGTGTGAAGCGGGAGGACTCCCAGTGCTCCTGTCCCTCAAGGCCAGCAGGAGCTCCTCCAGATTGGGTTGTGGAGCAGATCCCACAAGGAGACAGGGCCATCCTACTGACCAAGGCCATGGTGGTGATGGTGGTGGAGGAGGAGGAGGCACAGTTTCCTTTGCATAGGGTAGATAAAGAAGATTCCTCCCCCAAACAAAGCCTCCCCCCCTCTTACCTGGCTGTGGGAGCTTTCTCAGGAAGGGGGACCCACCTGGGGCTTCCAGGCGTCTCAGAATGCGGTTGATGGAAGATACCTGGAGGAGCAGAAGAAAAGGGAGTGGATAACAAGCCCAGATTCTGTTAAGGGGGGTGCTGTTGGCTGCTGGAATTTACTTCCGAGCCCCTCAACGTTTAGCAGGAGCTGGCAGAATGAGGCTGCACCCAGAGTGATGGGGCTCCACTCCGGGAAGCAGCAGGAGCAGAAGGCCTGGACGCAGAGCCCAGAAAGGCAGGGCCCCCCAGGCAGATCCCTCTGGTGGCTGGGGGGTGGGGGGGCATGGAGTGAAAGGAGAAGCCTCTGGGGAAATGCTGGGGTTGGGGTTGTAGTGTCACTCTCATCCAGCTTAGTGTCCTAAACTGCCCCCAAGTCCAGTTTCCTTCTGGAGAAGGAAGAGATTATGGCAATAAGGGTGGGAGGATATTGTGTGCATGTGTGTGGGTGGGTGTTTGTGTATGTGTGTGTGCATGTGTGTCTACCAGTACATTGGTGGATTTTAAAGGCAATGAATATCTGGAAATGAATGTGGATTGGGGGATGGACAGGAAGGATGGAGATTGAGTGAGCGAGCGAATCAGTGAATGAGTGAAAGAGAAAAGAAAAGAAAGGGGGAAGGAAAGAAGGAAGGAAGGAAATTGCCATATATGATTGCAACTCTCTTGAGGCATTTCTTTGTAACCCTCTGGGTTACAGAGCGTGTTGGCTCTCCAGGGAGAGAATTCTGCCCCAAAGGATTTTCACTGCTCAGCCTAGCCTGCTCACTTCTTGGCTGCAACCACTTTCTGAATTCTCTGGGGCTCAGGAAGCCTCACGGGGATTAGACACCTGCAAAGACCCTACTTGAGGACAAGTGGCAGCCAGGCAGACACTGGTAGAGCCACTGAGCCTCACTGTGTGGGCACTTTCCCCTCCTGGCCAAGCCAGCCAGGCTCTGTCATTCCCAGCCCAGCATTGCTCTCTCTCCCCTTTTTCCTTAAAAGCAATTGGCTTGTTCCAGAAAGGGAGGGGTTAGCTCCCTTTTCAGTGGAGAGCAAGACAAGCGAAAGTGGCACCCAGCCAGTGCTGACAAAAGGAGCTGTCACTCAGGAGCAAACTTGGCTTCAGCATAGAAGGAGGAAGGGGAGGATGGTCCCTGTGGTTGGTGAGAGAAGGTGAAACAAGTTTTTTGGGGAGGAAATGTGACTGGGTTCAGCTCGCTCTCTTTGCCCAACATAGATGCGTGACTGCATGTGCTTGCTCTTGCTTGCAGGTAGGCATGCACACACACACACACACACACACACACACACACACAAAGAGAGAGAGAGAGCGCGCTCCCGTCTTAGCAATGCACACTCCACAACTCACACTGGGTATCCCGCTTGCAGCGCAGGTTCCTGCTGCCTCCAGCTTTTCCCTGATCTCCCGGGCAAAGAGAGACGGCCGCTCTTGCTTCAGCTGGGCAATCCCAGCTACCAGCTGAGGAGTGGTGATCTGGGGCCGGCTGCCCCCCCTTGTCTTTGGTTGGACAATGCCCACCTTGTAGTAGCGGGTGAGAATCTTGCTGACACACCCATTGGAGACCTGGATCATGTAAAGAGAAAGGGGCAGGCCTGGGTGTTCCTTTGGCTGGAGGCATGTTGGGAAGGTCAGAGGGGGGGGAAATGAAGAGGAAGACTTGGACCAGGCAGTCTCTCCTTTTAAGTCTGCACTGCCTCCCACCGTGAGGACCCCAGACCTCCTCACCCACCCTCACATGTCGCTACCTTCAGCTGGTGTGAGATGTCAGCAGCCCGCAGCCCACACAGGGCCAGTTCCACAATCTTCCTCCTCTTGGCATCGGGCAGAGGGCAGCCGGTCACAAAGAATCCACCCAACTGATTCACTCTCCTGAGCTCTGCAAGGAGCAGGAGAGCCAGGTCAGACCTCCAGCCCATTTAGGCCAAAGATCCTGCTCAGCTCAGATCACTCAGAGCCAAATACAGGCCTCTCCCACACTCTCCTGTGTCCACTGAAGCATTGTAGTTGAGGCTGGTTTCTTTGCTTTTCCACTGGAGAATGAAGCCACATTGCTGTGGGGTCAGCATTGAACCTGTCCCCAACTGCCAGGGCAAGCTGCAGCTGAATTGGTCCCCTCTGATGCCACACCTGTTGTGACAAGCTGCTCCTCTCCATGTGTCTGGGCAGGCTTGGGAAGGCCCTTAGACCTTGGACAGGTGTTGCCTCTACCAATCCTTGATATTTATCTGCCTCGCTTGCTCTATCCTTCCTCCAGAAAGTAAACTCACTGCTGGGTGGAGAAATGATGGGAGAAGCTACCTGTCCTGGGCGACACTCCAAAGCCCCCCTCCCAGGGCTGCCTCCTGGCTGCAATGACCAACAGCCCCGCTGCTCCTGCCAGAGACCAAAGCAGCCTCCCCGATTCTTCTGCACAGCAGAGGCCTTCAACTGATCAGAAAAGCGTTGCTTACCACAGGGTAGGACGGCATCTGGACACCACAGGGCCATCGGTACTGGGCCTTCAAGAGGAAGGGTGAATCAGCAACACCCCCACCCCCCATGTCCCCACAGGCTAAGGGATGCCGGGAGTGAGGGTGAGGGCGCCACGAACCTGTTGTCCCTCTTGCCTTCTGATGTGGCACCTGGATAGTTGGGCACCACTGTCGCCCATAGACTCCACCAGCTTTGTGCCCACTGACCTGTGCTGGTCCTTTCTAAACTCCCTTTCTTCCCACAGAGCTAAGGGAGACACTCACCTTCTTAGAGGAGCTCCTGCTCTGCAGCCCAGGAAGCCTTTCAGGCCAACAGCAGCGTGGATGGGATGGGAGCCTCTGAAATCTGGAGAAGCCAGGCTGCGAGGGGGAAACGGGGAGAGGCGTGGAGAGGCACCATCCTGAGCAAAGTTTAAACCTCCCAACCTCACAGGATGCGGTCCTGGGAATTTGGTACCTGAGCGGGAGCGCCTCCGCCTCCTCAAGCCCCCAGGCGCCCCCTCCCTCCCTCCCTCCCGCTCTGCGCCAAGCCTCCAGGCTGTTCTCCTGCTGCCACCAAGAGGTGCTCCGCCGGGCGAGCGGCAGTTGGCATTTCAGCACCAGCGCGGCGCGGACAGCAACCCCGGAGTCTTCGCCTTCCCGGCCCCCCGGCATCTTTACCCGCGGCCCTTTGAGGCGCGGCGCCCGCAGCTACTTTCCTTCCCCCGAGGGCCGAGGGCCTCAACTGGCCAGGAGCACCCGCTTCTGGAGACGGCCTTCCTCCGGCCTCCCCTTGTCTGCCAAAGACCCAGACAGTCCACCAGCTGCCAGCCCTTTGGCCCTTACCCACCATCCGGCGCTCGCTCGCAGTTCTCCCTTGGGGCGACCCAGCGGGAAGGCTCCCCCTCTACACTCACCCGCGCCTCCCGGCACCGTCGCAGAAACATCAACGCGGCGGCGGCCCAGGAGAGTCAAGACGAGGTTCCTTTATTGTTGCGCTCTATCCGCAGTTGCTTTGTGCAAACAGAGGTAATTTTGATTTGGCTCGGGGGCGGGGGCGTCCTGCCCCCGTTGAACTTGCCCAGATGGCTTCGGGCTCAGCCGACGGATCAACTCACTGCCAAGCCGGCCGAGAAAATATTTGATGAGCAAATAGTGGGACCAGGAGTCTCTCCTGAGGCCCCGGGTGCCCAGCAATTGACCCTCATTACTGCCCCCTCAACTGCCCCTCCCGCCAGGGTTCTCCACCGAACAGGCTGCCTCCCAGGCGACCATCTGGCCCCAATTACACATTAACCAGGGAGCCCTCCCGCCTCGCCATCCCCGACGGCCGCTGAGAGTTGCAGCACCTCCCAGTCTCTGTCTCGCCTTGGACCCACAAGAGTGCGGAGGGGAGGTTGTAGGCCCAACGACCCTCGAGCTTCGGAGCCTCCCACACTTCCTTTGCCGAAGGGGCAGTGGACGAGCCGCACAGCGTGGGAGCCGTGCGCGCGCAAGGATGCTCAGGGCAGTTGGCAATCGCTGGGACCGGTTTCTCCCTCGCCTGTCGGAGGACCAAGTTGCTATGGCCTTCAGCCCCCGTGGCCTCCCTCAGAGGACCTGAGCCTGCACCGGATCCAAGCCCAAGATGAGGATGGCAGGATCCCCTCTCCCAGGGTGGGATCTGAAATCCCAGGCCGGCGTTGAGGCTTCTCTAGGGCGCACAGCAGAAGGCTCCTCCCTGCTTCTCTCTCTCTGGGTGGCGGGCTGAGCAAAGCTTACCAGTGAAACCCATACCTAGAAGATAATGCCCTTGCCTCAAGCAGCCTTTTCCCGTTGGGCTATAGCTCAGACTTGAGGGCAGCCCAGCTCTCCTTCTGCCAGCCTCTTTAGCTGGCAGTGGGGGGAAAGATGTGCGCTCACTAAGCAAATTCTGAAATTCAGAATGGCTCTCCTGGAGGATTCCTGTCAGGGAAAAGTGGACAGAATCTGGCAGGCAGAGAGGAGTGAAGCACAGGACTTCGGAAACCAGCAGAGAAGTGAGGGGGAGCCTGGGAGCCGAAAGAAAGAAGAGGGCTGGGAGCAGCAGGAGGAAGAGGTGGAGGACTGAATCCAGGCTCTTGGGAAGGGAGAGAGCAGGGCAAGCGGAGACCCAAGGGATACACTCTGATTGAGGAAAGAAGAGCCCCCCCCTTCTCCTTGGCACAGTGTGTACAGCTGCAATTCTGCGCTTTGGGGTCTTCCTGAGGAAATGGAGCCTGTGCTGTCGGGGAGTGGAGGGATTCCCGCCGGGAGATCAAGGGCAGATACTAGGAAGGCCTGCGGATTCTCTCATCCTGGTGGAGACTCACATTTGCCTCCATAAGCGGTAGGAATGGCTAGCAAACTCGGGGACGGGGGAAAGCTACCCTCCAAGTGATTCACTCTCTGTGGAGACTTGCCATTGGCTGGTTCATCAACGACAGGAGACCCCTGCTTTTGGGCTTCCAGGGGACACTGAATCAGAAGGAACCCCTGATCCAGCTGTAACTCTCTTAGTTTCATCCAATGGGTACACTTGAAATCACCGCAAAGGTCATTTAATTTGCAGTATGCAGGAAGAGCCTGTAGTACAGTGGACTAAAGCACTGTTATTAACAGATTAACATCTGCTGCTTGCAATTAATGCAAGTTCAAATCTCACCAGGCTCAGGGTTGACTCACCCTTCCATCCTTTTTAAGGTAGGTAAAATGAGGACCCGGTTTGTGGGAGCAATAAGCTGACTTTGTATAAATATACAAAAGTATGAAGGCTATTGCTTAACGCATTGTAAGCCGCCCTGAGTCTCCGGAGAAGGGCGGCATATAAATTAAAGCAAAAAAACAAACAAAAAAAAATCACACCACCCTGGAGGGGGATTGTCTAGCCCTCCTTAAAAGTTTCCCAGGACAGAGGACCCATCACCTCCCCAGAGAGAAGTTGCATCGTTGGGCAGATCTTACTAGCGGGAAGACTTTTCCTTAGTCTGCAAATCTGGTCCAGATGCTGTTGCTCTTCCCTGCAACAGGCAGACGAGCCTCCCGCTCCAGCATCAGCAGCCGGTACCCAAGTGAAGCAGCGGGTGGCTCGCTTGCCCTCCTTGGAGGCGCTTCCTGGCCACTGGGAGAGAAGAAACTTGCTTGGAGAATACCGTTGCAGCACAACTGAGCCCTCCTCCCTCCTAGCATCCTTGGAAGCTCTTTGGGCGCCAGATGGGGGAGTAGGGGGTGGTGGCTTGCGCTCTACTATAAAGCGCTGGAGCTTCGCAAAGAAGAGTGGAAGAGGAACTGCGCTCTGGTTGATTTGGTTCGGGGCTTTGTGCTGGGGAGTGGGGAATGGCTGCTCCCAGTTCTGGGCAGAGTCTCACCCAAGCGCTGCCCGTTGGCCACCCGAAAGCCAGAATGGAAGAATTCCCAATTGTCTCAGTGGAGCTGCGGGAACAGGTCACCTTCTTCCTCTGGTCCTGTTGTGCCAGCGGCCATTGCCCTGGATGAAGGAGAGGGGAAACAGCGCTGCTTTCAGAGGTATCGAGACCTTCCTCAGCCTTCCTCTTACCGCACCGTCAAAACCGGCTGCGGGGAAAAAATATCCTGGCAGACGCACTTGCGCTGCCTATTTAAACACTCCTTTCTGTTGGCTCGGGATCGCCTTGCGCCTTTTCAGAACGGGTGCTCCACAGCTGTTCCCCCACACCCGACTAGTTCTCTTAGGAACCACAACTTTGGAGGTGAGGCTTCTAAGCCGGCCCCCCTTTCAGTCCGCTCCAAGTTGTCCTTCAGCAAGGAGGTGTGTGTGTCGAAGGCAAGTTCGAGCCATCAGCTTCCCCGGCCGGCCATCCCTGGCCCCGAGGGGCCCGCTGAACTGGACAAGAAGCCAGAGAAGCCTGTCAGGTTTCCCAGCCTAGCGCGCGGTTCTGGGGACCATCAGCGTTTGGATTTGGCGTCGCCAGATTCTAGCTACCCCGGCAGGACCTTGCCGTGGGCGCCGGTCTTGATCCCGCAGCCCAGCAACCACGGAGGCGGTTGCATTCCAAGGAAGGAGGCGAGTCGGGGCAAAGCCTCCTGTACTTCGGCTCCCTCCCGATGCTCTCGGTAGCGCCCCACTCTCCGTCCCCGAAGGCAGCAGGCTTGTTTTGAGGAGGCGCTCGGGATTGTTCCCGATGGGCGCTTCGGCACGAAGGAAGAGAGCTGAAGGAGCGCGTGGGCCCCAAAATCGCTTCCGTGGCCTCAGCAGGGAGTGCGGGCGGTGGGAAGCCCGATGAACGGAGAGGACATCCCAACTATTGCCCTTCCTGTCCCCGGTGAGAGACCACGAAAGAAGGCCAGAGCAGCAGACCTCTTGCATCCAGGGGCACAGCCTTGGCTCCTTGGCCAGCGGCCTTTCCCAGCCCTGCCATCAGAGCGTTTAGGAGACTGCGGTAGATTATGAATCGGCCTTTGGGAGCTGGGAGCAGGAAAGGGGCTTCCCGAAAACTTTGTGGGGCTGATGCCAGAAAGTCCAGCCAGTTCTCTGAGATGATCCCCAGATGAACGAATGGTGCCAACCTTGCCCCAACGGAGCCAGAAAGCCAATAATCAGGCTCCAGTGAAAAGTAGGCTAAACTCACTCCATGCACCAGTCCCTCCTCTCCCACCCCCTTGAAGAAGTTTCTCCATGTTGATGGCATTTGAAAGGAGGGGCAGGTGGTGCCCCTCGATGCTGCTAGTGGCTTGCAGGACACTGATGATGTTACCTAGTTGGTAGGGAAATGCCCTGAAGTTCAGAGAGCACCCAGGATTTCACATGTCAACTTGGGCTAGAGAGATTTGCTGTTGGGAACAAGACCATCAGGCCGGTCCCAGACTGCGGTCCTAGACTGCTTTAGGGGGATAGACTGCCTCTTGTAGCAAACCTGGTCCCAGTTTGCATTGGCTCAAGAACTGGGGAAGAGCCTTTGAACTCAGCATGTCTCTATACAAGAGAAGTCACTTCAGCCAAGAGGTTCGTTTATTCCTTAAATTTATTTGTGCCCATTTCAAGGTAGGGCTACTCTATATGGCTTACAACAATAAAGGAATAAATTAAAAGACAAAAACATAAGTAAAATAATAGAATAAACAATGAGAAAGCAAGCAAATATCAATAAGAGGACAAAAAGATGGGTGGGTGGAACACAGAGAGCAAGAGAGGGGGGGGAGTTTCCTGTCAATTCAGCAGCCACCTCCAGGGTGGAATACCCCCCCCCCCCCAAATTTGGTCCCCAGGCCAACCGGCAGAGCAAAGCCACCACTCCCCCCCCCCCCCCGCCGACAGGATGTTCCCAAGAGAGGATCCCCACATTCGGACTTCTTTGGAAGACGGGATTCGCGGGAGTAGGACGCCCCCGTCCTAGCGGGACCAGGCGGTTCATCGGGTAGCCTGGAGTTGTGCCGTTCAGGGCTTTCAAGGTCAAAGGCGACACCTTGAGTTGCCCTCCGGTTCGGAAACCAGCGGCGGGTGAGGGTTGAGGAGCAATATGGGACCCGAAGACCTTCCTTGCCTTCCCTCCCCAAAGATTTATTTAGCCATCTCCTTTTTCTGGGCGTCACAGGGGCAGCAGCCACGGCAACAACACAGGAGAAGCTCGCAAGGGGTGAATAGAATAGAATAGAATAGAATAGAATAGAATAGAATAGAATAGAATAGAATAGAATAGAATAGAATAGGTTTATTGGCGAAGTGTGATTGGACACACAAGGAATCATAATCTACAACACTTAATGATAGTCACAGGGAACAAATAAGCAATCAAAACATATTAGGAAACAGTCAATATAAATCTTAAGGATACCAGCAACACAGTTACAGTCATAAGTGGGAGGAGATGGGTGGTGGGAACGATGAGAAGATTAATAGTAGAGGAGACTTAATAACTAGTTCGAAATGCGCATCGGTAGCTACAATTGGTACGATCTGGAGTATTTATTTAGGAAATTTGCATTTATACTGAACTCTCGGTGACTCTGGGCGGTTTACAAAGAGTAACCAACCCCATTACAGCTATGAAAGCAATGCAACCGCCCCCCCTCCCCCGGCGACAGTAGATGGGCATCCATCACGGATGGGATTTGGGGTCCTCCGAGGATCCCTCGCAGTGACACAAAAGCGGAGGCGGCACAACCAGCCAAGGGGGGGAGGGGGCCTTCGGGGCAGAGCGGAGCCCTGCGGGGAGCGGTGGGGGAGCTCCCCCAGGGAGGGTCGGGGGGGCTCATCGCTCCCCACTTACTCTACGGAGGGGCGCCCGTTTGCCTGCCCGCCCCGCAGAGCCGCCAACGAGGCCCGGGAAGGGGCAGCCGGGACGGGGGTCGACACGCACGCCCTCCTCGCCGCGCCCCGAGAGGAGCCTCCGCCTCGGCGGCCGAAAGGGAAGCGAGAGAAACCCCACCCCCACCCCCCGGGCTGGCCACGTGCACCGCCAGGACTTCCCCTCCCTCCTCCGGCCGGCTTTGGCGCACGCGCACCTCCCACGTGGCTTGCCGCGCGTGTTGCTCTCTGCCTACGTGTCCTTCTGGCAGAGTGACCCGGAAGTCCTGCCTCCGCTGCCGCGACGCTTCGGTTTGAACACGCTCCGTTCCCTCGCTGGCCGTCTCCCGGCGTGCCGATTGGTTGGCCGGGCGCCCGTGGGGTAGGGCGCCGGATCGCGCCGGCCGATTGGCTTTCCCGCGAGAGGGGGCGGGCCCGCTGGGTGTGCTGCGCGTGCGCCGGGGGGCGGGCCCAGCTAAATACCCAGCTGCTGCTCCGCCCCCTTCCTCCCTCCGCTACTCGGACGCCGCCGCCGCCGCCTCGGCTCCCGCTTCCTCCCGCGGAGACCTCCAGCGCGACCCCCGGCGTCATGGCTTCCTCCGCCGGACCCGCCGCCGCCTCCGCCTCTGCAGCCGGCTCCGCCCAGGCGCCCGCCCTCCAGCGCGGCATCGTCAAGATGGTAAAGGCGGCTCCTGAGCGCGTGCAGAGCGCCGGCGGGGGAAGCAGCCGGAGGCTCGGTCCCTGCGCGGGTCTCGCCGGGCGCTTCGCTCTCGGTGCCGCCGGGAGGACGTGGCCGCGGCTGCCGGGGGGGGGGGAGCTGCCCGACCCCGGATTGAATCAGCCGCCGCCGCCCGCCCGCCCGCCCGCCCGCCCGCCAGCCAGGAGTCCGGGCGGGAGGGGGCTCCTGGGGCTCTGGCGGCCGCTTCCCCTCTTCCCCCGGTGGGCTGCGCCAGCAGGCGGGACTTGTCGGTGTGCTCCGGGCGTGCCGGTGTCCTGCCTACTCCGGGCTTCCCCCTGGCAAAGGCTGCGCGGCAGGCAGGGGTCGCGGGCGGGGGAGAGCGGAGGACGGGGACGGAGAACTCGCATAGCCGCCTCCCCGCCCCGGGAATGTTTCTTTGCCTCAGCGCTGAACGTCCTGCTGGCTCCTCCCGGGGCCTCCGGGGCAGGTTTCTCAGCCACATGGGCTGCTCAGTGGGCAGGGCTGGGCTGGCACGAAAAGCCTGCAGGGTGCCCTTTAGTGCCCTTTGGCTCTGCGGGCGCGGGGAGGGGGGGCTGGCGCCAGGATTGTCCGAGCGCTGGTAGCCGATGGGTGCTATTGCAAGGGAATGGGGGTGGGGTGCTGGTGGCCTTGAACCCAGGGCAGAAAGGAGGTGGTGCCAAATGGCTCCGTCTGAAGGATCTGGATCTGACCCGGAGCAACGTCGTGCAGACGCCCCGGAAAGCCGGCTCCTTTCTGAAAGGCAGCTTTCCCAGAGGGCTGGGTGGGATGGGGAGCTGTTTTGCAGTGGCTTGTGGGAGAGATTTCTCTGGGTGCTTCCTGTGTAAGTGGGGCCTGTTGGCTGTGGGGTGGGTCTTACCTGCCCCTCCTAATGCCTGCCTGTCTTCTTTCCTCGCCAGGTCCTTTCGGGCTGTGCCATCATTGTCCGGGGCCAGCCCCGGGGAGGCCCGCCTCCTGAGAGACAGATCAATCTCAGCAACATCCGTGCCGGGACTCTGGCACGCCGAGCAGCTGCAGGGCAGCCCGATGGCAAGGATACTCCTGATGAGGTAGGGTCCCGACCCCTAGGCTTCAGATGCCAGCACCTAAGCTGCTGTGTCTCTCCCCCCCTCCAGGTAGTCCTTGGTAGCTTCCAGTGTGGGTCACCATCAGTCATGGCCAGCTGCCTTGTCCTGGGAGCCAAAGGATGTTTCTTCCCCATTTTCTGAGCCCTGCAGTTCCAGGTCCTTACCTGGCTGGGTGTCGTTCAGGGGTTGCTGTGGCTGCTGCCGCCCCTGAGGCTCCTGCCGTCAAAACTGTTTCTGGCTGAGCCTTGGTGGGAAACTCCAGGCAGTCCCCCCTGGCCACTCGGGCAGGCTTCTGTGCCCTGGGCTCCTTGGGGAAGGGGTGGCTTTTGCTCAGGTGCCAGAGAAGCCATCTGTTCATCGCCTTTTATTCTAAGCTGCTGGGTGAGTTTTCCTTTCAAAAACACATGGAACTGGGGTGAGGTTAGGATTGGGCAGGGGGTGGAGCCGCTTATGGGTTTTTGTAATAAGTATGATGTAGGCATGCTGATCCTGAGAAGTGTAGAAAATCAGTCTTGTTAGGAAATGAGCATGGTCTCTGTTTCATGGACTGAGCAGAAGCCCTGAATGGTGAATCTGGAGATTTATGCAGTGGGCCATCAAGTGCCCAGAACAATCCCGTGGGTGCTGGGGATGTGCCCCCCCCAGAGGACAGGAGCTTGGACCATCTGCTGCCCCTAGGGCCCCCTTGGCCCACCAACAGCCGGGCAGTCCCTAACAAACAGAAGCCTGGGTTGGGTGTAGAGCCCCCTCCCATATTGCACTGGGTGAGAGACCCAGAACCTGTGAAGGGGGCAGGTCTCTGAGAGGGTGAACCTTGCCACCCGCACCCAGGCTCGCCTGCTCTGTTGTTGGGGCTGAGAAAGGCTTTCTGAGGAGGCCATTGTCATGGGCAGTGAGGCAGGAGGAGGGGGATCTGGGCCTGGAAGTGGGAGTGGGAGATTGCTCACTGGGGTGTGGTGAGGACCAGGAGGGAGAGTCAGCTTTGCCTGGGCCACTCTGGCTAACTTCTTGCTTTGCCAGCCTTGGGCATTTCCGGCTCGTGAGTTTCTGAGGAAGAAGCTGATTGGCAAAGATGTTTGCTTCTCTGTGGAGTACAAGACTTCTCCCCGGCGGGAGTATGGCATGGTGTACCTGGGCAAAGGTGAGAGGCCTTCTCTACTTGGGCTAGCCCTTCTGTGGCTTGGATTGCTTGCCAGGGTTTGGGGTGGGGTTGCCTTTTTGCCGGGGCTCCTGGGGACTGGAAAGGTCTAGCCACTAATCCTAGAGCAGCAGGATTAGGAAAGCATTGGGTGAGATCATCCTCCAGTCGGGGGTTGAGGGCCGTCCTGGTCTGATGGCGTTCCTCCCTTGGGCTGAGCCAGGCTCGAGGCTGTTGCAGCCTGCACAGGGGAAAGCCGCTTGCTCCCTGTCGGTAAACCCCACGGCAACCAGTGGCCCAGACCTCAGTATTTGTACTGGGCAGGAACGTGCTCTCCCCAGGGATTATTCGGCCTGCTACTTCCGCTCTCGTCACTCCTGCTAAGAAGAGGTGGGAGCTGGGGGTCCTCAGCCAGCGGTGCCTCAACCGGATCGGGGTGTGGTTGGCCTGCTCTGTGGGAGGTGGCCTGGAGGCTCCAATGAGCCAGGAGGATGCGCTGGCCTCACTAGTGGTGGAGCAGTCCTGCGGTTGCTGTGTTGGGAGCGTGGGTTGTTTCTTGTGGAGCCCACTGGGCACCGTCTTGTCCCAGCCAGTCCTGCCTATTTGGTTTGGGTATCCCCGCAGACCGTATAAGGGCATTGGAGACAACCTCTAGGATGGCCCTTAGGTCAAGAATATGATCCCCTGGATGGCCCCCTCCTCCTGTCCCGAGGAACACGAATGCCTTTTTTTTTAAAGGGCTTTTAAAAATTATTAATTTAATTTTGTTTTATTTCTGGTCTGGTTAACTCTTGTGCATCCCCCAGAGCCCTAGATCAGTCAATTGATAGTTGATCCTTCAAGCACTGGGCGTTGAGCGTCTGGGGGGCAGCCAAGCCAAGCTCCACAGCAGTCAGCCTGAGATGTGCTGGGGAGGCTGAAGGGGAGGGGGCTCCATCTGCCAGGCTCTAGTGGCTGAGAGGGCGGCAAGGAGGGCCTGTGGCTTCAGCCCCTCCGGAGGGCTCAGCAAAAGCAGCTCCCCCCCCCACAAATCGGCAAATGCAGCCTGAGGTGGCTCGGGCACCGGTTTCCCTCAGGCCAGGTGCCCTCTGTGATGCCTGTTGATGGGTGCTGGGCTAGCTTTGGTGGCGCTGATGGGAGCCTCCGGTGTGGCTTGACTCCTGGGTCCCCTCTGTTTCCTTAACACCACTCTCTTGATTGCAGACACAGCTGGGGAAAACATTGCTGAATCCCTGGTGGCCGAGGGGCTGGCCTGTCGCCGGGAAGGGATCCGAGCCAATAAGTAAGTCTGACCAGAGCCTCTGGTGTTGTGGGGCAGGGTCTTGCTACTTTGCCGCCCAGTAAAGGAAGACTCTGGCCCTATGTGGCTGTCCCTGCAGTTCCAGAAGGACACCTCTAGGGCGGCTGCCCCACACAGGGTCCCCTAAGAGAAGGGGCCTCCTGTCAGGCTGGGTGCCAGGAGTGCCAGAGCCAGCTGAGGGGTGCTGGGCGAATCAGGGCTCTGGGCAGCTGGACTGTCAGCACTACCTGCCCTCCATTGGGCTGCTGATCCACAAAAGGGTCAGAGGAACCCAAAGCCTGGAAGGTCACCAGGCAGCGCGGGCCCTCGAGGGGGAACACCCCCTGAGAAGGCAGGACTGTCTATAGGTGATTTGCCCCCATGTTCTGGATGGATCGCAGCAGCTGCTGCCCCGGAATGGTCAGAGAAGGAGGGGGGCCCATGGGAGAAGTGTGGTTCACATCCCATCTCCCCCCCTCCATTACAGCGGGGGGCCATAGTGACCTGCTGCAGCCCCCTGAAGGCCACTCTGAGGTGGGTACGAGGCCAACATACAAATGGAGACAGGCTGGAGTAGGAACAGCTATGGTTCTCCAAGGGAACGACAATCCTCTTCACATGGACGGGGGTCTGTGGCGCAATGGCTGGCTGGCTGCTTCTGCCCCCCTCAGTTGAGAGAGTCTTGGGGTCCCTGGTGGGCTAGCAGGCTGTAGGTACTGTGGAAGTGGGGGCACTTGAGAAGCGGCAGCAGCCGCTGCTTTCAAGGAGGAGAGCCACAATCCAGGGTGGGTCTTCCCAGTGGCTGGAAGGAAATGGGGCTTCCGGTGGGGAAGGTCTCCACCCCAAGGAGGCGGCTGGTGAGCCTTTGAGCATCCCGGGTGCAAATCCAGTCAGGAGTTCCCAGGATCATCCAGACTGGCTCCAGGGTCCTGTCCCATCTCTGGTCTAGGCACAAAATCTGCATGTCCATTCAGTCATGATGACTTCCAGGGTGCAAAATGTGTGTCTTTTTGTGTGGAGGACAAGCTGAAACCCAAGGTGTAGTTCCACAGCACCTACCTTCTCCTGGGACTCCAGGCCCCAAAGGCTGTGGGTCAGGAGCAGGAGAAGAGTTGGGGGGAATCGGGGCACTGGGGACTTCATCATAGCTGCTACGTAGGAAGGGAGGGCCTTCAGGCAGCGCACCCAGGGAGGCTCCTTGGGAACGTCGCTAGTCTGCAGAGAAGAGGGAGAGGAGGGCGGGGAGGGGGTCTGCCCAGGCCAGACTTGGTGGGGTCTTCTGCCCCCCCTTCAAGGAGGACTTTCCTCTTCCTCCTAGTCCTGAGCAGAGCAGACTGGCTGAGCTGGAGGAGCAGGCCAAGACCGCCAAGAAGGGGATGTGGAGTGAAGGGACAGGCTCACACACGCTCCGAGACCTCAAGTACACCATTGAGAACCCCCGGCACTTTGTGGACTCCATGCACCAGAAGCCAGTGAACGGTGAGCCCTCTTTTGCAGGTGGGGAGGGGGCTGGCTTGGGGGGTGTTCCTCTTGGGGGCAGGGAGGCGCTGGACCAGGTGCTGAGTGGTTTTTCTCTACAGCCATCATCGAACACGTCCGGGATGGGAGTGTCGTCCGGGCCTTACTCCTGCCAGAATACTACCTGGTCACTGTCATGTTGTCCGGCATCAAGGTCAGCCACTCGCAGGGATCATTGGAAGAAGAGACGCGGCCCCCTCGAGTCCAGCCTCTGGTGGTCTGACAGGAGGCGCCACCCCCCACCCCCCCCCCCCCCCGGCCAGGAGAGAAGAGAGCTAGTCCTCCTTTAAAGGCATCCCCGTTACTGGCCACCATCAAATCTGCTGGAACAAATCCTAGCCCAGAGAAGAGCTTCCTGTGACCTCTTCTGAGCCTCTCTCTCTCTGAACCGTTTCTCATCCTGGAGGGGGGTCCCCATTATTGGCTCTGGAGCCCTGAGAGACAGGACTTCTCCTGTCCACTCTGGCTTGCCAGGTTTTATGTCATGTAAGGAGACCATCTGAGCCCCCGGTTTATCCTGATGCCTGTTCCAGCTTGGCTGCATGTATGCATGTTTGTTTATGCATGTATTAAACGTGTGTGCCCATAGCAGAAAAGGTGGGATTCCTTGGCTGAGGGGTCCTGCAGCAGGCCCTTTCTGCTGGAACGGGTTGGGTCAGGGCCAGATGGTTCCTCAGCCTGGCCATGAAGGAGTGAGATAACCCAACACCTTGAACTGGATCCGTCAGGGCTTCATGTGGATGTGGAAAAGGAGCCGAGAGAGCCACGGGCCCTGTGGAAGGCCACAAAAGGGCAGCTAAGGGCTGCACCTCATTCCTTGCCCACACCAGTTGGTACCAGCCTTGGAGAACGGAGCCAAACCGCTGCAGGAGTGCCCCATCCAGCCCCGATCCCCAGAGCTGACCCAAAAGGGCACCTTGGCCAATGGTATCAAGGGCTGCTGCCCCTCATGCAGCTCACCTGTGTACTGAACTGCCCACTAGCCCCCCCAAGACCTGGTTGAGCTTGCTACAGGCTGCTGCTTCCTTCCTTCCTTCTGGGCGTGGAGTTAGGAGGACTGGGTGAGGTTGGACATCGCTGGACCCCTGTTAAGCGGAGCTCCGTTCTTCCGGCCACAATGCAGCCTCCGTGCAGTTAGGAGGCCAAAGGCTGGAATTTCCCACCACCGTAATGGAGGCTAGTGGGGCATTCTCTTCCAGATAGCCCCCTCTGTCCCGGTGGAGAGGGGGATGGAGTGTAGCCTTGAGTGTGTGTGTGTGAGTGAGTGAGTGAGTGAGAGTGTAACACATGCTTGGCATCAACCTTGTGGCATAGGCCATTGTGGGTTCCCCTCCCTTCCCTACCATGGGGCCCTGCCCTGACTGGCTCTCTCCTTCCAGTGCCCCACGTTCAAGCGGGAAGCAGACGGCACGGAGACCCCTGAGCCCTTTGCAGCAGAAGCCAAGTTTTTCACAGAGTCGCGGCTGCTGCAGAGAGACGTGCAGATTGTCCTTGAGAGCTGCCATAATCAGAACATCCTGGGCACTATCCTGCACCCGGCAAGTGGGGGCAGGGGGTGCTGGCAACAGGGTGGTGGTGTCTCTGATCTCTAGCGTCCTTGGGCCACCAGGAGATTCAAAGATTTCATGCTGAGGAAAGGGACCGGAGTGAGGAGGGGATCCTGAGCAGAAGAGTGACTTTGTTTATTTGTTGGTCATATTATGAACGTGCCCAGCCCATAATGACTCATAATGGGTAGCATACAGGTTAAAAGCCAGCCAGCCAGATGCAGAGCGTGGTAAAAAAATCCAGGGCCTGTAGCGCTGCTCCCAAGGCTGGAGGGTCGAGGCGCTTTGATCCTCGAACGGGCATGGCAGAGAAGGCACGGCGTCCTCAAATGGCACCGCTTGACAGTTGGCATCCAGAGTTCTCTTGGGTCCTTGGGATAAAAACGGGAGGGGTGGTTGCTCCGATGGGCAGCCCCTCTGCCATGGGCTCCCACCCAGGAGCCCACTGAGCTCGAGGCTGCGTCTGGGCCCGGAAGCAGCCGGGGCAGGTCCTCCCCTGGTTCCCACCTCGTTGCCCCTTTTCCCTCCCTCGGACTGGACCGGCCCTATTCTGTGGGGGGCAGCCAGAGAAGGGCTTTCTGCCTGCAGGGGGCTGGGGGAGGCAGTCTCAGTCTGGCAGCTGGGGCTGCCTTGGGAATAGGGAGAGGGAGTGATTGCTGTGTGTTGCTGACGGCCGTCTTCTCCCACCCAGAATGGAAACATCACGGAGCTGCTGCTGAAGGAAGGCTTTGCACGCTGCGTTGACTGGTCCATGGCTGTCTATACCCGGGGGGCAGAGAAGCTGCGGGCTGCGGAACGGTAATACAGGCTGTCCTGCCTGGGGCTCTTCTGAAGGGGCGGCTGCGCTCAGCTCCTCCTTGGCGGCCTCTGAGCAAGCTCCAGAGCAGCAAAGCAGCTTTGGGGCTGAAATTGGAGGCAGGGAGGGTCTGTGGTGGCACCCCTGGACTGCCTGCCCTTCTGCCCAGGCACGTGGGTTGTGATCAGGCCCTGCCTTAAGCTGCTGCTTGCCTGATGTGGCTTCCCTTCTGCATCCCCGGCTCTTTCAGGAGGAAGCTGTTAAATGCACAGAACCTGCTGTGGTTGCTCTGCTGCTTTGGCAGAAGGGTTGGGGTCTCTCACGGATGTACGCAAAATTGTTTGGGTTAGAAATGCTTTTGAGTCTGCTGCAACACTTTCAACCAGTTGTAACAGAGGTTTTTGAACTTGGGAGTGACCATGTGGCACCTAGTTTGGACTCCAGGCGCTGCTGGGGGTTCAGACAGCACCTCCAGGGGGAACAGGAGGACGACGGGCACTTTGGCTCGGGGGCTTTTTAGGCGGCACACCCTGGGGAAGGGGAAGGTGTGTGTGATGCGCTGCTGCGGGTGATGTGCAGTGCGCTTCCCATGGCCCCCGTTCGGCCGTGTGCCAAAGGTGGTTAGAACCCACCTAAATGCTCAGCTCTTCCTCTGCCAGTCAGGGCAGCCGGGTTAGCTGGATGAGCCCTGGGGCTGGGCAGCGGCTCCCCAGTCAAGCCTCCTGCCCTGTCCCTATTGGCCCAGGTACGCCAAAGAACACAAGCTGAGGATCTGGAGGGACTACGTGGCGCCCACAGCCAACCTGGACCAGAAGGAGAAGCAATTTCAGGCCAAGGTAGGTGAGGCCTTCCTGAAGAACTCTGGGACCAATCGCCTGGGCTGCCAGCTGCTCTCGCCTGGTGGACTGGCTGCTCCCTGGAATTGGGCCCAGGGGGCCTTGGGGGCTGAAGGAGGAGAGGGCATTTGAGACTCCAGTAGCAGGGCCGATCCGGTCCGTAGCAGGCAAAGGCAGCAAGCAGGACGGGCCCCCATCTGTGCAATTTTTCTCGCCCCTGAGACTGCCTGGCCCCCCTGCTTTCTCAGGCGGCTTTGAGTACTTGGGTGCCCTGCCCAGGAACCCAAGACTGCCTGAGGAAGCAGCGGGGCCAGGTAGCCCAGAACTGCTTCTGTGGGAAGCCTCCCCTGGCTTGCAGATCCCTGTTCGATAGACATTTGGGGCAGCTTGGTTTATGCCCCACACACTAGGGGTGTTGCAGCCCTGTCGGGAAAATCTGGTGCTGTGGAGCTTGGAAATGGCCACCAGGTGGCGCCATTGCTGTGTCTGTCAGGGCTAAGAGGCAGCGTGGCTGGTGCTAAGAGGCCGGCTGGCTGGACTTCCCGGAAAGCCCCTTGGCTCCCCTGCTCTGCTGTCCAGGGACCCTTCCAGGGCTCAGCACCGTCTTCCCCACAAAGACTCTGGGGCTTCTGCTTGGGCGTTCCTGGCCAGGGGGTGGGTGAGGGGAGGCAGAAGGAAGGTGGCATAGTCACTTTGGCCCCCATTGGGCCTCTCCCTCCGGAGCCCTTTTCCAGCTGCCTCTAGATGCCTGGGAGGGTGCTTTCCTGTGCTTGGGGGCCTCTGCCAGCAGCCAATGCAGCACCTGGCCGAAAGTGAAGGTGTTAAACCCCCTTGGTGGGGAAGAAAAGCCTTGGCAGTGAGTCTGACCTTGAGAAAAGACAGTTCTCTGTGGGGGGAGGGAATTTAGGCCTTGGGGAAGCTGGGGGGCACTGTCCCACCGATTAGAGGAAGAAGAAGCCTGATGAATCAAACAGGTAAAAGTGGGGGCGGGCAGTTTGGTTCACAGTAAATTTGGCTGACCGACTGGGGCTTCCTGCCTGCAAGGAGCCCCCCAAGGCCTCCACTTTGCACGCAGCTTTCTTTTTTTTTTTTTATTAAAAAGTTTTAACAAGTATTACAACAATTTTTTCCCATCCCTCCTCCCCTCCTCCACCCAACCTCCATCCCCCCTCTCCCTCCAATCCCCCTCCCACCACCCCCCTGGACTTCCCAGAGCAAATACAGGGTATAACATTTAACATACATGCTAAAATATGCTAACTTTCTGTAGTCTCCAAACTCCCTCTTGCTCTTTAACTCCCCTTTCAACTAACAAAACATAATTCAAAAAGAAAATATTGGTTTCATTCATAAGCTATTTGATACTTTTTAGTACGATATTTGTTTTGAATATAGTCAATCCATCTTCCCCATTCCGATATATATCTTTCATTTGAATGGTCCTTCAAGTATGCCAACATTTTTGCCATCTCTGCTAAATTCACTATTTTTAATGTCCATTCTTCAATAGTAGGTAAGTTTTCCTTCTTCCAATACTGCGCCACCAAAAGTCTGGCTGCTGTTATTAAATTTAAAATCAATTTAGTCTCTATGACTGTACAATGTGTAATTACACCTAATAAAAAGAACTGTGGAGTGAATTTTATCTTCTTTTTGAGAATGTTTTGGATAATCCACCATATTTTTATCCAAAATGCCTTGATTTTTTTACATGTCCACCATATATGATAATATGTGGCGTCATCACATTCACATCTCCAACACTTAGGTTGCAAACTTGGATACATACAGGCTAGCTTTTTAGGATCTAAATGCCATCTATAAAACATTTTATAAAAATTCTCTCTTAAGTTTTGGGCTTGCGTAAACTTTACATTTCTAACCCATATTTTTTCCCACGTTTCCATCATTATTGGTTCTTCAATATTTTGTGCCCATTTTATCATACAGTCCTTAACTAACTCTGTTTCTGAATCTATTTCTACCAGTGCATTATACAACCTTTTTATATGTGTCTGACTTTGGTCTCTAATTTGTTTTACCAAGTTCTCCTCATTTTGCAAGATACCAATTTTCTGATCTCCTCTCCATCTAGCTTGCAGCTGTCCATACTGAAACCATGTTTGAATTATCCTTTCTTCTCTTAATTGATTCAAAGATTTTAGTTGTAACATACCTCCTTCCTTATTAGGAAGCTCTTTATAAGTAATCACATCTTGTTTTTGTTCTACACTTATATTCTCTATCGCGTGTTCGGGTATTGCCCACATTGGTAATTTATCGTTTAATTTATACTGATACTTTTTTCAGACACACAGTAAAGCATTTCTTAATATATGACTTTTAAAAGTCTTGTCCACTTTCTTATCATATAATAAATAAACATGCCAACCGTAAACCAAATAATATTCCTCAATATTCAGTATTCTTTCTTTTGTTGAATTCATCCAGTCACTAATTGCTGACAGAACAGCTGCCTCATAATATAATCTTAAATTGGGCATTTTGAGACCTCCTCTTTCACGTATATCCTGCATTATTTTTTGTTTTATTCTCAGTCTCTTCTCTGCCCAGACAAAATTATTAATATCCTTCTGCCACATCTTCAAATTCTCATCTTTTTTAAGTATTGGTATCATTTGAAAAAGAAATAAAAACTTAGCAAAACATTCATTTTTACTGCTGCTATTCTTCCTAACAAAGATAATTGTAATTTTTTCCAATTTTCCATCTCTCTCTGTATTTTTTGCCACAACGGATCATAATTATGCTTAAATAATTTCACATTTGATGTCATAATATAGACCCCTAAATACTTATTTTTTTTTGCAATTTCAAATCCTGTTAGTCTTTCTAATTCATCTTTTTGATTTATAGTCATATAAGCGAGAAAGTTGGGGCATTTCTGAAAAAGAAGCCATAGACCAGCGGTTCTCAACCTGGGGGTCGCGACCCCTTTGGGGGTCGAACGGCCATTTCACAGGGGTCGCCAAAGCCCCTCTTGCCCCCCCATGCCTTCACTCACCCTCACTCTCTGCTCTGTTGGATCGCCGGCCATTCGTTTACCCCACCCACTCCAAATCTATTGCTGATGGCAATAGGAAAAAAAACTGTTTAAATTCTTGCCGCGGGGCTTCAAAGGGCCGCCCTATAGCCAGTGGTGCAGCCGAACCCTTTGTTAAATTGCTGGCTTGCCCCGCCCCTCCGCACCACTATTTATTGCCAATAAATAGTGCTGGGCGAGGGGCGGGGGAGCCAGCAATTTAACAAAGGGTTCGGTGTTTTTTTGTAATTTTATTGGCCCAGGGAGCTTCAGCATAGGCTAATTAGCCTTTGCTTAGATTGGCTCCCGACCCCCAGCTGATTTGCTCTCAGCTGTTTTGCTCAGGGCTCTGCTGCTTGCTTGGAAAGAGTGCAGATTTTTTCCCCCTACCTATACTGAAAAACGAAAGAGAAAGTAAAGCAGGCTGTTGGCTTTGCACGTTGGAAAATTAGGCAGGCAGATTTCTTTTCTTTTTCCTCACCAAAAAAGGTAGGTGCAAACAACGGGAAATTTAGGGGAAAAGAGATTTTAAAACACAAAAGAAAAAAAGCTGTATTTAACTAGGGAATTGTAATAATTGAGATACTATTAATTGTATATTGTGTTGAAAGCAGAAATGGTTAAGTTGTGGTTTGGAGGAATATATGGGGGAAATTATTTGGTTTATTATTATTGGTAAATATAATTAATTGATTTGTAAGAAATTGGATTGCATGGAAATAATTGGAATATTCATGTTCATATTGATTAATATATAAAAAAGGTAGTTATATAACTAATTGATTTATCTTAAAATATTGAATTCATATTAAACAACTGTAATATTACATAATTAACCAATGTGAGGATGGATATAAAAATAGATGACAATGGGAAGGGGTATAATATAGAATAGAAGGGAAAAATTGAATTTGATTAAGATTAGAGATGAGGATGAAGGGTAATATTGGTTTTTTACAAAAATAGATGAGGAATAAATATGGCAAAAAGGAAATATAGAAATTGTAAATTTAATTGAAATGACTAAACACTGTTTAAATTTATGAACTGGCCAAATACTCTGTTCAAAGAAAATACATTGTATGTTTGTATGTGTGTTTCTAATTATTGTTATTTATTCATATTTGTTCTCTTTTATTCTTTAAAGTTTAACAATTCATTCTTTATCTTAATATCTTAATATTTGTTTGGGGTTGGCTTTCTTCCCTTTCATCTTTTTTATTGTACAGCAATCTTTCTCCTCAAACCTACCACCTCTCTCTTTTCTTTCCTTCTTACTTTCTCTTCCTCGCCCTCTTCTTCTCCTCCCTACTTCCTCTTCCTTTCTCCTTCTCCTCCTCTCTTCCTCCCTGTCTTACCCTCACTCCTACTCTAATTTCCCTTCCCTTCCTTCATCCCTCTCTATTGCTGTATCCTTTTATGCATATGGACTATTCAGAGGGCTGAAAAAGTTATTTCTGACTGGTCCTCGCACTTTTGACCAGTCTTCGAACTTACGACTGTCCTCACATTTTACGTTTTTGCCCTATCTTGTCACCATGGTGAAGAGAAGCAGTTGTGAAATGAGTGACACATTGTTAAGAATGCTACAATGGGCATAAATGATGACCAGTCATAAGTGCGAAGACCAGTCAAAAGTGCGAGGACCTGTCAGAAATCACTTTTTTCAGCTCTCTGGGTAATCCTTTTGTGCATATGGACTACTCAGAAGGCTGAAAAAGTTATTTTTGACTGGTCCTCGCACTTTTGACCAGTCCTCGAATTTACGACTGTCCCCACATTTTACGTTTTTGCCCTATCTTGTCACCATGGTGAAGAGAAGCAGTTGTGAAATGAGTGACACGGTTGTTAAGAATGCTGCATGGGCATAAATGTGAGGATGGTCATAAGTGTGAGGACCAGTCAAAAGTGCGAGGACCTGTCAGAAATGGCTTTTTTCAGCCCTCTGAGTAGTCCCTATACACATAGCCATGGCCACCTGGTCACATGACCAGCTAGCCACACCCACCCACAAAATGAGCCACGCCCACAGAACCGGTAGTAAAAAAATTTAGAACCCACCCCTAGTTGGGGGTCACCACAAAATGAGGAACTGTATTAAAGGGTCGCGGCATTAGGAAGGTTGAGAACCACTGCCATAGACCGTTTAGAAGAAAATACGGGGCAGTTCAGGGAAGCAGGGGGGGATGCCCAGAGCACTCGGCAGGGAATATGTAAGTGTGGCCCATTTTTGGCTGAGGCCCCCCCGCAAAGGCAGTCCGGGAGAGCCTTGAACTGGGTCCTACACTCTGGGGTGCCATCCCCATCCTCTCCAGGCTGACCCCGAGGCCTTTATGATGCACAAGACGCTGATGGCTGGCCTCTCCTGTCCCTGAGCTCCTGTGTTCCCAGCCCTGCCACAGCTGCTCGGGGGTCAGCCTGCCTCTGAGGTCAGCCTGGGTGGCTGGCGATGGAACTGCCGAGCATGGCTGCTCCTTTTGCCTGGTGGGGGCTCTCAAGGGAAGGGGCGCAGCTTTCTGAGCGTGGTGAGGCTGACCCTGATCCCCTGAACTTCTTGGCAGTGCTGGCAAAGGGCTGGTGGTGGTGGGGCTTCGGTGGCCCAGGATGCCCCGGCTCAGTCTCTGCTCCCTTCCCCTCACAGGTGGTGCAGGTACTCAATGCAGATGCCATTGTGATGAAACTGAATTCTGGGGACTACAAAACCATCCACCTCTCCAGCATCCGGCCACCCAGACTGGAAGGGGAAGGCCCTCAGGTAGGGCACAGCTTTTGGGGAGGGGAGGACGGGGGACACGGCGCTGGCTGATTCAGGATGACCTGGGTTTGGGCTTCAGTCTCGTCAAAGATCCTAATACCGGTATTGCCACACAGAGACCAGCCTGGCAGCTGCAGCTCAATGTAAAATTCTGGTTTTAAGAGAGGAACGGCTGAGCCCCCCTCTCTGTCTCTGTTGGGGTCTCCCTCTGGGCCTCTCTTCTGCTGCCCTCTATGGCATTCGCTTCTCTCCACCTATCCAAGGAGGAGGGGCTGCTGTTGAGGGGCTGTTTGAAGCCAGGCAGGCCTTGGAAGAGCGTCTGGTTCCTTGGGAGGGCTCCGAAGAAAGGGCGCCTTTCCAGGCCTGCTCCTTTTCTTCCCTCTGGGCGCTCTTAGCAGGCGAAGGAGGAGCTGCCTCTAGCGCTGGCGCTCTTGAGCTGCTCTTCAGTCCGAGACAGGAGGGGCCTGGCTGCGGCGGGACGGCCAGCCTGGCATCCTGTGGCAAAGGGGCGACAGGAGTCGTTGGTTGGAGTTTGGAAACCTGGCTTGCGACTGGTTCAGTTATAGAAAGGCTGGATGTAGATGTGTTCCCCCCCACCGCTCTCCCTCCCCCCCCCCCCGGGTGGTAATGAAAGCTGCCAGACTTTGGGCTGCGACAGGCGGAAGGGCTCGGGGCAGGGGGAGCGCTGAGAAGCCACTTCGAATGCTTTCCAATAAAAGAGAGGATCGCCTGGACGGACCCTCGGGGCCCTCTTGCCTCACGAGGCTTCCGACCCATGGAAGCAGCAGCCCCGATCCAGAAATCCCCACACCACGACTCTCCCATCTGGAGCATGTGCAGACAGTGCTGGGAGTGCAGCTGCGGCCCGAGCGGGTCTTTGTGGGGGGCAGCCAGTTGGCAGCAAAGTCTCTGGCTGGAGATCCTGGGTGCTGGCATGCGCCTCTGCCCCAGGTTGGCGTGGCTGTCCCTTTTCCCTCCTCACTGGGTCTTGACCCCCAGGTGCCTCATCGCCTTTGCCGGGTGACCCACTGGGACTTCTGCCCCCAAAGCAGGGCTCCTTGAGCGGATGCTGCGTTGGTGAATATTGCCCTCCAGCGGCATGGTCTGCTGGCCGTGGGGATGGAGCAGCCTCCCAGAGTAGCTTCTTGGCCAGCTGCTCCGTCTGCGGTTCGTTCCCCTCGGCCTGTCCTGCAGCCAGGTGGCAGAACCGATGGGCAGATGTCTCCCCAGGCTGGGGAAGTGGCAGCTTGCGGCAGCCTTATTCAGCATCCCGAGGTGTGAGGAGATGCAGCTGGCTCCTGCTCAGATTCTTGGGGGGGGGGGGGGGGGGGGAGGAGGGGAAGGGGCTGTGCTGGTTACCCTGCTGGCAGCCTAGAGGAGATGCCACCTTTGACCACCCATGGAGGCTGCTACGTTCAAGCCATTCTGTTACCTGCGCTCTGCTGAGCTGCCCCGGCTGCGGTCTCTTCCCTGTTCTGCCACCTGCGGATTAGGAAGATATTTATGGGTGCTTCTAAATTGGGAGCCTCTTCCAGTAGACGCCCACGGCCACATCTGGGGAGGGGCTGAGGGGCTGGAAAGCAGTGTTCGGGACAGCTTGCCTCCTCTTGGCAGGGCCATGGGGAAGAGCCTCTATGGCTGACACCTGGGAAGGGAGCAGAGCGCCGAAGGAAAGGAAGGCCTGATGGGCAGCTTCAGGAGTTGTGCATGTGATCTCCTTTTGGGGATAAAGCCTAGCAGGTTGGAGGGACTCGAACCAAGACTCTTCCAGTAACCGCCCCATTTCACGGAGAGCCCTGAGGGTGTCCAGTGGCATCTCCCCCTCTTGGCTCCGTGAGTGGCACATCCTTGGCAGCCTCCAATGCCGTTGAGCAATTAAGCCCCCTGTCTGGCTCCCTCCTTAAGGTTCGCGGAGTCTCCCAGATGACTGGTACTCCCCCAGGGCTGTGGTGGCCCAGCCGAGGAGACCCCGGGATCTGCTGTCTCACCTGGGGAGGCTGGCAGGCCTGGCCGGCTTTATGGGGAGAGGCACCCGGTCCCTCGAGGCAGAGAGCAGCCAGGAGCTGGGGAGGGGGGAGGCTGGGCTGAGGGTGAAGTGGAGGAGACTGGGGAGAGGACTTCCCTCATGAGTCAGGTGGGCTTCAGCAGACCTGGGCAGGTGGCTGATGCGCCCCTTAACTCATGCGGTCCAAAGCTTTTGACCGCAGTGGGGCAAGTTTGCTATTTCACGCAGGAGTAGGAAGTCATGGCAGTGTGTGGAGAGAGGGACCTGGCTTGTGCACATCTCCTTGACCACAGAATAAATTACTCCCTTACAAGGCAGCCATTGTGGTGTGTTCAGCACCCCCCAATCTCTACCCGCCCTTCGGTGCATGTTTAAAGGCAGAAACGAGCCCTCCCCTCCCCTCCCCCCCGGCATGAAGTCACTGTCCCGATCTCTAGTGGGCATCCGGCTGCCTGGGTGGAATGCCCCCAGGGGATGATGGTAGGATTATAGTCGGTAGGAAGGACTGAGGAGGGTTTATTTCTTTAAAATATTCTCTTCTAATCAACTCTGGGTGTCTCCCAATCAAAAGTTAAAATGGCACAAAAACGGCAAAACCTGGTGCCAAATCAGTTCCAATGGGTTACTATCTAATCATCTCCCAGTGCTGGGGGGAAAGCCAGCTCTTCCAAGGGGCAGAGGCTGCCACGGAAAAGGCCCAAGCGCCCGTCAGGTGGCCCTTTTGGGAGACCAGCAGCATGCCCATGGTGGGGCAGGCAGATGGGCTTAGGCTGGCTCTGGGGCACGCAGGGTGAGGACCAACACCTGGAATCTCCCTCCTCCCCCAAGAAACCCCCCCCTCTCCCCCAAGAAACCCCTCCCCCCCTCTCTCTGGCCTGGGATCCTCCTAGCTCACTTGTCTTTGGCCTTGAGTGGGGGAGGCGGGGCCTGCAGTAATAGCTTTTCTTACCTGGTGAGGAGGAGGAAATTGAAGATGGTTGTAGACAGATGCGTGTGGCCTTGGGAGTGGGGCCGTCTTCCAGTGGGGTCTGCTTGCCCCAAAATTTTGCTCCTTTTGGGAGGTAAGAGAAGGAATTGTATTTGGGCCCGAAACTTCTGCTGAGGTTTCTCGGCACGATGAAACTCGTGGCAGCCTCTGCCCCATGTTTAAAAAATGGATTATATTTTGATGCCTGGAAGCAAAGACTGGAAGCTGAGAGATCCTCCCCCCGTCTGTTTTCTTGATTATGCTTTCCCTTTTTCGCTTTGGGAAGTTGGGATCTGGAGGCATCTTTCTGTTAAAACTGCTGGTGGCCCATTTGCACCTCACAGGATGCACCTTGAGGAGGAGGTGATGTACCCAGCTGGGAGCAGCCCCAGATTCCCCTTCTGCTCTCTCAGAGGGTCCCTCTTCCAGGGGGTCCCCCTCCAGGGCTTGCTCATTGCAAGGGGAGGGAGTTCTGCTCAACCTCCTTAGCTGATCTCAGCTTATTTCCACCATTTGGGGGGGGGGCAGAGCCGGTGTTTGGGGCACCTGGGTGGGCCCTCTGCTTTGCTCAGAAGCCCCTTGGGGTGAGAGGCCAGCAAAGGACTCATTTAACCTCTCAGACTTTCCTGGAATAGATCTCACTTGTTCACTTCATTTTATTTAAGCCTTAGACTCCTAGCGAAGAAGATCATTACGTGGGAATGCTCAAATTTCCAAAGATAGCCATAATAAGGGAGGGGTGGCAGGGGATGATGGGAGGAGGTGTGGATTTCCCCTAGCTCTGCAGCCGCCTGGGAAGGGGCCAAGAGGCAGCCCGGCCCCCTTCAGAGGATGGAGGACCAGGTGCCTTCTGGTTGCTTCAGAGGTCCCCACCACCACCCCAGCTTGGCTCATCACGGCCCCCTGGTGCCTTTCTGGTGTCTTAGATTGGCCTGGCGCCTGGGAGACTTTGTGGTGGCACCGCCATGTTTGCACTCCACCCCGGCCGCTCTGTGGAGCCTCCTGTGACCTGGCCTCAGCTCCTGTCTTTCCCCATCAGCTCCCAGCTCTGGAGATGCCGCTGCGTATTTGTGCTACAAGCAAGGCGGAAAGGCTACCACCACGTTGCAAACAAGGCCACAGGAACAGTGACACACGTTCGTTTTCTGTAGTAGAGCAGGGAACATGAAAATTTAAAGCTGAGCATCTCAGTTTAATGATCCAAAGAAATTGTTCCTGTTACCTTGTTTGAGCATGAGAGCACTTCGGGTCATTCATCAGTCTATCTCGGAAATAAAAACGCAAGCGGCAACTTCCCAGCCAGCGTTCCAGCTTTTGAACAGCCCGGCCGCTGGGCCGTCTGCTGGCAGCTGGGGCTCCCCCCACCCCCCGTGTGTCTGAGGCAGAGCCTGAAATGGCTGTCTTGCCCCCCCCCCAAAAGGACATCTCTGGCAGGATTGGGGCAGCCCATTTCCATGCTCCAAATTGGGCCCAGAATGCTGGGAATAGCAGCTGTCTGTCGGTGCTGACTTTGCGTGCTGGTGGCAAGCATCCTTCGTGTGATGTGTTGCACCCAGAACGAAGAAGCGGTGCAGCTCCCCCACTGTTTGTGGGCTGAAGGCAAAGCCAAGCCCCTCCTGCTGGCCTAGCTGTAGCCCCCCCCCTCCCCCTTTGTTGTGGGATCAGGCAGGTCTATGTCTGATAGGAAGCAGCATTTGGTCTGCGGGGCCCCTGGCTGCTGGCAGCCTTTCTGCTGAGAGGCAGGAGGGGTGGGCCCAGTGGGTGGGCTTTCTCCTGGGGCAAACCAGGGTCAGGGACAGGAGCCGATGCCTGATCAGTCCTGCTTAATCTGGTTCAGGCCGCAGGAAGACATCTGGCTGGTGGCCGTCATTGTGGCTTCCTAGATCTTGACCGTCTGGGATTAAGTTCGTTCCTCTGCAAGTTGTGCTGGCTGTTAATAACTTTCAGAATTAAATCCTCCTGCCGGCCATTCGTTCAGCTCTTCAGCTGCACATTGTCCTTAGTCCAAGTGGCTCCCTGCAGGATGACAGGCGATGGCCATAATCTGCTCCCGACTGCAGGGCGAATGGCGGCTTGCAGCTCCCTGGCTGAGAGGGCGGTGCTGCCTGGGCTCCCAGCCTGCTTCTGGGGCTGGACCTCTCAGGCTTACTCTGGCACCTTTGCACCAGGCTGGCTCAGTCTATGCATTTTTACATGTGAGCACACAAATATGCAGTAAGAGCTACAATTTCTGAAGGGAGCAGTTATTTTCCTGAAGAGTCCTAGCAAAGAGTCCCAAACCAGCTACTTTCCCCCAGCGATCCAGGCATGGGGGCTCGTTTCTCAGCGGAGTGGGACTGTTAGAGCACGAGGGCAGCCGAGCTGGTCGAGACACTGCCGCCAGCTGCCCTGTGGCAGAGCGATGGCAGGTGAAAAACCTCCCTTCGGGGTTGCTTGGGGCCAAGTGCCCCGAAGGGCTTTCTCCACTGGACTATTTCCCAGTGGGGGTGGGGGTTGAGGGGCTTCCCGTGTTGGTTGGCCAGGCCAAGTGACGGGGCAGGATGGGAATGGTCGCCCTGCTCCCCAGCAGGCTCCACCCTGGCTTCTGAAAGGATGTTGTGATTAGCCAAGCCTGGGGGGTCTGCCATGGAAGAGAGGCCTTTGGTGGTCTGGGGGAGCCGGAAGGTCCCTCTGCCCACTCTTTGCCCACTAGTTGCACTTCTTGAGCCAGAAAATGGCTGGGGGGGGGGGCGGTCTGCCAGACACAGCTGTGTGGCACCCTTCTCTCTCCTTTGACCCAGCAGAGTTCAGTTCCTGTGTCTGCTGGACTCCCCTGCCTGGTGGGGCAGGAAGGGCCACGGGGGTCTGGGAGGCTCTGGGTGGCCTGTCATCATCCGGTCATGGACTCCCCTCTGCCGATGGCTGGCCCTTCTCACCCGCTCTGGGTGATGGTGGCAGCAGCATGGAGCAGGGGAGTCGATCTCCTGGCGGGGGTCTGTGTGATGCGGGGGGGGGGAGGCTCCAACATATTTGGGGGCTCCCCCTTGGCCCCCCTGGCTAACAGGCCCCTGAGGGCAGCTTGGCTCTCCTGTCCTGCTGGTGTCAGGCAAGCCTGGACTGTGGGGTCTCACTGGGTGGCTTTTGGGCTCACCCCTCGGCACTCCGCTTTGAGCTTGGGGGGGGGGGCGAGGGGGATGGTGCTCTGGCCAGCAAGGATCCCTCTGGCTGACCCCCCACCTCTTCCTTTGGGGCTGATGCACAGACTAAAATGTGGTTAAAAAGTGCTGGTTTGATGGGTTCTTTCTGGTGATGCCAGCTTGAGGGTGATGGTATGCCCCCCCCTCCTTAGCTATACTGACTCATCAGACAGGGAGATGCAGCCGATAAGGTGTAATTATGCATTTTCTGGATGGTTTGCGTGAGAGATTCTGAGTCTGTGATTTGTGTTTACCCACAGCATCTTTTCAGTGAGTCCTGGGATGCCACGTTTTGTGGACCGAGCGCTGGGCTGAGCCTTGCCTTCTAGATGCCCAGAAGGCTCAGCTGAGCCGGAGCTTCCTCAGTTGTCCCTCTGTAAAAAATGGGGATTTGTTTCTTCTGGCGAGGGCAGGGCAGGGCAGGGCAGGTTCCCAGGGCTGTGGCTAATGGTCTTTCCTCTGTTTTGCTAAAGAGCCCTTCCTTGCTGCCTCCCTGGTCCTATGGCTGGCCCCAGGGCACTTTTGTCATTCCAGGAGAGGCCAAAAGAGGCTCCATTCCAGCTGGAGAAGCTGGTCCCTTCTGGATTGTTTCCCCTGTTAAATAACCAGGAGAACCGGGTTGTTCTGTTTCGTCTTGGTTGTGGCTGCCTAGAATCGCTATGTAAGATGGACAGCCGTAGCAGGTTTTTTTAAAAAAAAAAAATCTACAGAACGTGCAAGCAAGATAGGTTACTACTTATGGTTGGGAACTGGAGTGTCAAATTTGGAAGTATTAAGGAAGAAAATATAGTTGGGCCATACGGCCTAGGAAGCAGAAGTAACGCAGGAGGGAGCTTTGTGGTTTAGGCCAGTTCACTGATTTCTTGGTTGCCAGCCCAGTCTCCCGAAAGCCCGATTGCCTCTGCTGCTGCCTGCGTGGACCTCTTCAGATGGATCCCGGAAATCGGATTGACAGCCTCGTCGGCTGAAGGAGCCGGAAGAGCTGAGTTCTCAGAGTGAAGACGTGGCCAAAGGCTGCCTGTGGAAAAGGGCCCAGACTGCTCATCTGCGGGTCGCATCCAAGTCAAGCCAAGGTGGAAGAGAACAGAGCCGCCAGCTCCACCGGATAAACTCAGCCGTACAGCCGTGCATGTGAGGAAAAGTTTGGGAATCGCTTGGAAGCCCTCAACCTCAGTGGCAGAGAACCAGGGGAGCGCGAGAAGAGCCTGCCAGGGAGGAAGGAAGAGCAGGAAGCCAGCCACAGGAACAGGCTGTGGAAATTGGGCTGAGAAGGGAAGCCAAAGCCAGGAAAATCTCAGGATTGATGATCGGTCATTTAAGTGCCAATGGGCTCTCAGCAGTGAGGATCTGTTCCCAACCTGGTCCTTTAGGACTTCTGGTGGTGCATCTGCAGCTGAGTCCACCCGGCTGGCTGCCAGTTCTTCCCTCTTTCCCTTCCCTCTCTCCTGGCACACTAGAGCTCCCCACAGAGATCTGGCTCTCCCCAGCCTGTGTCTGAAGAAGGAGAGTTTGTGCCTCGAGTGAAACTCTGGGTTGATCTGTTCAGTGATCCACTGGTTGATCTTCTTGGCTGTCTACGATCTGCTCTCGGGTCTTCACCATCACAAAGTTCAGAAGCATCAACACTTCTTCAAAGTCCAACTTTTACTTCCCACAGTGTCATTCATAACAAGGCTTGCAAAATTCTGATCTTTGTAGGCACAGACACCTTGTGGCATCTGAAGATCTTTTCCAAGGCCTTCGTGGCTGCTCTGCCCAGGGCTGGCCTGTGGCACATTTCTTGGCTGCTGGTTATTTTTAAGGCTTAATCCTAGAACGCAGAAACACTTTGATTATGTGTGTTGTCTGTTCTAAGGCTGATTGTTGTGCCTGTTGTCATTGGTTTGGTCTTCCATTTATTTTAATCTCATTTTTCTCACTGTGCCCCTTGACTTTTATTCCTGGAACTGGCAGATCCTTTGCCTGTCTGGCCATCACATCAGGGTGGCATCATCAGCACAGCGCAGGTTTCTCCTCCTCCAGTGCTCATCTTCTTTTAAACCTGCTTCCCTTAGTGTTTATATTCCACACATAGGTTGAATAAATAAGGGGAGACTACGTTATTGTGTCTTGCTGTTTTAATAGCCTGGAGTCAGGCTGTTTCACCCCTATTCTTTTTAATTGGTTAATTTTTGTCTTCTTATAATGTCTTCCTATGTTTGTGTTATCCAGCCAGAGTTATTACTTAAGATGGGCAGCCATGTACATCTTTTTTTCCCTCTCTTTTAATGACCCCGTAATCCCTTGCATCGGGATGGAGTTGGGGTAACTGAATGGAGCTGAGTATTTACTGGCTGGATGCCCTTCTTGTCACCAATGCAGAGTTTGCAGCTGATATTTACTCATGGTGCCCAGAGAAGAGAAATAGCTACCGGTACCTAGGATTGAACTCACAGCCTCCTGATTGTGGGGTGAGAGCTCCACCTCTAGGCCACTGCACCACTCAGCCATGTATATCTCCTTAATTAAAAATAAATGAAGGAGAAACGAGCGAACTACTGGAAGAGAAAGAATGAGTAGCCTCTCCCCTTTGTTGTCCCCCCCCCCCCCATCTAATGCTGCTTCTCTTGGGTCATGGATGGCATTGAGCCTGGGGGGAGGGGCTTCAAGAGACCCTTGACAGAAAAACTGAGCAGCTGCATGTTTTACATGTTTTATTTGTTTTATTTATATAACATTCAATTTTCATCAAACTGTGTGTGTTCTGGGTACAGTCATATTACACATCTTTGTTATGATATTCATCACCATCATATTGATAATATAATAACAACATTAATACTTAATGTCATCTTCTTTAACAACTGTCTACCATTTCCTTTTTTTTTATATCTCCTCCTTTCTAACTTCCGTTTCTGTTATCTAGCCATTGATAAAATATGTCCCATATCAGAAAATATTCAATTTCTTCTTTATCCTTAATAGTAAGTGTTAGTCTGTCCATTTCTGCACATTCTAATATTTTCTTAATTACATTTCCCTCAGACGAGATCTCATCATTTTTCCATTGTTGCGCAAATACAGTTCTAGTTGTAGTTAGTATCTGCAGGGTCAAGTATGTAGTCTTTTTATCATATTGTTCTGGTAGAAGGGGCACCTGCATTTCTTCGGCTGCTGGGGAAGGGCCACCTACCTCTGCTGCCTTGGCAGGCGGTATGAGTGACCGGAGACAGCGCCCTCTCTTCTGCGATGGCGAGGGCCGCTTTGCCCTTGCTGAGCCTTCTAGTAAAACTGGATGGCCACTCCAGGACCTCCTCCTCCTCCTGCAGTTTGTCTTCGTTCAGTTGCTCTGGATTGCTGGAGGCCTGCTTCATCTGCCCACAAGCTCACCTGGAATTCAGCAGTAGCCAGTACAGTAATGATCTCCCTTTAGACAAAATAGGAGAACCTGTGTCAGTCTGCTTTGGGCCAGCCTAGATGCCTGAGGCAATGAGGAAGCAGCCTTTGTGAAGCCACTGGCTGGTTTGAAGGGTGGACGGGCAACTGAGTTGGGAGGCTAGACTGAAGCACGTCTGCTCTCCCCTCAATGGAGACAGGAGGCTCCTTGACCTGCCGGGCCTCTTGGAGCTGCCAAATGCTGGCTCCTGAGGTTCTCCTCTTATTCGGATAATGCAGGACAGGGGTGCAAAACAGGGATCCCCCCCCCATGAACCTGCCAGTGTCCAGTGCCATTTTCTTTTATCTGTTGGCTGTTGGACAGATAACTCTCCTTTGCCAATTGATGCCACCATTTAGGCTTGGAAACTCTGTGAGGACTCACGGGCTGTTTACAGAGCAGAGGAGAAGATGCGCTGGCCGAAGAGGACTGCCAAGGGCTGGTGGGCTCATATTCATCTTGCTCCCAGTTGGGCCCTTCTGGAGTACAGTTTTCATGCTGGCCATTCTGTGTATCCATTTAATTGTCCTGCACCTGGTCCTCGCCCGGATAGACTGCTAATGAGTCTTTCACGTAACACTTTGTCAAATGCCTTGCTGAAATACATTACATCCCCAGCATTCCCCCCATCCACTATGGAAATTGCCTGATCCAGAGACGAGATAAGGTGAGTGTGGCAGACTGGATGGTAGCCAAGGCCTGTTGAGCCATTGCTGCCCTGTTTTCAAGGTGCCCACTGGTCAGCCACTTTATTTCCTGCTTGGAATCTTTACAGTATCCTCTTTTCCTCTTCTGTGAAGGAAGGCGAGCACTTCATTCCGGAATCTGGTATTTCGCCCGGGCTTCTGCAGTTCCCATTGGCGAGATGCGTAGGCTCAGCTGGCTTCCTCGGGACCTTGGGATGCTGGTCACCCAGGCTTGGACATGAACGCAAATCCCACATAAGTAGGTCTTGTGTAGTGTCCCCTTCCATCAGCTTCAGAATATCAATTCTGCCCATTAGAAAAAACCTGTGCCGTTGTGGGAATCTAAACAGGAGCCGAGTGACACACCTTCTCTTGATCATAGGCAGCCGTTTTGCCTGTAGGTTGTGGTCTACTTTATCAAATGTCTTGCTGCAGTGGTAAAATTCAAAAAATTTTCCATACCAGTTGTGTGGGCATTGCTTGGTGGTCATGTGACTAGGTCGTGGTCATGGTGGTCACACTTTACACAAAAATTACACAAAAGCTACACAACTGACTCACACACAATGCAAAAGCAGCTGGACTTCACACAAAATGGCCCTTGCACCAAGCAGGAACCGCACAGAGTCATGGAGAGCTCAAAAACAAACTATCACACTTTACACAAAAATATAGGTTTGGACAACAGGTAGTAAAAAAAATGCTTTAAAAAGTAAAAAAAAAAGTTCTGACCGGCACAGTTGTCACAGCTGATTGTCAGAACCTTTTTTTAAACTTATTTTTAGCATTTGATTACTACCTATTTGCCCGAACTGGTAGTAAAAAAAATGCTTAAAAAAAAGTAAAAAAAAAAGTTCCGACAGTCAGCTATGCCAGATGATCATAGAAACTTTTTAAAAACTTTTTTTAAAGCATTTTTTACTACCGGTTTGGGCGAATCAGTCCAAACCGGTAGCATTCCCTTGCTGAAGTCTAAGTATACTATGTCCACAGCATTTCGCTGGTCTACTAATTTAATCATTTTGTCAAAGAATGAAATAAGATTGGTTTGGCATGATCAGTTTTTAATAAACCCATGTTGGCTTCTAGTTACAACTTTTATTTGTTTCTAGATGTTTGCAGATCTGTTTTTTAATTTTTTTTTTGTCAAGTATCTTCCCAGGTATTGATGTTATGCTGTTTGGTCTGTAGTTTTCTAGGTCTGTTACTTTCTCCTTTTTTGAAGATGGAAACCACATCAGCTATTTCCAATCTTCTGATAGTTCCCTGGTACTCCAGGATTTTTGAAAGATGGTACAGTGGTTCTGAGATAACATCTGTCAGCGCCTTCAGAATCCTGGGATGTAATCCATCAAGTCCTGGTTATTTATATTTGTCAAGTTTAGACATGTGTTCTCTTACCATTTCCATGCTTATTTCTAGTCTGTCATTTATGGTTATGTTTTTGGTAGGTTGGGCTATAGTTTCTTTTTGCGTGAAGATTGATGCAAAGAATGAGTTAAACAGTTCTGCTTTTTCTCTGCTGCCTATAACTTCCTTGCCATTTTCTCTTTCTAGTGGACTTACTGTTTCCTTGACATTTTTCTTGTTATTTATATGTTGAAACAAACTTTTTTACTATCTTGACTTTGGTTGCAAGTCTTTGTTCATTCTGGGCCTTTGCTTTCCTGACTTCATCTTTGCAGATTCGAGTTATCTGCTGATAATTCTGCCTTAGTTATGTATCCCTCTTTCCATTTTTTGTACTTATCCTTTTTGTCTTTCAGTTTATTGGAGAGATCTTTGTGTAACTATGCTGGTTTCTTCTTGGATTACTTGTTTGTCTTTTTCAGTGGTATTATATTGGACTGGGCTTTTATGATCCTATTTTTCAGTTTCCCATGCTTCTTGAGTTGTTTTCCCCTTTAGGATTTTCATCCATGGAATTTTTCTTAGGCTCCCTCTGAGTTTGTTAGAATCAGCTCTTTTAAAGTTTAAGACACTGGTTAGATAATTTTCTACTGCTTGTGTTTGCATTGAATTCCAATATGACTGGTCACGGGGACTTCAACTCCCTCTATCACTTTTTCTCTATTAGTAACACTGGATTCTAGATCTCTATCACTTCTTCTCTATTATACCACTATCATTTTTTTAAAGCTCATGTACTTCACATAATTGAGCCCCCTTATAGTTGTCCCTACAAAGTCTGCATCTCTCAGCCATCTGCTCCTAGGTGGCCGGTGCAGTCTGGTTTTCACTCCTTTGGGTGAGTGGGCAAGCGCTGATCTTTCAACATCATTCCCTTGGCCATCGAAAGATTGGCATGGATAATTCATGAACGTCGTCTGGTTGGCAAATTCCATCTACGAGGTATAGAGTTCAAAAGAGTATTAGCCTCTGAACTTTTGTCGCACAATCGTAGGTATACAATCCACTACTTTCTCCCCAAACCTGGTACCTATAGGACCTATAGGTAGAACCACATGTTTAAAGAAGCATCCCTCTTACAGCCATCTCTGACAAAGAGTTGTTTTTGACAGCCCATATGTAATGGAGTTCAGTAAGTTTTGTTGTTTAAGTCATAATTTCAGGTCCATTCACACTCTTGCTATAAAAGTTAAAACTCCCATTGTCTGCACAAAGTGGGATATTGTAGTTCTTTATCCCACTTGATAGGATCACAATTGGGACGAAAATTCCGGTTAATAATGATGCAGTTACAAGGTGCGATGTCATCGCTTAGAGACTGCAATCCTGCCGCTCCCGGTTGCCATAGTTACCCAAGACTCATGGGTCATTAAGCGAGCTCCCATTCCAATCCAAGCCCATTCCAGGCTTGGTCCCGCCTAGCCCCGAATCTCCCTAAGGGAAGGGCCGTTTCCCTTCTCTCTGCCCTTCTGGCAGCTGTAGTCGCCCCCAAAGCCCTGCTGCTCCTCCACCACCCCAAATGTCTCCTGCCCTCCCTTGCTATCCAAGCGTGCCTGGCCTAGACCCACCGGTGGCCATCACACCCAGGCCTTGCGAGGAAATGGCTGTGGGGAAGAAAGCCTGGTGTGCAAAGGGCCAGCTGGGCACACCTGGTCAGCAGTGGGCACCAAAGACATCCAGCTCAGCCAGGAAGGCAGGCGCTGTGGAGGGAGCGCAGGGGCCCAGAAGGGCAGAGATGGGTTGCAGACAGGCAGTTGGGGGGGGGAGTTGAAGCACCCCCTGGACCGTAAGTGTAATCTCCCATGTTTTGGTCACATGACAGCAAGGGGGGCTGCAACAGCCAGGTTTTTGGGGACCAGGAACAAGTCCCTTTGTTCAGCACTACCTTAACTTTGAACAGATGCTGAAGGAATGGTTGTAAGTCGAGGACTACCTGTACATCTCTTGCTTCTGGTTGCTGCCCCGTCTGCTCCTTTCTTTGATTCTCAGCCAACAGCTTTAATCGGATGCGTCCCCTCCGTCCCCTCCTCTCCTCAGTTGCAGGGTGGCCACTTTCAGGGGCTTCTGCCCTTTGGTTCTTCCCCTCCAAAGGCTGGCCTGAAAGAAACCTTCAGGATCATCCAGGGTCCTGAAGCCCCCTTCTGGCTGTTAACGCAATCCGAGGATCATCTAAGGCCTATTAATAGATATTATGCTGTGACATATATTTATTGAACATATTAGACCAGCGTTCGCTGCCTTCATTGGAAAAGGACACAGAGCCTTAGGATAATCACTTCTCTTAACTGGGTCAGTCAATGAGGAGCCGGTCAGGTTTCATGGTTGAGGCTCGTCCCGTATAAGAAGCCATGTTTTTCGCTTGCCAGGTAGAGTCTGCTGTTGGGGAGCCGAATCGGTGTTCAGCATGCTGAGGTCAGGGCTGGGGCCCATAGCGATCCTTGGGTGGGCAGGTGCAGAGGGAGAAAACGCCACCCAGACTTTCTGCCCCCAGCAGCACATCATCCTGCAAAGACCCACCTGGACAGTGGGAAGCAGTGGGCCTCGTGGAAGGCACGGAAGGAGCGGGGTCTGTGGGAGGCAAGGCCAAGGAAGAGAGTGCTGCTGTCCAGAGAGGCCATCGCCACCACTTAGACTTTCCCAGGAGCAACTGGCCAATCCGGAGGAAAGCAGGACTTCATGGGTTTGATGAGAAACGGAAGAAAACGCAAGGCGACCTTCCAGCACGAGAGTCTCAGCCCAGCTGTGAAAAGTAAGGGGAGTAACACGATTTGGGTCCGTTTTTGCAGCCTCAGGACCTGGCAGGTTGCAGACATCAGTGGAGCAACGACTTCTCAATTGTATCGGCAAATTGTGCGGAAGAATGTCAGAGTATCCATCCAAGAGCAGAAGCTTGAAGGAATATAGGTCACTCAATCCCAGAATGGCTGAAGCAGAAGGAATTTGCCACCAGATCCTTTCTCCAGAGGCTTCAAGCAGAATTCAGATTTCATATTCGTCTCTGGGCTGAGAAGCCGCCTCGTGTGGGAAGATGTGGGGATCCTCACACCGGGACCAGGTGAGCATTGATCTGCACATCGCCTCTCCTTCCTGGTTGTGTTTTGAAGGGATCCACTCACCTTGTCGAGATCACTTGCCAGAAAGGTGGTGGTGGTTCTCAAAGGACCGTCCTGTGGAGAAAAACCCCATTTCCACAGATCAGGGTTGAATTACTGGGACTGCGCTGAAATCCAGCAGAAGTGGCTGCACCCTCTGGCACTTGGTGCGCTGTGGGATGCCGCCGGCCTCCTCTGGCCCGTGAACAACACCTTGCAGAGAGTGTGTGGAGGCGGTTCCTGCATTTTGGCAGCCTTCCTGTCAGAGGGAAAGCTGCTGCTCTCATTCCAGACAGCGACATGGAAAAAAGCCTCCTTGGAACTATAATCCGAGATGTATATCTTTGAAATTCTCTTATTTCATTAGAAATCCATTTTACAGCAACTTCAGGAACCAATAAAATAATTTGTTTATATTCTGAGAACTATAATTACTTTCTCTTTAATGTATATCCTTCTTGAGAGGCCACCTCTGTCGGCCCTGCTAGGTAAACCAGGTCAGGAAAGCTAGAACTGCAGAGAGGGGCTACCATAAAAGAACCTGACGAGAATCTGATTGTGCTGCCCCTCCTCCCCTCCTTATGCTCCCCCATTTCTCTGCACTTCAGAAATATTTGGACCCCTTTGGCTTGGGTAACCCTTCTTGCCGGCTTGATGTATTTGCTTCAGGATTATCTAGACCCAGGATGGGGGGCGGGCAGTAGGGGTGTGTGGTGGTATGTACACAACTGGCACTGGTTGCCAGTTGACAATTCAGAGGGCCGGTTTCCCTTCCAGTGCTGTTGCCCGGCTTAGGGTCCACAAACACCCCTACCCTCACCGGAAGTCTTGGCCCATCTGGTGAGGTCGAGGAGAGTGGCAGGCTCTGCGTCTCATCAATTAAGCAATGTCAGCTGGGACCTCTTGGGGCTGGCTCCTGCCCCATGGAATAAGGCCCCCTGGAGAGTCCTGCCCGTCACGTCCTTCCGGCCTCGGGGGGCTGTGGGAGACCTGGTGGTTCTGCGAGGCCCAGCCCAGGCTCGGAGGGGTCCTTGGTGCTGGAGGGCCGGTTCCGATCAGCTGCCTCCTTTTTCTTTCCGATACATTTATTTACTTTTCATTTTCACCCTTAAGTCTCCCAGAGTCATTATGGAGCTGGATGGCCTCATAATTGAATAAATAATAAATAAAAGTCCCCAGAGATGACAAACTGCTCCCAAAGGAGGGAAGCCTCTCAGCCTCTCTGAAAATAACTGGCTGTTTCCAGAAAACAAATGAAGCCCCCAAACCCGGATCCAGAGGAAGGGGCAGCTACTGGCAGTCCCCAAGTTATGAGGGCAATTGGGGCGGGAGTTTCTGTTGCTGAAGGAGCGGTCACCATCCACAATGTTGCATGACTGCATCGCTTAGCAGTCACAATCCTGGCAGTCCCGTTGCCGTCTTTTAAGTGCCCCACGTGGGTCATAAGCATGAGTGCAACATGGGAAAAGTGCTGAAACTGCATCCCTGGCAATGGGTGGGCTGGTGCTGCAGGGGCCACAGAGCCCAGGGGGGTGGGCAGGGCACTCCACTCCAGCATACCAGGTCCCCATGCTGCCTGGGGGCTCCTGGGGAGAAAAGGCCGCGGGTGCGGGAGCTGGAAGGTTGCAAAGGGCGATCACGTGACTGCGGGACACTGCAGCTGTCACAATTGTGAGCCCATTGCCAAGCATCCGAATCGCGATCACAGGACTTTGGTGGTTGCAGTGATGGCTGCAGCCCTGCAGTCATATGGCCACCTGGTTCAGGGCCTTCACAGATGTGAAAGGTTGCTGAATGAGTGGTTTTCACCCAAGGTCTGTTCAGAGTCCTCACTGCCTTGTACGGTGACTGCTGCTTGTTAGGACGGTGCAAAAAACAGCTTGGTGATGGATCCTCCCATTTGTAACCGTTGCAGCATCTCACTTATCATGTGAGTGCAATTAGCACGCTTGAGACAGGCAGAGTTAATGCAGGGCACGGAATAAAAGTGCATTTCGTGGCAGCTCCACGACTGCAGTGACTCCCTTAACAATTGGCTGGGAAGCAACGGAAGTCCATGTGATTTTCCATTTACCGACTGGGGAGTTTCCAGCCAATTATGGAGGACTGTCCCTGTAGCGTATCCTTTTTAGGCACAGGTTGACGTGTGGCTCCCTCTGGGCATCCTTGAGTGAGTCCGGTTTTCTTGACACCCCTCCTCAGCTTCAGGTTTCTTGGTGTGCTCCGCAGCTCCTTGGGGTGCACTACAGAGCTCTGGGTCTTCTGTTCTGATCTTCCCGGAAGAGAGTGCCCGAGGATTGCTAATTTGTGCCAGCCCCAAATCAGACGGCATTTGCCTTTTCAGCCGAGACCTTTCATTCAGAGGCATCGGCTTTCATGGGTCTCCTCTGCAGGCCAACGGGGAATTTAAAGGGGGGGGAGGCTTGGCGGGGGGAGGGGAAGAGAAGGTGGCTGTGTAGACGCAGAGGACGTGTGTGTGTGTGTGTGTGTGTGCGCAACAGATTGTCAGCACCTTCCCAATTGAGAGCTGTGATGCATTAAGACCCCGTTGTGTTGCCTGAGGCCTCCTGAGATGGCCTGAAACCTCAGGCTGGGTGCAGGCTCAGCGTCCTCCCCTGGACGGTCCACTTAAAAGGCCTTTTTTTCCAAGGGAGGCATTTTTGAGCTCTCTATCTATAAAAGTGTTCTGGAGGCAGAAATACCCTGACAGTTTGGAGTGTCAATGTTCTTGTTTGGAGCCTGGATGCCAAGCGTGCTGCATGCCCACACAGGTGCCCCGTTTGTCCCGTGGGAAAATCACACCGGAGGAGAAGAATGCCACACACACCTCTAGTTGTGTGTGTGGGTGTGAAGGTGCTACTGAAGCGGACACGGGGGCAAAGGAGACAACTGGCTTTGCGCAGGTTCTGCTTCCACCCTGGCCTGGTTGTCCTTGTGTCAGTTGGGAGGATCTGCTGCGGTTGTGTGGCTGCCTGAATGCAAGCCTGGGACACGGGGACACGGACTCCCCCCCCGTCCCCCCGGTGCAGGGTGGCTGCCCAGAATGGGCTGCGTCTCATTACCAGCGCAGTTGAGTGGTTTGAGCTGTAAGTGACACACGGTGGTGTGTGCCCCATTCTGAGGTCGGCCTTCAGTAAGTCATCTCCGGCCATTGAGCTGGCCCTCTCGGTTTGTCCTTCGGTCGTGCTGGGTGGGCAGTTCAGCCGCTGCCCATCCACTCTAATTCCATCAGTCCGGCCTCTCGGTCAAGTGGGTCAGAATCACAAGAGGGGCAGCCCAGGCCTGACAGTAGGTGATAGATGGGGAGGGGGGGTATGTGCATGTATCCTGGAAGCCTGTCGGCCTGCAGGGTGGATGGAAGCTTTTCCGCATAATGAGGGGGAGGGGCTTATCTGTCCATAGGCGTTTTGTTGTGATTTCCAGGAAATGGTCCTGCTTGAAGCTGAGCTGAATGATGGGGTGGGAAGAGGTTGAAGAGGTCACGGCACCTGCTGAGAGGCTCATTTCCGTAGGTGCAGACGATGGGAAGGCCATAAATAACTCTCAAGTGGGGAGGGTGAGTTGCTCTGGGTCAGCCATGAAGAGGTTGGTGTATTGTGGCAATTGTGTCCTATGACTTCTCAGGTTCACAGAGGGAAAAGGAAGTGACGGTTTTCCTGTTTGGCCCCTGCCATCAGAGGCTGCCCAGTACTGTGGGTTGTTTTGGTTTTATTATCTTTGCATTTACTCTCTTAGGAGAGAAGGCTCGTCTGGGTTGCCGGAGAGCTGACGGGGGTGGGGTGGGGGGGCTGGTGCTGGGTTCTCCCCCGCCTGCGCCTACGTCCTTCTGGGGCCGCTGAGACCACGGGGGTGGGGGTGTCAGGAAGGCAAGACCCTGCTCCCCCCCGTTGTGCTGCTGCTCTTTGCAGGAAGGAAGGTGAGCAGCTTGCCCCAGAGATGCCCGTCAGGACCAAGCGTGGAGGTGAGGGAGCCTCCTAGTAGGAAGGGGAGCGAGGAGGAAATGACCTTGCCTCCCCCTCCTGAGTTGTGGGGCTCCATCTTCGGAGGTGTTAAGCAAAGCCGACCAGCCCCTTATCTGGGGGGTTTTGAGGAGTTCTATCTTGCATAGTGGGGGTCCCTGGCCAGGTGGATGCAGGTCTTGGGCTGAGGAGGGGTACAGGCGCTGCTTGGCTCTTCAAGGAGAAAGCTCTGGCAGATCATGGCTGCCTCCTCCTCCTCCTCCTCCTCCTCCATTCAGTTTGCCTGAATCTCAAGTGAGGAGCATGGGGGGCAGGGGCTTGTGGGGCTGGGCTGGAGAAGGAGATCATGGGGGAAGCAGCCTCTCAGCATGTCTGAGTGATACAAGCGTAACGGGAGGCACAGAGTCTCAGGAGGACAGGCAGTTGAAGCCCTTGGACCTTCCATGCCTTCCATGTCCCACAGCAGGACACCTGACTGCTCTGCTAAGGGGGGCAGAGGGTCTGCAGTGGGGAGCTGCTCTGGCCTCACCTGCTGCGCCTTGCTTTCAGGAAGAACATGCCCTCTCTTTGCCCGGGAAGCTCTTGTCCATCTGGGACTTAAGCTCCCACGGCAGCGGTGCCTGCCCTATGCCCTCCGTGATGCCCCTGTACCTGGCAGTGTCTGAGGTCCCCCAAGGACTTTGCCTTAAATCAGACTGAAATTCCTCTTGGCTCACCCCAGAATCCAATGTCATCTGAACCTCAAGGATTTTGTCAAGGTTTTCCGAATTGGGTTGGGAGAATTTCCGGTCTGTGCTTGCCGCCGCTTGGCTTAGCTTGATCGGTTAAAAGGGGTTGGCTGAAAAGAAGCAAATAATTGATGGGGCTGGGGCAGGAGTTTTAACTGGGTTTATTTATGTGCTGATTGATGCGGAAGGCGTCACCTGTGAAATAGATGGCAGGGAGGGCTTCAGGTCCAGGTTTCCCTCAGCCGGGACCTCTTGAACAGATGAAGGCAGAAATTAGGAGTCTGCCCAGGACTTGGGGCCAGATAGCCCGGGCAAAGACCCTGCGGAAATGCCCCCTCCCCCAAACAACATTCAAGGCCCAGTGGCCAAGGCCTGCTTGGCTTGGTGTGTGTGTGGGTGTGTGTGGGTGTGGGTGTGTGTTAAAGGTGGGGAAGAGAGAAGTTGCAAGGGGTCTGTTTGAGCCAGAGAGACCAGGATCCATAAACTGGAAGCACGAACTGGATCCTGCCAAGGCTGAAGGGGGCGGATTGCAATGCCCAGGAGATTGAGAAGGGCAGCCGGGCGTTTCCTTGGTCTGGTGAGGTCATCTGGATGTAACAAGGAGGTCCAAGAGGCATTTCATTCCCACGGACACAATTCCTACGGGGCAATGAGCTTCACTCCACCCCACCCCTGGCTTCCTGGGGGCAGGACAGGCTTGGGGCTCTTGGGGAAAGGGGCTGGCCCTCTAGCATCCCGAGTGCCAGGGGGGCCTTTGGGGGGAAGAGGTTGTGGGGGGCAAGAGGGTGGTTGAGCGGTCGGTGGTCCCGCTGTTCTCCAGCCTTTGGTGCTGCTGCCTCTGCTCCGCCCGGCCAGGAAGGGAAGGAGGGAGGGAAGGCGGCTACTTGTAAGCCTGGCCCACCACCCCTCTTGGCCTGGGAGTCAATGTGGACCGGTCGCCTGGTTGAAGTTGGGATGGGGTGGGGAGCCACAGCAGTTGACAGGCCCAGGAGATGTGCTGGAGGGGAAGGCCTCAGACCCTGCAGCAGCACATAACTCAAGAGTGGCTGGCAAACCTGGAATTGATGGCTTCTCTTGACAGGCGCTCAGAGGCCCAGCATAAATTCTTCTGGCGGCAGCTCAAGAAGAGGAACACGGCTACCGCCTCCCTCCTGCTCCTGGCTGGGTCTGAGGGGAGCATGGCAGCTATCGCCCCCAGCCCTGCGTCTCCTGTCTTTCAGCCCAGGAGGAGCCCCGAGAGCTGTGGGTCTCTGTTCCCCAAAGAGAATGCTGGTGGTGGGGGTCCCCTGCAGCTCCTGGCACCTCCCCCCACTGATCTGCCATAGATCAGGGCAGAACCATCTGGCGCCTCCCAGGATGGAGGGAGGGGATGGTGGTTCCCCCTGCGGCTGCTGCAGCTCAGCTAAGCTTCTCCACAGGCTGGTTCTGGTTCTGCTTCCTGCAGGAAGTTCATGTTCCACCCCCTCCCCCCTCGGATCCAGGCCCCAGGTGCCCCCCACCCAGGAGTTGCAGAAGAGATCAAAGAGCCGGCTTTGCTGTTGGGCTGCTGAGTCTCCTCTTCCTTGGACTGGCTGGTTCCGTGCAGGGGGCATTGCCCCTGCGGGTACCTCCTGCAGGGCACCCAAGGCTTCCTCTGGAAGCCTCCCTTCTCCCTCCTGCTTCAAAAGAGAAAGGAGGGGGAGGGGGCTGACCAACCTAGGGGAGGCATGTGGGAGACACACACACACACACACACACACATGTATTCCACAGCTCCATGGGGTTTGGGGAGGAGAGGCTCTTCCTCCCCCCATTCAGCTGGCATTGGGACCGAATGAAGGAACGGGAGTCCAGTGAGGATGGCCCTGAGTGACGGGACCCACGGCAGGTGCTTGTAACTGTGGTCATTGCAGCAACTCCCACCCCCTGATGGGGATCCCACAGCCACCCCACTATGTAACGGCATGGCCCCCCACTTTTCTCTTTTATTGGCTGGTTTTTATTGTCTGGCCCCAACCCTGCCAGCCTCTTGGTATGCCCCAGGGCCTGGGGGTCGGGAGGAAGGCTAGATGAAGAAGACACTGAAGGCGTCTCTTGTTTCCTCTGGGTTTACCCTCAGCAACCAAGAAACATTTCCACCTTTTGTTCATCTGGGGTTTTATTATTTTTAATCTCTTGTTAGCCACCCAGAATCATATTTCCAAGATGGATGGCCATATAAATCTGCTTAATAAATAAATAAAATACGGTAATGAATGAATTGATGAAATAGGAGCAAGATTTGTTCAGAAATTAATCTGGGGTGAGCCCAATATTTATTTTAATTATGTGTTTGCTGGATTTATACCCAGCCTTTCCCAGGGAGGCTCCTTTGGGATTTACATCCTGTCAGATTCCAGAACTCCCTCCTGGTACAAAACTTGTTCTTTTCGCGGCGTGTGTGTGTGTGTGAGAAGAGGTGTCCTTTTCTCGGTTTTGTCACTTTAGCACAGCCAATCCCCTTGGTTAATTGTAATTGAAGAGCAGCTACTGGTGTGGGACAAAGCAGGAACAAGATGCACATTAATTGATTTTATTTGGTGTGACTTGGGTGGAAGATTAATTGAGTGGCTTTATCGTCTGTGAAATTATTTATCAATTTGCATGCAGAGATATCAATTGGTGCGTGAGTCTCCATCCACACAGACTTAAGGGACAGCCTCTTCCTTACCTGCCCAGCCCCATCGATCACTCTCTGCAGGTAGCTTCCCTTCCCAAAGGAGACCCTCCGTCTGTGGGGCAGGAGACCTTGCGGGAGGGCTGGCATCTCCCTGCTCAGCCGGCCTTGCTGCTTGGGCACTGGAAGGGGTCCGAGCCAGGAGGCCTCTTTGGGCAACTAGCGTCCCTTGGAGGACCCCTTGGACTATAGCATGGGAAGCTGCTGGAGTGGGTGGGGAGCTGGCTTCTAGGGCCGTGCTGGAGCAAGCCTCTGGCCCTGGCAGTTGACCCAAGGCAGGCGTTTGTGGGGGGGCCCTCCAATCAGTAGGGAAGGGGCCATGAAGTCCCCTCGGCCATCTCCTGTTCTGCCGAAAAGGTCAGTCTCCGAGTTTCATCCCTGAAGGGCTGGGAGGTCCAGGCTCTGCCTTCAACCAGGGCCGCGGGAGCCAGCGCACCGATCTTGGAGAGCCCCTTCCAACTGCAGCTGGAGCAGCCGCCCAGTTTTTGCCAGTTCCACCGCTTGGAACTGGTGCCTCCAGCCTGCTGGTTTTGAAGCTCGAAGTGCAGCTGAACAGCCGAGCGAGGGGTCTCTGGGGATGCCCCTTCCAGAGGAGGCTTCTGCAAACGGGGGGTGGGGGGGCTTAAACTCGTGTGAACGCTTTTCCAGAGCAGAGCCCGGTGCTGTGCAGAAGAGAGAAGGGGGGAGGCCAGAATGCTGGGAAAGGGTCTCCTGGGGACTCTGCTGTCACCTCCGCTTTGCTTCCGTCCTGAAGGAAGCAAACTGGCCTTGCAGTGCAGTTTTGCTAGACAGCTGCCCGGCTGGCCAGCCGGCTGGCCTTGGCACACTGCCACAAGCCTTTCCAGTCAGAGTGCTTATGCAGCAAAATGGGAAGGAGCCTCTCAGCAGGTCCCTCTCTCTCAGCGGAGGAGCTGCTGCTACCCTCCAAGGCAACCTCGCAGGAGTGCCCCCCCGCTATGGGGCCTATGGGCAGCTGGGGGAGGGGCTCGAGAGGGAGCCGCAGAGGGCCCGGTTGAGCCACCCAAACTAAGCCTCCGTCCCTCTGCCCGTCTCGGCTCCTCTGGGCTGTCTGAGAGACCCCCGGGCTCCCTTCCCTGTTCCTGAATAACTTAAAATGGGCTTTCTTGTGAGTTCCTCCAGAGCCCCGTCTGCCTTCTCCCAGGGTGAGCCTGCGTTTCCTCTTGGTAACACCGATTGTGTTGTTTCATTCGAAGAGGCTTCCGGTCTTTTTCAGGTGGCCGCTCAACCCTGTCGAGGGCTTCCTCCCCTGAATGTGTTATTCCTGGGTGTTTTTCCATCCTAGTGGTTTTCACTATACCTACTCCTCATTTAGTGACCATTCCCAATTAAAACAGTGATTAAAATTAACCTTGTGACCCATCCTCACATTCATAATCTTTGCAGCTCTGTAAATCAGAGGAGAGCTGAAATAAGATCCTAGGTGTGTAGTTGACTTTCAGTTAGCAACTGAGTTGCCGTCGCTAAACGAGGATGACCCATAATCCTCAACCATCCTGAGGAAAGGTGTTTCAATCCTCTCATTTAAAAGAAAAAACATTTTTATGACATAGAAATGTGGCTGCCTAGAAGAAAATCCGGGCTTTGGGCTGCAGAGGGTTGTGGGGAGGATGGCCTGGTTCTAGTATTCCCTGAGGGGGGGTGGGGCATTCCAGGATTGCCCCCTCCTCTAGGCTGTTTCTGGGGTGGGAAATATGCTGTGCCCCAGCCTGATGGGCCTCTCCATCCTGCCTTTGCTCTCCTAGGACTCTGCCTGTGGGGTCCTCGGGGTTTCCTGTTTCGGGCCCGGGAGCTCAGATGGCCAGCTGGGCGAAATGCCATACTCCCGAGGGACCTGCTGGCACCACTGACCCCTTTCTCTCCTTCCTAGGACAAGAACCGGAAACTCCGTCCCCTCTATGACATCCCCTACATGTTCGAGGCCAGGGAGTTCCTGCGCAAGAAGCTGATCGGGAAGAAGGTGAGCTGTGCCTGTCCAGCTGGGGGCAGGTGGGGGGTGCTGTGGTGGTGGTGGGGGCTGTGGGGAGCCCTGTGTGGCAGCCATCTTCCTGCCTCTCTTTGCTCTGAGATGTATGGCTGTCTTGGGCTTGTCCAGAAATCTCTCTCCTTACGCTGCACGAGAGTCCCCCTCCCCCGCAAGTTGGCAAGGTGAGGTCACCTGTTTTCAAAGCCTGGGGTCTGTTGCTGGGGTGGGGGTGGGGGGAAAAGGAATGGCCTTCCTTGGGGCTTCTGCCTCTCCCTGCCAACTGTCCCGCAGGAGCTGCTTGGTGCTGAGAAACTGGGAAGGTCGGAGGGCAGCACTTCTGGGGCAGCGGCTTTTCCCTGCCTTCTCCTGCCCCAGATGCTCCTTCAGGGCAGCTGGCAGGGGCTTCCGACTGCCCTCCGGGGAGCCCACAGAGCAGCTCACCGACCAGCTCTAGGACCCTGCTGGGTCAGGGACTGGGCTGGTGGAGAAGGCCTGTACCCTGGACTGGGGCATGATCAGATACTGGCGTGCAGGTGCCAGTGCTCCGCCCACAGGAGCGTTTGGCTCGATCGCACTTTTGTGGGTGATGGGCGGTCTGAGTCCCAGGGCAACGTGATGGATGTGCCGGCCTTCACTTAAACCATCCCAGTTCCTTTCACGGCTTCTGTGCTATGTAGTCTTGGTGGGTGAAAAGGTGGCACCTAGGGGAGCAGCCAATGGCAGGCAGAGCGCGTTGAGTGACGGTCTGGGCATGGGAGGGAGACTTACGGGGTGGCATATCTGCCGCCCTCAGAGCACAGACCAACAGGCTCCAAGGCAGCCAAGAGAAGCGGTGGATGTGGCTTCCCAGTCCTTCATGAAGCGGCCTTGGCTGGCTCAGGGTAAACGTGTCTCTATCTGGCCTGGCCTGGCCTGTTTCCCCAGGGGCCAGCCGGGCACCGATGAGCAGATGGCAAGCCTCTCGCTCAAGCAGGAGATCTGCTGATGCTTCTTCTTGAGATTGTCTGTCCCATCTCTTCTTGAACCCCGCCCCCCCTGTGGTGGAGCCCCCACCACTTCTGAAGGGAAAGTCCTTCACAGGTTAATTGTCCTCCCTGTCTGGAAATTCTTCCTTCTGGGCTGTCTCTCTCCTGAATGGTCTTCCACCCGTTGCTTCTTGTCCCGCCTTCTGGTGCTTTGGAGAATAGGCGGAGCCCCTCTTCTCTGGGGCAGGGATTAGCCGTGGCAATTGTCTCCTCTTGGGAAGCTGCTCTGTCTGTCCATGCAACACCCAGGCAGCATCTTCCGCAACTCTCGACTTCTGGATGGGGCAGCTCTGTGGGGGAGGGCCCCCCAGCAGCACCTCAATGTGCCAGTAATTGCTCCTTGGCCTTTGCCCTGAGGGAAGCCACCCAAGGGCAGTGAGAGGCGGAGGCCCCAGCTTCAGAGTGACAGGCTGTGAAGGGATCAACGCTCCCCATCAGCTCAGAGGCTCAGACCTGGGAGAGGTCTGTGCTCCTCCATGCAAACATCTCTCTGGGGAGGAGTTGGGGGTCTCTTGGCAAGACTGCCTGCCTTGAAGGGCTGCTGCTGCTGCTGCTGCTTTAAACATGAGGGTAAGCCAAGGCTGATGGCCGGGTGAGGCCAAGGTCATCCCGGGCTCCTCTTGGCCTCTGCTTTGGGCTCTTTGCTCTGACCCCCTGGCGCCACGGGGCAGCTGTCTGGGTCTGGGCTGCGAAGTGCATCTAGTGCGGGGCAAAGGAGAGACTGCCCTTGCCGGCCGGTGGCCTTTGGGCCCCGGGGCTGCCGGCCAGCTGCTTGTCTCTAGCTCTGCGGGGGGAGGGGAGGCTCGGGGGCCCTCCCCGGCCGAGGTCGCTTTATCTAAATGCCTTTTGTCAGCGCCACGTTTTTCACTTCAGATTAATTTGATTGAGCCCAGTGATGAAAAAGTCCTTTGTGCTAATGACCGAAAGAGGCCCCGGGCCTCCTGATCAGAAGTGACAGGCTGAGCCGCCAGCCGCCTCTCCTTGCTGCCCAGCAAGATCAAGGGTGCCCTGCAACGGGACCCAGAGACCGTGGAGGGAGGTGAGCGGCCTCCCCAGGCCCGGTGGCTGCAGGGTCGCATGTTCTAGCCACGAGCTGGGGGATGGGGCTCTCTCTCCTTTCCCCAGGCACCAGAACAGCCTCGCTTGGCCCTGGGCCACCACTGATCTTCACTTTCCGGCTGTCCCTGAGTCCATATCAAATAGCCAGAGCAGTTCCAGTGGCCCCACCATCCAGTCCTGGCCATCAGCCTTGGACACCTTGGCTTGTCTCCTGCCTTTAGGCTGGGCTTCTCCCACAGGCAGAGAGAAGGGCCCCGATTCCCTCCGGCCTCTTTCCCGTGTAGAGGAGCCCTTTGGCTGGGCAGAAGGTGGTCTCTTTTGTTCCCTTGCCAGCTTGGCCTGGGGGGAGAGCATCTCTCTCGCCCCATAGTAGAGGGGCAGGCAATCCCTCTCTCCACCGCAGGCACAAGCCTGGCCAGTTCACTCTTCCCTGCTCCAAGAGCCTCCCCACACCCTGGAATCCACCAACAGTCCCCCTTGTCAGAATTCAGTGCTGCAAGCGTGGGACCCCATCCCTATATTGCTTAGCAACTCTGGCTAGCGAGGCTGAGAGATGGGCAGCCATTAGAGCTGGTGTGGGTATGCAGTTCTGCCTCCCCCCCTTCCCCCGGTCTCGCCAACCAGGCCTGGCATGTGAAGGAAGTCTGGGCTTCCCATTCTGGGAACTCCCAAATGGGGAACCCTTGCCCCCCCCCTCCTGTGAAGATGGCTTAGCTCCAAGGGAAGGGGCAGCTGCTGCTGCCTCCTGGAACAGGTCCCTCCCCGCTCTCCCCCCACTTTCTCTCCCCCCCCACTCCCTCCCTCCTTCCTGTAGCTGCCTCTGCCTCTGCCTGCTGGAGTGTAGTCAGATTTTTGTTTCCGCTGAGGGCCTTTCTCTTCCTGCCTTGGACCATCTGCAAACTCTCTGACAGTTGGCAAGTGGGGCGGGGGAGCAGGGAGGCCGTGCTTGCAGTTTGAGGGATCACACCCTTCTCCTTTCTCTTTGCAAGCCCCCCCCCCCTTGTGCCTCGGTCTCCCTTACCTGCCGAGCACTCCTCTCCAGCTTCACTACTGCTGCTGCTCTTGGAGGAGAACCTTGAATCTGTGCGGGGGGGGGGGGGCGTTTTTGCTCAGCTGCAGCTGCCCCAACCTTTGGGTTCTATTTATTCAGTTAATTCGGTTTCCACCCAGCTGCTCAGCAACTCCAGGACACCACAACCCAAAGAAAACAACATATGTACAAAAAGTGTGCAACTCTGCAGCACAAATTCCACCAAGATCGGGGGGGGGGGCACAATCCCCACCCCATCCCAAATGAGTCCCAACAGTTCACGGGCGAGGGGAGTGGCAGGGCAGGGTTCTGGAGAATGTTGGTCCAGAGTGTGGAGGCTGCCCTCAAGAAGCCCAGCTGTCCCGAGGCGACCTTGTTGGATAAAGGGGTGCAGAGCATTCCCACCCACCCTGGTCTGACAAGAGGGGCAGAAGCAAAAGGAGAGAAGTGGCCCTTTACACAGCCCTTTACAGGCCCTCGGCTGTGCAGGATTTTGCAGGCATAGCCAGTACTTTGAATTGCACCCAGAAGCCAACTTGGGGCATGTGTGTGTATGTTGCCATCCACCCCCCACTGCCTACTCCGCCTCGTTCTGGATCCTCGTTCTTGTATCCTTTGGCTAGTCTTCAAGGGCAGCCCCACACAGAGGGCATTTCAAGTGTCTGATTGAGAGGCGGTCAAGGCTCAAGTGACTGTCCGGAAAGAGACTCACATGGCCAACAGGTGGAAAAAGCTCTCCAGGCCTCCTCCTGAGTCCAGCAGGAGCCGAGTCTGCACACTGGGAGGTGCAACCCAACTGGGATTGAAGAGGGGAGACCGCCAGATTTGGGCCCGCCCTGAATTTCCATAGCCGTTCACTTGGGTGGGATTGCGCTGGAGTCTCTTCCACCCCATCTGGGCCCACACAGCCTCCAGGCCTTAGGTCAGGACTGAGACAGCATGGCTAGTTGGCCTGGGGTTAAAAAAGCAAAATTGCTTCTCGACATATTGATGACCCCAAACCATCAACAGCAGTGGGGGAGGGAGGGGAACACAGAAGCCCCCTCCCCCAGTGCAGCTAAAGCAGGACTGCCTCTGGAAAAGCGGAGCCACAAATTCCTGCAATGGAGACATCCCGTGCCCTCTTTATTTGGGAGGGGTGGGAGCTCCAAAAGGCTGCTGTTCACTTGCAGTGGGGCTGCTTTGGAGGCTGAGGGGCACCCTGTGGTTTTCTAGGACACCTCAGAAGCATTGTGTGTTGTTCCCAGGCAGCCGGTGTGGGACTGGGCTCAGGATCCTTGGATGATCTGTGAGGCTGGGACGATTCTGCCTCTGGCCAGGGGGACAGGCAAGTTGTTCCTTCTGCTCCAAGCCCTCCTTTCCAGGCACCTGCTTGGTTCCTGCATGGGCTGTTAGTTGGGCTTCTTGCTTTTTCTGCCTGCTGGGGAGGCAGTCCCTGGAATGTGTGGAGCGAGGGATACACCCCTGGAGTCAGTCCGTGTGCCCTGCGTGGGCAAGCCCTCTGCCCTTCCGGTCCTTTGCTGGGGCTTCCTTGTGACAGGGGGGCAGCCAGGAATGGCTCCACTTGCCAGAGATCAGCAGGTCCCCAAACTGTTTCTGTACAGTCAGGTGGTGCTGGGCACAGAAGAACGGACATCCCTGCTCTTGCTGTCTACACAGGACGCCGTTTCCCACACTTAATTCTGGCAGTGTTTTGGGGCATGCAAAATATTTGAATTTAACCTGTCTGTCGGGGCAATGGCTGTCTTTTCTCTTCACACACTGATTAGGACAAGGACTTATTTTAACCCGTACCCTGGACTGGGGCATGATCAGATGCTGGTGTGCGGGTACCAGTGCTCCGCCCACAGGAGCTTTTGGCTCAATCGCACCTTTGTGCGTTTTTAGGCCTGTTTCAAAGTGAGGCCTTCAAGCCAGCCGCCTGCTTTGCTGCCTCTGCATCCATCCACTGTGACGTGGCCTCTCGAAAGAGTCAGCTCCTGTTGGCCGGCCGATGGGCGGTCTGAGTCCCAGGGCAACGTGATGGATGTGCCGGCCTTCACTTAAACCATCCCAGTTCCTTTCACGGCTTCTGTGCTATGGAGTCTTGGTGGGTGAAAAGGTGGCACCTAGGGGAGCAGCCAATGGCAGGCAGAGCGCGTTGAGTGACGGTCTGGGCATGGGAGGGAGACTTACGGGGTGGCATGTCTGCCGCCCTCAGAGCACAGACCAACAGGCTCCAAGGCAGCCAAGAGAAGCGGTGGATGTGGCTTCCCAGTCCTTCATGAAGCGGCCTTGGCTGGCTCAGGGTAAACGTGTCTCTATCTGGCCTGGCCTGGCCTGTTTCCCCAGGGGCCAGCCGGGCACCGATGAGCAGATGGCAAGCCTCTCGCTCAAGCAGGAGATCTGCTGATGCTTCTTCTTGAGATTGTCTGTCCCATCTCTTCTTGAACCCCGCCCCCCCTGTGGTGGAGCCCCCACCACTTCTGAAGGGAAAGTCCTTCACAGGTTAATTGTCCTCCCTGTCTGGAAATTCTTCCTTCTGGGCTGTCTCTCTCCTGAATGGTCTTCCACCCGTTGCTTCTTGTCCCGCCTTCTGGTGCTTTGGAGAATAGGCGGAGCCCCTCTTCTCTGGGGCAGCCCCTCAAATACCGGAAGGCTGCTATCATGTCACTATCTTGCTCTTCTCTTGGCTAGACTAGACATACCTCATTCCCTCAACCATTCATCGTATCTCATCCTGGTGATTTGAGGGGACAGGTGTTCTTGTCATCAGTTTCTTGCCTATTTTGACCTGCATTCTTGTTCTGCCTGCTGTGGTGCCTCTTTTGGTAGGTTGGACAATTTTTTTCCTTTTGCATGAAGAAAAGACGCCTAGAGAGCGGTTGGAGGGCCAGTCTCGCTGAATCTGACCGAACACTGGTAAGGTCGCATATTAAGACCTACCTAGTGGTGATAAAGACGGCAAAGTTTAATTACTTTTCCGCCTCTATTGCGTCATCAGGGAATCGTCCGGCTGCCCTGTTCAGGGTAACCCGCTCCCTGCTCCATCCGGGAGCGTAGGAGGATCCCTTGGAAGGCAGGGCGGAGGATTTCGGACAATACCAGTATGACAAAATCGCTCAGATCCGGGGGGATTTGGACTCTGACTGGGTAGATCAGGGCAGAGTGACGAGGAATAGTCTTGAGAATGTTACCTGGGAGGAGTTTGATGCTGTGACTCCCGATGATGTGGACAGGATTTTGGGGAGACTTAGTGCGGCCACATGTTTACTGGACCCGTGTCCCTCCTGGTTGGTACTGGCCTCCCGGGAGGTTACACGAGGCTGGCTCCAGGGTGTTATCAACGCTTTGTTGAGTGAGGGTCACTTCCCCGCCGCCTTGAAAGAGGCGGTGGTGAGGCCTCTCCTCAAGAAGCCGTCCCTGGATCCGGCAATATTGGCCAACTATCGTCCTGTCTCCAACCTTCGCTTCCTGGCGAAGGTTGTTGAGAGTGTGGTCGCGCGACAGTTTCCGCAGTTCCTGGAGGAAACATCCTATCTAGATCCGTTCCAGTCGGGTTTCAGGCCTGGGCACAGCACGGAAACGGCATTGGTCGCGTTGGTTGATGATCTCTGGAGGGCTCGGGACAGGGGTTGCTCCTCTGTTCTGGTCCTGTTAGACCTCTCAGCGGCTTTTGATACCATCGACCATGGTATCATGCTGCACCGGTTGGAAGAGTTGGGGATGGGGGGCACCGTATTACGGTGGTTCTCCTCCTTTCTCTCCGACCAGTCGCAGTTCGTGTTGGCAGGGGGGCAGAGGTCGACCTCAAGGCCTCTTATATGTGGAGTGCCTCAGGGGTCAGTCCTCTCGCCCCTCCTGTTCAACATTTATGTGAAGCCGCTGGGCGAGATCATCCGTGGCTTTGGGGTGAGATACCACCAATACGCTGATGACACCCAGCTGTACATCTCCATCCCAGGCCATCCCAACGATGCCCTTGAAGTGATGTCCCAGTGCCTGGAGGCTGTGCGGATCTGGATGGGGAAGAACAAGCTCAGGCTCAACCCTTCCAAGACTGAGTGGCTGTGGCTCCTGGCATCCCGATATAGTCAGTTGACTCCATCACTGACTATTGGGGGCGAGTCGTTGGCCCCCACTGAGAGGGCTCGCAATCTGGGAGTCCTCCTGGATACGCAGCTGTCCTTGGAGGAACATCTGACGGCTGTAACCAGGGGGACCTTTTGTCAGGTTCGCCTGATTCGCCAGTTGCGGCCCTTTCTTGATCGGGATTCCCTGTGCACAGTCACTCATGCCCTCGTCACTTCTCGCCTTGACTACTGCAACACTCTCTACATGGGGCTCCCCTTGAAGAGCACCCGGAGGCTCCAGCTGGTCCAGAACGCAGCAGCGCGGGTAGTGATGGGAGCAGCATGGCGCTCCCATGTAACACCGCTCCTGCGCGAGCTGCACTGGCTCCCAATGGTCTTCCGGGTGCGCTTCAAGGTGTTGGTTATCACCTTTAAAGCGCTCCATGGCATAGGGCCTAGCTATCTTCAAGACCGCCTGCTGCCACCGATGACCTCCCATTGACCCGTGCGCTCCCACAGAGAGGGCCTCCTCGGGGTGCCATCAGCCAAACAGTGTAGGCTGGTGACCCCCAGGGGGAGGGCCTTCTCTGTGGGGGCACCTACCCTCTGGAACCAACTGCCTCCAGAGATAAGGAGAATCCAAGACCTCAGTGCCTTCCGCCGTGCCCTTAAAACCTTCCTTTTCCAGCAAGCCGGGCTGGCCTAATTTTTTTAAAGTGTTTTTAAGTGTTTTGTTTATTGTTTTTAATTAACGGGGCCAAATTTATATATGTATATTTTTAACTGTATTTTAATATTTGTACTTGATGTTTTTACTTGGCTGTTCACCGCCCTGAGTCCTCAGGGAGAAGGGCGGTATACAAATTCAAAATAAAATAAAATAAAAAAATAAAGACAGAGGCGACTGAGCAGGTCTGCTTTCTCCCTGCTGCCCGTCACCCCCTTGCCATCTTCTCCCATTAGTGGACTGATCGTTTCCTTGACTTTTTTCTCTTGTTCCTTGTGTATTGATAAAAACGTTGTTGTTGTTATTTTTTGAATTTGTTGCAAGTCTTAAGTTTATTCTGAGCCTCAGCTTTCCTGACTCTGTCCTTGCAGGTATCGGCTGTTTGCTGGTATTCTATTTTAGTTATATATCCCTCTTTTCTCATTTTTTTAATATATGTGTCCCTTTTTCCTTTCAGTTTGTCAGTGTATTCATGCTGGTTTGTCTGGGGTCTCTTATTTTTGGTTCTCTGAGGTATTGTGTTTGATTGAGCTTTTATGGTCACATTTTTCAGAGTTTCACAACTGTCTTGTTTTTCCCTTTAGGATTTCCATCTGTGGAATCTTTCCTGATTTCTCTCTAACTTTGTTGAAGTCAGCTCTCTTAAAGTCTGAAATACTACTTTGACTTTGTTTTATTGCTTTTGCCTGCGTTATGATGAATTCCAATACGACATGGTCGTGCCCCCCAAAAGTTCTTGCGACCTCCACCCCCTTTATCACTTCACCTCTGTCAGTAAGAATGAAGTCCAGGGCAGCTCAGCTCAGCCTCTCCTTCCCTCCTCTACCTTTTGGGTGACCAAGTTGTCAGCCAGGCTGGTCAGGAGCCTGTTCGGCCTCCCGCTTGCTGCAGTCTGTCTCCCAGTTGACGGCAGGAAGGCTTGGTAGATCTCTGGCATCTCTGGAATGCACAAGGGGGCATTCACGGGTGGTTATTTTCAGCTTTCCTCATAACTGCCACAATTCTGGGCAGGCCCCGTAGAGGACAAAAGCCTCCCTCCAGGTGGCCACGGGGATGCCAGGCTCAATGCCCAGGCCGCATGCTGGAATCCTATGGCTGCCCTGCCCACAGCCCTGCCCAGTTCTCCTCCTTCCTGGTTCTGAAGCCTGCACGAAGCGCCGATCCTAAACCAGTGGCATAAACGCCTGGAGGTGGTGGTGGCCCCCGGCTGCTCTGGTGCAACCGCCACCAAAACAGTTTCCTCCCAGGCGGTGCTGAAGAGGAGTGGGCTGGGATGCAGGGCTGCTGTGGGGGAACCAGCCTGTCATGTGTAGAATTCTCCTGGTCTGGATGGAGGCAGAGCAGCCTCGGCTGATTCAGCCAGAAGGGATGAAGTTGCTGCCCCGGGCAACTGAACAGTCTTTGCCTTTGCCCTGGGAAGGCATCGCTCTGGGCTGGGGAGCAAATGGAAGCCCCCTCCCCCTGCTGCAGCCAGGCAGGAGCAGAGCCTCCCGCCCCTCCCCGGGCGGGCGAGTGCCTCTTCTCCCCTCTGGAGAGATTAGAGTTCCTCAGCAGGGGCCTCCAAGTGGTAGCTTCAGGGCGGGCGCAGGCCTCCTGCAGGCCCCAGCTGCTCTTCGGCTGGCCATCCCCCCAACTGAAGCCCCTGAGCCTTCCTGTCTTCCCTCCAGGTGAACGTCACAGTGGACTACATTCGGCCGGCCAGTGGGGCGACCGACACGGTTCCCGCCTTCTCAGAACGCACCTGTGCCACAGTCACCATTGGCGGCATGTGAGTGTTGGGGATGGTGGGCATCGAGGGCAGCTGGCAGGAACGGAGGGCGAAGGTGGTCAGGCAGAAGGGACCGTCTCAGCTGAGCAGACCTCGCTTCCCCCGGGCCTTTGCTTCAGCCCCCTGGTACCACCACTGCGGCCGAGGGATGCCTCCTCAGGCCCTGGGCCAAGAGGCCCCCTTGCCACTTAGAAGCTGCTGGACAGCAGAGGGCAAAGGCACCAGGGCCACTGGCCAGAAGCTGGCCCTGCCTGCCTCGACCGCGGGTGGCTGAGAGAGGCACAATCCACAGCCCCCCTCCCCCCGGCATACTGGCTTTGGGCCTGGTTTCAGAGACCCCCGTGAAGTTTGCCTGGAAAAGGAGGGAAAGGGCTGGTGGGGGACCCTTTGTAGAGCAATCCATCCTGACGCTGATGGGCTGGAAGCCCTGGTGGGAGGAGGGAGCTAGTGCCCTGCCCTTCTAGTGAAGGGCCGAAGGGGCAACAGCCCTTTGCTTCTCTCCTGGGCTGAGGTCTTGCCTCAGGAACGCTCGGCTGCCTACCCAGAGAACGAGACTCCCGTCCGCCTGTCTTTCCTGGCTAACTGCTGATCTCCCTCTCTTGCAGTAACATTGCCGAAGCGCTGGTCAGCAAGGGGCTGGCCACCGTCATTCGCTACCGTCAGGACGATGACCAGCGCTCCTCCCACTACGATGAGCTGCTGGCTGCTGAGGCCCGGTGAGCTGTGGTGGGGGCTCGGGGTGTGAGCTCTTGCCACGGGGCAGGCTGGCATCAAGAGGGCAGGAGGGGGCACCCTCTCCAGGTGTCCAGTGGGTGGGGGTGGGGGGACTTCCTAGTGGTCAGGGGCCCAGGCTCGCCCAGGACCAGCACGGAGGATGGGGGAAACTGGCCAGTAGGGGAGGGTTGGGGATCAGGGGGAAAAGGGCACCCCAGCACCTGCTTCCGACCCCTCCTCTGGAAATCGAAACTGTCTGGGTGTCTTCAAAGATTCGATAGCACTTCCCCTCCCCCCACAACCTTTGGGAAGAAAGTAGTCAGAAGATGAAGCGAGGGAGCCTGCAGCCAGCTGACCAGCCAACCTCTCCTCTGCCCTGAGTCTCCCTCACGCAGAGCTACGCTGAGGAGGGGGGGACTGCATTGAGCAGGCTGGGCCTTTTCCTGGGGCTGCTCTTGGGGCCCCCAGAGTCCTCGGGCCCCCCTCGGCTTGGGAGGGGCCTGCAAGGGAAACCTTGCTGGTCTTTCAGCACCCAAGAGAGCAGAGCAGAGCAGAGCAGAGCCAGGCTTGGGGGGAGCGGGGGGAGTGAGGAGGAGGAAATGGAGGGAGCTGTTTCTGGAGTGGGAGGAGGGACTGAACATGTGCAGGCAGTTTGCAGGAGCTGCTCTGCGATGAAAGGGTCCCTGGGACCTTGGGGAGGGGGCTGCTGGGAGCACAAGGGAGTATTGTGGGCTTCCAGAGAATGCCCTCCCGCATTCCCCCCTGCCTTCCAGGGTAGCAGCATCCTTGGGTGTCTCCGGTCTTCTCAGAAGCTCCAGCGATGGGGTAGTTGCAGGGTTGGGGGGGTGGGCTGAGCTCTGGGTCGTGGAAACAGGCGGGCCTTCTGCCCCCTGTCCCCCCTTCTCCAAACCAGAAGTGGGGCTTCGGGTTCTTGAGGATTGCTGTCCCTGCCCCCCTCCAAAGCTTCCTGCCAGGCAGGGGTCCTTCAGTCTGCCCCCCCCAGAAGTCAGAGTCTTCAGAGGCCCCCCAGTGATCCTTTCTGCCCCCCCAAAACCTGGGCCCTTTTGTGCCCCCAGAGGGTGGAGCCCCTGGGGCCATGGTTCCGTAGGTCCCCAGTGCCCCCTCCCAAGAGGGAAGGGAGGGGCTCTGAGGTAGAGAGCACGGCAGGTGCTGCGCAGTTCCTGGGTGCGGCTGACCCTCCCTTGCCCCCCACAGGGCAGTCAAGAACGGCAAAGGCCTGCACAGCAAGAAGGAGGTGCCAATCCACCGAGTGGCCGACATCTCCGGGGTAAGCATCCCTCTTTGCGGCCCGCTGGTTGGTGTGGGGTCCGGGGGTCTCCTCCTTTTCCTCCACTGTCCATCTTGGGGGGAAGCAGCCGCTCTCCCTGCTGTGGAAGAGCTGGCAAGCTCATGCCGGTTGCTCCTTCGGGGCCTGTGGCTCGGCCCCTTGGCAGAGGGGAGGAAGCTGTTGCCTTCCTGGCCTGACTGAGTGGGTCACTGGGAGCAGCAGCCTCTGGGCTCCTCCCGGGGGCAACCGTGGCCTCCCTTGTCCAAAAGGTGCCTCCCACCCACTCTTGGTAGGACTCTGGCAGTGTGCCTGGGATGCTGATAGCCATTTTGCCAGCGCATGTGGCAGGCAGGTGTTCTCGGGGGGGGGGGGGGGGGGAGCTCAGCCAGCTCTGGCAGAACTGGCTGTCCGCGCCTTCCCTCCTGGCTTGTTCCAGGCCTTGCTCCCTGGCCCTTTGCGGCTGAACCAGCTGCCTGGCAAGGCTCTCTTTCCTGCTCTTCCCCAGCACTCCTTGGTGGGGAGGGGTCTTCCTGCCCTGCTTCCTCCACTCCCTGAGACCACCATAAGGGAATCTGGTTGGCCAGGGGAGAGGAACATGATGCGACACAGCCTGCTGCCCCTGAGCATCAGAGGAGCCTTCCCCATGCTTAGCAGGACCACGGCCCACGTGTGCTTCCCCTTCCTGACCAGAATCTGGGGGGCCACTGGAGGTGTGGGTTGGCACAGGCGGTGGGGTCCGTAAGCCCGGGCTCCTTAGTGCTGCGTGGCTGGAGAGGAGAGTCACGGAGGAGACAGTGAAGGAGACAACCTGGATCCTGGGGAGCAGTTCCAGAGGTGACAAGGGGGAAACACGTCCAAGACGTGTTGCTACCGATAACCTCCCATCGACCAATATGCTCTCACAGAGAGGGCCTCCTCAGGGTGCCGTCGATTAAGCAATGTCGGCTGGTGGCCCCAGGGGGAGAGCCTTCTCTGTGGGAGCACCCGCCCTCTGGAACGAGTGGCCCCCAGGGGGAGAGCCTTCTCTGTGGGAGCACCCGCCCTCTGGAACGAGTGGCCCCCAGGGGGAGAGCCTTCTCTGTGGGAGCACCCGCCCTCTGGAACGAGTGGCCCCCAGGGGGAGAGCCTTCTCTGTGGGAGCACCCGCCCTCTGGAACGAGCTACCTCCCGGAATACGGCTGATTCCAGATCTCCGCACTTTCCATAAGGCCCTGAAGACGTTTTTATTTCAGCAAGCCGGCCTGGCCTGAATAGGTTTTAGGGGTTTTTTAATTGTATTGCTAGGGGTTTTAAATTGGGGCGGCCGTTTAATTTAATTTATTTTTAATTCTTTTAACTTTTATGTTGTATATTATTTTAATTCTCTGCTGTTCACCACCCTGAGTCCCTTCGGGGAGAAGGACGGGATATAAATTTAATAAACAAACAAACAAACAAACAAACAAATAAATAAATAAGGCAAGCAGAGAGGATGCAGAGCGGCTCAGGCGGGGGGCCCCTCTCTTCTCCCTCCGGCTGTCGGGAGCAGGAGGCCCAGCACCGCTGGACTGGCACGTTTCTGTTATTAGAGCCAATCTCAGCAATCTTCCCATGGACATCCTGGACCAGGCTACCTCGTGGGGCTGCTGGCAGGAGTTTGGGGCCCAAGACCCCCTTTAATTTCCTGCTCTGTCCAGCAAGGGAGACCCAGGAACCTGGGCCTCTGAAAATGGTCCTGCTGGGGTGTCCCCTTCCGCTGAATAGCCATGCTCAGATGGGACCCCTTGGGACAAAGGGACATAGAGCTGCCTTAGGCTCGGTGGCCCTGAAAAAAACTCCCTGGTCCAGTGATGGAGTTCCTAAACTGGGAAGGAATCTGCTCCCTACCTTGCTGGAAGGATTAACCAGATCCTGAGAGGATCCCAAGAAGGTCTCTTTTGGGGGCAGATTCTGGCTGGGAGAAGCGCTCGGTTGTCCCCTGTGCAGATCAAGAAGACCGAGTCCTCAGGACCAGGGTACTTACGAGACCGCCTTCTGCCACCAATAGCCTCCCACCGGCCAGTACGCTCACACAGAGTGGGCCTCCTCAGGGTGCCGTCCGCCAGACAATGTCGGCTGGCGACCCCCAGGGGGAGAGCCTTCTCTGTGGCGGCGCCCACCCTTTGGAACCACCTCCCCCCAGAGTTACGTACAATAACAGACCTCCGGATTTTTCGTCGGGCCCTGAAAACCCATTTATTCCAACTAGCTGGGCTGGCTTGAGTCAAATTTTTAAACTATTTTAAATTGGAATTGTTTTTAATTTTGGCCAAATTATCTAATTATTTTAATCAGTTTTTAATTTTTCTATGTCTGGTTTTTTACTTTGGCTGTGCACCGCCCTGAGTCCTATATTGGAGAAGGGCGGTATAGAAATTAAAACAAACAAACAAGCAAGCAAGATGCTCCCCCCTTAACTGTGGCCAGAAAGTCAGCCCCCCCCCCCCCCTCAGATGGTGTGTGCCAAAACTCCCTGTTGGATCCTGCAAATGCCAGAAGCTCCAGTCCGGATGAGGGATCTGGTTGGGGAGGAGAGCCTTTGGCTGGCTCTGGCCGAGGTAGTTATTTATTTATTTATTTATTTATTTATTTATTTATTTATTCATATTTGTATACCGTCCTACTCCCGAAGGACTCAGGGCAGTGAACAGCCATAATAAACACAAATACATATAGAAGTTAAAAACTATTAAGAAACAGCTTAAGTAATTTAGGCTCAAAGATTAAAAACATCCAAATTTATCTAAAGAGGTTTAAAACCCAATTTAAAAGCCAGTTTAAAAGCCAAATAAAAAAGGGAGAGTTAGGCCAGACCAGCTTGTTGGAATAGAAATGTTTTCAGGGCACGGCGGAATATGCGTAAGTCTTGGATGTTTCGTAACTCCGGGGGAAGCCCGTTCCAGATGGTAGGTGCCCCCACAGAAAAGGCTCTCCCCCTGGGGGCCGTCAGTCGACATTGTTTGGCCGACGGCACCCTGAGGAGTCCCTCTCTATGGGAGCGAACTGGTTGGTGAGAGGCTATTGGTGGCAGGAGGTGGTCTCGTAAGTACCCTGGTCCTGAGCCATGGAGCGCTCTAAAGATAGTAACCAAAACCTTGAAGCGCACCCGAAAGACCACTGGGAGCCAGTGCAGCTCGCGCAGGAGGGGGGTTACATGAGAGCGCCACATTGCTCCCATTACCACCCGCGCGGCCACATTCTGGACCAGTTGGAGCCTTCGGGTGCTTCTCAAGGGGAGCCCCATGTAGAGAGCATTACAATAATCCAGGCGTGAGGTGACAAGGGCATGAGTGACCGTGCGTAACGAGTCCTGATCCAGAAAGGGACGCAACTGGCGAATCAGGCGAACCTGATAAAAAGTCCTCCTGGCTATGGCCGTCATATGCTCTTCAAAAGACAGCCGTGAGTCCAGGAGGATGCCCAAGTTGCGAACCCCATCTGTGGGGGCCAACGACTCGCCCCCAATAGTTATGGAACCCTCGCAGATGCCCAAGATGGCGACTCCCGATGGAGCTCCGGTTTTACGGGGGTAATGTCCTGACAGTTGGGGGTCCTTAGGGCCAATTACCCATCTATGGCCCATGGTGTGTTGAGAGGGCTGATTTGCCAATCCCATGGGAGCGTTTTAGGCTGCCCTTGCCAGCCAGTGGCCTTGTTGGGTCTAATGTATGGCTGGTTACAAACTCCTCTGTCTCCCGGTGTTGTGGGGCCTCAGCCACTGGAGGTTTCCAAGTAGAGGTGGGCTATCATTTGTCCGGTGTAGCCCTGGGCAGACAGCTGGACTGGTGGACCTCCAGGTGCCTTTGGATTTTTTGAATGGCTGAGGAGTGAGTGGGACCCGCAGACCAGGATTGGTCCAGCTGGATGTTGTGATGGGTTCCTGAGAAGGGCAAAGATGACATCAAATTGCCGTAATCTGCGTGTCCTTCCTGGAGGGCCTCGGGAGAGGCTGGGACGACAGCAACAGGGCTGAGTCTTCACCCTCCAGCAAACCCAGGAGAACTGATCTGCTTTCCTATTCAGGTCCTGCCCAGAGCAGATTCCAAGTCCCCCAAAAGCCACAATTTGAGTAGCCAGGTTGGCCAACGATCAAGCAGGCCGGAGCCTTCCTGTCCCTTGGAAGGGATGAAGGGGAGAGGCCCCAGGGGAGGCGCAAGGAAGAGCAGCCATCTCCTTGGGAGAAAGCTGCTAGGTCAGACAGTGAGGCTCTTCAGGCTGGGTGCTGGATGAACTTCAGGCTGTGAAGGCCATTGAGAAAGACAGAGGGAGCCCCACACCAGCTGTCCAGGGGAAGTGGCCCTTCCTGCAGGCGGGCAGGAGAGGAAAGGCTGCCTGAGCCAGTCAGCCTCTCTCTCTCCTCGGGACCCTGGTCCCTGCTTGCCAGTTTCTCCTTGTGGCTGAGCAAAATGGCCGGGTGGAGGGCCTTCGTTGCATCGGGCTGCTGCTTCTTTGCTTTCAGCGGGGTCTCCTGCTCAGGGGATGGGCAGGCCTGGGCAGACGCTGCTTCTCTGAGCCTCTGTGCAAAGGCACTGATGCTCGGCTTCATGGGAGGGAGGAAAGAACCACCCCTGGACAGGTGTGGGGAAGGATTGCAACTCTCCCTTCCCTGCTTGCCAAGGCCAGAGAGGGTCCGGCTTCCCTTCCCTAGGGAGGAGAGAATGGACATTCCTGTTGGAGGTCTCAGCCAGAGGGATGCAGTCGCCCAAGGCGTGATCCGGAGTGGGAAGGGACTGGCCTGGCAGTTGGGTGGCCGGTGCCGAGGTCCTGCTGACCGACCTCCTGCAGAAGAGCCTGGTCTCGGCTGGCTCAGGGCTTCCAAGCCGACCCTTCCAGAACGCAGGGTTGGCAAAACAGTCCCCCCCCCCCGCCCTCCTCCTTGTGAAGGAACCTTGACTGCATCGGAGGCGCCCACTTGTGCCCGTGAGATGAGGGGCTCTATGCCAGCTAAGCAATTTGGAGCCACCTCTGTAGGCAGGTGATCTAATTTCGGCCCGGTGCCTGGAGACATCTGATGAGAAGCACCACCATCCTTGATCACAGAGGCTGAGAGGCTGATGAACTCTGTGGGAAAGCGGCTTTCCTGCCCTCCCCCCGCACCCCCCCCCCCGCCTAAAGGGAGTTCCTTGCCTGCCTTGCATAGCCTCTCCTTCCCTGGGAGGGGTGCGATCTTACTCCAGAGTCACTGGCCAAGTAATTCAAATCATATAAGGCCAATGTGTGCTCCCTCCCTCCCTCCCTCCCTCTCAGCTTTAAAGCAGAGCCTCCCTCTGGGTTTGTATGGGGTAAAGCCAAGACCCCCAGGTCCCCTCCTCTTGCCGAGATGTCACATAATTATGCATAACTGGCAGCTGTTCACATAATGTGGAGTAACGATTACATTTTCCTTCATTTGGTCGATGCGTAATTTCCTTTCTATTTGCAGATAATTAAGGGGGGGAGGTAAAAGAAGAGCAAACCTTTGGGTCATGCCAAAGACGAGGTGGCACAGTGGTTAGGGTGCAATACTGCAGCTACTTCAGCTGACTGCTAGTTCAGCAGATCAGCGGATCAAATCTCACCGGCTCAAGGTTGACTCAGCCTTCCATCCTTCCGAGGTGGGTAAAATGAGGACCCAGATTGTTGGGGGCAATATGCTATTTAGTATACTGTCTTTGGTGTAAGCCGCCCAAAGTCCTTGGAGAGTGGGCAGCATAGAAATATGAATAATAAAATAAATAAATAAATAAAATAAATGCCTGGGCTGGGAACCCCCACAAAGACAGGGCTGGGGAGGAAGGAAGGAAAGGGCTGCTCCTGCCCCCTGCCCCACGGTCACAGAGCTGGCTGCCAACAGAGGGCCTGTGCCCTGCCACTCACCCCCCACTAGGGCTCCCCTCCAAGGCTGCCTCTCTCCTGGCGTGAGAGCCCCCCAACCTCAGAGTGGCTTGTCTCTGGGAAGATGGCCTCAGGAGAGCCTTGGTGTCCAGGACCCAAACGGGCACCCAGGTAGGGACCGGACTGCTTTCCCTCCAGAGAGAAATGGCTGCTGAGCAGTCAGGCTTTGCCGAGGGGCCTTTGATCCGGACAGCCCTGGCCAGAAGCAGAGCTGTGCTGCTGCCCCCTCTACCCGCCCTGAAGTGCTGGACAGCCAGGCAACGGCTGCCCTGCAAAATTTCCTGCTACGGGGAGGCAGAGGGGATCATCCATGACCTCCATGGCACAACCTGCAGGCCAGTTATCCAGGGCAGGCAGGCATGGCAGGGAAGCTCCGTCCACTTCTTCTCGGTCGCAGAGTCCCTGGATGCTCTCCTTAGATTGGGGGGAGGCCCCAGAGGCCGTGGCCACTAAGCGTGACGACAGGCTGGTTCATAGTACTTGCCAGAAAAGGGTCTGGTCTCCTTCAGCTATGCCCAGCCTGACTCACTGATAGGGCAGGACAGGCGAGAGCAAAGGAGAGGGGTGGGTGGCTCCCTGTCTTGGCCCCCCTGCCCCTCCTGGACCCAGCCAGCATGTTCTGCCAGCTTGGACCCTGGGCTGTGGCTCTCCGGGCTCTCCGGGCTGCGTGGGTGGCACGGCAGCTGCTCTGCTGTCCTCGTCCCCATGTCAGGAAGTGAGCAAAGAGCCCAGTTTCATCTTATTTCAAGTGGGTCTCCTTTGTCTCTATTCTGACCTAGGCGTTCCCAAACCACAACGCAAACTCCTTGTGCCAACAAAAACCCCTTTTTATTAAGTTACTGTGAATTTCTCACATTCACATCCAACAAAGTCTTTCAAGAGAGCATTTACAGTCACAGACCTTGGAGAGCTGCCAGCCAATATCTTCAAAACTTGGAAAGGATTCTCTTGAAGTCATGAACCAATTTATTTTATTTATTTATTTTATTTTTCATATTTGTATACCGTCCTACTCCCGAAGGACTCAGGGCAGTGAACAGCCATAATAAATACAAATACATATAGAAGTTAAAAACTATTAAGAAACAGCTTAAGTAATTTAGGCTCAAAGATTAAAAACATCCAAATTTATCTAAAGAGGTTTAAAACCCAATTTAAAAGCCAGTTTAAAAGCCAAATAAAAAAGGGAGAGTTAGGCCAGACCAGCTTGTTGGAATAGAAATGTTTTCAGGGCACGGCGGAATATGCGTAAGTCTTGGATGTTTCGTAACTCCGGGGGAAGCCCGTTCCAGATGGTAGGTGCCCCCACAGAAAAGGCTCTCCCCCTGGGGGCCGTCAGTCGACATTGTTTGGCCGACGGCACCCTGAAGAGCGCCTCTCTATGGGAGCGAACTGGTCGGTGAGAGGCTATTGGTGGCAGGAGGCGGTCTCGTAAGTACTCTGGTCCTGAGCCATGGAGCGCTCTAAAGATAGTAACCAAAACCTTGAAGCGCACCCGGAAGACCACTGGGAGCCAGTTCAGCTCGCGCAGGAGGGGGGTTACATGAGAGCGCCACATTGCTCCCATTACCACCCGCGTGGCCACATTCTGGACCAGTTGGAGCCTTCGGGTGCTTCTCAAGGCGAGCCCCATGTAGAGAGCATTACAATAATCCAGGCGTGAGGTGACAAGGGCATGAGTGACCGTGCGTAACGAGTCCCGATCCAGAAAGGGACGCAACTGGCGAATCAGGCGAACCTGATAAAAAGTCCTCCTGGCTACGGCCGTCATATGCTCTTCAAAAGACAGCCGTGAGTCCAGGAGGATGCCCAAGTTGCGAACCCCATCTGTGGGGGCCAACGACTCGCCCCCAATAGTCAGAGATGGCGCTAACTGACTATATCGGGACGACGGAAACCACAGCCACTCGGTCTTGGATGGGTTGAGTCTGAGTTTGTTCCTCCCCATCCAGATCCGTACGGCCTCCAGGCACCGGGACATCACCTCGAGGGCATCATTGGGGTGGTCTGGGGTGGAGATGTACAGCTGGGTGTCATCAGCGTACTGATGGTACTTCACCCAAAACCACGGATGATCTCACCCAGCGGCTTCACATAAATGTTGAATAGAAGGGGCGAGAGGACCGATCCTTGTGGCACCCCACATATAAGGGGCCTCGGGGTTGACCTCTGCCCCCCTGTCAACACAGACTGCGACCGGTCAGAGAGAAAGGAGGAGAACCACTGTAGAACAGTGCCCCCCCACCCCCAACCCTTCCAACCGGTGCAGCATGATATCATGATCGATGGTATCAAAAGCCACTGAGAGGTCTAGTAGGACCAGGACAGAGGAGCAACCCCTGTCCCGAGCCCTCCAGAGATCATCAACCAATGCGACCAATGCTGTCTCTGTGCTGTACCCGGGCCTGAATCCCGACTGGAACGGATCTAGATAATTCGATTCATCCAGGTACTGAGGCAGTTGTCGTGCAACCACACTCTCAACAACCTTTGCAACAAAGCGAAGGTTGGAGACAGGACGATAATTTGCTAATACAGCTGGATCCAGGGAGGGCTTCTTGAGGAGGGGCCTCACCACCGCCTCTTTCAAGACGGTGGGAAAGACACCCCCACTCAAAGAAGCATTTATAATCTCCTGGAGCCAGCCTCATGTCACCTCCCGGGAGGCCAGTACCAACCAGGATGGACACGGGTCCAATAAACATGTGGTCGCATTTAGTCTGTTCAGTATCCTGTCCACGCTTTCGGGAGTCACAGGATCAAACTCTTCCCAAATAATATTCTCAGGACCTGCCCCTGTCATCTCCTCTGGATCAATCCAGTCAGAGTCTAGCTGTTCACGAATCTGAGCAATTTTGTCATACAGATATTGTACAAAATCCTCAGCTCTACCCTCCAAGGGGTCTTCCCGCGTCTCTTGATGGAGCAGAGAGCGGGTCACCCTAAACAGGGCGGCTGGGCAATTATCTGATGACGCAATAAGAGTAGAAAAGTAGTTACTCTTCTCTACTCTTATCGCCACTAGGTAATTCTTAATATGAGATCTTACCAATTAAGCGAACTCCTGCAAACTCCTCTCCCTGCTTGCTCCTCTTTTATTCCTTGTGGGAGGGGCCATTCATCATCCATCTGTGGCCTTACTCCCAAGTCGACCCTTGTTCCTCAGCTGTTCCCTTCGTCTGGCAACTCTGCGCATGCACACACTGGGAACAGACTCCAGCTGTTTGTCTGCCTCACTGATGTCTGACTCCAAAGGCAACTGACAACTGTCAGACGGCCCTGGCCCCATCTCTGCCTCCGACACAGAGCCTTCCCCAGACTCCAGGACTGGCCCATGTTCCTCCCCAACCTTCTCACTGTCTGAATCTGCTGCCAGCTCCACTGGCGGGCCACAACAGACTCCTCCAGGCATGGCAGCAGCCCAGAGCGGGAATAGGGACCCGCCTGGTGGGCAGGCTGGGCTTCCCTCGCCCGCCTGACAGTAGAGACCCTCCTCCTTTGCTCTCTTGTGCTGAGGGCAGCAGAGCCGCTTCCCAACAGGGCAGCTGTGCCAGGGAGCAGCTCCTGGCCCTGGGAGGGGGAATCCTCTCCCAGAGCCGTTGCCAGGGGGGAAGAAGGGGGCACAGGTTCCCCAATCGAGCAGTTCCCCTCTTGCTCTAGGAGGAGGGTGAGCCCATCATCAGCACCCGGAGGGTCAGGCGGCCCTCCTTCACCGGCCTCTTCCCCCCTCAGGACACCCAGAAGGCCAAGCAGTTCCTGCCCTTCCTGCAGCGGGCCGGCCGCTCGGAAGCCGTGGTGGAATACGTCTTCAGCGGCTCCCGCCTGAAGCTCTACCTACCCAAGGAGACCTGCCTAATTACCTTCTTGCTGGCAGGTGAGTGAGAGAGGGGGGCACCCACAGTGGACTCAGTCTGGCTGGGGAAGAGGCAAAAAGGAGCTGGGCAGGAGCAGCTGGAAGGCGTCGGGGGAAACTCCCTCTGGCGGGGGCTGAATTCCACTTCAAGGCTCAGGATGATGGGAGGCCAGGTGGGGACTCAGGATGCACGCTTGCTTCCTCCAGGAGGACTTCCTGAAGCGATTGCTAGAGGAGAGCATTTGGAAAAGTCTCCCTGGCAGCCCAAGAGGGAAGAGGGGCAGGGAGGGAGCCTTTGGGGCAGAAGCTGGGAAGAGCAGGTGTGGGGGGCTCCTTTGGGGCCCAGCGTGAGCTGACGGGCGCTGCCCCTTCCCCTGGGATCTGAGAGCTTCAACTGGCATTGAAGCCCTGGGTGCGGCTGTACCTGGAGCCTCCTCACGCCTGGGTACGTGGGTCAGTGGGCCGTGTTTATTCCTGTGCTGCAGAGTCCAGCCGGCCGCGGGTGGTTTAAGTTCTTCCAGACAGGATGTGAGATGAATAACGCAGCAGCCTTAAGTCAGTGTCTCCCAGCAATCACAGGAGGTAGCCTGGGCGCCTCAGCCTCCTTTGTGGCTCCCCAGACTGCTGTCTTTGCTCTCCTCCCAAAGAGGAACGGGGGGAGGGGGCACCCTCCTCTCTGGGAATAAGATGGAGGGGGGAGGCCTTGCCAGGGGCCAGCAGGTCAGGCCCCTAGGACAAAAGCCTTCTGTGCATGTTCTGAGGCCGACCCTCTTTTGAAGCACCTTGGTCCTGCAGACCTCCCGGGACTCTCCCAAGGAGAAGCTGCCTGTCCTCGGGTTCTGCGGCCATTGGCTGTTCACCAGTATTCTCAGACCACTTCAAGGCAGCTCACCAAAGGGAAAACACCGTCAGTCACTGTAGCACCTTAGCCAACCATCCAACTTCACAAAAAGCAGCTCTCGGCCAACTTCACCTATGAGTGTCACCAGCCTGGTTTCCACCCAGAGCCCAAACCTGGAGCCTGATCCCCTGCCTCTTCCGAGGCCCTTCCTTGTCATCTTTGTCAGCCGCCTTCCCCCAAAGGAGAGGCTGGACACTGGGCAGCAGCTGGGCCCAAGGCCAGCCCTTGGAAAGGGGGCTCTGGCATCTCCCCCTCCCACTAATGGAGCCTGTACCCCACCCCTCCTCCCAGATAGGGTGGGGGTCATGCCCCCAGGGGGTGGGATGACCTCATCAAGGGTTGCACCCCCATTCCTGGGGAGCAAAAGGCTCCACCTCTTCCCACGTGACCCCTCAAGATATCCCCGGGTCCTCTCTTCTCTTCTTGTGGAGGATGGGGGGGGGGGGGAAGGCTGGGCCTTTGGCTGAGGGGAGGGTCCATTTTTTGGGACATGGGGGAGGTGTGCGTGGTGTTCCTGCACAGCCACCTCTGGCTCCACCCCTGGTCCAGAGCGGATCTTCAAGGAAGTCAGTTCTCCTCTCAAAATAGTTGGGGTTTCCTACAGCTCTGCCTCGGCATTTAGCCAATTAATGGCATGTGCCAGATGCGGTTCCTTCACTCCTGCCGTTGTGACAGGGATTACTCGCCAGTGATGGGCAGGTGGGAGAAGCTGGGCTGCCGTCACTGCCCATCAAGAGTCTGAAGTTGGAGCTGTTGACTCATCCAGCCTTGATCAGAGCAGCTTTGCCAGAAGAACAAAGGCCTCTGACATCTGACCTCAGGAGGCTCTGCAAACAATTGCAGTTAGTTATCAGGGAGGGAGGGAGGAAAAGGAAGGAAGGAATGAAGGATGGATTAAGGGAGGAGAAACAGCAACTCCATTGTGAGGAAAGTGGACTCACTCCAAAGAACGCTGCCTTGAGCTGGCCCTGAGGATCGGACAGGTTGAGAGGCAGCCACTGCCAGGATTCTGACAACTCCACTGAGACCCCTGGGAGCCTCTCAGAGCCTCTCTCTGCCCCCTCTTGCCCCAGACAGAATCAAGGTGGGGTTATTTTGAGCCTCCATCCTGGGACTGAGTGGGTGTTTCTCGTTCCCACCTGGCCAGAGTTGTTTCTTGGCTCTTCCTGTGCCCTTGAATGGCTCCCCCCCTTTTTTTTATGTATGTATGTATGTATGTATGTATGTATGTAATTTATATGCCACCCTTCTCCCGAAGGACTCAGGGCGGCTTACAGAGAAAACATTCAACAGAACGAAAAATTACATAAAAATTAAAATCCAATTAAAGTCTGATTAAAATTATTCCAATGTAAAAATCACCCCAGCAGATCAGCCCATTTGATGAAAGAGCCACGTCTTCAGTTCGTGGCAGAAGGAGAGGAGGTCAGGGGCTGTCCTAAGCCCAGTGGGCAGCCCATTCCAGAGGGTCGGCACTCCCACAGAGAATGCTCTCCCCCTGGGGGCCGCCAGCCGACATTGTCTGGCTGATGGTACCCTGGGAGCGCACAGGACGATGGGAGGATGGCAGGAGATGATCCTGCAGGTACCCCGGCCTAAGCCATGTAGGGCTTTATAGGTGAGCACCAGCACCTTAAACCAGACCCGAAGGACCACCGGCAGCCAGTGCAGTTCGCATAGGAGAGGTGTCACACGGGAGTAATGAGAAGCCCCCATAACAACCCGCGTGGCCGCATTCTGGACTAGCTGTAGCCTCCGGGTGCATCCCAAGGGCAGCCCCATGTAGAGGGCGTTACAGTAGTCCAACCGAGAAGTAACAAGAGCATGAGTGACCGTGGCAAAGGCATCCCGGTCTAGGAAATGGCGCAACTGGCGCACCAGGCGTACTTGTGCGAAGGGCCCCCTGGTCATGGCCGTCAGATGATCTTCTAAAGATAGCCGTGAATCCAGGAGGACACCCAGATTGCGCACCCATTCTGAGGGAGTGAGTACCTCCCCTCCTATCACAAGCGACGGGACCACTAGATCACGAGATGCCGGTATCCACAGCCACTCAGTCTTGGATGGGTTGAGTCTTGAGTCTGCTTCTTCCCATCCAGGCCCGTACCGCTTCCAGGCAGCGGGACATCACAGAAAGGGCATCCCCAGGGTGATCCGGGGTGGAGATATAAAGCTGAATATCATCAGCATATTGATGGTACTTCACCCCAAAACCATGAACTCACCCAGCGGCTTCATATAGATCAGTGGTTCTCAACCTGTAGGTCGGGACCCCTTTGGGGGTCGAACGACCCTTTCACAGGGGTCGCCTAAGACCATTGGAAAACACGTATTTTCAATGGTTTTAGGAATAATTTTATGGTTGGGGGTCACCACAACATGAGGAACTGTATTAAAGAGTCGCAGCATTAGGAAGGTTGAGAACCACTGATATAGATGTTAAAGAGCAGGGGGGAGAGAGAACCGACCCCTGAGGCATTCCACATGTGAGGGCCCTCGGGGTGGATCTCTGTCCCCCCATCCATACAAACTGTGAGCGGCCCGAGAGGTAGGAGAGAACCACTGTAAAACGGTGCCTCCTACCCCCAACCCCCCCAAGTCGTTGCATAGGATACCATGGTCGATGGTATCAAAAGCCGCTGAGAGGTCAAGAAGGACCAGGATGGAGGAGCAACCCCCGTCCCGGGCCCGCCAGAGATCATTCACTAGGGCGACCAATGCCGTTCCATGCTGTAACCGTGCCTGAAACCCGATTGGTACCGGTCCAGGTAGTCAGTTTCCTCCAGTAACAGGGAACTGTTGTGCCACCATGGACTCAACAACCTTTGCTATAAAGCGAAAGTTGGAGACTGGACGATAGTTGTTAAGGGAGTCTGGATCAAGAGTGGGCTTCTTAAGGAGGGGTCGAACCACCGCCTCTTTAAGGAAGCATTGACAACCGCTTGAATCCAGCCTCCAGTCACCTCTCTGGCTGCAGAAACAAGCCAGGAGGGACAAGGGTCCAATAAACACATGGAGGCACCCAGCCGACCCATAATCCTGTCCACTTCATCCATCAAACCAGGTTCAAACTCAACTCAGACATTACCTTCAAGACAAACCCTTGTCTCCTTGATAGACTCTGCCCAGTCAGAGTCCAACCCAGTCCGGATCTGAGCAATTTTATCTTGCAGAAACTGTACAAAATCCTCAGCTCTGCCCTGCAAGGGGTCCTCCCTCGCTCCATGATAGAGAAGAGAGTGGGTCACTCTAAACAGGGCAGCTGGGCGGTTTTCTGCAGATGCAATGAGAGCAGCAAAATAATGACATTTCGCTGCTTCCATCGCCACAAGATAAGACCTAATATGGGTTCTTAACTGTGTTCGGTCAGATTCGGTCCGGGAGGATCTCCAATCGCCCTCCAGGCGTCTTTTCCTACGCTTCATTTCCCTGAGCTCCACAGTAAACCATGGAGCCACCCGGGATCTGTGTCGGGTCAGAGGCCGCAAAGGTGCAATTCGATCCAAGGCCCCCACTGCAGCCTGTTCCCAGGCCACCACCAGGGCCTTGGACGAATCGTGGGAGGCGGGAAATGGCCAAAGCTCCATCAGGAACCTTTCCTGGTCCATCAGGCGCCTGGGGCGGAACCATCTCAGCGGCGGGATATAATGGAGAGAAAGTCCAGCCTGAGGAGGGAATGATCGGTTCATGACGGGGTGGATGGATAAGTCTCCCCTACCCCAATCATTTATCCACTGTCCAGAGAGAAAAATCAGGTCGAGTGTGTGTCCTCCTTTATGAGTTGGGCCCTGTACAACCTGAGTTAGGTCCATGGCCGTCATGGAGGTCATGAACTCCCGAACTAGCTCAGATGTCTCCCCGGCCGATGGCAAGTTGAAGTCTCCTACAACTAAAAGGTTGGGGAGTTCAACCGCCAACTCGGCCAGGACATCTAGGAGTGTGGGCAGGGCTGAGGCTAGGCAGTTGGGAGATAGGTACGTAACCAACAGGCCTGACTGAACTCCAGGGTCCCACTTCAAAAGGAGCGATTCACACCTGCCTATCTGAGGAACAGTGACCACCCTGGGACTGGCAGCATAAACTCCTCCTCCCAGCGCAAGGCTGGTGGATCAGGGCCCTCAGAGTGGGGACCAGAGGGATGGGGGTGGGCTTTTTCCTGCAGACCCACAAGTGAGGAGGGGCGGGGAGGCCATGCGGCTCTAAGCAGCAAGATGGTACCAGGAAGGAATTCTGGGCAAAGTGAGGACGTGGCAGGATGATAGCAGTCATTCCTTGGTTCACAATATCTGCTGGCATCTCCCTGGGGAGGGGGGAGAGTCTGTATCCAGGACCTTTGGGGAGGGGCCATTGTGCAGCCCCAGCAACCGGTCGGAAAGCCTGAAGCTTCCTCTTTCTGGGCGAGGAGTTCCCTGGCCCACAGGGCTCCCTCCACCAGCTGCTTTCCAGAATCCCCGCCCAGATCTTGGGGCTGCCTCCCTGCCCCCTCCCACCCACCCACTCCCTGGCTGGCTTGCTGGGGCTGATGGTTGGGCAAGCCCAGATTGCAGGCAGAGGTGCTCCTGGCCCCAGATCTCCTTCCGCCTGGTTGAAGAACTCAGCATTTGAGCCTCATTGGGGTGGGAAGGGGCATCTGCCGCGTGCCAGCCATCCAGTTGTTTGGGGGCGTGCCCCTGCCAGTCCCCTGCACTGGACACCTGCTACCTCCCCTCCCTTCTGCGGGGCTGGGGTGCAGGGTCTCCGATGAGGCCTCTTGGCCAGGATGGGGCTGCTCCTGGTCCTTGGATCTGGCCCACCAGCCTCCCACACAGCCCCCTCCCCTTGCAGGAGCTTCGCCCATACGGCTTTGTTGTGTCCTTCCTCCCCTCCTCCCCCGGCATTGGGGTGATGCCATCTCCTCTTCTCCTGGCGCGCGCCCCTTCCTCTTGGCAAAGGCAGAGGCCAGATGGAGGCAATGGAGGAGGCGCCTGGGCTGTGCACAGAGCTGGGGAGCCCACGGGCTCCTTCGTGCTGCCTGTGCGTGATACGGAGATACCTCGACTTGCAATCTTATTTATAATTAACTAATCCTAAAGTCAGCTGCACAAGACAAGAAAATGAGACTCGTTGCAGAGCCTCTGATATTTAAAAATGTTAATGTGCTAAAACTCCCACTCCTGTTGGAGGGGAGAGATGCCACACGTGGAGGAAAAGCTCACGTGGGGCCGGGCTGAGTGGAGGAGCCCCAGTGGGCCTGCAGTGGGTCCCAGGATGGGATGGGGAGGCTGCTTGCTGGGTGTAATAGGGTTCCTGGCCTATCCAGTCTTTAATTTAATTACACAATTAGTGAAAATGTGGAGATGTATGAATTGGCTTTACCTCTGTAATTGAATTCTGGTATTATGGGATTCTGGAAAGGACTCCCTCCCTCCCCCCCGCCAACTTCATCCTGCATCCTTTCCTTTCTGGGCGTGGGGTGGGGGCGAGTGATGCTGGGAAGGGAATGGCAGCGCCCCTGCGAGGAGGCAGAGGTCAGGGCACCAGGTGAGGGGACCGGTCTTCCCTTGGCTTCTCCCTTGGGGCCCCAAACTCGGCCTCTGACTTGCCGGCTCAGCTTGCACCCAGGGGTCCAGCAGACAATGTCCTGGCTCTGCCCCCCGAGAGAACAGCCAGGCTCCTGGTGGGCCAAACCTCGCCTGCCTTTTGGGCAGCTGGCTTGGTGGGACAGAGCAGGGGAGAGCAGGTTGGGCTGGCAGGCTTTGATCTCTGGCCCTCAGTTTCAGTGTGTACCTGCTGGGCACCCTCTGCCCTGGTGGGCTTTGCCCTGGCCCCTCCTTGGCCGGAGATTGGACAGCCATTTGTCTGAAGTGGTATAGGGTTTCCTGCTTGAGTAGTGGGTCCCTTCCAACTCTTATTCTGATAATCTGCTCCTGCCCGACAGGCATCACGGGCCCCTGCTGGAGGCAGGCTGCCTCCTACGCCCATGGTGGAAGCAGCCTTGGTGCCACCCCCACCCCACCCCCAGAGCTCATAGATTCTCCAAAGTGGTTGTTTAGCAGGGATCAGCGGTTAAATATAACTATCCGTCATCAGGGCAGCGAGGTTGCTGCCGCTGCCGTGGCTTTTATGAAGCGGAGCTAATTTTGGACATGGAGACGTTCTGGAAGGGGCACGCCAACCTCAGGGAGGGGGGAGAAGGCCGCCCCCGACCTGTGGGGAGCTGTATTTAGGTTCTGTTGCTATGGGAACCGGTTGGGGAGGGGGCTGCTCTGCTCCAGAGACCCCAGCCTCCCTCTTTCCGTGGGCTTTTAATCTGCCCCCCTTTCCTGAGGGGGGGGATGAGACAGGGCGGGGCTGCCCACCCCTGCTTTGGGATGCTCCGGTTGCTCTGTGGGTTGGCCCTGGGGCCTTTCCTGGGCCTCGCTCCCCTTTTTGATCCAGCAACCCCAGCTGGAAGGAGCCTGCCTTTTTTTTATTGAAAAGTTTTACAAAAAAGAAAAAAAAATTTTTTTTCAAATATTTCCCCTTCTCCCCCCTCCCTTCCTTCCCCCCTCCCCCTCCCCCCAGACTTCCCAGAACAAAATACAGGGTAAAACAATTAACAATCATGTGCTAAACTAAGTAACTACAGATTCCTATCCCCCCCTCGACACTTTAACTCGCCTTTTACTTAACTAAATATACATACTCTTAACTTTTCTATTCATTCATAAGCTATTTGATACTTTTTAGTTCGATATTTGTTTTGAATGTAATCAATCCATCTTCTCCATTCTGATATATATCTTTCTTGTGAATGATCTTTCAAGTATGCTGAAATTTTCACCATTTCTGCCAAATTTGCCACTTTTAATGTCCATTCTTCAATAGTAGGCAATTCTTCCTTCTTCCAGTATTGCGCCACCAAAAGTCTAGCTGCTGTTATTAAATTTAAAATCAATTTAGTCTCTATAACCATACAATCTGTGATTATACCCAACAAAACAATTGTGGAGTAAACTTTATCTTCTTTTTAAGAATATTTTGGATAATCCACCATATTTTAATCCAAAATGCTCTAACTTTTTTACAAGTCCACCATATATGATAATAAGTAGCATCGTCACAATCACATCTCCAACACTTAGATTGCAAATTCGGATACATACAAGCCAACTTTTTAGGATCCAAATGCCATCTGTAAAACATTTTATAAAAATTTTCTCTTAAATTTTGTGCTTGCGTAAATTTTACAATTCTAACCCATATTTTTTCCCAAGTTTCCATCATTATTGGTTCCTGAATGTTTTGTGCCCATTTTATCATGCAATCCTTAACTAATTCCGCATTTTAAGACCTCCTCTTTCACGTATATCTTGCATTATTTTTAACTTTATTCTCGGTCTTTTCCCTGCCCAAACAAATTTATTAATACCCTTCTGCCATTCCCTCAAATTATCATCTTTCTTAAGTATTGGTATCATTTAAAACAAGAATAAAAACCTAGGTAAAACATTCATTTTTATTGCTGCTATTCTCCCCAACTAAGATAATTGTAATTTTCTCCAATTCTCCATCTCTTTCTGTATTTTTTGCCATAGCAAGTCATAATTATTTTTATATAATTTTACATTTGAGGCTGTAATATATACCCCTAAATATTTAAGGGGTATATTTTTTATTATTTCAAATCCTGTTAATCTTTCTAGTTCTTCTTTTTGCTTTACCGTCATATTTTTAGCTATTATCTTTGTTTTTTGTTTATTTATTTTAAATCCAGACAATTGACCATATTGGTTAATTATATCCAGTAAGCCTGTAACTGATTGTACTGGTTGGGTTAAAGTAACAACCAAGTCATCCGCAAATGCTCTTAATCTATAGTCATGATGTCTAATTTTAATTCCCTTTATTTTATTTGATCCTCGTATTTTATTCAGTAATGGTTCCAAAGTTAAAATAAACAATAATGGTGATAAAGGGCATCCCTGTCTTGTTCCTTTTTCAATTTTAAAAGTTTCTGTTAAACCACCATTAATTATTATTTGTGCTGCTTGTCTCTGATATATTGCCCTAATAGATTGTGTAAAGTATTCTCCAAACTGCATCTTTTCTATTATTTTCAATAAAAATTGCCAATTCAATCGATCAAATGCCTTCTCTGCATCCAAAAACATAAGCGCTGCAGGAACTTGGTTGTTCCTTTCCAGATATTCCAATAAATTTACAATTTGTCTTACATTACCTTTTATTTGTCTCCCACTTATAAATCTAGATTGGTCATTATGAATCATTTGTTGCATAATTACCATTAACCTATTTGCTAGTATTTTAGCAAAAATCTTATAATCAGTATTTAAAAGTGATATTGGCCTATAATTCTTAGGTTGACTATGATCTTGGTCCTCCTTTGGAATCAATGAAATAAAAGCTGTTCTCCAAGAAGGGGGTACATCTCCTCCAGCTTGGATCTTCTGAAATAGTTCCTTAAGCGGTTCTATCATTTCTAACTGCAAATTTTTATAATAAACAGCTGTCAATCCATCTGTGCCTGGAGCTTTACCCCCTTCAACTGTTTAATTGCTAAAATAATTTCCTCCGAAGTTATTGGTCGGTTCAATCCTTCCCTCTGCTCTGGTGTGATTACAGGAATATTCTTCTCCTGTAAATATCTGTCTATGTCTTTACCTTGAATTGTATCATTAGCATATAACTTTGTATAGAATTCTAAAAAAGCTTTTTAAATCATATTTTGTTGATATACCTCTTTACCTTTGAATTCTATCTTCTCTATAGTACATAACTTTTTTTTTTATTGCAAAAGTTTTACAATTACATTTTCACCCCCTTTTCCCCCCCCACTACCCCCCCAAACTTCCCAACCTCCCCAGCCCACCCTAACCCTCCCCTCCCCCCAGACTTCCTAGTATGCTCATGTCAGATAAAAGGAAAAAACCCTCCTTTGTATATAAAACTTGAACCCCTCCCTCCCCCTTACAAATTTTCATCTTCATTACATTAACCTATTTCTATCTTGGTATATCATTTTCAGATAAATTTTCATCCTGATTACCTTAAAAATATTTCTATCATAATGTAACATTTTCTAACAAATTTTCATCCTTAACCTTAAAATATTTCTATCTTAATATAACATTTTCTAACAAATTTTTATCCTCAACCCTAAAATGTTTCTATCTTATATAACATTTTTAAATAAAGGCTATTTGATACTTCCTAGTTTGATATTTATGCTGAACATAATTTATCCACTTCTTCCATTCCCATTCATAAGTCTCTTGAGAACAATCTTTTAAATATGCTGAAATCTTCGCCATCTCCGCAAAACTGGCCATCTTCAAAGTCCATTCCTCAATCGAAGGCAGCGCTTCATTTTTCCAGTAGTTACCTATCAACAATCTTGCTGCAGTTATCATGTACAATATCATTTTTGTTTCCCCCAATGTAAAACCCTTAACTATACCTAATAAAAACAGTTGTGGAGAAAATTGAATTTTTCTCTTCAAAACATTCTGCATGACCCACCAAATTTTTACCCAAAAAGCCTTAACTTTCTTACAGGTCCACCAAACATGATAATATGTAGCGTCTAAGCAGTCACATCTCCAACATTTAGGCTGGGCACTAGGGTACATACACGACAATTTTTTTGGATCTAAATGCCATCTATAAAACATTTTATAGAAATTTTCCCGCAGATTCTGCGACTGTGTAAATTTAACATTCTGAACCCAAATTTTTTCCCATGTTTCCAACATCACTGGTTCCTCAAAATTTTGTGCCCACTTAACCATGCAGTCTTTAACTAGTTCAGTTTCTGAATCCCTTTCTAACAAGACATTATAAAGTCTTTTAATATGCATTGGGCCTTTCTCTTTTATATGTCTAACTAATTCTTAATACCAGTTTTTTGGTCCTCTTTCCATCTCAATTGCAGTTGATTATATTGTAACCAAGTTAAATTAATCCCTTCAGCCAACAATGTCTGTAATGTCTTCAGCTGCCATCTGCCCGCATCTGTAAAAAGAACCTCTTTATATAAAAACCCCCCGAGTGACATTATATTTGTATTCCACAAGGTATGACCAAGATCCAGCCATAGCGGTATTTTATAATTCCAGTTGTTTCGGTGCTTCTTCCAAACTCTCAGCAAAGAATCTCTAAGTATATGGCTTTTAAATACTTTATCCACTTTGCTGTCATAAAATAAGTAAGCGTGCCATCCAAATTCCAGATCAAAACTTTCTGCATTCAATATTCCAGTCTTTTTTCCTCCAAACCAATCACTTACTAAAGTCAAAGCTGTTGCATCATAATATAATTGTAGGTTTGGAAGTTTGAGACCTCCCCTTTCTGGGATGTCTTGCATAATTTTCATTTTTACTCTTGGTTTTTTCTCGTTCCAGACAAATTTGTTGATACCAGTTTGCCATGCTTTTAGTTGTTTATCACTTTTGAGCACCGGAATCATTTGAAACAAAAAAAGAAATCTTGGCAAAATGTTCATCTTAACTGCTGCTATTCTTCCAAGTAAAGACAGCTGCAGTTTTTTCCAAATCTCCATATCTTTTTGCACCTCTCGCCACAACGCCTCATAGTTATTTTGAAACAATTTCATATTTGATTCTGCAACCTGAACTCCTAGATATTTTACCTTTGGTACAATCTCAAAACCTGCCCTCCTTTCTAACTCCAGTTTACGATCTTGTGTCATATTTTTAACTACCATCTTAGTTTTTCTCTGATTCAATCTGAAACCTGAAACTTTACCAAAGTCTTGTATAATGTCCTTCATCTGGATTATCGATTCCATTGGCTGTGTTAGGGTAACAACCAGATCATCTGCAAATGCCTTTATTCTGTAATCCTCTTGCCTTATCATTATACCTTTCAATGTGTTAGAATCCCTTATTGTATTTAACAAGACTTCTAGTGTTAAAATGAACAACAATGGGGACAGTGGACATCCCTGTCTTGTACCTTTTTCAATTTTAAACTCTGTTGTCAAACTTCCATTGATAATGATCTGTGCCTTTTGCTCTTGATAAATTGCTGAGACCGCCTGTATATATTGGTCCCCAAAGTCCATCTTTTTTAATGTCTTTAATAGAAAATTCCAATCCACTCTATCAAAGGCCTTCTCTGCATCCAGAAAGACCAGCACTGCAGGGATCTGTTTATTCTTCTCAAGATATTCCAATAAATCTATTACTTGCCTTACATTGTCCTTCATGTGCCTACCCTCAATAAATCCCGCTTGGTCATCATGAATCACCTTTTGAATTACTGGCATCAGTCTGTTGGCTAATACTTTTGCGTAAATTTTATAATCCGTATTCAAAAGAGATATTGGTCTGTAATTCTCCGGTTTTTTAGGACCTGCTTGCTCTTTTGGTATCAAAGAAATATAAGCTGTAGTCCACGATGGAGGTACTTTTCCCCCTTGTTGTATGTTGCAAAATAAGTCTCTGAGTTGTTCCACCATTTCTGCCTGTAAAGTTTTATAATACACTGCTGTCAGACCATCCGTTCCAGGAGCTTTGGCTGTTTTTAATTGTTTTATTGCTGCTATTATCTCCTCCTCTGTTATGGGATAATCCATTCTTTCCTTTTGTTGTTCAGTGATTTTTGTAACTCTTTTATTGTCCAAATATTTTTCTATAAGTCCATTCTGCACCTCCCTCTGGCATATAGTTTAGTGTAATATTGAAGAAAGGCTTCTTTTATTAAATTCTGTTGAAAAACTTCTTTCCCCCCAATATCAACACTATCAATAGTCCGTATGCTTTGTTTCTTCCTTAATGTGTAAGCCAGCCACCTGCCTGGTTTATTAGCATTGCAGAATGTATTATGCTTCGCATATTGTAAGTTTGTTGCAACTTGTTCCGCTATAAGCATTTGGAATTGGTCTTTCAGAAGTTTTATAACACTAAGTATTCTTTCATCTGTTGGATTTTTAATAAGTAACTGTTCTTTGTCCTTTATTTCTGCTTCCAATTCAAGTCTTTTCTTTTGTCGAATCCGCTTATGTTTAGAGTTCATATATATAAGCACCCCTCTCATATAAGCTTTGCTTGCGTCCCACACAATTTCCATTGGGGTGCCTTTATTCAAGTTCATTTCAAAAAACTCTTTCAGATGCTTTTTAAGTTCTATTATATTTTTCTCATATCTAAACAAGTTTTCATTTAATCTCCAAGAGCGTCTCTCATTCTTACATGTCTCAATTTCTATCCAGACTGGACTGTGATCAGTCAAAGTTCTTGGCAGAATCTTTGTTCTTTTTGTCCTAACAAGTAAGTCATCAGACAACAAAATAAAATCAATCCTGGAAAAGGATCTATGTCTGTCAGAAAAGAAAGTATAGTCCAGTTCTTTTGGGTTATGTATTCTCCAAATATCTTTTAATTCCAGGTCTTCTTTCATATCAAAAAAAGTCAGTGGTAATCTAATTCTTGATTTTGCCAAAGTCTTTTTATCTAATTTAGAGTCAATTACTCCATTCCAGTCTCCCATAATTAAAATAGATCTATAATCCCATTGAAGTATTTTAGTATGCAGCATTTTATAAAAATAGTCCTGTTGTTGATTAGGAGCATAAATTCCTATCAGAAGAATTTGACTATTAGCAGAAAGTAATTCAATTGCTACAAACCTACCATCTTGATCAGCTTCTATAAGTTTGGCTGTTAATTTTTTGTTTACGTAAATAACCACACCATTCTTTTTTTGGTTAGTTGAGGATATAAAATGTGTTCCTAATTTGGAATTTTTCAAATAGTTTTGATCTTGAACTGTAATATGCGTTTCTTGTAAACAAATTATATCATTATTATGTTGTTTTAAATATGCAAATACTTTCTTCCTTTTTTGTGTTACATTCAACCCATTCACATTCCAAGATAAACATTTAATCATCCTTATTCTCCTTCTGGAGCGAAGCGCAGAACCTTAGGATTTCATCTGAGACCCTCTGTCCTGCATTTCCCACAGCCCCAGCCTTGTCTTGTCTCTCCTGCTGTAACTTTTCTTTGAGTTCCTTGGCTTTTGCTCGAGTTATACGCTGATCCTTAACTTCAGCCGCCCAAACCAGCTCCGAGATTGGGGAAGGTTCCAGCAAAGGCTCATCCAGAAAACCTCCTTCAGCACCCTTCAACTCTGCTAATTCCTGCTTAGATTGTTGTTGCCATTCTTGGGGTTGCTTCTTATCACTCTCTTTAATCTCCAAAACTGTAGATGTGCGTGGGGATGGAGTTCTTTCTTTAAAGATATCATTATAAAATTGTTCCGCCTTCTCCACAGTATTCAGACGGTGTTTCTCTCCCTTATATCTCAAAATTATGCCAGTTGGGGCGTCCCAACGAAATGGGATTTGATTACTCTGCAGTTCTTTAACAAGAAAACCATACTCTTTTCTAGATTTCAACATCTTGGGTGGGAGCTCCTTGTAGACTGTAATCTTGGATCCACTCACTTGCACAGAAGTGAGAAAAGATTTTTGCAAAATGTCATTTCTTATTGCTCTGTCTGTAAAATATATGACCACATCTCTAGGCAGTTGTCTTTGTCTGGCCACCCACGAGTTAACTCTATAAATTTTATCTATTTTAGAAAAAACCATCTCGGGTTCAACTTTTAAAATCACAGCTAGGGCTTCGGCACAGACCTGTCTCAAATCTTGTCTCTCCTCTTCTCTAATTCCTCGAAGCCTTATAGCAAATTCCATTGCACGAAATTGCATCATAACCATATCATTCTCAACTCTCTGCATCTTGTCATCAACATCAAGAAATTTATGATCATTATTTTTCATCTTAGCATTAACTTCTAATTTAAATTCATCCACTTTTGTCTCAACTTTCATAATAAATCCTGCCAGACCAGACGCCACATCCGTTATTTTTTTGGTCACCATCTTTTGGCTCTGCTGCATTTCCTGCATAATTTCCTGTTGTGACTTTTGAATTTTTTCATCTATTTTATTTATTTTGTCATCCATGTCTTGAAATTTCTCATCCAAAATATTTGAGATGAATTCTTTTAGTTCTCCCATATCCAAATCTTTTTTTTGGGCTTGTGACTGCGTATCCTGCTTACGTGGGGGGGATCCCCCCCCTGTTTTGCCTTCCTGCTTTTTTGAAGCCATCCTGCCACGTAAGCTAGCTTTCTTAAAAAGGGAGGGTCCGCCTCTTCTGCCACCTCCACAATACCTTCTAAAAAAGTCCCCCAGAATTACTCAAAACAAAGCTATAATGCAGCAAAGACAAGTAAAAGGGAGAGATTTTCCTCTTATTTCTGTTGCAGCCGGAGCAACTCTGTAACAACTTTTTAACTTTGTAGCAAGACAAGATAACTTCACCAATCCACACCCACTAATTCATTTGCTGAGCGCCATATTTTTTCAATCACTTTCACTCATTCCGAGACTTTCACTTCAGTAAAAAAGTTCAGCAAAGGACTAATACTTGCAGTTCAAAATTTCAGGGTTCAAGTGGATTGCGGATGTTTATTTGAGTTATTTCCTCGCTCTTTAAAGGTTTCCTGAGATCGGCTTGTTCTGCAAAAGCAGAAGACGTCCCACGCCGCCCGGAGTTTCAGCAGGTTGTAAGGGAGCCGCGCCTGCTTCCTCCCCAGAAACAGTTCCCTGGGGGGGTTGCAGGGGCTCTACCTGTGCCCTGCTGCCTCTTCTTCTTTAATCCTAGGGATTTCGAAGATTTCGAGCCGCTTCGCAGTCAGGAAGCGGCTCTACAAGCGGCGGGGGTGGCGGTGCTAAAAGAAAGCACCGTCGCCGCCGAAGACGAGAAAACCGGAAGTCTCTCTATAGTACATAACTTTTGTTTCTTCCTTAACAAGTAAGCTAACTATCTACCTGGTTTATTTGCATTACAAAAAGTATTATGTTTAGCATATTGTAAATTAGTTGCCACTTGGTCTGCCATCAACATATTAAACTGCCCTCGTAACAAATTTATTGTTTCCTTTATTTTCTTATCTGTTGGATTCAGTATGAGTGCCTGCTCTTTCATTTTTATTTCCTCTTCTAAATCCCTCCGGTTTTTTTCTTGTCTATGTCTATATTTATTATTCAAATGTATTAAGGTTTCTCTCATATATGCTTTACTTGCATCCCAGACCATTTCCATAAGTGTACCTTTGTTCATATTCATGACAAAAAAATCTTTCATTTGTTTTTTACATTCTTTCACATTTTCCTCATATCTAAACAAATTTTCATTTAACCTCCAAGACCTTCTAGGTCCCTTTTCCTGCTCTAATTCCATCCACACCGGACTATGGTCAGATAAAATTCTTGAACATATCTTCGTCTTCTTTACCCTAGAAAAGAAATCATTAGTAATCAATATGAAATCAATCCTGGAAAGGGATTGATGTCTGTCAGAAAAAAAAATAAAATCCTTTTCTTCTGGGTTTCGTTCTCGCCAAATATCTCTCAACTCCAAAAGATTTGGGCAGTCTTGCACGTTTTTAGATATTTTGAGGTAATCCTTTTTTGTCCTTTTGAGTGACCAGTACTCCATTCCAGTCACCCATTAATATACACGATTTATAATCCCATTGTATTATTTTAGTATGCAAAAATTTATAAAAATTTTCTTGCTGTTGATTGGGAGCATATACTCCAATTAAAAGTGTTTTCTTCCCCTCTATTAAAAGTTCAATTGCAATATATCTTCCTTGAGCATCTGCCTCAATTAATTTAGCTGTTAAATCTGTCCTTAGGTATATAACTATACCATTTTTCTTCTCTGGGGCAGATGCAACAAAGTGTGTTCCCAATCTTGAATTTATCAAGTATTTTTGATCTGTCACTCTAATATGTGTTTCTTGCAGACAAATTACATCATTTTTAAACTGTTTCAGATAATGAAATATTTTCTTTCTCTTTTGTGGTGAATTTAAACCATTGACATTCCAAGTCAAAAATTTAGTTGCCATTCTTGGCACCTTGAAGCTTTAAAAGGGCCAGCTGAAGGTCCTCCTGCACCTTTCTCTTCGGCTTTGCCCCCCGCCCCACTGCTTCTGTTTTTGTAGCTTTTTGAGCTTTCATTTGAGTTTGCTGTATCTTTAAATCTTGTTCTTTTCGCTTTGCTGCTGCACAGGTCTGCCTTTGTTCTTGTGGTTCTTCTCTTTTTTCTGCTACTTCCAAAGGTTGATCAGTACCAAAAAATTGCAATAAATCTTCTTCAGTAAGCGAGGTCTCTCCTGCAGCTTGTGGCTGTTTACTTTCCTTCTGTCCCTGTATTGCCAACTCTTCTTTTCTTCTCCTCATTTCCTGAGATGGTGGGCATCCAGCCTTTAATACATTAGTATAAAAATCTCTTGCCTTCCAAATTGTGTTAAGGCGATACCTTTCTCCCATATAATTCACCACCAGTCCAGCTGGAACATCCCATCTAAACTGAATCTGTCGATTTCTAAGTTCATCCACCAAGAAAGCAAACTCCTTTCTGCTTCTCAACATTTTGGGGGGAATTTCTTTCAGCACTAAAACCTCTTGTCCTGTAATTTGAAGTTTATTTTTATAGAAAGCCTGTAAAATTTCATTTCGGGTCCTCCTCGTTGTAAAGTAAATCACAATGTCTCTTGGCAATTGATTCTGTCTGGCAAACCAGGAATTAACACGATATATTTTGTCAATTTGCAATGAGAGATCTGCTTGTTGCTCCCCAGTTATCTTTGCAAAAGCCTCTGCAAAGATCTCTCTCAAGTTCTCTCGATTGTGTTCTCTCAAACCTCTTACTCTCAGGGCAAATTCCATCGCTTTATACTGTAACATCACCACTTCATCGTCTGCCCTATCCACCTTGGTCTGAACTTCATCCATTTTATTTTCGAAATTCAAATTGGACTGATTAATTTCTTCTACTCTTTCATCCAACAATTCAATGTGTTTTGCCAGACCCTGAAATGCCATTACTATGTCTTCTCTTATTTCTTTATTCCAAGTTTGTATAACTTCTTTAATTTCAGCCATTTTTTCAGACACTCCCTTAATTTTCCCCTCTAAAAAAGAAGTTTGTTGCTTCAAAGCATCCTGCAGAGATTCCTGTAGAACTTCCAAAGTCAATATTTCTGGGTTTGAAATAGACAAAGATTGTAATTTTGAGGTTGTGCTGGCGATCCAGCACTTTTAGAACCAGATTTTATTTGCTTAGAAGCCATTTTTAGCTTTCAATTTGTACTTCCTACAGCAACCAAATCAATAAGTCCAAATGTTTTTAAATCTTTTCTAAGTATTATAGTTTATTTAAAGTCCAAACTGTAGTCTTTCCACTTTAAATCTTTCTTTCTTTGGTGTAGAATCCAATAATCTTAAACAGCCTTTGAAGCCTTAGAAGCGCTAATGATGTTAACTATCACTTTCACTATAACTTTCACTTTCACGCCCTGTTACAGTTCAGGCGCCATTTTTGCTTTCGTTTTAAAAGTCTTAGAAGAAAGAAGTATAGACACAGAGTTAAAGTTCAGTACTTGCAGTTGCTAGGACTCCTGTTTTTGTTCTGCCTGCTTTGAGCTTATTTTGAATCTGAATGTTGATTGCAGGGGTGGTCGCGGCGTCTTGTTCTGCTTGAAGCAGAAAAGCCTCGGATTCGGAGTTCAGTCGAACTACCAGGGAGCTCTCACCCTCCAAGCCCCAGAATTGCTCCTAGGGTTTTTGGGGAGCTCTACCTTATTCCGGCTGCTCACCTTCCTCTCTTCTCCCGAGGGGAAGGTTTCCAAGCCACCAGACAGCTGATTTGCGCTGTTTTGGCAGTTTTAACAAAATCGCGGGGCTGACGGTCCGAAAGGAGTGTCTGTCAGCGCCTATGGTGCTACCGGAAGTCCCGGGAGGGTCTTCCATCAGGTGAACAGGACCAGCGGGTTGAAATTAAAGGATCAGCAATAGCACTAGCCGTTAGACTTATCTACTACTTCACAGTGCTTCACAGCCCTCTCTAAGCAGTTTGCAGAGTCAGCCCATTGCCCCCAACAATTGGGGTCCTCATTTTACCCACTTCAGAAGGATGAAAGGCTGAGTCAACCTTGAGCCTGGTGAGATTCGAACTGCCAAATTTCATCAGCTGGCAGTCAGCCAAGGTAGCCTGCAGTACTGTGTTCTAACTACTCTGCCACCGCGGCTCAGGCAGGACGTTAGGAAGAATTTCCTTTGTAGAAGAATTGTTGAGCAATGCAACCATCTTCTCCCCCTGCTGGGAGTTTGAAGGTTTGTTAGATATCGGTAGTGAGCAGGGGGTTTGACTCAATGCCCTCTAAGATCCCACCCAAGTCATAAGTGAAGGGAGAAAGAGAAGATGAACCGGCTGCGCCCTCCCCCCGCATTATGGTGGGGGCATAACATTTGCAGGCAACATCCGGGAGCCCCCCCTTCCCAGCAGGCTCCGGCCCTTGTGCTTCAGAGGGGCCTCTGGAGTAGCCCTTGACAGGAGAGCCCCACCCCCACAATTGTGGCTTTGCACAGAGGCAAACCCAACCCAAGTCCTTGGAGCAGCAAAGAGGAGGAGCGAGGAAGGTGGGAGGGGGCAAGGGGAGGGCACCCTGCTGTGTCTAAACCGGGGCTTTTAGGGTGCCTCGGTGCTGAGGCCCTGGAGGGCCTTCTGAAGAGAAGGGCAGAAGGAGGGTTTTGCCCGGTGAGGACAGAGGCCAGGAATGATCCTGCATTGCTCAGGGTGTCCCAAGGGATGGCTGAGCCCTGTCTTTCCTTCCCGCCTTTACACGGCCCTCCCATCGTCTCTGGGGTAGTGTGGGGGGAGGATCAAGGGCAGCTCTCCGGTAGAGGAGGGTCGGAGGGGAATGGGGTGGTGTCCGGAAGCTCCTTCCTGGTGCTGCTGCCGCTGCTGCCCTGTGTTTGGGTTCTCCAGGGGGGGTTGGCCCCAGGGTCTCCCTCCCTTTGCCCAGGCATTCAGGGCAGCTGTTTGGTCATCTGGGAATGAAGAGGGAGGGGGAGGGAAATGCTTGTAGGGGGCTACCCTCTGAGTCCAGAAGTCAAGATAACATGCAGAACCAGAAAGTGGGCCTGGCTTGGTAACAGGGCTTGTGGGGAGATCTTGGGGCAATGTGGGTGAGGCAGATGGGAAAACGTGAGTCAGCACTGTGACGCAGCTGCAACAAAGGCCAATGCAATTTGAAGCTCTATAATTTCCAAATTGGGGGCCAGCAGTTGTGCTGCTTCATTCGACTTTGATCTGACTGTGTTTGGAGCACCATGTCTAGTCCTGGGCCTCGCACATTTAGGAATTCGGAGAAAGTGGAGAAGGTTCACAGGAGGACACCGTTAGTCCTCAAATTACGACCTGTTCTTTAATGACCACAGGCCTAGGAGGGAGTGTTTTACGGCCTGTAAAGCGCTTTCAGCTGTAATGAAATGTCATCTCCTCGCCATCCACCCCATCCCCTGCACTTGGCAAGCGGAGTGCACCATGGGTTGCAGTCTCTTGTGACTACGATTCCCCACTGCTTGGCTTGTTTTCTGCAAAAAGCCCCCATTCAGAGAACGGAATCACTTAACCATGGCCATAAAACAGTCAAAAAGTCAGGTCCAGTCACGTGACTCAGGACCACCACAAAATCCAAGTGCCAATTGTGATCATAAATCGAGAGTCGCCTGCAGGCAGGCAGGGCAGCAGCAGTGGAAGCAGCCACATCCCATGGAGGAGGGAGCTGGGGGACTTAAGGGGGAAGAGTGGGACGGAGAGGAGTCCCTGTGCCTCCCCCCCCACCAGGATAAGAGGCAGGTGGATGTGCAAGCTGCAGGGAGGCCGAGTTGGTTGGAGGTAGACCCTCCAGGACTAGAGCAGCTTCACCTGACCCAACCCCTGCCCGGGGTGGCCCTTGCCTGGATGCACTCCAGCTGACATCCGGGGGGGGGGCGCGGAAAGGATGCTGCCCGCCCTGGGATGACCCACCTGGACTGATGCCATGCCCTTCCTCTTGTCCTTGCCCTCCCTTGCGCTCCTGGCTATGGCGTGGGCTGTCCTTGCTGAGCCTGGCAGGTAGTCCCTTTCCCTTCCCCTGCAGGACAGCCGAGCCAGCAGGGGCTGGAAGCCATGGCACAAACCCCAGGCAGGGACGTGGGCATCCTCTGGACCTCTTGGCCATGGGGCAGCCTCCCTCTGGAGAGGCCATCTAAGCTCATCTTTTGCTTTTCTTTGTGCCCCAAAGATGTTCCATTTTTAGACTTCGATGCTCATAAATAGGGCCAGCGGCTTCCGTGGGTGATGCTGCTGCCTCTCTGAGGGTGAGAGAGCCTCCCGTGGCCCAACGTGCCCCTCCCCCGCCATCCGACCATGCAGGAGCCCTCCTTCCCGGGCAAACGGGCCTCAGCCTGAGGAAGATGCTGTCTGGCCTGTCTCGAGCCCCTTCTGGGGAGGGGAGGGGCATGCAGCAGGCAAAGGCGAGCCTGTAGATCCAGCCCGGGTTGCGGTGCAGGTGTGTGCCGTGGCTCTCTCTTGTGGCGCCTCCATTGTTGGGATGGCAGCCTTGGTCCCTGGAGCATCTCCCCTCGCGGGCTGTCATCTGCTCGGTATGCGGCTGCCTGCCGTTTGCCCCAGACCCCCTTCCGTCCGTTCGGTTCCTCTCCAGTGCTCTGCTGCAGGGCTGGGATCTTTCATACTTTCCTTCATTCTGGGGAGATTTACACAGCCGCCTCTTAACCCCCCCCCCTTCGCCTTCTAGTACTGAGCTGCGCATGATGCTCCAAATCTGGTTGCACCAAATGAGCAGGACTTTTCAAACAATCCCTTTTTTATGATCCTGGATCTGCAATTCCCCCACCTCCCACTTACTGCCTGCCTGTCAGCCAGGGGGGAGGGAGTGGGGGAGGAAGGGAGGCTTCCGTGCTCCCTGCCAAGGCTGATCCCCTTGGCTGCCACCCCCCTGTCTGCTTGGGCCAGCCGCCTGTGCCCCTCATTTGGGCCTGTCTTCACTTTCTGTGCTCTTCTGTACCTTCTCTTCCTGACCCTCCCAAGCCCCACTCAGAAACAGTGGGGGGGGGGATGTGGAGCGGATGTGGCCTCTTTTCACCCAGAGCTGCTCTGTGTTCTTGGAGCCTGGTTCTCTGTAGAAGAAAAGGGACAGGGGGCTTCCCTTCCCACCTCTCTTCTGGCATGGCTGCCCATTCCCGGCCCCTGGCTCAGTCTGCTGATCCATAGATTTTGCCCACCCCCACCCCCACAAGCAAAGAGGCTTGAGGGACAGGACATCAGGACCCTTTTCTCACTCTTCCTGCCTTCTGCATCCCAGCGAGCCCACCCCCAAATCTTGAGGCAGGAGGCAGCGTTCCTGCTGGAGCTGGGGGGGATTAATTTGCCCCCACCACAGAATCGGTGAGATGGAGCTGCAGAGGATGGAGCTGCCCCCGAGCTGCGTGCTCCTCCTGGGCTGCTCAGTGCTCCCTGGGGCGGGGGGGGGGGGGTGTTCCTGTGGCCAGCAGTTTCCTTTCCTGCTGCCGCATCAGCACTTCCTCGCAGGGAGCAGCCAGAGCGAGTGGGGCGTGCGCTGCCTGGTGCCAGCTCGCAGGATGCTGAAGAGCCTCGTAGGCAAAAGGCAGCTCTCTCCAGGGGGGGTGAATCTGTGGCAGGGGCGGGTGCCACGTTTCTGCCGCACCAAGCGCTTTCCTCTTTCGCTCCAGTTTTTCCTCTGGTCCAGAGCGGGGCGGAAGCAGAGCCAGGCTGCCTTGGCCAAGGCCTGGTCTCCCCCAGAGATGGCCTTCCCCTTGCCCTCCTCAGAGCCTCCTCTCCCCTGTGCCTGGGCTCTGGCTGGCTGCTGAGCAGCCCATTGCCATCCTTGGCCATTCTGAAGGCAAGCCTGGGTGACTTTGACCACATCCTGAAAAATGCCCTAAAGTCAGTGGAAATTCCCCAAAAATAAGGTGATAAAAGATCAGTTGCAAATAACTGCAAGGAGAGGGGAAAATGGAACATAGTGGAGGAAACGAATTGAAATTTGCAGACGAGACCAAGCTGAGTAGAAGAGCAACAAAGGTGATTAGGGGACCGGAGGATAAAACATACGAAGAACACAAGGAAGATGGAGTCAAGCTATTCTCCAAAGCAACCGAGGGCAGGAGAAGAAGCAATGGGTGGAAACTAACCAAGGAGAGAAGCAACCTGGAACTAAGCAGAAACTTCCTGGCAGTGAGAACAATCAACCAGTGGAACGGCTCCCCTCCAGAAGTTGTGGGGGCTCCAACCCTGGAGGTTTGTTAAGAGACTGGACTGGACTGGACAGCCACTTGTCCAGAATAGTGTAGGGACTCCTGCTTGAGTAGGGGACTGGACTAGAAGGCCTCCAAGGTCCCTTCCAGCTTCTTTATTCTGTTAATCAGAAACTGGGTGAGAATAGGGCAGGGAAAACCTGCAGACTCCAGTCTATGGAGGTTCTCAGTCATTCAGGTCACAGTTGTCCCAAAGGTGCTTTTTCAAGAGACAACTGGACTTTCGGGGGGTGGGGGTGGGGGATTGTTTTTGTTTTTTTGAAAACTTTTTGCTTCTCATCCAAAAAAACAACTTCAGCTCTGACAGAGCTGAAGAATCTCCTTGGATGAGAAGCAAAACATCTTCAAAGAAAAAACAAAGTTCAGTTGCCTCTTGAAAGAAGCACCTTTGGGACTGTAGACTCCGGCTTTTATAATTCTTCCCAGCCATTTTGTGTAGCCATTTGAAGCCCTTTGATTGTCGTCTTTGCAGTGGAATAGTAGCACATTGCCGCCTCTAGGTGCACGTGGGGCACTTAACCTGAATGGTGTCCGCGGCTTCCACTCTGAGCCGCTGCCCATCCGTGCTGCCAGGTCCCTCCGTGGCCTGGATTTTTCCCTCTCGGCCACCCCAGCCGCCTTCAGTCCATTGTCAGGCTGTCTCTTTCTTTTGATGCCTTTTTCAAAGTTTGGCCCCCTTTTGGAGGGAGTCATTCAGCTCCCTTGCCTCTTTTGTGCCCAGCCTCCCATTGGGTGGAAGAGGATAAACTGGGTGCCCATAGGAAGGGCAGACAAGAGGAACCTGGAATTTGGCACTGAAGTTGGCAGAAAGCAACTCTTCAGACACCTTCAGACCCACCCTTTGGGGTTCAGTCCCCTCTATGGCTGTTCCACAAAGGAAGGAGGGTCAAGGGGTGGGGTGAAGAGAGGCTGGAACTTTGGGTGGACAGAACGCCTCTTTTCTTTGAGCATCCCGGGGCAAGCGACTGGCACCCCAAAGTGCCCTAGGAAGCAGCCGGTGATTTGGCTGAAACCCACCCCCTCCCCTCTTCCACAGGGGGAGAAAAGACTTCTAAGGCGGTTCTTAAAGATTGTAATCAGGGCTATCAGCAAGGTTTGATGAATAGCCAGTTTCCCTAGACTAAGTTTATGTGATTTACCTTTCCTAATAGATTGGGTATGAAAGGCCCTGATTTCAGCCAAGCGTTTGACCAAGTGTCCTGTGGCATTCGTGTCAGCTGTTTCACTGTTCTCTGCACAGCCTGACGAGGTTCAGGAGAGTTAAACTGTCTGGCTAAAATCAGGTGGCGAAGGCAGTGCTGTGGGGCTCAGCTCTGGCTCCTCTACTTCTCAAGGCGTCGATTAATAACTTCATTAATAGTCATTAAGAGGCAGAGGGAATTCTGATTAGATTTTAGATGACACAGAACTGACTGGCATTTCTGCTCTCTCAGGGAACATGATTGTGACAGCGTTTTTAAACCATGTTTAACCAAGTCTAGCCAGGCAGGGTCCCGGGCCTGTTCCTCGGAGTCAGGAGATTGGCTGATTTTCCAGTTACCTGGGATTATTCTCTTGTCACATCCAGGCTCAGTGGAGCCAAAGCTCCTTGCGAGATGACAGGTGCCGTGTGCTCTGCATCGAGTTCTCCAAATGCAAGGCTGCTTCTCAGAATTGTATCAATACACATAATAATTTGAAACAAAAACAAAGTTATACCAAGGGGAAATCACACGAGTTTTAAAACTCTTCACATTTCTTAAATTGCCAATGTAGGAAATCGGATGTTCACTGCTTTCCAAACATTCTTGGAGGGCCCAGTGGATCCAAAACAATATTTTCTGATGATAGGCTTTCCTTTTAAGTAATGGGAACTGCGTATCACTTTTTTAAAAAAACCGAGACCCATTGATTTTCCAAAATTGGATAGTCCAGTTTTTCCTTCTCGAAATCAAATATGTAACTGGACCTTCCTGCAAAACCGAATGGTCGGCTCCTATTCAGACACAGCCCCTCTCCCTCCCCCCCCCAAAGGAGCAGGAGCTGCAGGTGCCCTCAGAGGCTGCCAGATGGTTTTGAATCTAGCGAATCTCCCCACTTTGCACTGGCTGCCTCCTCCGGGAAGTCCCTTCAGATGCCTGGCCTGGCATCCTCTTCCTTCAGGGTTTAATCCCGGCCTCCGCTCCAACCCTCCAGGGCAGTAAGGAAGGCCTTGTCCATGACAATGACTACTTCTGTGGCCTGACCACCCTTTACAAGTAAGCCTGCTCTCCTCTGGTCGCCCAGGGCCGAGGGGGGAGCAGGGGGACTCAGAGAGGCACTCAAAGCCCCCCGAGGCTTCTGCCTCAATGGAAAGAGGATGGGAGCCGAACAAGGAGAGCCAGAAGACAGAAAGAAGGCGTTGTGTCATTATTCCTTCTGTGATATCCATGGTGGTGGACATGTGGCACGGGAAGACTACAGTTTACTCATGGACCCATGGAAAGGGTGTGGGTCTTGTTAAAGAGTCCATGTAGCATGGCAAATCAAACCTATGGGCAGCCCAAGCAGCTGGACTAGCTGGGCTTGGAGCCCCCCAGACTCATCTGTGTCCTTGTGAGAAAATCGGTTCTCTGCCCGTCTCCTTCCCTTCCCTCTTGGCTTCTCTTTAATTGTCACTGGTCTCCCTCGCTGCCCTTCTCTGACTCTGCCCTAGAAGTCTCCGTCCTCCTTAGTCTGGGGGGAAGGTGGGGAGGGGGTCCTGCCCAGCGTGAGATGGAGTACAAGAATTGCTTCCAAGGATTTAGAAACTTCTTTTGCTGTGTTTGCCTTTGGTGGGTGATCAGTTACTGAGTCAGGATTTTTTCTGTGCACACTATTGATAAGTTGAACATTTATTATTATTTTTAGGTAAAGACCTTTGCATTTTTCTCATTTGCATTTCATTCAGTGGTTTTCATCTGACTCTGTAGAAACCAGAACTTTTGGCCCTGGTTCTGTGCCCCTCGCTGGCCACTCCGCACCGTGTCAGCTTCCGTGTCTTCTCTGACCCACTGTGTGCTCAGAGGCGATTCTTCAGTGTAGTGGTGGGGTTGGATGGGTGTCCTCCAGGATGGCCAGAGGCCAGGCCTTTCTCCAGTGGGCCTGAGGGCGACCCTCTCTGGATGGCCTTCTCTGCCCTTGGGGAGCACAATGGGCATGGTGGAGTTGCCACAGCTGCTGGAGGAGGAAAGGAGCCTGGGGTCTGGTTCTTGTGTTTCTGCAGAATACCACGGGGGAGGGGGGAGGGACCCCAGAGGGGGGTGAGCCAGAGAGGTCTCTGGCCTCTAAGCAACTGGTCCCCACAGCTCTGGCTTTCTTCTGACCCATCGGGGGAAACACCTCCTGATGTCAGGGGAACTGCAAACAGCGGGACAATTGTGGGTGACAAAGGTCTCGCTCTCCCTCTTAGGCATCGAATGTCCCCGTGGAGCCCGGAACCTGCCAGGCCTGGTCCAGGAAGGGGAGCCCTTCAGCGAAGAAGCCACACTATTCACAAAAGAGCTGGTGCTGCAACGAGAGGTAGGACAGCCAGCCTTCGTGTGTCTCTGCGCCTCGACTTTGCCTCCTGCCCACCTGGCACCTTTGCTGCCTTTCCCTGCTCGGTCTTGATGCGTTTGTGAGGCCGGGGGGCTGCCTGGCCCAGTGGGGGTTCCCCTGCTGTGATGGAGGTCAGTGGTCGAAGAATCTTCCCCAGCTCTTTCTGCCTCTGCATCTTCCTCCAGCCTTAGCCCACAAGAGTTTCTGCCCTTGGCTGCCATCTGCAGAAGGACAGGGCGCAGGTGCCAGGCATGTGGCATCCCCTGGTGAGTCAGCTGGGGCTTTCATCCTGCTGCCGTCACGCCCTGTCCCACAAGTGGCCTGCATTGACATTGCAGGGGGGCCGAGGGGCAGCTCGGATCCTGCCGAGGCCGCCTGCTTCAGACAGCTGCCACTCCCCTGCCTGTGGGCCACAGGAAGCCCTGTGAATGGCCATGGCATGGCTAGGGCTCAGACCTGGGACCAGGCAGGTACACCCAAAGATGCCCTCGCAGACTGCCGACCGGCCTTTGACTCTTTGGGTTGACCACGTAGGGCCAGTGTCGTGAGTGGGGAGCAGACTTCTGGCCGTGACCAAGAACAGCCCAGCAAATTCCAGAAGGTGATTGAGGAGGGAGGGGTCTTCCGTGCTTCGCAGGCCCACCCAGCGTAGACTCCAGGAATCTGTTTTCTGGTTTACAAAGTGCAGGGAAGGGGGAGCCCGTTGAGGGGCTGAGTTGCACAGAGTTCCAAGTGACATAGTGTGTGTGTGTGTGGGGGGGGCTGTTGTGTGGACCCAGTCTCTCTTCCTAGGGCTGCCTGTGAGAGGTTGCAGCCCTCCCGGCCCCCCCTTCCCTTCCCTTCTGCGCAGCACAGAAACAGAGGACGGAACTGCCAGGCAGACCTTGCATAAAGGGAAGGGGGAGAAAGTAGGGCAAGCGGTGGCCTTGCCTGCCCCTCCCCATTTCTTTGTCCCTCCCACTTTGTACATGACCTCTTCTCCCAAAGGCCTGGTCCGCTTTGCCCCCTACCTCCTGCCCCAGATGTTTCTCCAGGGCCTGCCAGAGGGGTGCAGCCAGCCTGCACTTCCCAGGCCTCGACCCCTCCTCAATCAGATGCTGGGCTTCTCCCCCTCCCCTCAGCCCCTGCGGCCTCCCCACACCATCCGGGAGCCACTTCCATATTGACCCCTTGGTTTCTGTCTCCTTTTTGGGGCTTATCAAATTCTGCCTGGAGAATCTCCCTATTTGGCTCCCCCCCTCCGCATTTCCTTTCTTTTTGTGTTAATTCCCCTTGGGGCGTGGCTGGAGGCCCCTCGATGCAATCCCCTCTCTGTCTTCCACTGCTCTCAGTGAGCCCTACTTGGTTCTCTGAGGCAGCAGCATTTTTGCAGACTGAGAGCCCCACGACAATGTCCTCCTTATATTTTGTGCTGCAAAAACACTCCTTTCTGTGTGTTTTCCTCCTGGCCCACTTTTTTCTTCCTTTTGTGGCCTTCTGTTCTCCGAGCATCCTAACGGGCATTATTGTCCATGTCCGCCTGACCTGCTCCGTTCCCTCTGCTGGCAGGTCAAGGCGCCGTCTCCCCTTCTCCGTCCTTTGCCCCCCCTGGCAGGCTCCGATCACACACACACACACACACTGATTCTCTCGCTCTTTCCTCATAAACAGTCGGACCAGTTGTGTTTCCATTTTTATGTTTCCATTCTCTTCCCAAGGACAGCTCTTCCCTCTGGGTCAGCCGCCCCAACTGGCTGGCCTGGCGGTTTCCCTGGGAGGTGATGGGGGCAGGGGAGCTCAGCTGCTGACTGGTTCGGCCATTGGAAACCATGGTTCACCTCCGGCATCCTGGGTTCTTGTTCGCTGCCTTGAATCCTAATTTGCTGCCAGAGTCGTCATTGGCAGATGGGCAGCCATGTAAATAATTGAAATGTGTGTATGAACAGGTCTGCTAAAGCACAGACGAGTCTTTTTTAAACGAGTTTGATTGGGATCCTCGTCTGCTCTAGTAAGAGAGAGAGAGAGGCAGTCAGGTCTAGTGGTTAAGGCACCAGGCCATATATCGGGAGATCGTGAGTTCAAGTTCTGCCATGAGAGCCAGCTGGGGTGCCTTGGAGCAGCCCCTCCCTCGCCACCTAGAGGGTAGATGTAGTAGTGGAAATGAGGAGGAGGAAGGTGTGTTGGCGATGTCTTGAGTTATTTGTAAAAAGAATAAAGGCTGGTTAGAAATAAATAAAATAAAGCGACCCTCACCTTTTCCATTCCTCTTTCGCCTCCCGCTCTCATTTCCATTCATCCATCTCGCCCACAAGACCCTTTTCTGCCCTGGATCACCCTTGTGCAGGATCTCTTCCCCAGAATTCATTCCTGGATCTCCCGGGATCCCCATTCTCCTCAGAGCCTGTGGATCCCTGCTTTCCTTACCTACTCGGTGGCCCTTTCAGCTGCCTCCTTCCCCAGCCCTTCATTGCGCAATGCATGTTTTTGTGTGGGTGCTGTTTCCCTCCCTTCCCCCCCTTCGTGGTCCACATAGCTGGGGGATGACACCCCCCTTTCCTGCTTCTTGATCCGCCTTGAACTCCCAATATGAGGGGGGGCTTTCCCCCCCCCCAGGGGTCTTTCGCCAGGACAAAGAAGACCCCACCAGCACCCACCTCCCCTGGATGACTTTTCCCAGCAAGACGTGATAATTATGACAATCTTACTTGCAAGTCTAATTCAACTATTAATCTTTAATCGATTCAGCCCCTGATTTTCCCACCTTTGTTGGAGAAACTGAGCATTAGGCTTTTTCTCTTTAGCAGTTTGTCACATTTTAAGTTATTGAAGATTGCTTTGCGCTTTCAGTGAGGAACTTTCCCTGGAGGTTGTCCTCTGTTTCCCACAGCATTTTGATGCTGCTCCTATCAGTTCTTCCTTAGGAGTTCCATCCTCCCTCCCTCTGCTTGGTGGGGCCTGTGGGGGAGGGGGGAGCTGAATGAAAAGGGGCCCTGCCCCCCCCCCAAACTCCCTGGCTCTGTTTCAGGGCTTGCCCAGAGAGCCAGGTGCTCCCAAGCCAGGTGAGGAAAGCGCCAGCAGAAGGGGGTCTGAGTGGGGCCCCTCAAGACCCCACTGTCCCTCCCCCAGGCCAGGGGAGGATGGACTGCAAGAAGACCACCCTATGGTCAGACGGTCTACTTGGAGCTCTTCTCCTCTTACCTTGAGTGGATATGGGGAAGGAGTGGGGGGGTGGGGGTTTGGTGCCCAGCATCTCAGCCAGGGTGGGACCAAGGTCGCAGGCTCATCTTTCTCCAAAGGCTCAGTCAAGGGGTAGTGTTTCTCTGGGCAGGGACTGGCGGTTCTGGGCAGGCAGGGTTTCTGCACAGCCACTCCTGCCCACCTGGCGAGGGCTCTCTGGCCAGACTCCTGCCCTCTGACCTTTGGCCCCAGGAGGTGTGTCCCATCAGAGGATGCCCCCTCTGCCCCCCCCCCCCCGCTGCTTGCTTGCCTTGTCTTCCTTTCCTCCGGATGCTCCCCAAAGTCAGGGCAAATCCTTCTCTCTGGGGAGGAGGGAGAAAAGGTGGCCCGGGGGTCAGAAGCAGGCAGCCCTTCTATGGCCTGCGGGTAAGGGGCCAGTGGGGTTCTCCCACACCTGTTGGGGTCCGCTGAGGCCCTCAACCGCCACCAGCTCCTTGAGGAGGCTTGATTCTCCCTGCAGAAAATGTGGGGGGGGGGGGAGCAGCCTTTCCCAGGGGGCTCCAGAGGTCCCTGGCCTGCAACTGACTTGCCCATCCGGTGCAGGTACAGACTGACTGTGACTAACTGAGTTCTGCCTGCTGTATGAAGGAGAACAGGGTCCTGCTGACATTCTCTGCTCTAAACTCTCCCTGGATATCTGAACCTTGTGGCGGTGCCCCACATAGTCAGGGTGAAGCCAGTCCCACACTGGGGGACTCTCCTCCCCTCTCTAGGCCTAGTTTAGAGGCCTCTGGCGAAGGGCCCACCATGGGCAGGGACTGGGAGGACAGAGCTATAGCGAGGTCCCTGGCATGGCTGCTCGCTGAGCTCAGGGAAGGGGGTGCAGGGGGCTCCTACCTCCCACTCTGGGCCTGAGAATATCGGCCGGGGGGAACCCCTCCCCCCCGATTGTCTGCTGACCCAGGGAGCAAGAGAAGGTGGGGAGGGGGCAGCTCCCTGGCTCTGGATCACCCAGGCCCTGGTGGGCAGAGGAAAGATTCCTGCTGCAGCCCCCATCCCTTGCAAGGACCAAGGCTTAGGGCTGAGTGCTCAGGGCAAGGCCTCCATCTCTAAGGTGCACCGAAGACCCGGGCCCCCTCTGGAACTTGGCTGATGCTTGTGCCTCTCCTCTGCTTGGAGGCCTGGACCTTCCCCGGGCTGCAAGTGATGCCACAAATAGAGCCGGTGCCTCCATTGGTGGCAGGCAAGGTGGCTATTTTTAGAAGGAACCTATTGGAGGTTGGATAAATCAACGGATTGGGGGGGGGGCGGTTCGTCATTGTAATGTTTGCAGCAAAAGGATAATCCGAGGGAAATGGCCGGGCGTCTGGAGCCACCGGCCTTGTGGATGCTGCCCAGAGACCTTTCGGAGGATTCGGAGAGTCAACAGGAGCCCGCATAGAGGGGACGCCCACCCCCCCGGACTTTCAAAGCCCTTTGGAGACCCTCAGCAGTCCAGCCAGCTCAGAAAGCGAAAGCGACTGGAGGGGCTGGCTTGGCTGGGGGACTTTGGGGCCAGGCAGAACTAGGGGATCAAAGGGTTGAAAGGGACACTGGGGGTCTCCCACTCCAGCCCCCCCATCCACCCATGCAAGGCGGAGTTCCCCACTGCCTCACAGATAAGTGGGCGTCCCCATCCGTCCTGACCACCCCCAGGAGGGACGAGAGCCCCCCGCCCCGAGAGCTCCTCCAGGGAAGAAAGAGCCCCACCTCTTTCGCAGGCTTCCTTCACAGAAGTCCGTCATCCAAGGAATTGGAGGAAATGGAGGGGATGTTTAGGTGGACGGGTGACTAGTTGAAAAGGCAGCGTAAGCGGGCATTTTTCCCTCAGGGGAAAGGAGAAGCAAAAGCCCTCGGGGCCGAGTAACGTTCAGGGACGATTCTGACTTGCCGGTCTCTCAGCGGGGCGGTTTTCTTGCAGGCCTTTCATTACCCGAACTAGGTAACGGCATCAGTGCGAGTGATGACGACCTTCCCAAGTTTGGGTAATGAAACGTCGGCAAGAGAGAGTGCCAAGGACCTCCTCGCTTCAGCCCCCTCGAGCTACAAAGGCGTTCTCCTTTCCCGGTCCAGACTCGCACACTGACGGGACTGCAGGGATGAAAATCCAGTGGTGGTGGGGAACTCCAAACAGGGAGGAAGATTTCCCAGTTGAAGCCAGCGATGGGCATTGAGGCCTCCCTATTTCTGGGAGTCCCTTTCCAAGTCTTGAGCTGGCTGGGACTCCTGGGGAAAAGCAGCCGGGGATCAGAGGTGGATGGCAGCCCTGGAGAGGGTTGCCAGGGACCAGCAGGGAAAGATGCTGCCTTGGGATCCTGCCCGGAGCCCTCCTGGCTGGGAGAAAGCGCAGGAGGGCTTCCCCTTCTTTGTGAAGTAAAAATACCAGTGGAACATTTGGGTTCGTTGACACTCTGCCTTTCCTGTAGGAGAAGACAAAGCTCCTGCTTCGTCCTCCAGTCTTTGGGGGAGGGAGAGGGCTTGGGAGAGGACAGAGTGGGGAGGGTCCCACCTCTGGAAGAGGCTCCGGTGGGCTTTGGAATTAAGCTAGACTGCTCAAACAGCTCGTGGTGCAGCCTCTGTCATTCCGAGGCTGTTACCTCCCTCTACACTGCCAGAAGGGAAGAGCGCCTGGCCCCCTTTGCCCCCCTCCCTGCCCTCCACAGCCTGCCTGGGATTAAAGAGTGGGGGGGGCAGAGAACGGGAAGGACTGCAAATTAGACCTAGAAGAGTGGAGAAGTGAGGCACATGGAGGGGTGCTGCGCTTGCTGTGGAAGGATGCTCCCCAGAGGCGGAGAGGGGATGGTGTGCCAAGGAGGGTAGAACGGTTGTGGGTAGCATGGCATCTGTTGTGACGGAGGCAAGGAAAATGGCCGTCTGTAAGTGAGTGTCTCTGCCCACTTGAGAGAGAGAGAGAGGGGGGGGGGGAGAGAGAGAGAGTGAGTTGCCCTCCGCCCCCCAGGAGAAAGGCAGCAGCCTCTGGAGAGAAGTGGGAAGGGGTCCTTTAGAAGAAGCCAGAGCAGAAGGGGAGGTTGAAGACAGAAGAGGTGAGGAAGGAAGACGGGCTGACTGGAAGACTGAGTCACCGGCAGAAAAGGGACGCCTGGAGGCACTTGGTCATAAGCAGAAGGCTTGAGGACAGAGCTAATGTCCTCCGAAAACAGAGGTGGGCAGGGCCAGGGGGGGCCTTTTCTTGCCTTTCATTGCTTCCTGGGCTGCTGGTCCCCAGAGGGAGGAGCAGGAAGGGCACATGGGGAAGCCATCAAGGGGTTTGTTTCCTTGAAACTTGCCCCTTGTGGATTCCCACAACCTCCCAGGCCTCAGTTAACAGGCTATAATTCCCATGTTCTTAAATGGCTTACAGGAGGGGCTTGGGTCATCTTAGCCTCGTCTAGCATGGGCTGCAGCCCTGACCATCTGGGCTCCTGCCATCCTGAGAAGGGGGCTCAGCTGTAGTCCTGGTCCCAGGCCGAAGAGAGGTTGGCCACCAAAAGCCTATCCTGGCTGCCCCCTGCAAGAGAGCTGCGCCGGTTGGGTGGCTGTCTGCGGCTCCCACCACGTGGGGGGACGGTTTGGGCCTGTTGGCTGTAGCAGAGGCTGCCGCTGCCCAGCTGACCCCTCGGCGCCCCTTCCTCGCTTAGCCTGGAGAGCCTGTAGCCGCCACTTCCCTTGGTCCTGTGGGGTGGGGGAGAGGAGGGGGCTGCGGGGCCCTCAAGGAAGGCAGAGGATTGGAGCTCCTCTCCACCCGGGGCGCCTTGGCCCTTTCATGGGCTGGCAGCTGCTGACCTTCAGAGGAGCTGAGGTCACTTTTCTCCAGGAGCTCCCTTTCAGGGCATTTGAGGCCGATTTTGGGGAATTTGAGTATGGATTTTAAGCAGTTGCGTGCCGGGCTCTGTTGGGGGGCCTGTCTGTCTGTCTCTCTGCCTGCTTGCCGGTGCCCGGGGGCTGGAGGCATCTGTCCTGCCCGGCAGGGACTCTCAGGGTCTCTGTCAGCAGTAAATCCTGAAGTGATGCCTCAGTGATGGTGATGTTAAAAAAATACAGCCCCCTGAACGACATAAAATACGGAGATTAAAAACAGTAGATCAAAGTTTAAAGATATCTCATGCTTCTCAGCTTGCCACTGTGTCAGTTGGGTGGGTGGGTGGGCAGAGCTGTCCAGCCCCTCTTGCTTTTGCCAAGACAGTGCAGTGGGAGAGGGGACCAAGGCAGGCTTGCCCCCTTGCTTTGGGGGCTAAGGGCTGGAGTGGCACTTTGGGGGATGCTGCAGCATAGATGACTGGACCAAGGACACCCCCCCACACACACACACCATCAGCTGAGGCTTGAGAGAGGAGGGGGGCAGGGAAGCAGAAGCAGCAGGAAGGGAAGGGATTCTGGGGCTCCCCAGGACCCCCTTTCCTCCCCAGGGGCTGGGAATTTGTGCCCTTTTGCTCTGAGCTGCCTTGGCCCTCTGGGGGGGAAGATTGACCTGGGGGCACCAGCAGGTCTCTTCTGGGGGAATCGACACCCCCTGCCAAGGCGCCCCTTAGTTATGAGCTAATTGCAGTGGCTTAATTGCCTGTTAATCTGGAGAAACGACAAGTTTTCTCCTTTTACTGTTTTAGCGGTGCTGATTATAATTATTATTAATAGTTTTGGTGTTTGTTGTGATGTTGTGTTTTACTCTGGGTTTTGGTGGGGCGATGAGCCAAACCAGCGAGGAAGAGCAGAGCCTGTGCCCGAGGGGGGGTTGGGGGGTGGATGTGGCCCTGCTTGGACTTCCCCCCCCTCCCGCACACAAACCCCCTTGCCCACCTGTGCACTTCTCCCCCCCCCCCCCGGCATCCCCACAACCTCCTGTGCCTGTGAGTAAGGGTGTTGACCCCCGTGCCTCTTGTGTGTGTGTGTGTGTGTGTGTGTGTGTCCGTCCTCTCACTGCTTCCCCTGTCTAGGCTCCAGCCCCCTTGACACTTTGGCCTGAGAGTGGGGCCTTCTGTGCCGCCTGGATGAGTTGGATGCTGTGGCAGCTGTCCCCCTCCCCTCCCTCCCCAGGCCCCAGCAGTCAGCTGCAGAGTCAGCTTTCAGAGGCGAGAAAGAGCTGGCTCGGCCGCTTCCCTTCCGGCCCTTTGTAGGGACTGGCAGGAGATCTTCTGAGGCAAGGCAGAATCAGCTCTGCCCTCCTCTCGCCTTCTGCCTTTCTTCAGGAAAGCGGACACCCCACCCCACCCACCGTTAGAGAGAAAGGGTCACCTGGTGGGGCAGAGGAGGGGAGCAAGGGCTGGAGACCCAATCCCAAATTGCTAAGCGGGGGGGGGGGGTGTCAGCAGGGGAGGGTGCCCAAAGGGGTGCCGCAGGCCCAACTGGACGGATTCTGTCTAGTCCTTTGGGGAAGGACCCCGAGGCAGAATGGAGGCCAAGCAGAGAGCAGCGGCCCTGGCTAGGCCCAAGTGGGGGCATTTCTCCCCAGCCCTGCAGAGCTGACAGGCCATGCCAGGGGGTAGAGGCCGCTGCAGATCTGGGGCTCCTGGAGAGTTGGAGGGTTGGTCTTCCGGGGACTTGCTCTTCTGGACCAGCCATCTGGCCACAACAAGAACTGTACCCTTGAAAAGGGGCACCCCAAGATCTGGGCCTTCTGGGAAGCAGTCCTATTTCTCCCCCCATTTCCTGTCCAGCCAGCTCAGGTGGAGGCATCTTCCTCTTGACTGGCACCTGTGGCATCGCCCTTTGGGCCCAAGGCTTCCGAAGACCCCATCCCATTGGGGGGCTGTCCAGATCAAAGGCCGAAGATGGCTCCTACGGGGGAGACCTCCCCCCAAGAGACCAGGAGCTCAGCCAGAAGGGGGCTGTAACCCCATGGCCAGAGCCTCCTTTCTAGGAAATCCCGGGGAGGTGTGTGCGACTACCTTGTCTCTGGATGTGGGGCATGGAGGGGGACTGCCTCTTCTCCATGGGGGCTTCCTTGCCTTCTGGGATCCTCCCCCCCAGCCACTGCACTTGCAATAGCTAAAGGGAAGTAGCCAATCTGAGACTTAAGTCCTGGGGAAGGGGGGGGCTTCCTTGACCTCTGCCTTGGACTGGACCCTACTCGCCTGCCCTGTCCTCAGTGGGTCTCCTCTGCTTTTCAGCCTAGCCTGGCAGTTTCAAGGTCCCAAATCTTTGGGGCTGGGGCTGCTCTCATCCTTCCCCCACCATTGGCATTCACGGTAACTGTTTAGGGACATGGCATTCTTAAAAACCTCAACAATATTGATTAAAATACAAACATCCAGTTGTCTCAGAGTTACAGTTAGACTCTTCTGCCTTTGGGGCCAGTGCCCCCTCACTCCTTCCCTCCCTCTGCCTGCCTTCCCCTCTCTGCCGATGGCCCCGATCCCCGCCTCCCCCCCCAAAGCCCAAGAGAGCCAGGCTCAGGACAATGGGGGGTTTCATAGCCCGGGAGGCTGAGCTCGCCCCTCCCCACAAGAGGATGTGATGGGAGTGGGGCGGGCGAATCGCCCGCCCCGTGGGGGAGCAGACAGAGAGGGCTTGTGCCCTCCGACAGATGGGAGGGGCAGAGCAGCAGCAGCTGGAGGGGGGAGGGGGAGCGGCCCGGGGGGGAAGGAGGGGGGCCGGGATCATCTGTGGGGTGCCCACCCACCAGACAGGATTCCCTGGCATCTCTGTGGGGAGGGGGCATCCTCCTGCTCCTCTGCCAGCCAGAAAGGGCTTGTGCACCAGGCCCTGCACCCCGAGAGGGTTAACCAAAGAGGACAGGACCGCAGGAATGCGGCGCAGAGCTTGAGTGAGAAAGAGAAGCCTGCGGCCGGCCTGGGTGCAAAGCAGCCCCTCTTTCTTCCATCTCAGAAACACCCCCCCCCAACCTCTGTCCTGTGCAACTCCCCCCCACCCCCCACCCCACCCCCCGATCCTCACTGAGAGAGGACGGAGCAATTAATCTTGCTGGTTTAATTTTTTTGCAATTTGATACAAGTATTTAATTCCCTTCTGGTAACGGTCTTTAAAAAACGAAATAAATAAAAATGACCTTTTTATTGCATTTGTAACATTTGGCACAGTACAAACCCTCAGTGCACCTCCCCCCTCCCCTCCCCTCCCCCCCTTTTTCTCTTTTTGAAATAAGATAACTGTAAATATGGAGACGGCTTTTTTCCAAGGCTTTAAGAAAAGAGCGTCTCTATAGAAACGGGTTTGTTTTTACTGCATTCTAAGTAACATCTTCTAAAAAGGACAACTCCCTCCCTCCCTCCCTCCCTCCCCCCACTGTTCCTTGGTTTTGAAATTTTCTGCTTTATCTTCTCCGCCACTGTCTTTGGGAGCAAGGCTGCTTATGTTTTTGCTTTAAATAGGTCTGATGCCGAGGGGGTCTGTGCCTCTGTCCCTGGAGGGGGGGTGGGGGGGAATCGGAGTTACGCTTCCTTCTCAACACAGCTAACAAGTTAGAAAATAGGCTTTTCTTTACATTTTAATAGAATCTGCTGCTTCTTTCAGCCCAGGACTTAATATAGAAGCATATAAGGGGTGGGGGGTGGGGACGGGACTGCCCTCCTCCCTCTGGGTATGAAAGTTGGTTTTGTCTGTTGTGCATCCTATTGCATTTATTTAATAATGGCAGGGGGGGGGCGAGGAAAGGAGTCAGATCTGAGTTTCCTGCACTTTCTCCTTGGGGTGGGTCTGTATTATATACGGTTCGGCAATGGTTGTGACTGTGGGGTGCAGGGAGTTCCCCAAACAGTTTTCTGTCCAGTGGGCCCCCTGGGAGGGTTTGTAAGTGTTGTAGTGGTCATGAATAGCCGGCAGCGCAACTGCCCCCTCACCTGACATGCCGGACGTGGTCGAAGGGGTGGCGATGGTGGTGGTGGCGGTGGCAGGTGCTGCCCCTGCCGAGGCCGGAATGTCTTCGTCCACCTGTATGATTTCCACGGTCCTGGCGGCCCCCACCGTACTCCTCTGCTGGTGACGCTTGCGAAGTTTGTAAAAGGCGACCAGCATGGCCGCCGCCAGGAGGGTCACGGCCACAAAGCAGCCGATGATGATCTTGGTGGTCTTCATCACCTCGTCCAGGCTGGTCTGCATCTTGTCGTTGCCATCCAGGGTGGCGTCCTGCCTGGGCGTCTTGGTCGTCTGGATGAGCACGGTGGTAGTGGTGGTGTAAGCCGGCTGGTAGCCCGTGGAGGCGGTTGGCACCGGCTTGGTGAACTTGGGGAAGAGGTTCTCAGGCGACGTCTCCGTGGTCTCCACCGTGACCGTAGTGAAGAAGCTGTAGTTGGATGTGTTGAGCTCAGCCGTGCTTACGTTGAGGTAGGCCGAGGCATTGGAGTGCCCTGCCACGTTGGTCACCATGCACGTGTACGTCCCCGTGTCCGTGAGGAGGACCTGGGAGAAGTTCAGGGTGCCATCGTTGAGGACGGAGATTCGGGGGTGGTTGGAGGCGTGGCTCAGCACCGTCCCATTGGGCAGCAGCCACCGCACGGAGGACATGGCGGGGGTCCGGCACTTGAGCTCGGCCACCCTCCCTTCGGAGATGTTGAGGTCCCGAGGGGCGTCCAGGATGAAGGGGGCAGAGCACTGGAAGGCCGTCTGGTCCACCTCCACCAGGAACTTTCCTCGCATGTGCGTGGGGGCATGGCAGCGCCCGCAGCAAGAGGAGTTGGTGGGGATGTATTCCCGAAGCCACCAAGATAGCCACAAGATGTCGCAGTCACAATTCCAGGGGTTGTGGTGCAAGTGTAGCTCCACTAGGTACCTCAGAGGCGCAAAGAGGTCGTGGGGCAGAGAGGTGAGGTTGTTGTGGGCCAGGTTGAGCTCCACCAGCGCCGTGAGGTCGTCGAAGGCGTTGCGCTCGATGGCGCCTATCTGGGCGCTCATAATCCACAGCTTCTTGAGCGACTTCAGTCCGTGGAAGGCCCCCGGCTTAATGGCCGGGAAGGTGTTGCCGGACATCTCCAGCTCCTCCAGCCCCACCAGAGGGGAGAGGTTGGGCATCTCCCGGATGGCACACATGCCCAGGTTCAGGTACTTCAGGTTGTAGAGCCCCTCGAAGGCTCCCTCGGAGATGTACTTGAGTTTCTTGAGCTCACCCAGGTCCAGGCGCATGAGGGAGGGGACGCGGTTGAAGGCGTAGGACGAGATGCTTTCGATGGGGTTGTTGCGCAGCCAGAGCTCCCGCAGCTTGGAGAGGTACTCGAAGGCCCCACTGGGCACCACCGTCAGCCAGTTGTCGAAGAGCTCCAGGGTATTGAGGCTGGCCAGCCCGTTGAAGGCGCCCACCTCGATCTGCCGGATGGCGTTGCGCCCCAGCTGGAGCACCTCCAGGTGGTGCAGGTGGCGGAAGGTGTCCGCCTGGATCACCTTGATGCTGTTCTCCATCAGGTTCAGGTAGCGGGTGCCGGAGGGGATGCCCGGCGGCACCTCGGCCAGCCCCCGCCGCGTGCAGACCACCTTGCTCAGCTGGTTACTGCAGGAGCAGACCGAGGGGCAGCTCTGCGGCCCGGGCCTGGCCGCCACGGCGCACGCCACCAGCCACGCTTGCGCCACGAGGTAGGCTAGGCAGGCGAGCGGGGCGGCGTTCCGGGCGGGCTGCGGAGGAGCCTGCCGCAGGAGCTTCATGGTGCGGCGCCAGCATTCTTCACCATCGCGGGGGACTCGGAGCCGACGGCGGGGCGAGCCGCCCTCCCGCCTTAGCCCGGCTGCACCCGGGAGCCGCCGCCGCCGCCGCCGCCGTTGCCGTTCTCCATCGGAGGGGAGGGACAGGGCGCCGCGGGCGGGGGCCGGCCGGCCGGAGGCGGTGGCGGTGGCGGGTCGCCCGAGGCCCGAGTCAGGCCTCCCGAGGGGCTGGCGGGGCGGCCGGCCGCCGCGGCACTCCGCGCTGGGCGCCCGGGCGAGCGGCGCCGACGCTGTGCGGGCGCGTCCTTGGGCGGCGGGACAAGGGCTGGCGGCGGCGAGAGCGGTGGCGGCGGCGGCGGGGGGGGCGCTGCGGGGGACGCAGCTCCATGGCCGGCGCGGCGGCGGCGGCGGCGGCTCCCTCTCGCCCGCGCCTCGCTCCCTGGCCGGCGGGGCGCAGCGCCTAGGGCGGGGGGGCTCGGGGCGGCGAGCGGGAGTCCCGGGCGAGGCGGCGGCCGGCCCTCCGGGGCCCGGCGGCGGGGAGCTGCGGCACCTGCAACCCGCCGCGCCTGCAGCTTTCAGCGGAGCCCGGCGACTGCTGCGGGAGGCGGAGGCGGAGGCGGAGGCGGGCGAGCGGGGGCGGCGGCAGCGGCGGCAGAGCCCCGGACCATCCTAAATCGGCGCCGCGACTGGCAGCGGCCCCCCTCGCGGCTCCCGGGACTGGCGCAGGTAGCAGCCGCCTGGGCGGCTCTCGCATCCTTTTGTCCTTCACTCCGCCGCTGCTGCCGCTGCCGTTGCCGCTACTGCTGCTGACGCAGGGGCTTCTCGGCAGGCAGGGCGGCAGCGTCAAGCGGGCGAGCGGGCGGGCAGCTTCGCTCGGCGCAGGCAACGCCGCCCCTCGCCGCCTCCCTCCGGGGCTTAGCGGGGAAGGCGGCCAGCCGCGCAGCCCCCCATTGAGCGGAGCGCTGGCGCGAGCAGCGACACAGCCGGCGGGCCGACTGCAGAGGGGGGATTGCAGGCCCTTCGGAGAGCCCTGGCCGGACACCCCTTTCTGCCCCGCCCCGCCCCGCCGTCCCACTGCAGCACTGCTCGGCCTGTCTAGGGCAGGGGTGGCGGAGCCGGCCTCGTCGGTAGCGGCTGCGAGGGCGTCTTGCTGTCCCGGGCAGGACAGGAATCGGGGCTGCCTGGGCCTTGGGAGGGGGGCTTCTCCCTTGCCAGGATGGGGCCTGCCGCAGGCTCAGGGGACCGGCCCCTTTGCCCAGTCCGGGGCTGCGTTTGCTCGGCTGGGAGGAGTTGCTTTTGCCCCCCCTCCTCCCCCATCCCCGCAGGAGGCGCGTGGCTGGCAGCGCAAGGCCTGGCTCAGAGGCCTGGCCCATTCCGTTGGTCTGTGCCTCTGGCCCAAGAGGGGTTATGGAGGAGTGCCCTCCCTCCGAGCCCCCTTGCAGGTGGGAAGAGGGTGGGGTGGGTAAGTGGGGCTGCTGAATGTCTGCATTTCAGGGACACTCAGCTGCCTTGAGGCTGTTGGAGAAAGCAAGAGGCAGCTGGGACTAACGGGCAGAATGGTCGTCGGCTGGTGTTTGTGTGCCTGTGCAATAGTTCTGTGGCTTCCAGACACCCACTGCTTTGCTTTTTGGCTCCACTGAATGGGCTCCCAAGCATGTGCCAAGAGCTTTTCACTTGGGGTCTGTGATTCCTCCTGAGGCCTGGGGTCTCGATTTAAGGGAGAAAGGAACCCATCATCTCACACTCCGAGCAGTTTCTCTGTTTCCTCAATAGAATTGTGTGGTCATTTATTGGATTTGCGCCTCTCTCTTTTCTGCCATAAAATAATAGGGATTTTAAAATTATGAGTAAGTCAGTCAAAGAAAAAAGCTTGGAACAGAAAAGCAACTGTGGATTACACAAGGAAACAGTCACAAAACCTTTAAAAATCAAGACGTTGGATGTTGACAGCTCAGAGCTCAACCCCGTATGATGGAAGGGAAAAGAGGATTGGCTCTCAGGGTATCTGGCTGCTCTAAAACCCGGATTCAGCACCAGAAAAATGCCAATTTCACCCATCGTCTCACCCGTCCAGCCTCTGGGGGAATGTCATTTTTCTGGCCTTCCACTAATGGGGGGAGGGGGTTGGAGACCCACAGAACGGTGTCCCTGGGGAGCAGAGCCGGAGTACCAGCAGGTCTGGAGAGCCCCCGGGGTGGGAAGAGATGGCTCAGGGCCCAGAGCAGGCTATGCCGTTGTGCAGAGTGGGACTGGTCTCCCCTCTGCCAGGCACGCCCATCTCCTCCCCGGGGATTCCTGCATCGGCTGGCTGGCCTGGAGGGTTCTGCCAGTGCATCTCCTGCCCGGCAGCCCAGCGAGGCTCAGCCCTTCCTTTGGCCGGCCGGCCGCCCTGGCCTGCTTTTGCTCTTGCCGCCTGAGTGAGCCACGGGGCACCCAAGTGTGGCTAATCCGGGCTGGTTTTTGAAATTCAACCTTGGCTGCTTTCTTCCTCGTGGTGGGAGGGCTGTCGCCTTCCTGCTCAACCTTGGCAGGGATCCTGGGGCTCCTCCTGTGGTGGCCGCCCTTCTTGGGGACTGTGCGGTGTCCCTGCTTCCTCTGCTGTTTGGCTGGCACCGCCCAGCGGATGCCACTTTGCCCTTGGCAGGGCTGAGGCTTGCAAGCCTCAGCTCCCAGGAGGGGCAGCTGAGAAGCCCAGCTGGAGACCTTGCTAGGCCTGGCACCGGGACTCTCTTGCTTTTGCCCGGCCTCTCTGCCCACCCCTCTTTCCCTTTAAAGCGAAAGGCTGCAGGGGTCTCGTCTCTTCATCCTGGCACCTCAACCTGCCTGGAGCAGAGCTGGAGGGTGCCAGGTGGGGTCCCACCCGAGGCCTGATGGTGTCAGCGGTTTTAAGTGGTTCTCCTGCAAGGTTTCTTGAGTCAAGATTTTTTGCTGAATTTTTTTTCCGCCTTGGGTTCGGATGCTGCTGTCTATCTTTATCTTTATCTTTATTCAAATTTCTATACCGCCCTTCTCCTTTCGGAATCAGGGCAGTGAAAAGCCAGAAATAAAACATTTTATATACAAAAGTTAGAATAAATTTAAAATAATTAAATAAATTTGGTCCATTAATTTAAAACATTTCAATTAAAAGCCTTATCATAATTTATTAAAACCAATCATAAAATCAGGAGAGCCCGGCTAACTGAAAAAAATAGGTTTTGAGGGCTCGACAAAAAGTCCGGAGGTCTGGGATCACTCGTATCTCTGGGGGTAGATTGTTCCAGAGGGTGGGTGCTACCACAGAGAAGGCTCTCCCCCTGGGGGTCGCCAGCCAACATTGCCTGGCCGACGGCACCTTGAGGAGGCCCTCTCTGTGGGAGCGAACTGGCCGGTGGGAGGCAATTGGTGGCAGGAGGCGGTCCCGTAGATACCCCGGCCCTAAGCCATGGAGTGCTTTAAAGGTGATCACCAACATCTTGAAGCGCACTCGGAAGTCCACCGGGAGCCAATGCAGCTCGCGCAGGAGAGGAGTCACATGGGAGCGCCCCGTCGCTCCCATAATCCCCCGCGCGGCCGCATTCTGCACCAGTTGGAGCCTCCGGGTGCACCCCAAGGGGAGCCCCATGTAGAGAGTGTTACAATAGTCCAGACGAGAAGTCAGACAAGAAGTCTAAGAAGTCACTTTTGCAGAGTGATTTTTGGAAGGCAGCTGTTCCTCTTTTCTTCTTAAAAGCTTCTGGTGGCAACCGCCAGCTAAGCACAGGTGAAAAATGCTGCTAGCATTCAAAGCCCCAATTAAAAATACAATATAAACATCTATAAAATCAGTCAGAAAGGTGAAGCCCGTTTAATGCCAGCAAATGTCAAGGCCTGACAACTGTTCAAAGGCACCCCTGGGAGGCTCACTTCTGGGGGGATCCTGTCCAGCTTCAGAGGAATGCTTTCTGGCCACTTGGCCAGGTTGCAGTGGGAAGCGGGGGGGGGGGGGCTGCCAAGGGCCATAGCTGGTGTTCCCCACTGTGCCTGGAATGCTGCCCTTGCAAAACTTTGGGGTACTTTGTGGTCTCCTGATGAGCAAAGGAAAACGGGGCCGGTACTCTGGGCCCTGGGGAGGCCCTGGTCACCCAATGAGCTGGTTGCCCAGGTGGAGCGGTGGGCAAGAGGCACTGACCTCTCCAGAGGGAGCTGTGGGCTGAAGCATCAATGCACGGCAGGCGGGCAAGGGCTGGACGTGGGCAAGGAAGCCGTGACTTCCTCCTCATTGAAAGGCAGCTAGGAAACAACAAAGGTTGGCCTTTGCTTATTAGAAGCTGGCAAATGTAGGGGCCACTGTAGAAATCCCTGCCCAGGGAGGTGCTGTATGTCGGCAGCCCCTTCCCTTGAGAGGGCCCTTCTCCTCCAAGCCCCTCTGAAGAGGGCCCACGAGGAAGACCCCCACTTGGGTGGTGCTCCCACCAGCCCCACAGCCGTCAGCTCTGACGGTATCTCCTCGGCTTCCCTGAGCCTGATGGGCTTTCCTGATAAGAGCCTCATCTGATGGGCTGGAGCGAGAGACGGCAGAAAGAAGCTGCTGCCTGTTGAGCGGCATCTGTGATGGGTGGCAGAGGAGGCCTCGGTGGGCCAGTCGTGCCAGGGCAGCCACGAGCCGTCTTCCTGGGCTGGGGAAGGCAGCCTGGAGCCAGCCTCCCCTGCAAGTGGGGACCTGGCCACTGGTGGATGGGCGTGGGGTGTCCAGCATGTCTTGCATCCCTCGGGAGGGAGGCCGACCTGCAGTGGCGGCAGAAGGCCATGGGGAGGCCACAGTCAGGCCCTTAGCCAGCTGCCTCCCTCCTGCAGAAGGCCTGGGCTGGATGGAGCCACGAGCAGCTGACGGAGGGAGGGAGGCTTGGACGTGGCTGCCTGGGGTAAAGCCATGGCAAGGGACCCTAAAAGAGCTCTAAGCAGTCCTGGGGCCCGGCACGGTCTTGGCAGTGGGGGTGGGGATGTCTGCCGCAGCTTTGCTGCTGCTCATCCACAGGGTGGGTGGGTGGGTCCCCCCAAGCCACAAACAGAAACAGGCTGGGGGAAGGGAGGAGTCCAGATTGGAGGCCATGGCGTCCTGCTTGCTTCTTCGCTCCCTGCGTTCCGTCCTGTAGCAAAAGAAGAGGGCCTAGGCTGGCTTTCGGGGGCATCCCTGGCTGTGACTGAGAAGCAGTGGGACAGCCTGCCCTGAGAGAGGGGCTCTGGGCTGGTGCCCCCTCCCCCGAGTAGATTTTGGAGGTTGGCTAAAATGATCTCTCAGCCCCTTCCAACATGTGCTCCCTATCCTGTTGTTCAGATGGGGGCTGGGGTCTTTTGGACCCTCTGGGACGGTCTTTGGCAGGGAGGGGAGGTTTCGCAGAGAGGAAAAGCTGTTGAGGGTCAGTGATCCTTGGGATATCTGTGGTGTTTGCTTTAAATTTCCAGCAGAGTTTTAGGGATGAGTGCCCTCACCCAATGCCCACTGCATGCAGGAGGGGTACCCCAGTTCCTGGTGCCATCCGTTGCATTCTGTGCCAACGGAGCCTTCCTGGGCTCTTCAGCCAATGGGTGCTTGAGGCTGGTTGGGGGCTGGCTCCAGAAGCGAAGAGGGCAAGTGCCTGCGTCAAGTCTGGCTGCCCAGCCCAGCTGCTGGCTTTAGGCAGTGGGCCTCTCTCCCCACCCACCGGCTTCTGGTCCCACAAACTCGGCTCGGCTCTGCTTCCCTTTCCTGCCCCATGCACAGAGTCCTCCCTCCACACGATCACCTCACGATATGGCTTGGAACGGGAAGGCTGGCCACTGAGGGGATTGCAAAGTGGGGAGGGCTTTGACGCTTCTTCCCCCACTGCCCTCCCAGGGGATGCTGGTCCTGAGTCCAGCCCCAAAATGACCACCCAGCCTAGGTGCCCTCACCCCATTCGGCAGAAAGGCAGGATTTGGGTTGGGAGGCTGGAGCCCCAGATACCCCCACTCACCCAGGACTGAGGGCAAGTGGCTCCATCAGCCACTCCGGGAGGATGGCTGGGTCTTCCCAGCCCCGGGGCCTCCAGGAAAGTCAGGTGGGCATGGAAGGCATCCTGGTGGGGTGAAGGGGGGGAACCCTTTGTCTTCTCTGGGTAGACTGGCCCAAAGGCAGATGGAGCTGCCCTGAGGCCTGAAAATTCAGGGGGTGGAGTAAAGGGGAGGGGTGGGGCCGCCTTGTCCCTCAAGCAACAGTGCCCAGATTTCAGCCTTTTGTCCCCTCTGGCTGCTTGGTCTTGGGGAACCCAGTGAACCTCTGGGAGAAGCAGGTGGAGGCCCCACAGAGCTTCCAGCCCTCTTCCTGGCTTAATGGCGGCAAGGGTGGGGAAGTTTGCTGGCATCCGGGGATGCGGGGAGGAGCGTTCTAGATAGCCTGATCCCTGTCCTCCTCCCTTCCTTACCTCCTTTGGCTGCAGCTGGGCACCTGAGCTGGCACGCCTTCCCCAGAGCTGAGCTGGGCAACAGGAGGAGCGAGTGACTTCCCAGAGAGCCCTGGGCCGCCCTGCCCAAGAGCCCCAGGCTAGCTCCCAAGGCCTTTGGGGGGTCTCTCCCCAGCCAGGCCTCCCCTTGTCTGCAAACCTCATTAAATTCCTGGATATTTAGACGTCAGCTTTTCAGGAAGGCTGGGTTTTATGGCCCAGTAGCAAGCCAGACGCACTGCTCGCCCACCTCCAAGGTGCCACCCGGTTACCCTCGGGCCAGTGCCCTCTGGCCTGGATTGAGGGTTGCTGCCCTTGGGCTGGGCTGGAGGCCAGCAGCAGCCCCTGCAGGGAGAGAGGAGTCGGCCGAAAACTCTCCTCCGTCCTGCTCAGGTGGCTTTCAGGGCCGCTCTTTTGCAAGGGGGCTTCTGCGCTGCCTGCTTTGGCCCAATGGTGAACTGCAAGGAGAGCCCAGCAGCTGCCCCAGGGTATCCAGGGGGCCGCCTCCAAGCAGGGCTCAGCCAGTCCCTGGAGATGCAGACCCCAGGCCCAAAAGCAGCCGTTGAGGAAAGGTGGGGGGCAGGTTCCATGCAGCAGGGTTGACCTGGGAGTGGCTGCTGTGGAGGTGGGCTCAGCCGGACAGTTAGAGGGCGGCCCCTCTGCAGCCACCTCCCAGTGCCCTGCCCTCCACTGCCCCGCTGACCTTGCTCACTGCTCGCCGTCCATCTTGGCGCTCTGAGCAAAGTCACCGACTGCTGGCGTCTGGCCCAAGACTGGGGCGGGGGTGGGGCAGCTGTTTCCTCACGTGGAGACTGCCTGCAGCAAGCCTGGACTTGGGGGCTGGTGGGGGCTTGGAACCCTCCCCACCTGAAGGAGGGCGTCTCTGAGGGGCCAATGGTGTGGCTGGGTGGGGCAGTGCCCTTGTTGAGTCTGCCTTCCCACAGCTGCCTGTCGCTTTGTCCTCTCTGCAGGTGGACGTGGAAGTGGAGAGCATGGACAAAGCTGGGAACTTCATTGGGTGGCTGCACATCGAGGGGCTCAACCTCTCGGTGGCGCTGGTGGAGCAGGCCCTCTCCAAAGTGCACTTCACAGCCGAGCGAAGCAACTACTACAAGTCCCTGACGGTGGCCGAGGCCTCTGCCAAGCAGAAGAAGGAGAAGGTACCAGCCGGGCACCGGGAGCGGGAGCTCCCAGCCCTGGGTGCTGCTCCTGAGTTGGGGTTGCTGGACAGAGCTCACTCCCAGGGGTCCCCCTTCCAAGCTCTGCTACCTGAAAGGGGTGGGGGTTCTAGCCTCACCCACTGCTGGCTAGAAGCACGGTGGGGCAGCAGCTGCCTTCGCCATCCTGCACCCAGTGGGTCTTAGGGACTGGATCCTTTGCCCACTTGGGCAGCCTGCCGGGGAGCCCACCAGGAAAGGCCCAAGCAGCAGCCTTACCAAGGGGGAGGGATGACCGCCTTCCCTTGGGCCTTCCATTTTGGCCATGGAGAGGAGGCTGCCAGCTTATCCAAATCCTCCTTGCAAGCATCTGTTCAGTTTCTTGCCTCTCCCCCACCGCCCCACTTAGGACTCGTCTTCCTGGCTTCTGGTCTGCACTCTCTTCCCCCCTCCCACCCCCAGGTGCAGGGTCCATTCATTCATTCATTCATTCATTTAATTAATTAATTAATTAATTTATATGCCGCCCCTCTCTGGATACTCAGGGCGGCCATCTGAACACTCCCTCCTGCCTGCCCCCTGCTCCACCTCCTGCTGCTGTGGCTGCCCCTGGCAGGTGCCTCTCTTGCCCCTCTGTGCCACCTGCTCCACCCACTGGCCCAAAGGAGGATGGACGGGTGCAGGAAATGACAATTTGAAGGTTGCATCTTCCCCCCCCCCATCCCCCTGACACTTGCCCTGACACATGGGCAAGTGTCAGGGCAGGAGGGCAGGAGGAGGAGTCTTGAATGCGGGGGGTGGGGGGGAGAGAAGGAGCCTCCAGGAAAGATGGCAGCGACATGAGATGGAGAGTCTGTTTGCCGCTTTACGAGACTTGCCTGCTGCCAGCAAATTAGGCAGTTTATGGCATTAAGAGAATCAAACAGGACACGTCAGTATTAAAAGCAATTGAATCATAAAATCCATAACTTCATTTCCATTTGAATATAAAAAATGGCTGAAATTAAAAAAGCAATCAGTGGGGCACCTCCGTGTTCACCCCAAAAGGCCTTTGGGAAGAGCTGTGTTGGGGGCCATCTTTGTCCCAGGGGACACGTGTTCCAGCGGGGAGGGGCTGCTGAAAGACCCCCTAATAGGCCCCAATAAAGGGGGGCCCTCTGCAGGTGGGGGACCAGGCAGGGCGGGCGGGAGCTGCAGAGGAGCAGCCCAGAGCTCAGAACGGACCTTGGAGACCCCCGGGTTAAGAGCAGCTGTTCTGAGGCTGGGGCTGAGGATGATGGGAAGGGTTCTCCCTGATGCTGAGGAGGGAGATTGGGCTGGTGGTGATCAGAGGTTCCATCCTGAGAAGCAGCAACGGCTGGGCAGATGAGAACAGGGGTGCCTTTCGGCTGGCTGGGCAGCCTATCTCAAGTGGGGCGCCTGGGGCTGGGGCTGGGGGGGAATCGGGGAGATTCCTTCTCCTGGGGAAAATCCTTCCCCTCATTTTCTTGCTGGCATGAAAGGTTCATAAACCCACCCCCCCTTAAGATGGGCTGCCCAGCCAGCCAAAAGGTGCCTACAGGTCATCCCTCTGATGCCCCCAATGATGATCCAACATTCAGCTTCTGAGTATTATGGGCTGCTTGGTGGAAGTCGGTGTGAGTTGATGGAGGAGCGGGTGGCAGCCGTGGTCAGGAGGGTTCGCCTGGTGTGCCAGCTGTGCCTCTTCCTGGACCGGGGTGGGAGGCTCTTCGGACAGTCCCTATGTCCTCTCCGTCCAAATCCTGCCCTGGAAGAGCACCAGGAAGCTGCAGTGGCTGCCGAGGGCAGTGACGGGTGCGGAGCAGGTGGTCAAGTGAATGGGGGGCTTCAGGTGGGTGGCCGGATGGCCCCCATTGGCCACCAAGAGTTGAATCATTGGTGATGGGCAACCAATGGAATAAATAATCAGCGTTCAGATAGTGGGGGTTCACGGGGGCCTCAGCTGTGCTGCCCCCCACCTGGCAGACTCGGCTCTGTAGCCTGGGCTAGCATGGAGGGTGGGCTTGCGCTCCCCCAGAGCGGGCTGCTGAATTTCCCCGCCCCTCCCAGCCGCATCTCTCTTCCCCAGGTGTGGTCACAGTATGAGGAGCCCCCCGTGGAAGACGTGGTGCCCACAGCTGAGGAGAAGGAGCGCACGGCCAACTACAAGCCCGTCTTTGTGACCGAGGTCACCGACGATCTCCACTTCTACGTGCAGGATGTGGAGACGGGTGAGGGGCAGCTGGGGGGGAGCTGTTTAGGGGGACGGAGACAGCTGGAAGCTCTGGGTGGGGAAGAGGGTCTCGGGGAGGGGTAGGGAGGGGAAGCCAGGGCACAAGCGGTCAGTGGGGGTCTGGATCAGGTGAGGCTCAGTGGTCCCCCCAGAAGCAGAGCTGGGCACAGTGTCCAGGCAATGATCAGGCTAGCATGGGGAGGGAGGTGGCTGGCCGGCCTGACTCACGCTTCCTCCCTCCCCCTCGGCAGGTACCCAGCTGGAGAAGTTGATGGAGAGCATGCGGGGCGAGATTGCTGCCTGCCCCCCCGTGGAAGGGGCCTACACCCCCCGTCGTGGGGACTTCTGCATTGCCAAATTTGTGGATGGAGAATGGTATGCCTAGGTCACCCAGAGACCCTTTTCTCCAGCCAGAGCGAGAAGCAATCCTTCTCGGCCAGGCTGACTGGCACCAGGCACCCCCTTCCACATTGGAACCCTTGGACCCACTGCAGGACCTGTGCCCTCCGGGCAGACCTGTCCCCGCCCGTCTTCCAGCCAGCTGCAAGGAGGAGGGAGGGGGCGGGCTTGGGCTTTTCGAGGGGGGACCTATGCATGGGCAGAAGGAGAAGCCAGTCCCTGGGGCCAGGGGGCTGCTGGGAGAGGGGCTGGGAAGGAAGGACGGGAGGGCCACAGGCAAGGGAAGCAGAGGTTGGCCTGGCAGGAGAGGTCCAGCTGGGGTCAGAGGCCCTTCCTTGCCCATGCCCAGCTGGGACTTCTTCCTCCCCACCCTCCAGGTACCGGGCACGGGTGGAGAAGGTGGAATCCTTGGCCAAAGTGCACGTCTTCTACATCGACTACGGCAATGTGAGTTGGGAGGGTCTTGGGGTGGGGGGGGTGCAGGGTATTCCCCCCATCCCCGATAATGGGCAGGAAGTGGCTGCAGCGGCTCCAAGCACCAGAAGCAGCTGCCCAGTGCAGAGGAGGCTCGGGGGCCGGAGAAACAGGGGGAGGGGAGTTGATGGGGCAGAAGCAAACTGAGCAGCTCCTGTGGGAGGCAGCCGAGGCTTCTGCAGCCAGGGTGTCCACTCCCCACAGATTCCCCCCCCCCAGAGGTAAGCCAGGGCAGAGAAGGGGTCCTGTGGGCTGAGGGGGACCCAGGCAGGGTGGGGCAGTGGAAGCCTCTTTGGTCCAAAGAAGGAAGGGGAGGCAGGGCCCTGGGAGGCTTGTCACCCTCGATCCCAGGTGGGCTCAGCCAAAGGGGCAGAGGGGCCTGGGCTAGAAATCGCTGGTGGTGACCGAGGGGGCCTGCTAGCTGTCTGTGGCAGATGGAGACAGGCCTGGGAAAGACGACGGAGGTTGTCTGGGAGCCTCTCATTTGGCTTAGGTGTGCCCCACCTGACTGGTTGGTTTTGATCCTTGGAAAGAACCCGGGGCTCCTCACAGCCCCCCTCCCCTGTGGTTCAGCCTCTGCCTGCCAAGATTCAGGTGCTGCCACCTTTGGCTGCCATCTTGGCTGCTTGGAACAGCTGTGGCCATAGTCGGGGGTCAGTGGGACGCTGCAGCCACTAACCGCCTGCTTTCTTCTCCCACCACAGAAGGAGACCCTTCCTTCCACCCGCCTGGCCGCCCTGCCACAGGCCTTTGGCACCCGGGTCCTGCCTGCCCAGGCCACTGAATACAAGTTTGCCTTCATCCAGGTGCCTCAGGATGTAAGTCCAGGGCAGGTTTACAGGGAAGGAAGGGGGAGGGTTCCTGTGGCCCTCCAGGGATGGCAGCTGAGCAGCAGGGAAAAAGGGGGGGCTTGGTAGTGGGCAGCTGAACCCTCTTTGAATCGTTTTAATTTGATTTATGCTTTTCATTGCTTTTGCATTTATGGTTGGAATGCTGTTACTTTGTGGTGCTGCATTCTGACATTAGTGTCCTGAGGGTGGGGGCGTATCATTTGGGGCTCTGACAGCTCACTGGAAACCAGCCTGCCCGTGGGGAGAGCCTCTTAAGTCCATAGAGGGGACTCCCTCCGGCAGCGCCCGTTCCCCCTTCGGCAGGCATGCTTTGCGGTTCCATCAAAGCAAGGCTGCTCTGGCCTGGCGCTCCCCATCCCCTCTTGACCGGCAGTGTCCATCCCTTGCAGGAGGAGGCCCGGGCAGACGTGGTGGACAGTGCTGTGCGGGACATCCAGAACACGCAGTGCCTGCTGAATGTAGAGTACGTGGGGCCCAGCTGCACCCACGTCACGCTTCAGTTTGCTGACTCCAAGGCCGATGTGGGGCTGGGGCTGGTCAAGACGGGGCTGGTCATGGTGGAGCCCCGGAAGGAGAAGCAGTTCCAGAAAGTGGTGAGCCCTGTGGAAGGGCGGGGGAGGGACCTGGGTGGAGGGAGGGGCTCTGGGGCCAGGGGGCTCTGACACCGCCTCTCTCTTGTAGATCACCGAATACGTGAATGCGCAGGAGGCTGCCAAGAGTGCCCGAGTAAGTGAGCCGGCTGTCTTCTCCCCCACAGGAGGAGAGGGGGAAGCAAGACCTGACCTGGAACCCCCCTCCCCACCTGAGTGCGCAGGGGCTTTCTCCAGTGGTGAAATCCACTTACCTTCGCTACCGGTTTGGGAAACACCTTTTCTGCACATGCACAGAACCTTCTTAAAAACGGGATGTAATGACGTCCCGGCGGGTGGGCAGAGCCTCCTGCCGCTGGTGCTACTGGTTCGGCGAGCCGGATAGAACCGGGGGGGCTCATTCCACTGGCTTGTCTCCTTGCAGCTGAACCTGTGGCGTTACGGAGACTTCCGTGCTGACGATGCAGATGAATTTGGCTACAGTCGCTGAGACTCTCCACCTCCTCCCCCCTCCCCCCACCACAGCCTCTGCCCGCAGCTGGAGCCTGATGCCTGCAGGGGTGTGGGGAGGCGCTCAGACCTCCAGGGAGCAGGCCCTGCAAAGCAGGGGAGGAGGAGCGCTCCCAAAACCCCTCCCGAAGCTGCACCTGGCCTCTTGATGAGCGAGCAGGAGAAGTGATTTTAAGTCGAGCTTTGGAAGCAAATAAAAGTAGTGAGAAGCTGGGTCAGGCGGTGTCTTTTTGGCTTGTGGGGTGGGGGGCACTGGTCTTTAGCTTCCCTACACACACAGACACACAGCTCAATTGGAGTTGCACAAGGTGGGGTTGGCCAGTCTGGGGCTAGAGGCAGGGGTGGGTTCTAAAATTTTTTACTACGGGTTCTGTGGGTGTGGCTTATTTTGTGGGCATGGCTTGGTGGAGGGGGGGGTAATGTGATGGTGGGCGTGGCCAACTTTTTTTTTTTTCTTCAAAGCATTTTTTCTATAACCTTAAGAGGTTGCAGAAAAAAATGCTTTCAGGAGCCTCTGACGATCCCAGCTGAGCCACGTGATCATCAGAGGCTTTTTTTTTTACTTTTAAAAGCATTTTTTCGAAAAAATGCTTTCAAAAGTAAAAAAAAAAGCTGATGAGATGGGCGGGGTAAGCAAACGGCGACCGGGCTGGGGACCGGGGTTCGGGGGTGTGGCCAGCCAATATTATTAACGGTTCTCCGAACTATTACAAATTTTTACTACTGGGTCTTGCGAAGAGGTGCGAACCGGGAGCAACCCACCACTGGCTAGAGGTCCCTTTGCATCTGTTGTGGGGGCCCTGCTAGTTAGATTATTTCTATTTTTAAATTTTATTTACATTTTACATTTCTGAACCACCCATCTCCCCCAAAGAGGGAGAAAGTTGATAAGCCATGGTTCATTTGACTAAGGGTTTTGTGTGACGTGCAACTTTTGCTTCCCCCGCCCTCCCCGAAGATTGAGGCTGGTTCTTGGCACAAGTTGTAGGTGGCAATTGTCTCAAGGTCACCTCCCAGGGCTGGCAGTTGGGGTGAGGGGGGACATTTCTCTGCTTAGCCAGACCCCAACATGACACAAAATGGCACTCCCAGGATTTCAAGTCACGTTGCGATTGGCTTTCCTCTCACCCTCATCTCTGGGGAAAGGGTCACACAGCTGCAAGAGCCTGGCATTTTGCCATGAATACCGGCATCAGAGTCTCCACAGGGTTTCTGGGTCCCAGTAGTGTGGAGGTTGTCCTGGCCACCCTGTGACTGGAGTGAAGAAGGGGCTGCTCAGCCGGCCTCCATCCACTGCGGGCAGAGAGGAAGGTCTTCCACCACAAGTGGACTCAAACCTCTGCAAGCCTCAGCGGTGCCAAAGCACTGAGATGGCGCTCAGCCCCCCTCCCCACCTCCGGGAAGATAAGGAATCCCCCTCTCTACCCCAAGGTTCAACCATTCGGCTGCTGTTCCTCAGCACCTTGGCTTTGAAGGAGCAGCCGACCGTCTGTCCTGCATTCTTTCTCCCCACCCGACCACTCCTGGAACCCTGAGGGGCTCTGGCCAGGAGCATGTCTTCAGCGGTTGGCATGTGTGCCTCATGGTCAAGTGGGAAGAGTGGTCAGGCTGCACCTGCCATGGCATAAAAGGTGAGGGGGGAGAAAACTAGGGGGGGCGTGGTTGAAGTGGGGTGATCCTCTGGCCACCAACACATCCAAGGCACTTCCGGGAGAGATTGGCTCAACTAGGCACCGGGAGTTCCAATCCCTTCAGCTGGTGAGGAGAAGGTTGAGGCACAGCTGGGCAGAGTTTTGACCACAAAAGCTGCCAATGATGCAATTCAAGAATTGGCTTGAATTGTGGTTGGTGCAAGAGGGAGGGAAGGAATCCAACCTCTTCTGTGGAAAGGATTAATTTCCAAATTGACTTGCGGTGCTGGGTTTGGAAGAGGAGGAATTACTCACCCCAAAAGGACTTAAAATGGAGGACGCCAGAGGCGCTTCAGCCCAGGGCACAGGACATCTGGCCTTTCCAAGTGGGATGTGTGTGTGTCCCATGTGGTGGGAGGGGGAGAGGAGGAGGAGGAGGAGGAGGACTTCAGGCAAAGGGCTGGCTGCTGTCCATGGTGCTGATCCAGCAGAACGAGGTGCTGCTTCCTATTGCTCCTGGGGGAGGGGGGGGAGCTGTGGCAGAGCAGGCCCCACGGGATGGAGGGGGGGGGGAGGAAGGGGGCTCCAAGATCCAGAGCTGGCCTTTGTGCTGGGTTGTGCAGGCCAGCCTCTCTCCGCCACAGACACTGGTGCCTTGTGTGACTTTACAGGACTGATGCACACGCACGTGCCACTCAGAGAGAGGGAGCTCCATGGAGACCTCCTGGGCACCCCTTCCAAGGGTTTGCAAATACTATTCCAATTACAGTGATTTGATTGTACTAATTATTGAAACATGTCAGCCACTGCGGTGTCCTGGAATTAATTATGTTCAGAATAAATGAAACCCAGAGGTTGATCAGGAACAAGCAGCCTACCAGTGCCCACGGCCTCCCGATTTACCCAGCTCCCCCCACCCCACCCCCGAGAGAATGGTTGTGATGGCCACTTGGGAAAAACCCCTCCCTGCAGAATGACCTGGAGGGGGGCCTGCCAGCTCTGCATGGAAACAGCTGCCTCCAACCTCCCCCCTGCTACCTAGGTGTATGTGGTTTTTCCAAATTCCCTCTGAGACCCCGCCACCTTCTTCTGTGGGGAGGGCCTGTACAGATTCTGTCTTGTACCGAGGGAAGGCCTGGAGCTAAGACCCCAGAGAGACTCTGGCCTCTGTGCCCCAAACTCCTCATCCTGAGCTGGAACTCTGAGGTGCAGCCATCCAAATGGAGGGGAGCATTCTGGCCAACCTCCTCTTTGCTGGACCCCCTCCATGGCCATTGTTCTTGGACTCTGAGTGCACTCTGAAGCCAATTGGAAGCAAAGCTTTACCATATTTGTGGTTGGGCAGAAACTCTTAGAAAAATCCTCTGTATTGTGCATCTGCACCCCTTCTTGGTCCATGGGGCTCTGCTCATAGTCACTTCCAGAGTCAATTACTCCAACACTTTGTACATAGGGCTTCCCTTGAAGAGTGTCTGGAAATTTCAGCGGGTGCAGAACACGGATGCATTTACATGTGACTCTAGGATGGCAGATGTCATACCTGCTCCAGACACTTCATTGGCTGCCAGTTACTTCCAGGTGCGATTCTAGGTGCTGGTCTTGACCTTTAAAGCCCTCACCTGACCAGGTTATATGAAAGACCACCTCTTCCCAATCACATCCACCCATCCCATCATGTCCACAAGGACAGTGTGTGGCTTCACCTGATGAGACGCAGGCAAGATGTCTTCCCTGCTGTGCCCACCACCCTTTGGGACACGACCTCCCCTCCATGTGAGTTTAGCCCCATCCCTGTTAAACTTTCAGAAGAAAAACATGGTTCTCCCAGCAACTTCAGGGATCCCTGGGGAACCTGCAGAGTGGATGTGTTGTGGATAGTGGTGGGCTCCCATAAACTCATTTTTATTATTTATCTTGTTTGTAGTTATTCTTTATAAAGTATTTTAACAGTTGTGACTGTGGTTTAACTATTGATTGTCTGCCTCTCAGCTAAATTGAGCTATATATACAAATCAAGAAATAAACCCAGAAGGTATCCTGAGTGAAGCCAGTTGCAAACCACTAAAGTGCTGTTGTCAAGAAAAAGATGTTACAAACCTGATTTAATCCTGGCTTAAGTGTGGGCAGATATGACCTTGGAAAGGAAGCAGAAACCGCCTGCTTGCTGAAGGAGAAGAAATGGTGCTGTCAGGCAAGGTAGGATGAAACTGTCCGCTCAGCCAGAAAATGCTCAGGGTGGTGGAGGTGCTAAGTGATGGCAGGCACCCTGGGAAGCCAGACCAAGCCGCATCTCCTTCGGCTCTTTCTCCAGTTCAAGCTATTGTGTTCATCTTGCTACAACTCTCCTCACTCACAGGCAGATGCTACAATCCCATCAAATTCTTTATGATGCTGATTAAATGCATGCTGGATTTTGCATAAGTCCATATAGGATACCTCTGGCCACATTAGGCCTGCCTTTTGCCTCTGGTGCTGTAATAAATCAATTTTCACTCTCCTCTCCTCCTACCACAGAATCCTAGAGCTTGAAGGGACCTAAGAGGCTATCAAGTTCCTGCATACTGCAGGATTCCCCACACTGTTGCCCAAAGAAGATACACACACACACCCCAATCTCTGTCGGAAAATCTCCAGTGAAGGCGAGGAATCCCTCAGCAAAGGCAACCTGTTCGACTGATTGACAGTTATGTCTGTCAAGAGCAAGTTCCTCAAATCTCTCCTTCCACACTATTCCTTCTGTTCTGGAACAAGTCTGTATTGTTTCTGCTCCTGACCCTTTGCAACTGGAGAAGGAGACTGAACTCACCTTAACTCTTCCCACCCCCGCCCAACACCTCCCCAGCAATTGGATTTTGAAAAGCCTTCAGCTCTGATTGCCATGAAAAGGGGGCTTTGGTGAGAGGGTAATGGCCCCACCGCATTGCCCTCACCCTAATCCAGTAACGGTTCCTTCAGTGGGACTTGATCAGGGTGCCCAGCATCCTGCTTGCACTCACAGCCCCAGCAGCTGGGCTGACTAGAAAGTCCTGAAGTGGCTGGGCATCCCCCCCTTCCGGGGGCTAACCCTCACCCAGTCTGTGGCCTTCGGGAATTCTCCCCCCCAAGTGGTCTCCTGCTATGCAGCAGCCCCTCCAACTCCTAAACCTGGAGCCCTTGTGAAGAGAAGAGCCTCCATCCATCACCTCTGCCGCTGGGCCATCCGAGTTGCTCCCTGGCTATGTATCACCCTGTTTGGAGCTCTTCCCGATAAACCCTCAATTCTATTCTATTCTCTTGTGGCTCCAGCTGCAAAAACCAGATGAGCACTGGGAAATCTGGGTGTTCTCCATATGCTATGCAGGACTCTTTCTAGGTCTGAAATTTGTCCCAGTCACCCTTATTTATGCTTGCACGTTGGCAGCAGGTAGCTCTCCAAATCTTCACACAGATTCTCCACATGCTTATGGGAGTTGGTCGCTCTCTGGTGTTCTTCGGAAGGCAAGTCGGTTCCAGCCTCTGCAGAACTTCAGAGTCCCCTTTGCTGCCTTTCAAAGTGGGCCTTCTTGGGTGTAAATAATAAAGCATGCAATCTGGAGGATTTCCACACTGCTAATGGAAACCAGCCCACAGATGTAAACAGCTGCACCGAGAGACCTGCTGCCACCATAACATTTGTGGCCCTCCAGTTCAAGCCTTCCAGCGCCTGCAATGGGGCAGAGGAGAACCTTGGGGGGAGCGGGGAGAACCCACAGAGAACAATGCTCTGCAAGATCATGAAGGTACAACTGGCCATTATTCTGCTTGAAAGTCACTGATAACCAAACCCCAATAGCAGTCCTGAACCTCCATTTTGTACTCCTTTCTCTCTCACCTTCCCATTTGTGTTCCTTCATTCACAGGGAGAAGATTAATATGCTAACAACCCAAAATGTGTACACCTTATGCTCTGATTGAGGAACTTTAGAAGCTGTGGGGGCTCCATCACTTTCAAGAAGAGACTGGACAACCATTTGTCTGGAATGGCCTCCTGCTTGAGCAGGGGGTTGGACTAGACTTCCAAGGTCCCTTCCAACTCTGATTCTGTTCATCTGGAAGGTGGGCCTTGGGAAGCTGTTTATTGTGGGAAGAGTCAGCATCTTCCAAGAATTGTCCCCAGAATCTCTTCCCTGATTTCCAACCTACTAAATGGCACTAAATGATCTCTTTGCAGAGATCACACAGAAGCATCTGCATCCCCCACCATCCCCCTCCCCCGGGGTGAGGGCCAGAGATCTCTTGGGAGGGGAGGGTGTGCCAGAAGGAGGGAGCAGCAACTACACAGAAGGTTTCTTTTGCAGACTGCTTGATGGAAGGGATCTGGAGGAAGTCCACTCCAGCCAAGGCAAGCAGAAGCCACAGACCTGTGGGTCAGCAGGCCTGATGCCTTGAAGGGCTTCACTGGTCATGATCAGTGTTATGTCCTTATAAGGACATCCGCCCGGATTGGCTGCCAGCCACCGGGCGGGAAGATTTGAATCCCTGTCAGGGGGCGGTGCGTCTGCCGGAGCGAATATAAGGAGAGCCCCGGCAGCGCACAGCCAGTCTTGCTACTGTTTCTTGTACTCAATAAAGGTTACTAATGTAACGAGCTGGTCACGTCTTCCTTTTCCTGCGCCGATCTAACACTGGCGACGAAGGACTGAGAGAAGAACGAACCTCGTGGCACCAAGCCAACAAGACAAGACTCCGGCACCGGGAACTACAGTAGGCATTTCCAAAGGCATGGCATCCGCTGAAGTCACTTTGCCAGCCCTTGCTCCTTTCCGCCCAGGGAAGGACAAGTGGAAATCCTACGTAGTGAAATTCCGGCAATACCTGAGAGGCAACAACATCAGGGATGCCGATGATGACCGGAAGAAGGGCATCTTCCTGGCCAACTGCGGCTCCGAGGTCCTCGACATGGCAATCGATCTCGTAGCACCACGAGACATCGAAGAAGTGCCATGGACAGACCTGCTGCAGATCCTGGAGGACCACTGTGCCCCAACAGGAACACCGGGGGCGAACCGTTTCACCTTCCACCAACGGGACCAGAAGGAGGGTGAGACGATCAAGGAATTCGTGGCCGCCCTACGCCAGATCGCAGCCAGCTGTGAGTTCGACCACGTGGACAATGCCATCGCTGACCGCGTGGTCTTTGGCATGAGGGACAGAGGCCTGCAAAAGAAATTCCTGAGCAGGAAGAAGCTCGTGCTCAAGGATGTGGTGGAGGAAGCCACCGCATCCGAAATCTCGGAGAAAGCAGCTGCCGCAGTAAGCAGAGCCAAGGGAATCCACAAGATTCGCTCCACAGAGCAATCTTCAACAGAGGATTCCACGGCTGGATCCGAGTCGGAGGGAGAGTCCACCGTCCACAAGGTATCCAGACCCCCAAGGCGGGAAACCGCCCAACGGAACTACAAAGGGGAGCGCTGCGCCAGCTGCAGAGGGGACCATGCCAGAGCAACCTGCAAGTGGAGAGATGCGACCTGCCGACGCTGCAACAGAAGGGGTCACATCGCCGAAGCTTGCAGAGCTGAGGAACCAGCCCCAGAGCCCTCCAGCCACCGTCCCCGCGAGAATCGGAAGGATTACCAGAGGTCATCCAAACGGTCCTCTGGTCCTTCCAGACGCAGAGACGACGAATTTCCCCGGAGCGGAGCGGTCCACCAGACGACCATCGCTCACACGACGTCAGACAGTGCCACCAAGTTCCATGTGACCATCCACGTGGAAGGAGCACCCTGCAAAATGGAGGTAGACTCCGGCTCGGTCTACTCCATCATGGACTGGCAGCAGTTGAAGCGCCTGCAACCCAGTATCACCAAGCGAGAGCTGAAGCCACTACACTCCAAGCTCGTCGACTTCGGGGGAAACCCCATCGGAGTGCTAGGAAGAGCCAACATCCGGGTCACCTACAAGCAGTTCGAAGGCAAGCTCCCCATCACCGTCGTAAGGGACAGCCGACCGAACCTGCTAGGAGTGGAGTGGTTCAAGCCGCTGGGGCTCTCAATCGAGGGCATCAACCAAATTGGCAGGGACGAACTCGACTACCTCATCGAAGAGTTCAAGGAAGTCTTCGATGGTAAGCTGGGGAAATTTGTGGGGAGGCCAATCTCCTTCAATCTGGACAAGGGAATCACCCCAATTAGGCTCAAGCCCCGCCGAGTTCCGTTTGCCCTGCGGCCCAAAGTAGATGAGCAGCTGGATAAGCTGATCGCCCAGGGCGTCCTGGAACCGATCGATCATGCTTCATGGGAGACCCCCATTGTGACCCCACTGAAGCATGATGGGTCTGTGCGCATCTGCGCCGACTACCGTTGTACCATCAACAAGGCATTGGCACAGAGCGCATACCCAGTCCCAGTGGTGCAACACCTGCTGCATTCCCTGGGATCTGGATCAATTTTTGCGAAACTGGACCTGGCCCAGGCTTACCAGCAACTGCCAGTGGATGAAAAAACGGCGGAGGCTCAAACAATTGTCACGCACAGGGGGGCATTCAAATGCAACCGGCTCCAATTTGGAGTCAGCGCTGCCCCCGGCATCTTCCAATCCATGATGGAACGCCTCCTCCAAGGCGTTCCAGGGGTGGTGCCTTACTTCGACGATGTGCTCGTCTCCGGTGACTCAAGAGCTCAACTCCTTGAAAGGCTCAGGCTTGTCCTGCAGCGATTCAAGGCCAAGGGCTTGAGGGTCAGGCGGGACAAGTGCATCATAGGAGTACAGGAAGTCGAGTTCCTGGGCTACCTCATTGATAGCACAGGCATCCACCCCACCAAATCAAAAGTGGAAGCAATCCATGAAGCTCCAAGCCCAAAAAACAAAACGGAGCTTCAGGCTTTCCTTGGGTTGCTCAACTTCTACGCCATTTTCTTAAAACAGAAAGCCACAGTTGCTGAGCCACTCCACCGCCTGCTGGGGAAATCGGCTTCCTGGAAGTGGGGCCAGGAAGAGGAAGCAGCGTTCCGGGCCATCAAGGGACTACTGACGTCCAAAAGCGTCCTCATCCAATACAGCGAGACGCTCCCCATCAAGCTGACCTGCGACGCGTCGCCATACGGGGTGGGGGCAGTCCTCAGCCACGAGCTGCCCAATGGCACGGAGGCCCCCATCGCCTACTTCTCGAAAACCATGTCCGGCGCAGAGCGGAACTACAGTCAACTGGACAAAGAAGCCCTGGCCATCGTGGCAGGAGTGAAGCGCTTCCACGAATACCTCTATGGAAGGCGCTTCACCATAGTCACCGATCACAAGCCACTCCTGGGACTCCTCGCAGGCGACCAACCCACCCCGACCTTCATGTCCCCGCGGATGACGAGATGGGCCATCTTCCTGGCCGGCTACTCCTATAGGCTCGTGCACCAGCCAGGCACAGCCATAGGAAACGCCGACGCACTCAGCAGATGCCCATCGAAGAACCCGGTGGAAGACCCAGCCCCCACGCTCCATCTATTCCACATAGATGACGACGCCAGCTGTCCAGTCTCCTCCGCAGATGTGGCCGCGCACACCCAGAGGGACCCCACCCTCCGCCAAGTAAGGTCCTGGATCCTCAGGGGGTGGCCAGCGAAACAGACGGAAGAGAGGTTCAGCCCGTTCACCAGGAAACAGACGGAGCTGTCCACCATAAAGGGCTGTCTGCTATGGGGAGACAGGGTGCTGATCCCAAGCACTCTGCAACGGCGGACGCTAGAGACACTGCACAACGGGCACCCAGGCATCGTCCGCATGAAGGCCCTGGCACGGAGTTACGTCTGGTGGCCCTCACTGGACAGAGACATTGAACAATGGGTCTCCAGATGTGACCCGTGCCAAGAAGTCCGCCCAGCACCGCCACAATCCGAAGTCACGAACTGGGAGACCCCCAGCAACCCATGGTCGAGGGTCCACATCGACTTCGCGGGCCCGATGCAAGGGCGGCACCTCCTCATCGTGGTAGATGCCTTCTCCAAGTGGCTCGAGGTGGTACCCATGGCATCTACCACAACAGAAGCGACGATCCGAGCCCTGCGCCGCCTGTTTGCCACCCACGGACTACCGGACGTGCTGGTCTCGGACAACGGCCCCCAGCTCACATCCCTGGCCATGGAGTCCTTCCTGGCAGGACTGGGCATCCGCCATGCCCTCTCCGCTCCGTACAGGCCGGCCGGAAACGGACAAGCGGAACGGATGGTCCGGCTCACAAAAGAAGCCCTCACCAAGATGGGCCCGGGAGACTGGCAAGAACGCATCGACAACTTCCTCCTCACCCAGCACATCACGCCGCATGCCACCACCCACAAGAGCCCGGCCGAACTCCTGATGGGCAGAAGGTTGAGGTCACCCTTGGACCGGCTGCACCCCCAATACAGCCCGGAAGTGACCGCAACCGCCAGCCGCCCGCTTCGCGCCTTCAGCAAAGGAAATTCAGTTTTCGCGCTGAATTTCAACGGCTCTCCTAAGTGGCTGAAGGGGAAGATTGCCAGCACAACCGGCCCCAAATCCTACACCGTCGAGTTGGAAGATGGACAGGTCGTGAGACGTCACATCGACCAACTCCGGAAAAGGTGGGGGGGAGCACACGAAAACCAGCCTGACGAGGTGGGCCTACAACACCCAGACGAGGTAGGCCTGCAACACCCCGGCGAGGTAGGCCTACAACACCCAGACGAGGTAGGCCTACCACACCCCTGCGAGGCAGAGCAACGCCATCCCGACGAGGTCGGCCCAGCACACTACCAGGCACTGTCACGTCGGCAGTGCAGCGAGGTAGACCGGGGCCAACCGCACGGGGGATGGCAACACCAACCCGACCAGGTGGACACCCGGCACAGCAGGGCCAGGGACCCCCGACCCAGCCCGCAGGTAGACCGGGACCTGCCCAGAAGGGGAGCACCGCACCCTACCAGTGAAGGCAACCCACAGCAGCCCTACCAGGGAGACCTCAACGCAAGGCGAGTAGACCGGGGACCGTCGCAGATGGGCACACCACAGCACATGGGCGAGGGTGGCACACGACTCCCCGGTGAGGGGGACCCCCGCCCAACGCAAGAAACAACCCGGCAACAACAACCCAACCCAGACGACCCCAACCACCAACTGGCGGTAGACCAGGGACTAGGGGGAAGGGAAAGCCGACAACAACCCGGCCAGGGAGGCCTGCGCCACCCCGGCAGGGGAGACCTCCACCAGCCCGAGGAGGAAGCCCCACAACGACACCCCGACCAAGTCGACCACCACCAACCCGACGGGGAAGGCCAGCGCCAGCCCGGCAAAGGAGACCTGCGCCACCCCTGCAAGGTCGGACACCGCTACCCGAACCAACACCACCCACAGCGAGCAGACCGGACCCAAGGGTACCGGCCCGAACCACCCTCCGGACCACAACGAACCGGGCCGCAGCAGAACCGCAGCCACCGGGAGACCCAGGAAGAGCAAGTGACAGCCGGGGTCTTACCGAGACTCAGACGCTCTTCCCGGGTCGAGACCGAACAGCACCGCCGAGGCGAGAGATCCACAGGCCAGGAGGAAGACCACCAGAACCAGCCATCCAAGGTCGGCGGTCCGGCCGGAAGCGCTGAGGGTGACCCCGCACACTCGCCAGCCGAACCGAGCCCGGTTCCGGGGAAGGAGCCAGGAGCCACAGGAACCCCGTCCGTCCAGGGCGGGGACGCGGAAGAAATGAGACTGCGCAGGTCAAGTAGGGTGCCTAGGCGTCCTACGTACCTGCGGGACTACGTCACGTTCATTGACGAACGCTGAACTGTTTTTTTCTTTGGACTAGGGGGGAGGAGTGTTATGTCCTTATAAGGACATCCGCTCGGATTGGCTGCCAGCCACCGGGCGGGAAGATTTGAATCCCTGTCAGGGGGCGGTGCATCTGCCGGAGCGAATATAAGGAGAGCCCCGGCAGCGCACAGCCAGTCTTGCTACTGTTTCTTGTACTCAATAAAGGTTACTAATGTAACGAGCTGGTCACGTCTTCCTTTTCCTGCGCCGATCTAACAATCAGGACCTTGAGTTATGCCCAGCAGCCTGAGGGGAACCAGGGCAGCTCACAGAGCAAATGCATTACATTGTTTCATTACAAGAAACACCCATAATCGCCTGTGTTGCCACATTCTGAGCTAACTGCAGATTCTGAGTGGTTTTCACAGTCATTGCTGTCTCTCTTCTCTGTCCTGACTGAAAGGCATTCAGGCCACCGATTTCCTCCAGGACCCCCTGCAGTCCCAGCCTCGCCCCTTCTCAACAACCGTTCCTAAAAGGACTGGGCAAAAATTGTCCAGCTGGGTGCAGCAAATGTTCCTGAAAGGTTGGGTGCATCACTGGCTCTTTCAAGGTTTGGGGGCAGCCCCTCCCACAGGGAAGCTGAGATTACGGCTCAGGCCCAACTCCTTGTGGCCTCCTGGGCACCCTTCACCAACCGGAAGGGGCAACGGCCAAGGATGCTGTCCCCCGCCTCAGGAAGGAAAGATTCAAATGTTCCAGTTAACTACCCTCAGTGTGGCTTCCATCACCTTGATGGGACCTTCAGAATCTAAGCAATTAAAGTAAAGTAAGCAAGTAAAGAGCCGAGGTGGTGCAGTGGTTAGGGTGCAGTACTGCAGCTACTTCAACTGACTGCTAGTACAGCAGATCAGCAGATCAAATCTCACCGGCTCAAGGTTGACTCAGCCTTCCGTCCTTCTGAGGTGGGTAAAATGAGGACCCAGATTGTTGGGGGCAATATACTATTTAGTATACTGTCTTTGGTGTAAGCTGCCCAGAGTCCTTGGACAGTGGGCGGCATAGAAATATGAATAATAAAATAAAATAAAATAATTAAATCCACTTGGGTGCTTAAGAATATTCCTCACCCGCTAATGATCCTTCTCCAAGCCATTCCTCCCCAGCAGGAGAATGGGTCTTTCTGAAGGGGCTGCCAGATGGCTACTGCAGAGCGATAACAGCAGGAAAAATATGCTTTGCCACTTTCATGCCAAGGCATAATCCCTGATACAGGCTCTTACTCGAGTTTTGTTGGATTCACTCATTATCTTCCTTCAACAGCGCCCCAGGGTTTCTCTTCTTGGGTGTCATCTCCCAAGATCCCCTTCCCCCCGCACAGTGAGAGGCCGTATTGAAGCAACCCTGGCTATGCTCCTCACCACAAACCATGGCCACAGAAAACCACCATCAGGTCCTCAGGAAAACACCCAGCCCCAAACCCATCAGACTGGCCACAGACTGAGGGGGATGTCCACTCTCCATTCAAGCTAGATCCAACTGCTCTGAGACAGAAACTGGATCTGGCATGCCACTGGCTTGGTGCCCAGGCAGGCTGTGGGGCTCCCCTTCTTCCCTGACCCTCTGGGGGTGAGAGCTGCCACTGGTCATCTGGCCTGAGCACTCTGCTCCTCAGCTGGCATAGACACCCCTTCAGCCAGTTCTCCACCTGATCCAGGGCGGCTGAGGGTGGATGCTGGTCTTGTGGCTCAAGAACCCAAAATCTGGTGGAGCCTTCAAGATGCCCATCCAACAGTGCGACTGAAGGCAACCCTCTGCCCATGTTTTGCTGTGGAGCTGCCTGGATGTTGATGGGGACTTTCCTTTTCAGGGATTCCATGATTCTGATTCTGTCCATTTACCTAGATTCCATGTTTTTAAAATTGCACAATTGAGATGCCTCCTGACCCTGGAAGACCAGCCAGCTTTTCAGCAGCCCTCTGAACAGTTTCTAAGGGGGAACCGTGGTGATCCCTGGAGGGGAAGCTGCTGCAGAGGGCAGGTGCCAGGACAGAACCGGCCGGCTTTCCGAGTCCTAATAAATGACACCATTTAACCAAAGGGACTCCGGGTCCCAATCCATGAAGCCCGTGCAGAAGGATATCCTGATCAATGGTTAATTCATGGCCCTACCCACACAGGGGGAAACACGCTGGATCTGGTTTTTGTCTCTGGACAGTGGTCGAGGGATCTTGAGATAGGGGATATAGTTACTGAACCCTTGTCATGGTCAGATCACTCTCTCCTTCGTCTCGACTTTCGAACCGCTGCACCCCGCTGCAGGGAGGCGGAGCCGGTAAGATGGTTCCGCCCCAGGCGCCTGATGGAACCTGACAGATTCCAGACGGAGCTTGGGCCATTTCCTGAGGTTCTGGCACACGCCTCAACTGGAGACCTGGTGGCCGTCTGGGAGAGGGCGGCTGCTGGAGCTCTGGATCAGATTGTGCCTTTGCGGCCTCTGACCCGGCGCCGATCTCAATTGGCTCCTTGGTTTACCGAGGAGCTGAGGGAGTTGAAGCACTGGAAAAGATGCCTAGAGAATAGTTGGAGGGCCAGTCTTTCTGAATCTGACCGGACACTAGTAAGATCCCACATTAGGAATTACTTAGTGGTGATAAAACAGCGAAATGTAGCTATTTTGCTGCTCTTATTGCATCATCAGATAATCGCCTGGCCGCCCTCTTTAGGGTGACCCACACCCTGCTCCATCAGGAAGCGCGGGAGGACCCCTTGGAGGGTAGAGCCGAGGATTTTGTTCAGTATCTGTATGACAAAATCACTCAGATTCGGGAAGATTTGGACTCCGACTGGGTAGTCTCAGGGGGAGAGACAGGGGCAGGTCTTGAGAATGTTATCTGGGATGAGTTTGATCCTGTGACCCCCTGAGGACGTGGACAGGATTCTGGGTAGACTGAACGCGACCACTGGTTTATTGGACCCGTGTCCTTCCTGGTTAGTACTGGCTTCCCGGGAAGTGACACGAGGCTGGCTCCAGGGGATTATAAACGCTTCGCTGGGTGAGGGTGACTTTCCCGCCGCCTTGAAAGAGGCGGTGGTGAGGCCTCTCCTCAAGAAGCCTTCCCTGGACCCGGCAATGTTGGTAAATTATCATCCGGTCTCCAACCTTCGCTTTGTGGTGAAGGTTGTTGAGAGTATGGTCACGCAACAGTTCCCCAGCACCTGGATGAAACGATGTATCTGGATCCGTTCCAGTCGGACTTCAGGCCCGGGTACAGCACGGAAACGGCATTGGTCGCGTTGGTTGATGATCTCTGGAGGGCTCGGGACAGGGGGTGATCCTCTGTCCTGGTCCCGTTAGATCTCTCAGCGGCTTTTGATACCATTGACCATGGTATCATGCTGCACCGGTTGGAAGAGTTAGGGGTGGGAGGCACTGTGTTGCGGTGGTTCTCCTCCTTTCTCTCTGACCGGTCGCAGTCTGTGTTGACAGGGGGACAGAGGTCGACCCCCAAGGCCCCTCATATGTGGGGTGCCGCAAGGGTTGGTCCTCTCGCCTCTCCTGTTCAACATTTATGTGAAGCCGCTGGGCGAGATCATCCATGGTTTCGGGGTGGAGTACCATCAGTATGCTGACGACACCCAGCTGTACTTCTCCACCCCGGATCACCCCAACGATGCCCTTGAAGTGATGTCCCGGTGCCTGGAGGCCATACAGATCTGGATGGGGAGGAACAGGCTCAGGCTCAACCCATCCAAGACCGAGTGGCTATGGTTTCCGACGTCCCGATATAGTCAGTTGATGCCATCACTGACTATTGGGGGTGAATCATTGGCCCCCACGGAGAGGGCTCGCAACTTGGGTGTCCTCCTGGATTCACGGCTGTCTTTAGAAGAGCACTTGACAGCCGTGACCGGGAGGATTTTTCATCAGGTTCGCCTGATTTGCCAGTTGCGTCCCTTTCTGGATCCGGACTCGTTACGCACAGTCACTCATGCTCTCGTCACCTCCCGCCTGGACTATTGCAATGCTCTCTACATGGGGCTCCCCTTGAGGAGCACCCGGAGGCTCCAACTGGCGCAGAGTGCGGCCACGCGGGTGGTAATGGGAGCGACATGGCGTTCCCATGTAACACCCCTCCTGCGCGAGCTGCACTGGCTCCCGGTGGTCTTCCGGGTGCGCTTCAAGGTTTTGGTTACCACCTTTAAAGCGCTCCATGGCTTAGGACCTGGGTACTTGCGGGACCACCTACTACCACCAATAGCCTCCCACCGGCCGGTACGCTCCCATAGAGAGGGGCTCCTCCGGGTGCCGACAGCCAAAGAATGCCGACTGGTGACCCCCAGGGGGAGAACCTTCTCTGTGGGGGCACCTACTATCTGGAACGAGCTCCCCCCAGAGATACGGAAGATCCCGGATCTGCGCACCTTCCGCCGCACTTTAAAGACCTTACTATTTCACCAGGCGGGCCTGGCCTAATTTTCCCCCTCTTTTATAGAAGATTTTTAATTTTTAAATATCTTTTAGTATTTTATACATTCAATTTTAAATTGGTTTTAAAAGTTTGGGGTTTTAAATTTTTCGGGGCCAAAATTATTTAATTTGATTTTATTCTACTTTTAAATTTTGTATGTATGTGTTTTATTGTTTGGCTGTGCACCGCCCTGAGTCCTTCGGGAGTAGGGCGGTATAGAAATAAAATAAAATAAATAAATAAATAAATAAATAAATGGTCTCGGAAGCTGCTGAGAGACCAAGAACCAGGATGGCTGCATCTCTCAGAAAACAGATGAATTCAGTAACCAGATTGTGCAGTTATTTGAATTCTATTTATTTACTAAATAATGTTCAATGATTTACAAAATGGTTCGGTTTTTATGGTTTACAGATAATAATGGACAATAAAATAGAATGTGAGTGATCTTTTCTGCAACCAGTTTCAGGTCATAAAATAGCTCTTTTTTTCAAATATTTCATAAATGTACAGATCTTACGATAGATTAATGTAAGTTAAAATGAGGTTCACTTTTTCTTAGATGACTGTTTTGCACCCTAAATTCTCTTTACAACTCTGCTTCTTCCAGCTATCTGCGCTCACATCCTCAATTTATGGTTATTTAAACAGCCTGGTTTTCTCCACTTCTGGAGTCTCCTCACCTTCTCAAGATGCTTTGCAGAACTGCTTCGGTCTCTCTTTCCCCATCACTATAAAAATTATGTTTATATTTCAAATAGTAAATTTATGCAACTGTTCCTACCAAACCATCACATTAGCTCTTTCAAAATAGCAGTTCCTTTCCTCTGCAACCACATTCTCATAGCATAGATGAGGTCCTGATTTGACGGAATGCCATGGGTCAATTAAGACCCAGTTATGGGTTTCCCTCATTTGGCGGGGAGGCGCTGCCTTCCCTGCCCAACTGAGCCTCCAATCCCATTAGCCAAGGCATCTTAAGAAGCAGCAAGGGAGAATCAGCTTCCAGGGCTGGGGTGTATGGGGGGAGAGACACCACCCCCCACACCACCCCAACCTCAGAGACAAGGTCTCTGCCTTTCCTGAAAGCTTTGAGTCTGGAGGACACCTGGAAGATTGCCAGTTGGGGATTTTGGGGAAGCCCCCTGCAGCAGAAGTCATGCTGGCTGCTGGGTGGTGGTGGGGGCAAGGAAGCTGCAAGGGGCCTGGAGGGGGGAAGGGAAGTGCCTGTGCCGTAGAGCTGATTCCGAGGTGAAGGTGCCTGGAACCGGGGAATCCGCTCAGCTCCGTCCTGGAGCTTCATGCTGCTCTTCACACCGACCCAAAGTGGACGCCTGGGGCACCACCGTGTGCTCTTTGCAGGCTGGGCACAAGTGGGAGGAGCGCTGGCCCTCTGCCCACTACCTAGCACTGCCTAGGAAGGAATGCCGTTCATGGAAGAAGATGCAATTTGGGTTTTTTGTTTAAAAAAAAACCTTAGTGGCACCTACAGAACAAGCCAGGGGTCAACTCCGACCCAAGGGAGGCCTGGCTGCTGAATGGAAATGGATGCGGGATGCCTGGTGGAGGGAGAAGGGCTGGGCCACTTCAGGGTTGAAGGAAGAAGAAGAGAGCAGGTCAAGGTTGCTGAACAAGCGAGTGTTAGGAGTCCCCGTCCCAATGAACCAAGTGGGTCCAGGGCAGATTGGTCCTGCAGAGAGATCCACTGAGGATCAAGTGCCAAGACAGGCCCCTGGAGGAAGAGTGGGTGGGCTGAGAGGACGGAGAAGAGCAAGAAAGCCCTTTGGGGGGAGAGATGAGGGACCAAGCCAGAAGGCCCGGGGATGGGGGGGTTGCTCCCAGCAGACCTGGAGGGAAAGGGCAGGATGGCCTCCACTGCTGACCCACTGCTGGGAGGGGCTCCACCTGGGGGGGCGCTGCTGGCTTGGACTGCAGGGGTAAAGGTTAGACGTTCATGGCTGGGCAGCATTTGTGATCTTGTTATTTGCTGTTTTTAATTTGTGCACCATAGAATCCCTGGTGTGAAAAGGACGTCTATATAGAGATAAATATTTTTAAAAAGGGAAATTATACACACAGAACTGTCCCTGAGGCCCTTTGGGGCCTGGTGACTTCTTGCTGGTTTGGGCCGGCTGCTAAGGGTATGTCACAGGTAAAGTGACGTTAATTGTAATTTAATTTTGTATTGATATTATGGGGCTGGTGCTATTTCTTTTTTATACTGTGTTAATCTTGAGGTATGAATGTTGCTGTTTCAGACTGACTGTGCATGCTTGCTTATTAATAGATTTATGTTATAGTGTGGACATTTTAATTCGGTTGTAAACTGCCGTGAAGCTCTATGGAGCTGGCAGCGTTTCAATCCGATTCTGTTCAAGGCAGGAAGAAGAGAAGGTAGGAAGAGGGGAATGGGGAGAGAAGGAGGCTCTGAAAGTGGGGACCACAGGGGTCACGGCAAAGCAGAGTTAGCCCATTTCCTTGGCTTTTTTCTTCCACCTTAAAGGCTTTTGCTAGTCATTTCTTATTCTTTTGCATTTATTTATTTTCAGTTTAGCCAAGAGAGGACATCTGGAGCCTTTTTCAGCAAGGTTAAATGGACTTTGCAACTAAGCCACAGTGTGGCCCCCAAAGGATACGCAGACATCATGCATCCCCGAAGCATCACAGGCTGGATCGGCTGACTCTGCAGGGCTGTTCATTGCCTGTTAGAGCTGCCGATAGAGAGCCCGGGATCCATCCAGGTAGACAACCCACAAGTGAGACCGACAGGCTGGAGGTCCAGTCAGTGTCCCCGCCTTGTCCTTGGAGAGGGTTGGGCCTCATCCAGCTGAACCCTTTGGCTCCTGGTCTCTGACTCCCTTCCATGCGGCTGGCTGCTCAGGCTGGGAGAGCAGAAAAGGCGACAGGATTGCCTAGTGGGAAGCGCTTGGAGGGAAGAGGGTCCCATTGGTGCATTGTGCACGCAGCGGCTGACAGGTTGATGGAGATGGGGAGCGAAGCAGAGAAACGCCACCTGCTGCAGAGCTGCCAGCCCCATAAGGGCAGAGGGCCAGGCAGCTTTGGACGTCGAGATCCCTTTCTGCAGAGATCAGTGGTGGATGTGCACGCAGGGGGGTCCAGGAAGGGAACAGGAGGGCCTGACATTCAGAAAGACAGTGAGCTGGCCAGGGGCCTGGTGTGAGGCCCCAAAGTCACACCTCAGTGGTGCCAGGCATTGTCCTTGCCACCAGCCCCCAATGGACTCTGTGCCCTGCCCTCTCCAATGACCCCTCTTTGCCCAGGGTCTCTGCCCTGCTTACTGCACCTCCCTTCCTGGGGGCCTGGCTGCTGCCTCCCCACCCCCACCCCCTGCAGAAAAGGGAGGTGGAGCGGCTGCCAGCATCACATGTTGACTCTCTGGGAGCTGAAAACCATTTCTGGGAATTCTTCATGAGATGTCCTTCTCCCGGCTGGCCACCCTCCTGCGCTAGAAGGTTAATGGCCGAGCAGCTGAAGAGAGCCACACAGGGTCATGTGCTGAAGTTGGGAGCCATGTGCTGGGGAGCATCTCAGGACAGAGAGGGAACCGGACCTGGGGGGCTGCCCCATTGCCCTGCCCTCCTCATTGTCCAGCCATGGGGCTGCCAACCCTCAGAGAGCCTGGCATGGGGCATCTGCTGGCTGAGGACTCCAGGACCATCTGCAGCTCAGCCTGCCTTCTCCTCCTTCTCACATCTCTCCCTCCTGCTCCCGCCTGCCATTTAATTGCTAACGCTTCCAGGAGTTTTGAATTTAATGCAGGCTGGCAAATCTAAACTCCCCATAAAGGAGTTACCCAAATCGCTCAGTTGGCAGGAAAGCTCATCTGCAGGTCACTGGATCAGCAGCCGTGCTCCTCTCCCTCGTGGCACCCAGGGGCTTAACAGCCCACCCCTCAGCATCTTCTCAAAGCCAATCTCCCCAGAAAGTCCACCTCCTGGCTGCCTGGTGCCTCTCCCCACACTGGGCTCACAGACAACCCTTGGGGTGAGGGCGCACAGCGAGGATGGGAAAAGAAGGGAGCAACTCTCTTTTGCAAAATGCCCCCCTCTCCTCCAGCCCCTCCAGAAAAGGGAATGGAGAAGACACAATAACAGGGAGACTCCAGCAGGGGTGAAATGCTCCCGGTTCGGACCGGTTCAGGCGAGTAGGTAGCGATGGCGGTGGGCAGTTCGGAGAACTGATAGCAAAAATCCCTGGCCCCGCCCCCATGCCCAGCTGAGCAGCACGATCATCAGAGCCTTTTTTTTCTTTTAAATGGCTTTGACGAGCCAAGCTCTGACGATCCCAGCTGAGTTGCCTGCTAACGGGTAGCAAAAATCCCTCCCCCCGCCACATCCAGCTTGCTTACCTTAGCTGCTGGTCGCAACGCCTGCCTTGCTTCGCTTGCTGTAATACCTGCAATCCATTGCATCAGCAAGCAACTGAATCTCCCTGCCTGCAATCAAGCTCATTGGTGAGCAGCTCTATCTGCCTGCCTGCCTTGGCAACTTTAAGACTTGTGGACTTCAACTCCCAGCAAAGCTGGCTGAGGAATTCTGGGAGTTGAAGTCTACAAGTCTTAAAGTTGCCAAGGTTGGAGACCCCTCTTCTATTGGGTAAGTTTTTTTTCCCTTTGGGAGCTTTAAAAAAAATAGTTAATTGGGTTTTTTTTAAAGTTGTTCTTTTTTTAGACCTAGCCATTTAAAGTTTAGGAAGTTTTAAATTTAGCTGCTTTTATATAAAAATGAATATAAAATAAAATAAAATAATATTTGTGCAGCTTTCTGAGATTTAGTGTGTTTCTGTAGTGTTTCACTCTAACTACACAAACACAAAATCTCACAAAGCTGTATGTGGAATTTTGTGTGTGTAAAGTGTGAAAGTTGGTTTTTTTCGGCTTTTTGTGGCTGTGAGGTTCCTGCTTATTGCAGGGGCTATTTTGGGTCTAGCACAGCTGCTTTTACATTGTGGGTGAGCCAGTTGTGTTGTGTTGTGTTTTGTAGGTTAAAAAAGGGCAAAGAAGTGACATTGACTTGGCCACGCCCACCCAGTCACCTTACCACCAAGCCACGCCCACTAATTAAGCCACGCCCGCAGAACCGGTAGCAAAAAAATTTACATTTCACCCCTGGAGCCCAAGTGAGCTGCTCTCCTGCCCATGACCTCTCCCCACATCTTTTAGAGAGGGTCCTTCTCCAGCTGTAAGAGAATCCCCGTGTTTCTTCGGTGGGCAAAGTCTTGGCAGAGCCCCCACCCCCGGAAAGCTCTCTGGGAGGCCCCCAGCCTCCTTGGGGGTCCCACCCCACATCCTTTTTTAGGCAGCAGCCGGAGAACTGCCCCCCCCCCGCAGCTCCCGGTTTCCTCGGGAAGGACCATTCCCCTTTCTGTGCAAACGGGTGGGGCCGCTCTGGGTATTGCGGTGGCCATCAGCGAAAGCCGGTCTTGAGCCGGGGGGGGGGGGGAGCGCTTTCGGGTTCCTCCGCCTAGGAATGGGAGGCGTGAAAGCTACTTGCATTCATGGAGGGGGGGAACTTGGGGGTCCAGGGTTCCCGGGGTTGCCTTTTTGCGGGATTGGAGACAAACTGCGGGATTTAATTCATCTTTTCCTGCGGGACTCCAGAAAGCGGGGACTGAATGTCCGCGGGGGGGGGGGGGGGAACGGGGCAGGGCAGCGTCCTCGGCTCAAGGCCCGACCGAGGAGCAGCCGCCTCTCTTCCCCGGACGGCCGCCTCTCCAGCAGCGCTGCGGGTCCTGCCCTGCCCGGAGGCGGCGGTTGTGGTCGGGGCCGGCGCTCCGGAGCCCGCGGGGGTATGATGTCCTCCACCAGGTAGCTTCGGGCGGGATGAGCTCCTGCAGCCGCTCCGCTCCCCGCCGCCCCCTCCGGCCTCCCCTTCTGCTGCTGACCCGCCCACCCCGCCCTAAGGAAGGGCCAAACCTGTGGGAGGGGCCCGCTGCCAGACGCGTCTGCGGGGGACTCGGCAAAGCTGGACGGCCCCGGAGGACCCTCGCTCAAGCCCAGGCCTCCGGGAAGAATGGGCGCTGGACAGCGCGAGAGCCGCTTCTCCACCTGGCCATCAGGCAGGAAAGAGCTGAACCTGCCCTGATGCCACCTTCTCCTTGGCCTACTCTGCCCCCCCCCCCGGAAGATAGTCTTGGCTCGGCGATCTTTAGCCTCAGCCCCCAACTTCTTCCCAAATCAAAGAGGAAGAGGCAAGGCACCTTCCAGCAAAAGGATTTGAGGGCATTTGCAGGACCCGCATTTGTTTCCTACCAGCCAATTTTTTCTCCAGTTGAATAAAGCACTAAAAGGGTAGCAAACCCTTTGGGGAGGGGGAAGATATCATTAGTTGGGTTGAAAATAAGACCCCGGCCTCTTCAGAAAGGGAGCTAAGTACATTTGGAATAAGCTGCTACCAAAGGAGTAACAAGAAACAAGTGAAGATATATTTTAAAAAACCATAAAATAGAACATCTGCAGCTCAGCATTGAACTGTGGGGCCTTGGCGCTTTCTGAGCCGGGTTGCTTCCTGGAAGGTATTTCATGACCCACCTAGGGAACAAGTTTAGAAAGGGGGAGTTGTGGAGAGGAGGAGGAAGGGGAAGAAGACTGTGGAATCCTTGGGGCTTTCTGCTTAATTGTGTTCCGGGAGATGTGTCATTACCCAGCTGGGTAACATCAGGGCTACTATATCAGAAAACCATAAACATGGGGGGAGGGGACAGAAGAGGAAGGACCCCTCCGCTCACCCCAGAAGCTCCACCCCCACAGTTGCAAGGGGAGCTGACCAACCTAGAGGTGACTGAATGTGCTCCCCACCCCCCCATGCAGGGCACGGCATTCTGGAAGTTTTCCAGATATGATAGAAAAATCAGTGCAAAGCACCAGGCCCCTTTTTTCTCCCTTGTGCAAAGCACCTAATTTGAATTTCCTCCCCAGGCTTGGCATAGATTAGCACCAGGGCTCTGCAGGCCCTTGTACCCTCCAGTCAGAGCCCCTGCCTACGTGGCAAGTTCTATCATGGGCCGCATGTTTGCAGCCTATAGTACTAACTTAGTGTATCAGGTCCTCTCTGTGTTTCTAAATATTCTTTTTCTTTCATGGATAGCATAAAAAGGGATGCAGAACAGTAAAACACCCACACTAATGTAATATTCTGAAATGCAAATACAACATGTTAGTATTAACACCAAATCTATAAAACCAAGGCTGGGACTTGGAGATTTAAAATGAACACACACACTCACACACACAATAAACACACACGCACGCTTCATTTGTTTAATGCAATGAAATAGCAACTTAATGTGGATAACAATATACAGTATAGTGAATCATCTTCCAGACTCTCGCAAGCAAATAAGTAGTTAACCCTTTTGGACAAATTCTGAAGATACGTTCTGTCCGATGGTTGAATTATTGTTAAGGGTTTCACGTAACACAGGTGGGTATATTTATTTATTTATTTATTTATTTATTTATTTTTCATATTTGTATACCGCCCTACTCCCGAGGGACTCAGGGCGGTGAACAGCATAAATAAATACAAAGACATATAAAAGTTAGAGAAACTATTAAAAACAGATTAATTAATTTAGGTATAGGTTTAAAGATTAAAATATCCAAATTTATCTAAAGAGATTTAAAACCAATTTAAAAGCCAATTTAAAGGCCAATTTAGAAGGGAGAGTTAAGCCAGACCAGCCTGTTGGAATAAGAACGTTTTTAGGGCGCGGCGGAAGATGCGTAGGTCTTGTATCCTCCGTATGTCTGGGGGGAGCTCGTTCCAGATGGTAGGTGCCCCCACAGAGAAGGCTCTCCCCCTGGGGGCCGTCAGTCGACATTGTTTAGCTGACGGCACCCCGAGGAGCCCCTCTCTATGGGAACGAACTGGTCGGTGAGAGGCTACTGGTGGCAGGAGGCGGTCTCGTAAGTACCCTGGTCCTGAGCCATGGAGCGCTCTAAAGGTAGTAACCAAAACCTTGAAGCGCACCCGGAAAACCACTGGGAGCCAGTGCAGCTCGCGTAGGAGGGGGGTCACACGAGAGCGCCACATTGCTCCCATCACCACCCGCGCAGCCGCATTCTGGACCAGTTGAAGTCTCCGGGTGCTTCTCAAGGGGAGCCCCATGTAGAGAGCATTACAATAATCCAGGCGTGAGGAAAATAATTTTATATGAAAATAAGCAGATTAATGTCCTATCTGGAAATAGCGAATCATTTTAAGGAATTTGCTTATACTTCCCTTTCAGAACATGGTCAAATTTTAAATCATGTTGGCATCTTAATTTGCCTTCGTTGAGATATTCAAAACCCAAGGGGTGCACTGCTGAAGGGGACTTACACACATACACACCCCGGGGCCCTGGCGTGGGGTTCCTGGCCTTTGCACCCACCTCAGTCGGCCTGGTCAAAGCTTAAAGCTAACTGATATCCTAGAAGTTTTCATAGTTACTCACCTTTTGCCTAGTGCAGCCTTTTGCTGATAAATTTATCAGAGAAAAATTAGACTAATCCAGCCAGCTGAAGGATCAATCCGAGGCGGGAGTCTAATGCATTAAGTCACAGTGCAGTTTTGATTTTTGTTATTCTTGCAAGGGGGCAGCATTTGGGACACCCCGAGGCTCCAAAAGCCTTTTCCCAGGACCTCATTGTGGAAGGCTTTCATCCCTGGGATACTTTTGTTTGTGGTCGTGTTTGTGCACCACAGAGGAGTAGGTAGCACTTGGGCCTTTCAAATACTCTTAAACGTTATTCGGAGACTAAAGAAAAGAATCAACAACATCTTCAAAGGATTAAAATTAAAGAGGGAGGAAGAAAACAACAACCCTGCCCTTCCTGGATATCCTCCTCAGCAGAGGAAACAACAGCAAATTAGAAACACAAAATCTATTGAAAAACCACCCACACTAACCAAGTGCTCCATTGCCAAAGTAACAACCAGCCTCCCACAAGAGGAGCCCTTATTCAGACGAGCACAAACACACCGGAGCAACTCAGAACAGCAGAAAAAGGAAGCAGACCGCCTACACAACATCTTGGCTATTCACACAACTCTATCAGAAAGTGCCTGACCACTCAGCCCAGCTCAGCACAACCAACAAAAACTATGCAAAGGATAACACTGCCATATATCAAGTACATCTCAGGAACAAGCGGCAGACTGTTACAACCACACACGGCATCACCGTCGCCCACAAACCAACTCCAAAACAGCTTAAACAAACCAAAAGTCCCAGAAGAAAAAAGGGCCGTAATGGCCACTATGTGGGACAGGCAGGCGAAGATCAGCCGAGCGCATCCATGAACCTCCACTGGCAGCCAGAGGAGACGGTGGAAGCTCCTTAATCTCCTGGACAGTAGGAAACACCCTGATCAAGGAACACACACACTCACACAAGAAAGAAACCACCACCATCCCACCAACACTGACACTGCTTATAAGGAAGGATCAACCCCACCCTCACTTGTGCTGATAATGTTCCCTAGTTGGGTGATAAAATGTCTGCAAGCAAACAGCCAAGCTCAGAGAGAGCCTGAGTGGCGTAGGAGGCTAATGCTTCCTACTAAGGCAGCATTTAACATCCAGCTGCCTGCAATTACTGTGAGTTCAATTCTCACCAGGCTCAAGGTCGACTCAGCCTTCCATCCTTTCTAAGGTGGGTAAAACGAGGACCCGGTTTGTGGGTGCAATAAGCTGACTTTGTATAAAATATACAAAAGTATCAAGGCTATTGCTTAATGCATTGTAAGCCGCCCTGAGTCTCCAGAGAAGGGCGGCATATAAATCAATTTAAAAAAAAAAAGAGAGAGAGAGAGCACCAAGGACTCTCCAATAAAGAAGTGGAGACCAGAGGTACTGGCCAGGCGTTTCTCTGCGAGTCAGGCGGGCAGCTGCTTTGGCACCCGGTTCCTTCACTCTCCTTCACCCACAGTCTCTTGTGCTGAAGAAATTCCTTCAGAACTCTTTCTCAAACTAGCCCTCCTCTGCTCACCCACAGAGTTTCCCACAGCTGAAGAGGGTCACTGGTTTAGTCATGGACCAAGCAGGCTTTCCTTCTGGAGGCTTCAGGCCTCGGCCGGGCCAATCAATCCACGCCTTCAACGGCTGATCCCAGGTCCTGCGGCAGAGAGGAGTGCCAGACCTCATCACTGGGGTGGATCCTTTCCAGGAGGGGTTCAGAGCCAGCTGAGGTGGGGACACCTGCACAATGAGCGAGGTGGGGGGGGGTCTCTGGACTGTGCAGCCTCTAAACTGATGGATGGATTGAAATCTCCTGGAAGAAAGTTTTGACCAGTACACCTTCTTTGTAACAAGCTATCATGTAGGGAGGAGGGAGGTCCAATTTCTGACAATCTAGGATAGACTGGATGTTGGGTGGCCTGTTGACAGCAGCGTCCAGCAGTGGGTCTGGCCAGATCCCATTGTGGGACAAGAGTTCTAAAGTGGAGATGCGAAGGGGGGGAGGGGCGCTTATGCAAGACACGAAGCACCTATAAGGCTCTTGCTTCAGAGATTGAAATCTTCCACTCCAAATGGAAAATGTCCACTTTCCAGGGGGCTCTATGGGTCACAAAAGGACCCACACTTTCTACACTCCAGCTCCGTGGACTCCTTCCCTCTCCAAAGTTTGCCAATTGGCCAGCGGTGGAAGTTTACAGTGAACAGTTGGGAGCTGATATGATTTGCAATGTGCCAAATCGTAACACCCCAAATATACCAGGAACTCTAGCGTTTTGGCGAAAATGTCCCACCCAAGAAAGTGCAAACCTCAGCTCAGAAACCTCCCATTTCTTCCTTCGAGAGAGTCAGATGCCCCAAGGAATAAAGAGAGAGCAAGAACAGGAACAGGAGAGGAGAACTGCAGTTCATGCTTTGTGGGGCTGCCCTTCAAACCGCAGCTCTTGGTGTTAGGTTTTTATCCCTTTTCACACACACACACACACACACACACACACACTAATACTCCTGCCTCCTAATTTGGCAGAGAATGGAGTGGTTCACCTACAGACCCGATGCAAAGGGGACAGAGCTCTCCTCCAGCCCCAGAAGGACCCTACCCCCTTTTCTTGGACACAAGCAAGGAAACCCTGTTCTGTGCCTTTTCTGCACTGGCCTTGTGGACTTCCTTTCTGCAGCTGTGTCCTGCTTCCCTCTCCGTTTCCCTGAGGAGGGTCCCCATTGTCCTTTCATCACACCTCCATGCTGACTCTTAGCTCAGTTGCCCCCGCCCCTTGCACCCAGAACTGTTTCTCAAGCTACCCCCTTTTGGGTGCTCTTTACTTTACTTTACTTTTGTTAGACTTCTATACTGCCCTTCTCCCAAAGGACTCAGAGTGGTATACAGCCATATTAAAACACATAAAATTTACAAAATTTAAAAACCATTAAAATCAAATATACAAAAATTTGGCCCACAAATTAAAATCCTTGGACGGCTGTGGTTGTGTGTCCATGAACCTATTTCTGAGACGTTCTCAGCCCTCCTGCACCCCTTTGACTCCCACAATATCAGAATAACAGAGTTGGGAAAACCTTGGAGGTCTTCCAGCTCAAGCAGGAGACCCAAGGCCATTTCAGACACAGCAGGTGGCTTAAAGCCCTCCAGTGATGGAGCCCCCATAACTTCCGAAGGCAAGCCATTAGAGACCTCAGCATACTGAAACGATTTCCAGGGCACCCCAGTTTCCCCTTTCGCAAGGACAGGATTCCCAAGAGGCAGCCGAGGTGTCCTTCTGAAGGGCCTGAAGCTTTTCCTCCTCCCCGGTGCTCATCCGTCTTCAATGTTGTTCAGAATCAGTGCAAGAGGACAGGGCTGTTCACCTTTTCTGCACCCTGAAAGTCAATCATGACGGAAATGCCGATTGGGGGGGAATCTGAGATAACCTGGGAGAAATGATGTAATGTGCATAGAATCCCAGGGAAAACCTGACCAAATGGGGAGGGGGCAACGAGAGGGGCAGAGAAACCCACCACTGAAGGTCTGGCAGCGACTCTAAAGTCGAAACAGGAAAAAGGAGGTTTGGCGGAGTTTGGCAACGGACCAGGCTGTGGGTAAGAAAATCATGTCATGCAAAATGATCACTGACAAACTGAGGAAATGCGGAAAAGGAGATTTGCAGAGACAGCAGCCGAGGAACAGCTAAGATGACAAGAGGCCAAGAAAATGCAGAACAATTTTGATGGAAATAAAAACATATTTTGGAAGCCAGTGAAGAGGAAGACGCAAGAAGCCTCCAGCTGAATGAACGGGATTAAGAATAAAAACCTTGAAATCATTTCAGGGGAAATTAAAATGAGAGAACGCTGGGAGGAGGGTTAGGGCTTCAGAGATTTGTATAGAAATTAGAGTAATATTCTGAACCGTTGAATTGAAATTGAATGCTATAAATATTTCATCCAAAAAGCAGGGATGGGAAAAAGTCACACTTGACAACAGAAGACTGAAAAGGGGAAGGCTGCAGGGAAGGAAGGAAGGACGGACTGGAGGAGGGTGAAAATTGCCCTGGGGGGGCAGGCGGGGGGGGTGGGACTGGTCATTGGCACCGGGGATCCAGAGAGCCAAAGAGGGAGCCACAAACAAGAAACTGGAAAATCTTTCCTGGGCTTTTATTCTTGAGCTGGTTACTGAGAATGGCATGGGCATCTCACAGAAAGTTTACTGTAGATATGTTAATCCAGGTAGTCCTCGATTTACAACCACAATTCAGCCCAAAATTTTTGTTGCTAAGCAAGGCATTTGTTAAGTGAGTTTTGCCCCATCTTATGACCTTTCTTGCCACTGATATTAAGCGAATCACTGCAGCTGTTAAGTTAGGTTGTTAAGTGAACCCGGCTTTCTCCATGGACTTTGCCAGTCAGAAGGTCACAAAAGGGGATCACGTGACCCCGGGACACTGCAACTGTCATAAATATGAATCCATTGCCAAGCATCTGAATTTTGATCACTTGACCATGGGGATGCTGCAATGGTCGTAAGTTTGAAGAATGGTCATGAGTCACTTTTTTGCAGGGCTGCTGCAGCTTTGAATGGTCACAAAACGAATGGTTGCAATTGGAGAGCTGCCTGTGTCAAGAGTCCGATCCGAGAATTATGGGATCACCGTCTTACGGTGGTTCTCCTCCTTTCTCTCTGACCGGTCGCAGTCTGTGTTGACAGGGGGCAGAAGTCGACCCCGAGGCCCCTTGTATGTGGGGTGCCACAAGGATCGGTCCTCTCGTCCCTTCTGTTCAACATTTATGTGAAGCCACTGGGTGAGATCATCCGTGGTTTCGGGGTGAAGTACCACCAGTATGCTGATGATACTCAGCTGTACATCTCCACCCCGGACCACCCCAATGATGCCCTTGAAGTGATGTCCCGGTGCCTGGAGGCCGTGCGGATCTGGATGGGGAGAAACAGACTCAGGCTCAACCCATCCAAGACCGAGTGGCTGTGGTTTCCGACATCCCGATATAGTCAGTTGGTGCCATCACTGACTATTGGGGGCGAGTCATTGGCCCCCACGGAGAGGGTTCGCAACTTGGGCATCCTCCTGGACTCACAGCTGTCTTTAGAAGAGCACATGACGGCCGTGGCCAGGGGGACTTTTTATCAGGTCCGCCTGATTCGCCAGTTGCGTCCCTTTCTGGATCGGGACTCATTAAATACGGTCACTCATGCTCTCGTTACTTCCCGCTTGGACTACTGCAATGCTCTCTACATGGGGCTCCCCTTGAGGAGCACCCGGAGGCTCCAGCTGGTCCAGAATGCGGCCGCGCGGGTGGTTATGGGAGCGACGTGGCGCTCCCATGTGACCCTCCTCCTGCGCGAGCTGCACTGGCTCCCGGTGGTCTTCCGGGTGCGTTTCAAGGTTTTGGTTACCACCTTTAGAGCGCTCCATGGCATCGGACCGGGGTATCTACGAGACCGCCTTCTGCTACCAATAGCCTCTCACCGACCAGTACGCTCCCATAGAGAGGGCCTCCTCAGGGTGCTGTCGGCCAAACAGTGTCGTCTGGCGGCCCCCAGGGGGAGAGCCTTCTCTGTGGGGGCACCTACCATCTGGAACGAGCTCCCCCCAGAGATACGGAAGATCCCGGATCTGCGCACTTTTCGCTGTGCTCTCAAAACTTTTCTATTTCAGCAAGCTGGCCTGGCCTAACTCCCATCTTTTAAATTTTTAAATTTTTTTAATTCGTGATTTTATAAATTGGGTGTTTTAATCTGTGTTTCGGCTGAAATATTTAATAATTTAATAATTTAATTTAATAATTTTAAGGGATTTTTAAATATTTGTATTATCTGTATTTTATCTTGGCTGTTCACCGCCCTGAGTCCTTCGGGAGTAGGGCGGTATAGAAATTTGATTAATAAATAAATAATAAATAAATAAATGGGATGTTGGATGCGAATGCGGACCTCACCAGGATGACTGCTCCCACCCTGGGATAGGAATCGTGCCCAAGGGAGATGGGAGAAGTTCAGGTCTGCGCAGGAAGCTTGGAAGGAGACCAAGCAGCTGTCTCCGGATGGGATGGGATGAGAAGGGAAGGGAGTCCCAGGACGGCTTCAGAGGAGGCCATGACTCAGCCGCACCTTGGAAGGAAGCAGGCAATGCCAAGTCCTTGGCCAGCCAATGGTAAATAGATGCAACGGGCATTGGAAAATAAACGTGGCCAAGACGGGGGTAATTGCGTCTGACAGGGAAAACAGAGTAAATGGTCGCTAGTTATGCACATATGATGGAACAATTAGAGCGAGTAAATGAATTTGTGTAACATAGTGAAAAGTTTATTAAAGATGGGGAAATAGAGACATTTCGAGATTTCAAATGCTTGGGGGAAAGCAGCAGTCAGTGAATTAATGTCGAAAGAGGCACAAAAAATAGTCCTGACAGAATCTCCTTCTGCCCGCCTTCCTTCCTTCCTTCCTTCCTTCCTTCCTTCCTTCCTTCCTTCCAGACGGGGGTTGGAGCAGGTTAAGAGAAACGGGAAAGGAGGCACTGGAGAAGAGTGAGGGAAGAACAAGCAAGGAGAAGATCAAGAATGAAGGGGGCACTTCAGAGCAGGGCTCTCCAAAACTTGGCAACTTTAAGACTTCAACTCCCAGAATTCCCCAGAATAGCTGGCTTGGGAATTCTGGGAGTTGAAGTCCACAAGTCTTAAAGTTGCCAAGATGGAGAGCCCTGCTCAAGAGCACCGAGAAGGTCTTGTCTCCAAGCGGCCAGTCCTCTGGGGAGAATGCAGGAGGCCGAATCCCAAGACACACAGATGAAAATTGACCTCGGATGGAGGAAATTCTCCAAAGCAAAAGCTGAAAGGCCCTCCAGAGACTGAGAAGAGGGAGCGAGACATCCAGGTAGCTTTAACAATGTCTTCCTGGCTTGAATTCATCTTACATGGATACTACATGGATCTCATCTTTCCTTTTTTAACGGTTTCTTTCTTCTTCTTCTGGTTGTTTGAATCCCTTTCTGTGTTTTCTCCTCCTGTAAAATCACTGATGCATTTTATTGTTGCTGTTGCTTGTTATATAGTTCACAATCAAAACATGCTAAAAAAAAAAAAGAAAGTTCAAAAGGCGATTTATGGAGTAGCGTGTGGGTGTCCTGGAAACAAGGAGAGCAAAGTGGGGGCGGGGGCTCAATTGTTTGGCATTTCGGCTTTTCTATCTTACTATTTCTTACCTGGAAACCGAGCTGAGTGGGGGGGGAGTGATCAGAAAGCAGACCCCCACACACACTCCCTGAGTGTCCTTGGCACTGTCAAAGGATCCAGCCCAGTGGTGGGAGCGGGAGGCAGCCAAGGACTGAACAAAGTCCTGCCGCCCCCCTCACCCCAGGTGGCTGCTGTCCCACTGCCAGGAGCAGCTGGGTGTTGCCCTCCCATCCCAGGAGTGGATGGGCGAAGGGTGGCAGGCAGGGTTGGGTTTGCTGCTCTGGGTTGCCACCCGCCCCTACCATCCCTCGAGGGAGGACCAGGGCATGGGGAGGGGGGACACCCTTGGAGGCAGACCCTTCTGGGGACACATGTTTGGCTGGTGAAGAAGAGCCCTCAGCTCTTGGGGAGGGGGGAAGGTGTGGTTGTCATCGCAGCCAGTGAGACCATCCCTCCTGTGAAGTTCCAGGTCTGGGAGGGCTCTCCCTGAAAGAACACAGAGACACCCCCCCAAAGACCAAGGGTGGGGGGGCATTGGCAGAGCTGTCTCCCCACTGAGAGCTTCAGCAGAAGCCCCAGGAAAGAGCTCAGAAACCCATTGAGGCCCTTCTGGCAGGAGGGGCGTGGGTGAAGGGCAGATGATCCCTTGCCTTGACCTCTGGCCCAAAGGTACTGCCCGGCTAACACCCCCAAGGGCAGCCCAGCAGCCCCACAGCAGGCACAGAAGCAGGCTGGCCAAAGCCACAGAGCCCTGCCCTGCCAGGGTGCTGCCCTTCGTGCTGCAGATCCCCTTAGGGGAAAGGATGAGGGGGGGAAGCTCCACCGCCTCCCCTGCCAGGGGTCGCCTGCAGGCAAGAGGGCAGCTCCACATTGCCCTTCTCTTACAGAGGGTGGGATCACTCACGGGTCACTTTCCCAGTTCTCCAGTGAAGGGAGCCCGTGCCCACATGCTGTGAGGCTGTCTCCCAATGGGGACGTTGTGCTCTTCTGAAAGTGGGCTGAACCTGGGTCCAGAAATGGCTCCCCTAACAGCTGTGGGTGCGGAGGAGGAGCTCCAGACAATGTGGGAGGAGCTTGTGGCCGTCAGCCAGACTGTACCTGGACCCAGGGCAAGCGGCCTTTCGCAAGTGCACCAGAACTGGCTTCAGAAAGAACCCCCAACAGCTTCTATGGATAAAGGAGCACATGGGGGTGCATGGGGGGCGGGTCCCTTCTGCCCCACCCTTGTGGGGGACCGTCAGGCTGATGGACATGCAGACCTGTGGGAGAGAGGGAGGGAAAACCACTTCTGCTAATAGGAAGGCCAAGGGAGCTGTGGGGAAGGCATAATGGGGCTGCCAAAATAAGAAACACAGAGAAGAGCAGCAGCAGCAACCTGCAAATCCCCACGCCCTGGTCACACAGCCAGTGGTATCCGATTCCTGTCCCCCTCCTGTGCAGTGCCAGGTTGGCACATCCCAAATACTAATAAGGACCAGAGCAAGCGGGCAATGCCAGGTGCCTCCCCAGCCGTAGAAGGAACCAGGTAGAAGTGGCCAAGGGCCTCTGCAAGAGAGGGGCTGGGTAATTTGCACCCCCCCAGCAGCTGAGGGAGGAAGGAGACTGATGGTTCTGCCCCAGATGTGCTGCAACCTCTGGCAAACCAGATGGGCTTCTCCACAGCTGGCCGAAGCAGCTGGAGATGCTCCTGCATGGAGAGAAGAACAGAACCCCCCCCGCAGCACACACACCCAGATCCAAATAAAAGGGCGAGGGCTCAATCCCCCAGAAGGGTTCCCAGAAGGGCCACCCTCTCCTCCTGCCCCTTCCCCGGATTCACCATAACTAGCTGACCCCTGCAATGCAAGGAAGCTGCCAGCTGCCCCTCCCGGCCCCTCCCTCAGAGCCAGCCACAAATGCCGCAGCCCCTGAAGCAGCCGTTGCAGCTCCAGGAGACATATGGCGGGGAACTCTGCCAAGGCTCTGGAAGCCCCTCCTGCTGATTGATTGTCACCCCCCTCCACAACACCTTGGCAGTGGCAAGGAGGGGTGGGGGCCTGGCTGGCAGGGCGTGGGGGAGGGAGTGGGAGGGAGGGAGGGATCTGGAGGAGCCAGGAGAAGATGATGCAGCCCCGGGCCTCCTACATGAGCAGGGCCATCCAGCACAAGGCCCCGTAGATGGGGGAGGGCATTGCTTTCCAAGCCCACCCCCCAACCTTCAGGTATGAGTGGATCGGTGCCTTTTGCAGGAAGTTTCAGCTTCCTCCTTTCTGATTCTCAATGTTAGAGCAGCACAGACTCCCCAGCGGATAAACAGACATATAGTCAAGATTATTTCACAGGCTTAGTGGAAGCAGCCATGAAAGGAGGCCAGTATAGTAGGCAGGCTAAATGTCCCTCTTAACTCCTCTGAAGGGGTTTGGTGACCCCAGGAGATGTGGCAAGCAAGCCTTGGAGGCCCCTCACCTCACCTGGGACAGAGGGGGGGCCTCCAAGCACTCCTCCAGGAAGAAATGGCCAGGTCGAGAGTGATGGTCCTGGGTGTACCTGGGTGCTGAGCCCCTGGCCTTCAGAGGTAAGATGCCACTTGGGCTGGGCTGGGAACATGCTGGTAGAGCCCTGGTGGCACAGCCCACAGTCTGGAGTTCGATCCTGACCGGCTCCAGGTTGACTCAGCCTTCCTTCCTTCCAAGGTTGCTCAAATGAGGAGCCAAATGGTTGAAGGCAATTATGATATCTGTAAACCACTTAGAGAGGGCTGCCAAGCACTGGGAAGTGGTATATAAGTCTCATGCCTTTGGTATGGGAGCCTCCACTGCGCCAGTGCAACACTGCAGAAGCTGCTGCTGCCTCTTTCAACAGTCCAGATGCGGCCAGTCATACCAGTTGGGAATTGCCAGTCCTCCCATCTGTAGGATATAAGGGAATTCAAAAATAAAATAGTAACGAAGGGAGTAGTAATAAATGAATAGAAACTTCTTGTTCTATTGTACAATATATGTTATGCCTACAAAAGTATTTTCCATTTAAGCATTTATTTGTTAAGCATTTATAATACATGTACCTCTGTAAAAACATATGTATGAAATCAACTGTATCCTTCCTGCATTAAGATCTAAATATGACTGAGTTTTACAATGTAGTTAGAGTATATGCTTTGTGGAACTTTTCTCCCATGTCTATGGTGCAGATGCTTGGAGAAGGACATGTGGGCATGATCCTGTTCTTTGGCATAGGAGAGGGGCCCTGCTGAGGGTGCACGGAGACATTCCTTAACACTAGAGGGCTGATAGACGTTATGTAATAATGTATTAACAGATAGATACGGATAGGTACGAGAGAAGAGAAAGTAATCTGAGAAAACAAAGAGAGAGATAATGTATTCCTTTGAGGCATCTTGGATTAGCTGAAACCCCGGAGGGCCTGTCCAATAAGTCCAGGGAAATGGGCCGTTGGGATAGGGAACTAGAAAATGTAATGCTTTTGAGATTTTAGGTGTGGCTTCCTGGCTAAAACTGCTCTGTTGAGATCTGCTGGGATATACCCACCCTATTTTGCAAAATAGTTTTTATTATTTTCTTTTAATAAAGTCTGTTTTCATCGACCCATGCTCATTGGTGGAATTCATTTCCAAGACCCCGCAGCAGAGTTTAATGGGAGGTGGTGAGGATGTGAGTTGCGCTATCAGGAGCTGAAGCTGGCACCCACCTAGCTGATGTTGGAACGGCCCCTCGTGCCCTTGCCTGCCCAGCTGCTTTAGCAGAGGGACATATTCAATAGTGCCATGGGGGGGTGGGACGACATCCCAGCCACAAATTTGGAATTGGGATCAAGCCAGATCAAACACACACACACACACACACACACACCATCTTGCAGGGTTCAACTGAGCTTCTTCTGAGCCTCTGGTGCAGGTGAGCATCTTGAATCAGCAGACACCCCCCTCCCCCCCCCGGCCCTGACATAGATGCTTTAGAGCAGTGGGTCTCAACCTTCCTAATGCCGTGACCCTTTAATACAGTTCCTCATGTTGTGGTGACCCCCAACCATAAAATTATTCCTAAGACCATTGAAAATATGTGTTTTCCGATGGTCTTAGGCGACCCCTGTGAAAGGGTCGTTCGACCCCCAAAGGGGTCCCGACCCACAGGTTGAGAACCACTGCTTTAGAGGAAGAGGGAGAGAAGGGCTCAGCCTCTCCTCTCCCCCACTGGAGGGAGCCCCTTCTCTGTCACTCTGTGCCCCCCGCCCCCGTCCAAAAGAAGACAGAGTGCCTTGTGGCAGGCACCACAAGGAAGGAAGAGCCCGAAAGGGGCTGCCTGGAAGGGATTTCCCTGAGCCAGTTCTGCCTGCCCTTCAGAGCTTTGTGTCATGCAGAGGTCCTACCTTGCTGGGTGAGGGCTCTGCACCCCCAACAGCCTGCAGGAGGCTTGCCAGCCGGAGCTTGCACTGGACAGGGAAGCTGGAGCCCCACAGCTGTGCAGCAGGAACATCCCTTTTGGGGCCCCGTCCTGCTTCATGGGGCGAAGGGAGGGGTAGGCTCGGGTGTCCCAGGTGCTGGGAAGCCAAAGGCCACGTGAGGCAGACAGGGGTGGGGGTGGTACCAGCAGCAGAAAGGAAGGGGGGAGATTTTGCTGGAGGAGGCAGGCAGAGTCCCACAGGACAAAGGCAGCCACAGGGGACGGGCTGGGCTGGGAGCTGCCTCAGGGGCTTCTGGGAGGGAAGGGGCTGCACTGCAGGGAGCTGGGCCCTCAAGATGGACAGGAGGTGCAAGACATTCGCCTCGGATGCCCAGGCGCTCTGCAGAGATCTGCATGGCATCCAAGCAGTGTTTCTGTCAGGCTCAGTTTCCTCTCCCGGGCATTTCCAAGTGAAAAGGCGCCCAGGAAGCTCCAGTTAATATGCACCGCAAAGCTGCACACTCTGGTCCCCCCTCCCTCCCACTACACATGCACCCTCCCACTTCACCATGGGAGAAACAATGGGGGAAAGGCAGCCTGGCCCTGCTGCAGGGGAGCCAAGGCCTCCTCCCCACTCGAGAGGAGCCACGCAGGACCCATGGGTGGGGGCCTCCCCGAGACTCCAGCAGCTGGCAGGGAGGGCTCTCCAGAAACAACACCCGGCAGAAGAAGGCTTGTTGTGGAGCTGACCCATTTTTCTGCACAATGCTGGCTAAATTATAAATGTGTTATACACTAACCCAAATGGCTGGCTCTGAGGCACGTACACACACACACATGTAGGCATAGTGTATTCTGAGACTGCAACCACTGGAGTTCTCTCACCCATGGAGTAAAGCTGATGTATGGACACCCCCATGGCAGGAGGGGGACAGCTCTTTCCCTCCAAGCCCCCTTTTCCTGCCTGCCAACAGATGATGCCCTTCTCCTGCCTGCCCCAGAGAAGCTGCCTTCAGCCTGTCCTCCCCCCCCCCCCACAACTCCCAAGACTCCCATCAGCTGGGAGAGGGGTTTACACAAGTTGTGATGCCCATCGGAGAGGGGCCAATCCCAAGAAATTGTGACACACACACCCAACCCGGAAGAATCACCAACCCCAATATGGATGGAAGCCTCACCTGGCTATAGGGAGGGGCAGCCCATTTCCCCCTGGAAGACCCTCAGGAGGAGCCCCCCACCCCTTTTGAGCTCTCCCATCTCACTCCCAGCTGGTATTTTCACAACCAAGCATGGGAGGTCTGCTTGGAAGCATATAGAAGATTTTAATTAATCCATCGATCAATTAATCCATCAATAGTGCCGGCCGCTCACCAGCCACTTCAGTTAAAAGGAGAACCCAGCAAGCAGATTTGTAGGCCGGGAAGTGTGTGTGTGTGTGTACACACAGGTGCATAAATGTGATTGCACAGCTACATGCACACCAATCCCGTCATCCTCAGCCTCATCCATCCCCATAATCAGCTGCTGTACATAACCCATCTGTGCAGCTGAAAGGGGGCAGTTGGTGTGGAGTGTGTTGTGGGAACTCAGCCCTTCCTTCCCTCTGTGTGTGTTGTGACCCTGGCTGTCACACTGTGCCGTTACGCAACCCAGCCCTTGTGCCTGGCTCTTCTGGGTTAAGGGCTCCATGTGCTGCGTGAACCCAGCCCAAGGACAGCCGGCTGCCCTGCCAGCCAGCCAGTGCACATCGCCCTCAGCCAGAGCGGCTCAGCCTTTTCCCGCTGCTTGCTGGGCCAGGGGCTGCAGCGGCTGCTCGGGGTTTTCATGAACATTCAGGCAGGATGTCTCTCCTGTAGGAAGCTTTATTATAAAAGCCACATTTCACATGTTTTAAAAAGGGTTTTGATACAAAATGAAACAGGACTTCTTAAGTGAAGAGCGATGCACTCTCCAACCCCAGCCCCACCGCTGCCTATTTCTGCTTCCAATCTTGTGGCTTCTACACTCCCCCAGGCTCTCCAAAGGGCAGCCCCTACCTGGCATCTCTGGTGGGGACGGTGACTCCCTCCCAAGAAGCTCCGGCTTCTCCCTGAAGGCAGCCTGGCCCTTCCAAGACAATTTGGGGCAGGATCTGGACCCACCTAGGAGTCCCCAGGGGATCTTCCCCCTTCTCAATTTCCCTCTTCCCAGTTGGGGCCAGGGCTGCCCATCGCCCTGCCCTTCTTGGGCCTTTGAGGGGTGGGGGAACGAAGCCTCACCTCTCCCACCCACTGGGGGCTCCTGGCCTTGCTTCCCCTTGAGACCCACTTCCTGCTTTTTCTTCAAGCCCCATCCCTGCCAGGGTCCCCCCAGTCATCCCCCAGGCTCTCCTCCTCCATGGCTGGGTGAAGGCTGCAAAGGCCCCCTGCCCTCCAGGGCCCAGTCACCTGATCACCCTCTTCCCTGCATCTGAGCCTCCCCTTTTTCCATCAGCCACCACTTTGGACCTGGGGAAGCTTCTCCAAAGGACCGAGATCTTTGTGAACTTCATTCCTTCAAGATCCTCCTCCTTCTCCTGCCCTATAGCGGAGGGAAGAGATGATTCTGGGCTCTCTCTGGCTTCCAAACTCAGCCCTATGGGTCTGGGAGTCCCAGAGCGAGATGGGCGGAGTGGGCGGAGAGGCAAAGGAAGCCCCTTCTGGAGGAACTCCGCAGTCACGGAGGCCTCAATCTGAGTGGAAAGCGGCTGTGACAAAGGGACACCTCCCCGCTGCACTCAATCGCAGCAGCCCCTGAGCGACCGTTTGCTAACAAAACAGATCCTGTTGGCCTCCCTTTCATGTCCACTTCTTGCCTGGAGATATTCTGACTTTGTGGGGGGGAGTGGGACGTGGGGCCAGCATGTGACTTTCCTGGCTGGCATTTGCAGGCATCGACTCCCTCCGAATCCCCCATGGAGCCCTTGGAATTTAGTGCAGGGAGAGTAAGAGAAACAATTATTAAGTTTATATCTGTCACGGTGACACTTAACTTTTATTTTTTCCACCATGAAATGTGTCTGGAAGATTTTCAAAAGAATCAACAGAGCTCTTCAGAGGCTGCAATTTCAACTGTTCATTGCAACCTTTGGGGAAACTGTAATCCTCTCCTCCTTGCAACTTACCCCCCCCAAAGACTGCCCCCCACCACAGATTTTGCCAAAGCAGCTGGCCCTGCCTCTGCCAATTAGCCCAGACCCCAGAGTCTCTGGCACGGAAGGGGCACCCCCTTCACTGGACTGCCGGCAGACAGAGGTTATTGTGGAAGAGAATGGGAATCCCCCGCAATCCACAGGCTGGGACCCAACCCAAGGAAGAGCAACAAAAGCCATCTCTGCAATCAAGCAGAGACAGACCAACCATCAGTCACTGCCCCAAAGTTGGGCTCAGGGGGAGCCGTTTCGCACCCCATGAAATCCACTTTAACCCTGCTGGCCACTTGCTCAGAGCTGCCCCGGAGAAGGTGAGAGCACCAGTTCCGCCGCTGTCCTGCTTGCATTTAGGTAGAGTTCTCCAGCTGCTCATACCAGCATCGCTTGGCAGCCAACCAACCAACCTTCACGCCAAGTGCAAAGGCAGCTCGCTCCGATGATGCAGTCCTGACATTTGGAGTTTGAATGAGAAGCTTTAAAATCCATCCAAGCATTTCAGCCTTCTTGGCACTTCCCTGCCTGCCTCCAGTTCTGGGCATGGGGCCAGGATTCCCAGAAATTGGGCCCAAAGACGTGATGTGGCTGGGAGTCACTACAGAGAACCGGAAGCCAGCTGGGGAATATTGGCCCTTTATTCTTAGCCCTTCAGAGGTCTTCCCAGAACTAAGGCTGGGGGGGGGGGGGGAAGCAGGGTTGCCCATTCTCTTGCACAGCAGAGGCTCAGATGTGGAAGCCCCCACCCCCACCCCACCCCGGCTGCTCTCGGGCCAACTGCTGGGGGAGCCTGCACTCAAGCAACCCAGCAGAGAAGCTCCTTTCCCTCTGCAGTCAGGGAGGAAGATACAGGTCCCTCCCGCCCTTCCCTGCTTCCCTCCCACCTCCAGGTGAAGGAATGTGGGTGGCACTCAGCATCCTGTCCTGGCCCAAGAACCAAGAATGACACTTTCAGAGTCGTTTCCTTTGCTGTTCACCTACAGACAGCATCTTGCCAGACTAAAACAACTATCCACATACCTCCAGATATCCTCTGGGCTTATCCTCCTCCTGTCTCTTTGCCCTCTGGAAAGCAGCCCCTCCCTCCTAGAAACCCAGGCGGTGTTCCACCACAGATCGTGAAACCAGGAGTCCGACATAAGCCTTTGAGCTGAGGTAGCCAGGGTTACCCCGGGGAATGAGGACCTGGGCTATGGGAGGGGCTGCCACATAGCCTCTTCCTACTGGCAGTGACCATGGCAAGAGAGTTCGGAGTGACCTCAGAGGTCATCCAGTATGAGCTCTTCTTGGGTGAAGCACTTTGAGCAATGGCCATCAGCTTTCTCCTTCAAGGCGGGAGCAGCTTAACGGGGCAGATTGTTCCACCAGCTCACATGTTCCTCACAAAGTCTTGCCTGAACCTTCTCCATCATCATCATCATCATCATCCCTCCTCTGAAGTTGCTTCAATTTGTGACTGGATTGAAGATGTCCAGAAATGGACTCAGGACTCCAAATGGGGTCTGGTCAGAGTAGAGGGGAATTATTGCTTTCTGGGACATGGACTTTATGCACCGGCATTTCACCCAAGATAGCACTGACCTTTGGGGCAGCCGCCTCCCACCTGTGCTCAAGGAGGACACCCAAGAACCTCGGCCTCTACCTGAGCCCACCTTCATTTGGCACCAGCGGCCACTTTTAGGCAGCCCTGGGGAGCGGGCGTTGCAATAGCCGCCTCAAGAGTTGCTGGGAGGCGGCGGTGGGCTCTTTGAAGAGGGCTGTCGGTCCCGTCCTCCGCCCGGGGGTCTTTTCTCCAGGCTAAAGCCGCCCAGAGCCTATCCTGGCCCCTGCACAGGCGCCGATTCCAAATGCCCGACCTTCCCTCTTGCCCTTGGAAGCCGACCGACCGACCGCTCGGAATTCCGCCCTGAAGCCCGGAGCCCAGAAGAGCCCAGCTCCTCCTTTCTCCCCCGTTTCGCTGGGAAGCCCTTCCACTTCCACTGATCGCCCCGTTTCCGGGACCTTCGCTGGGCGCCCCTCTGCCCCCCTTTGCCCAGGCCAGGAATGCGTGACCCGCCCCAGAAGACCCCCCAGGGAGGGAAAGCGCCTCCTGCCGGCTGCCAAGGGGCGTCGGGTAGAAGCAGCTGGCCGAGGCGAGCGGCGGGGAGAAGGCGGCGTCTCGGCTTCAGCCCTCGGGCCGCGTCCGGTCGGGGCGGCGGCTTCGGCTTCCCGGCAGCGCCTGACTTACCTTTCCTCGTGGTCTCCGACCCGCTGGGTCCTCAGCTTCCGAAACCTGCCCAGCCCCGCCCCGCCCCCGCGGCAAAGCCTTCCAATTGGTGGGCAGGAGAAAGGGGCGGGGACAGCCGACGCCCTCTTTTTCCCCGCCCCTCCCCTCCCCTCCCCTCCCCGCGGCAGGCACGTGGCCCGAGAAAGCCTGAAAGGCAGGAAAAAGGCGGCGGCCGCTGAAGTGGGCGACGTCAGTGAGCGAGACTCTCAAATTATACCGTACATCAAAGACTCAAATGTGCCTCTAATTCAAGGCTTTCATTAATGCTCGGAGGGGGCTTTGAGTCACTATATTTAGCTGATTTAGTGGATTGGCGGCTTTGCTCGTTGCGTCCCGTTTGCCTGCTCTCCCGGGTCCTCAGCCGGGAAAGGTCGCCCCTTCCTCTCCAGAGCTCGGCCAGGTTCTGCGGCAGGGTTCACACGGCACGCTTAACCCACCCACTAGGCAGCGATAATAGAATAGGAGGTTGGAAGGGGACCTTGGAGAACTTCTAGTCCAACCCTCTGTCCAGGACTGGGCTCCTCCTCTTCTCTTGTGTACGTGCCTTTGAGTCAGTATTGGCTGCTGGGCAGTTCATGAACTAGTCCCTGCAGTTTTCTTGGCAAGATTTTGGAAGTGTTCTGTCCTTTTCTTCTTCTCCCTAGGCTGATCGAGAGGGACTGGCCCAGTATCACCCAGCTGGCTTCATACTTATACCTAAGGTGGGACTAAAACTCCCAGTCTCTGCCTTTACCAGGACACTACTACCCTCTCCTCATGCCATCCTATGCAGATGGCTGTCGACCTCCTCTTTAAAACCTCCAGTGGTGCAGCGTTCCCCACTTCCCCCCAGGAGGCAGGTTGCTCCACTGCCTCAAGCTTCCCATTGCCTCCTGGTTGCAAATTTTGCGCTCTCTCTGTTGAGCTTCCACCCATTGCTACTTGTCTTATCTTGGGAGCCTGCTGGATAAAGCCACTTCTCCTCCTCTTGGGAACAGACTTCTGTCTCCACTCAGTTTTCTCTTCTTTCGAATTTTCACAAGATTTAATCCCCCCTCCCCATCTTATTTCTCTCCTCTGCATCCTTTCAAATTCATCAGCACCCCCCTTGCACTGTGGCTGCCCTGGAAAACGCTGAAGGAAGGAGCTCAAGGCTGAGAGAAGACAAGGCAGGAATTCCTGGGGAGCTGAAGGACTGGCCAGCTGGGTGGCCATTGTCAACATAGCTGGGGTCCTTTCCATTATGGGGGCTTCCAGGAGGGAGCCGACTGGGAAGGGTGGAGCGTGGAAACCATCAGTTGAGCAGGAGTGAAGCAATAGAAATAACACTTATATATCGCTTCACAGGGCTTTCCAGCCCTCTCTAAGCGGTTTACAGAGTCAGCATATATTGCCCCCATAATATGGGTCCTCATTTTACTGACCTCGGAAGGATGGAAGGCTGAGTCAACCTTGAGCCTGGTGAGGATCGAACTGCTGGCAGTGAACAGAGTTAGCCTGCAATACTGCACTCTAACCACTGCGCCACCAGGGCTCAGAAGGCTGGGGGTTCTCTGCTGGTCTTTCCTCGGCTGCCCTCCATCTCTGCTCCAGCAGCTGGGGAGGGGGGGCTTCCAGGCTGGGCCTTGGAAGGCATGGGGGGTGGCTTGTCTGGGCAGGGAGGGTCACCGTGGGTCTGATGGGATTCGGCAAAGAGTTGACCTGCCCACAAGGGGGGGAGTTGTGCAGCCTACGTTTTCCTTCTTAGCTCTGTTTTCCCCTTTGTGATGGCATCCAGAAGTGGGCAGAGTATCCGCAGTGCGCCATAGAGCACAGCTGTCCCTTCCTGTAATTTTGACATGGCATGGTTAGCATTGGCTCTTTGGTTGCAGCTTCATCCTCCCCCCAAGTACAGATCTACCCAAGTTCAGAGCACGTCCAGATCCTCCCCCCAGAAGAAATGCTGAGCCAGGTGCCGTCAGACTCGCACCCATCAGCCGCTGTTTCCTGCCTAGCATAGAACTTTATTAATTATTTTTGACATTGAACCGCATTTTGTTGGGACCGATGCTCTAAGCCAAACCTTGAGCTTCTCTTCCGAGCAACTGCACAGACACCCTCCACACACCCAGCTTGTGTCATCTGAAAATCCCCCGGGAACCCCTCATTGATTAAAAGGTTGAAGAGCCCCAGGGCCAAGACCAAGCCCCCGGGGGACCCTCCGCCTGCCTCACCCATGTACTGCAAATGCATTGACACAGCTGTTCAACCACCTGCAAAGCCATCTTGCAGCAGGACCACCCACCCAGGCAGCTTCTCACCAAGGACTCCACCGCAACGGGTGCCTTATCCAAGTCTCTGTATAGATGATGTTCAGAGCATTCCCTTGGCTTACTAATTCACTCGCTGTCAAACTATCAAGATCAGTCCAGCATGACTTGTTTTTAAGAAATCCATGCTGGCTTCCACTAATTACTGCCTTCTCCATATCTTTGTAAACCCATTGCATGAGGGTATTTTCAAGGATCTCTGAGGTACTTTTCTAAGACTTCCCCAAATGCAACAATTAGAAGGGACCTTGGAGATCTCCTAGTCCAACCCCTTGCCCAACCAGGACACCCTATAGCATTCCAGACCAATGGCTGTCCAGTCTCTTCTTAAAAGCCTCCAGTGATGGGAGCAACCACAACTTCTGGAGGCAAGCCGTTCCACTGGTTGATTGTTAGGAAAGTTCTCTTTAGTTCTAGGGTCTTAAACATGACGGGGGTTCCATTTGGGGTATTTTGGAGGGGTTGTGTGAACACTGTCACTCAGTGGAATTTTACAAGCCAGAGAATTACAGACTTCTTGAGTTGGAAGGGACTCCAGAGATCTTCCTCCTGCTGTCCACAAAGCCTTCGCATCTGAGCTGGAGAAGCACCTTCTCAAATTAGCACCTTTCATTCAGAGGCATCAGCTTTCATGGGTCTCCTCTGCAGGCCAACGGGGAATTTAAATGGGGGGGGAGGCTTGGAGGGGGGAGGGGAAGAGAAGGTGGCTGTGTAGACGCAGAGGACGTGTGTGTGTGTGTGTGTGTGTGTGTGCGCAACAGATTGTCAGCACCTTCCCAATTGAGAGCTGTGATGCATTAAGACCCCGTTGTGTTGCCTGAGGCCTCCTGAGATGGCCTGAAACCTCAAGCTGGGTGCAGGCTCAGCGTCCTCCCCTGGACGGTCCACTTAAAAGGCCTTTTTTTCCAAGGGAGGCATTTTTGAGCTCTCGATCTATAAAAGTGTTCTGGAGGCAGAAATACCCTGACAGTTTGGAGTGTCAATGTTCTTGTTTGGAGCCTGGATGCCAAGCGTGCTGCATGCCCACACAGGTGCCCCGTTTGTCCCATGGGAGAATCACACCGGAGGAGAAGAATGCCACACACACCTCTAGTTGTGTGTGTGGGTGTGAAGGTGCTACTGAAGCGGACACGGGGGCAAAGGAGACAACTGGCTTTGCGCAGGTTCTGCTTCCACCCTGGCCTGGTTGTCCTTGTGTCAGTCGGGAGGATCTGCTGCAGTTGTGTGGCTGCCTGAATGCAAGCCTGGGACACGGGGACACGGACCGCCCCCCCCCCGGTGCAGGGTGGCTGCCCAGAATGGGCTGCGTCTCATTACCAGCGCAGTTGAGTGGTTTGAGCTGTAAGTGACACACGGTGGTGTGTGCCCCGTTCTGAGGTCGGCCTTCAGTAAGTCATCTCCGGCCATTGAGCTGGCCCTCTCGGTTTGTCCTTCGGTCGTGCTGGGTGGGCAGTTCAGCCGCTGCCCATCCACTCTAATTCCATCAGTCCGGCCTCTCGGTCAAGTGGGTCAGAATCACAAGAGGGGCAGCCCAGGGCCTGCCTTCCCCAGCATCAACTCCATTTAAAGCTTGAGTTCACCCACTCTGTGCAACCCAGGAAGTGCAGCTCACGGGGGCCTTTCCACAAAATGGGTTGGTCGGTCAGCAGAGCCGCTAACGGCTACCTTAGATTAAGGCGGCTCTCCTGCAGTTTGATCTGATTGCATCTGAGCTGCCAGGAACCAGCACAGAGGAGGAATTTAAAGGGCGAGGGAGACAGTTGGAGGAAATGGCCATGTCTGCCCAGAGATATTGTAAAAATGGCAAAACAAGTCCAAACTCCAGAATGTTCTGACTGGGGCAATATCTGTCAATCACGTGTCAGGAATCGTCACGAAAGGGATCACAAATGAAGGGCCGATATCTCAGAGCTTTCATGTTGATCTGCCGTAAAAGGGACCCTGAAGAACCAGAGAAAATGGAGGAAATGCCAGCCGAGGTCATCTGGGCCCTCTGGGGAGAGTTTAGGATGCGTGTGTGTGTGTGTGTGTGTGTGTGTGTCTGTCTCTGTCTCTCTCTCTGTGTGTGTCTGTTTGTGTGCGTCTTAAAGGGCACCAGAAATAAAGGCAGCAAAGAAAAGATTTTCCCCAGCTTGAAGACAAATGACAGGAGATTTAAGAGAAACAGAAGGAAAAATTCCTGCTCAGTTAAACTTTGGAATGAGAGCCCAATTTGGCTTCTTAGGAAGCTCCCCATATTTCTCTAAACTATGTTGGAGAACATAGGCTGCCTTGGGGCTGGGGAGAGGCCCCTCCCAGGGTGGGAACCAGCCCCCACCCCGATGGAGAGGCCAATTAGTGTCGGTTGCAATTGTCTAGCTGAGCAATCCAGGATGCCTGGAGCTGGCAGGGGGCACGGCTGGCCACCCTCCCTGCAGCTCTTGGGAGGACCTGCATTGCGGGGAGGGGGCTTCTCTCTGATCTCAGCCCCACTCCTCTGGATTGGGCCCCGCCTACTGGCAGGTGGACTCCACTTGCTGCTCAGAAAGCCAGGCCCAGATCCACCCGTGGCATTGTGTGTGTGTTGATTTAGCTCATATCTCAATCTAGTGGCAACATTAAAAACAAGAAACAGTTACACAACGTGGCAACAAAACTGAGGGCCCTAAATAATATAATCCAGTCAAATTCATTTCTCCTTTTTAACCTTCTTTGGATGCCTTAAATATGAAAAGATCAAGGTTTCTTCTGTTCAGTCGGGTCCGAAGAGAGATTCAAATCAGCCCCTTCTGCAAAAGGGGTCTTGTGCAGTGGTGGGATTCAAATAATTTAACAACCAGTTCTCTGCCCCAATGACCAGCTGGGTAGGCGTGGCTCGGTGGTCATGTGACCGTGTGGGCGTGGCTAACTCAACATCATTCACATCAATGGGCGCTTCGCCTTAGCTGTTACAATGTAATAAGGGTTAATGGAGAGGCAGTTTCTGTAAGCAGGGCAATAAAGATTAGGCTAGAAACAACATCAGAATGTTTCCCTCCTGCCTTCCTTACAGGATTAGCCCTGTAAAGTGGAAAAAAACAAAATAAGATTTCTTCCAACAACCGGTTCTCCAAACTGCTTAGAAAGTTAACAACCGGTTCTCCCAAAGAGGTGCAAACTGGCTGAATCCCACCACTAATCTTGTGGGAAGAAGAGATGGGGGGTGGGGAGGAAGGGGGAGCGTCAGCAGCCGAGAAGCCTGCCTGCCCCAGGACATCTGTTTCTTCCCTTCTTGGCCCCAGAAGGCGGCTGGAAGACATCGTGCGCTGAAGGGGGACACAGCAGCGGAGGTCACTCCAGGTTTACTCCGTTTACTGGTTTTTCTGGTTTTATCCAGTGCATTGGATTGTGTAAAAACAACAACACCGGATGGATTCCCCTAGCAATGCAACCTCCCAAATTTAACTAAGGAGACGGCCTCCTCTCAGAGATGGACCCTGGGCCATCACAGGCCATGGCGGGGGGCAGCAGACTTCAGCTATGTGGGCCCTGTCGGACAAAAGACGGACCCTCCTCGTGGAAGGAGCAGCCAGGAATAGCGGCTGGCCAGGACGAAGAGGCCTAAAGGCAGACCATCAGTGTGTGTCTCTCAGTGTGCATGTTGAGTGGACCGGCTGCCAACAGGCTCCCACAGGGCACCACACAGGTAGTCCTCCCTTAGCATCTGCTTTGTTTAGCGACCATTCGCAGCTATGATGGTGATGAAAAGTAATTTTGAAAACAGTCCTCATATTTATGACCTTCATAGGTCTGTAAAACAAAGAAAAGCTGAAGTCAAACCATAAGCACAGTCAGTTTCACTTAGCGACAGCTTCGCTTAGCAACCAAAGAATTATGGCCACTGCATTCCCCAGGAGAAGGGGTCCCCGGCTAGCTGACCCAGGAGGCTGCCATCGGAGGGGACCTGGATCCAAAACTGGCCCGTAGGGGCCAGTCCATGGGCCTCTTGGTGGCCAATCCAGTTTCAATTTAGGCCAGTCAGCCATTTGTCTCATGATGTCATTTGTCTCCCATTTGTCTCGTGATGAAAGAGGCACATGCCCTGAATGGGCAGCCAAGCGCCAGGTGCTCGGACGGTGTCAGCTCCATGCTGCTGCCAAGCCTGGCTCACCAGGGGCTTTTTCCTGTCTGCCACATCTTGTTCTGAGAGGCTGAGCCAGCTGGAGAGATCGGTGGGCACCTGGAGGGGTAGAAAAGAGGAAGAGGAAGGATGGCCTACTTGTGGGGGCGGGGGGGGGAATCGACAATTTAGGTGTCTCTCAGATGACGCAATTAACAGACAGAACAATTAATGCTAAACTCAGCTTGTTTGCAGACAACAAACACAGGGAGATGAAGGCGAACAATGAACAATATTGCTGCAATTAACATTTTCTTCCACTTAACAGCTGTAAAATTAGGCTCTTGTGGAGAAGAAAGGCAGGTCCTGCTGGGCTGCAGCTCCCCCAAACTCAACCTGCCCTGGGGAAGGTGGTCACTTGCTCTCCGGATTTGGTCCCCACCCACCTCGAGGGCACAATTGCCCAGGACTGACCGTGTGTCGGCTGGAAGCCCTCCTTGGGTTTTATCCATGTGGCCCTACGAATATTGCTGCCCACCATCCGGGATGATCAGGAGAGGAGCTTGAACGCCAACCTTGTGAGGAAGCCTTAAAGGAGGCTGAACCTGCCTAAGAAAAGGCAGAGAGGGCTCTGCGAACATCGAAGGACTGTCTTGGGCCAAAGGATGCAGATTCTTCCCTCTGGTGGAATTTGAGAGAAGAAGAACCGGTCAGTCCAAATGAAAAAAAAGAAAAGGGAGACTCGGTGCAGCCTCTGAGGGCAAGAGCTGTCAATCAGTAGCAGCTTCTGCTTGGAATCTGCAAGGATTTCAAACCGGCTGATTTCACTAAATCAGGGATTTATTTGGTCATCTCTGAGCAAGGGGTTGAACATTGCAATCTCTAATCCCTCCCCTCTAGCTCCTGTCCCCAAAGGAGGCTTCCTGGCATGAAAAGGACCAGGCCAGCCTTGCTTTCCAGGGCCCACAAAAGGCCCCCTTGCCTTGCTCAGAGCAGGCAGTGCTTTGGGCCAGAATGAACCATCGGCTGGAAGCTGGAAGCCAAAACTCTCCTTGGAGTTCATACAACCAGCCGGCACTTGGAGACAAGGGCATGTAACATCTTTCAGGTTTGCACTAGTTCTGTTTTTTATTCTGAAACACATACAAACATTATAGAATGGCTCCATCGTAGGTTCAAAGTACCAGTTTTACACTCGGAAATGTTTGGACCTGCCTACCTTCTCCAAACTGGCCAGCACACCGGACTCCTGCCTTGTAGCCTTCAACTTCTGTAAGAAATCTTGGCCTGCCTTTTTCTTGTAAAGCAGACGCCAAGGGATTGCAGTAGTAACACTTGGTTCTTGTCCTCTGTGTTGGCTGCTTCTTCAGGCTGAATCCATGACAGCCTCTCCCTTTGGCGAGGGTAATGTCTGGGGGGGAGGGGCTTGCTCTCTGGCCTCTGCTATCTTTTGTTCTTTGTTCCCAAGACAAGAGAATCCCTGGAGCTCAGCTGTTTGCAGGCGTTTCATGACCCCGCTAGGGAACATTATCAGTGCCTTTGGTGTTTTAGCTCTTCGTTTTTATTCCTGCATTATTCCTCATGTTTTTATTTGTCAACACCCAAAATACTGGCATTTGGGCAGGGAGGGAGGGAGGGAGGGAGGGAGGGTAGGATATAAGGGAATTCAAAAATAAAATAGTAATGAAGGGAATAGTAATAAATGAATAGAAACTTCTTGTTCTATTGTACAATATATGTTATGCCTACAAAAGTATTTTCCATTTAAGCATTTATTTGTTAAGCATTTATAATACATGTACCTCTGTAAAAACATATGTATGAAATCAATTGTATCCTTCCTGCATTAAGATCTAAATATGACTGAGTTTTACAATGTAGTTAGAGTATATGCTTTGTGGAACTTTTCTCCCATGTCTATGGTGCAGATGCTTGGAGAAGGACATGTGGGCATGATCCTGTTCTTTGGCATAGGAGAGGGGCCCTGCTGAGGGTGCACGGAGACATTCCTTAACACTGATAGACTGAGGGCTGATAGACGTTATGTAATAATGTATTAACAGATAGATACGGATAGGTACGAGAGAAGAGAAAGTAATCTGAGAAAACAAAGAGAGAGATAATGTATTCCTTTGAGGCATCTTGGATTAGCTAAAACCCCTGGAGGGCCTGTCCAATAAGTCCAAATGAGGAGGGAAATGGGCGGTCGGGATAGAACTGCATATAATGAATGTTTTTGAAATCTAAGGCTGTGGCTTCCTGGCTCAAACTCCTTTGTTGAGGTCTGCTGGAATACCCACCCTATTTTGCAAAATTGCTTTCTTGTTTATTTTTAAATAAAATCTCTGTGTTTTTACTGACCCAAGTTTGTTTGTTGAAGTCATTTCCAACAGAAGGAAGATTTGATCCTGCACATGACCATGTTTCTTTCTTCTTGCCCCTTCGCAACCATGGCCTGGTAGAGATGGAGAGGGGTGATGCTTGGGAGTGGAGGCCCCTCTGCTTCCCCACCTGCTGGTCCTCCACAGAGGGAGCTGCCGGCTGCTTTGGCTGCTCCTGTTTGCTTCTCTACCCTCCTCCCCAGCCTGTAATGAGCTGCCTGCCGCTGGGTAATGGCAGAGAGGCTGGCATCATCTGTGTGAGCCTGGAGCTGCTGACTAAGGTGGAGCAAAGGGCAGCTAGGGATGGCTCCAGGTGTGTGTGGGGGGGCACTTTCTGAAACCAATCAGGGCAAGTCTCGTATGTGTGCGTTGGAGAGGCATTTATGAATAGCCAAACCCCATGGCTGGAGGAGGGCTGAGCAGTTGCCCCCTCCTCAACTGGGGGGGGGATCACCAAAGGGCCTGTGCCAAAGCAGGGCTCCCTCCATAAGGGGGACATCACAGCAGCTGCAGACCACGGGTCCCCCCCACCGCAAGTGGGGCAATGACAAGGAAGCAGCTGAGCAAGGATTCCTCAGCTGGGCTTCCCTCCCCAGGTGAGAGAAAGGGGGGTCTTGAGGGATTCCTCCTGACTTTCAGGATGTTGCAACATTAGTTACGAAATCGCATAATTTAGCAAGCATCCAACTGGAAAAACCAGCAGCAGAAGAAAACCTTGAATTAAAAATGCATAAGGCGAACAAATTTCAGCATCTCTGACCAGCTCACAAGCCAGCAGCTGCGTCTGCACCACCTGAAAAATAAGGCTTATTTTTAACAAACTATTTAACAAATTATTAGGTATAGTAAACTATTGGATGAAAAGGGTGAACTCAAATTAAAACAGGAATTAGAGGAACAGGGATTTAAGATGGATTGGTTTTCATATATGCAAATATTTTCTAGATATTGAGAAGATTGTAAGCAAGAAGGGTTTTACAAGGCTTTGACTAATTTGGATAAGATTTTAATGGGGGTAGATGATCATATTATTAAAAAGCTGTATGTGTTTTTGTTAGAGTTAAAACTAGAAGAAGAACAAGTTAAAGAATTGATGGTAGCATGGGGGAATAATTTGGTTATGGGATAGATTTAGAAAAATGGCAAAAATTGTGGTCTCATAACTATAAAATGACAATGTCTACAGCGTATAAGATGTTTTACAGGTGGCATTTGTCCCCATCGAGAATCGCCAGAATGTTCCAGAACAAATTGGAGAGGTGTTGGAAATGCTATCAGACCCCAGGATCCTATTACCACATGTGGTGGACATATCTAGAAGCAAGGAGATATTGGACTAAGATACACACGTGGCTGGAAAAAATGACCAAGCGACACATAGACTTTAAACCAGAGATATTTTTTTAGGGATTTTACCAGAAATATATAACAAAGAACTACAGTATTTAATTGTGAATCTTCTAACAGCTGCTAGAATTGTATTTGCTAAAAATTGGAAAGCAGAAATGATACTTACAGATGAAGAAATTATTAGGAAAATGTTGGACTGTGCCGAAATGAGTAAACTGACATTAGAAATAAGAGAGCAGGTAGAAAAACAATATTATTTGATATGGGATTTATTTTATCATTGGCTAGATAATAAAAAATGGTGATATATAAGTAAACGCTGAAATATTTTAAATGATGATACAACCGATATATTTTATATAAAAATAAGTTGTGGCTATGTAGTGATATTGTGAAGAGAGGAGAGGGCACTAGGGATGCAAACCGACCGATGTACTGTCTGTACTTGATTGATTGAATGATGTTTGTATGTTATTTTTCCTTTTTGTTTTAAAATAAAAAAATGATTTGGAAAAAAAAATAAGGCTTATTAATCATTTGCTTGTTTTTTAATTATTTATTAAATTTATTGGCTGACCACCTTACCCCAGGGAGTCTGGGTGGCTTAGTTCCTGAGGATTCTGGGGCATGTTACCACTCAGTGTGGTAACTGGATTAACCTCCTAAGTAACTAGGTTAATAAAGGAGAATATATATAGCTCAGTGTTGAAATGAGGCTTCCTTGATGTTTTCTGAGCTTGGTGGTTTCCTTGCAGACATTTCTTGCTCAGCACTGATGATGTTACCTAGTTGGATAATGAAACATCTGTGAGAAAACAATCAAGCTCAGAGAGCACCAGGGACCCCTCCTAACTAGATTAACCTCATAAGGCCAAGTGGCTGTGGATTTTGAAAGAACATGGGTCCAGATTTTCCATCACTGGTTCTCTGGGGAATTGCACAGTCCCAAAGAGACTTGATGCATAATTTGGGGGTCTCATGGGTGCTGCTGAAAGATCAGGTGGGCAGCCGTGGTTTGGAAAACCTTTGTGTGGGCGCCTCTCATGCACTAATTGCATCAGACAGCACGGCCAAAGCATCAGTCCCCTTGCAACTGCATTCTGTAATGCCTTCCACATTCATTGGCATCCTTCAGTCTCAAGAGACTCTGGTATCGTGCTCTGGAAAGAGGTCCTAAAACAGCATCTAGTGTGACTGAAAAGGCCAATTGGAGAGTGGCAATCAATCCCTTCCATCCTGAGGGCAGATCCATTCTGTCCCCTGCCCAGCCCCCAGATTTCACTGGTTCCGGGACTGCCCCTTTGCCTCAGCCTGCCAAACAAGTGTCTCTTCGAATCGGAGAAGGCCATGCTGCGTCTTTAGCCTCCAAGCTGAACGATCGGAGGTCAAGGTTTCCCAGTTGTTAATGTCCATTCCCAGGGCCTTTAGGTCCCTCTTGCAGATATCCTGGTATCACAGCTGTGGTCTCCCTCTCAGGTGCTTTCCCTGCACTAATTCTCCATACAGGAGATCTTTCGGAATCCTACATCAGCCATTGTCATCTTCCACATTGCAGTCATTGTAATTGCTCTCGAGGGCTACCCATCACTTGCAGCTGGTCAAGCAGGCCATGCTGCAGTTCAGGAGCAGTCCCCCATGTGCCCCTGTGATGCTCACTTCCTTATAAATTAGAAACAAAAAACAGAAAGAAGACTATAACGAAACACAATCACATACATACGACTGAGGTTGATTCAACCCCCATATAGATACAGTTTCTAAATAACTTCACATATCATCATACTACATCTTCAATTTGGTTTTTCATACTGCATCTTGCATTTGTTAATCTTCTTATATCTAATATAACCTTATTTATATTTAAATTGCTATTTACATATCTATGCTACATGCTTCCCTAACATCTCTCCTCATGACATTTTTACTTCTATTCATTGGTACCATTTATCCCAGCTTTGATTGAAAGTTGATTCTTGTCTATCTTTAAGAATATATGTTAGTCTATCACATTCTGCACACCACAAAATTTTGTTGATAATCATCTGATCCAATAGTACTTCTTTCCCTTTCCAAAGTTGCGCATATGCAATTCTAGCCGCAGTGGTAATGTGTATGAAAAGGTACCAGTTTGTTTTCCTTATGCCCCCAGGGTTTATTCCTAGCAAGTAGACCTCTGGTCTCAGTTGAAAGCTGACTCCTGTAATCTCCATGAGCCAAACTTTTATCTTACTCCAATAGTTTTGGGCTTGTAGACATGTCCACCATTGGTGGTAAAATGTACCCCTGGCTGACCCACATTTCCAACATTCTGCTAAAGTTCCAGGGAACATCTTTGCGATTCTTGCTGGTGGTATATGCCATCTATATAACATTTTAAATATATTTTCTTTGAAAGACACTGCCATTGGCATTTTCGCATTCCTATTCCATATTTGTTGCCATCTTTCCAGATGTAATGAATATCCAAAATTCCTCCCCCAGGCTATCATCGAGTCTTTAACTATTTCCTCAGCTACAGATTGGGACAGGAGGAGGTTATATACCTTAGTGATACATTTCTTGTCACCTTCCAGGAGGGCCTTATTGAACTTGTGGTGAAGTAACCCACCCCCCCATTGGTTTTATCTTTTTGGTATCTTGCCTGAATTTGTGCGTATGCCCTCCAGTCCAAATTGATTCCCCGTATTTGTAGTTCCGCTTTATATCTAAGATTTCCCCCATCGTCCAATAATTCCCTGTACATCACAGGTTTATCCAAATTGTATAGAGGGGGTATGTAGTCGCTTCAAGGGTCACAAACCAATATGGAATCTTACTATACATCATTCCTTTGATCTTATTCCATACCTTTATCAGACATCCCCTTACATAATGATTTGTAAAATATTTATGCTGTCCTGCTTTGATTGGCCAGAGAAAATAATGCCACCCCTGCTGTAAATTATACCCTTCAATTTTTAATATACGCTTTCTCTTCAGTATTATCCAATCTTTTACCCAAACCAGGCAAGAAGCTTGATAGTACCACTCCCAGTTGGGGAGCCCCAAGCCTCCCCTTGTTTTATGCTACTGCAACATTTTCCTTTTAATACATGGCTTTTTCCCTTGCCATATGAATTTTCCAATTATCTGATCCATTTTCCTAAAGAAACTTTTCTCTAATCTTGCCGGGGCCATTTGGAAAAGATATATCCATTTTGGCAGCACCTGTGCCTTTATCACTGCCACTCTTCCTAACAGGGATAGCTGTACTTTCCTCCACCAATCTAAATCCTGTTCCATTTGCAAAATGAGTTTATCATAATTATTATTTTTTATCAAGGAGCATTTTGGGGTCAGCCATATGCCCAAGTATTTTATCTTTTTAGCTATTTGTATTCCCATCACATTCTCTATCTCCAATTTTCGTGTCCCCTTAAGGTTTTTAACAAGTAATTTGGTTTTGTCCCTGTTAATTTGTAGACCCGCTACTGCGCCGAATTCCTCAATACTTCTTAACAAATTTGGCCCCGAAGTCATTGGCTCCTCCAATATAAAGACGAGATCGTCTGCAAACGCTTGTATTTTGAACTCCTCTTTCCTAACATTAAGTCCTTTTATTTCTTTGTTTTGTCTGATTTGATTTAGTAAAGATTCCAGAGTCAAAATAAATAATAGCGGGGATAGTGGGCATCCTTGCCTAGTTCCCCTACATATTTGTATCTCCTCTGTTGTTTCACCTTCAATTAACACCCTTGCGTATTGCACCATATAAAGTGCCCGGATAGCTTGTGTAAAACTAGATTCAAAATCCATCTCCTCAATTTGTAATAAAATAAAGTCCCAATTGACTCTATCAAACGCCTTTTGCGCATCGAGGAACATTAGAATCATTTCTTTGTCTGTATATGTTTCATAATATTCCAGTGTATCCATGATGGTTCTAACATTGTCTTGTAAGTATCTATATGGCAAAAAGCCATTTTGATCTTGAGGGATGTATTCGTTTAAAAAAACCTTCAATATTTCTGCTAATATTGATCTAAATATTTTGTAGTCCGAATTTAGTAGGGAGATAGGTCTATAGTTTTTAAACTGTGTTCGATCAGAATCAGATTTGGGAAGCAACGCGATATAAGCTTCCATCCATGACCTGGGAACTATACCTTTAGTTAGTACCTCATTAAATAAATCTTTCACATTTGGCAATACTACATCATATATCTCTTTATATAATTCAATTGGCAATCCATCCGGTCCCGGTGATTTGCCACATTTCTGCTTCTTAATAACAGTTTCAATTTCTCCTTCCCCAATCTCTGAATTAAGAATATCCTTCATATTTTGTGGGATTTTAGCTAATTTCAAGTTTTCAAGGTATGCCCTTACTTACATCTCCTGTATTCCCTCTTTTTGATATAGTTCCTCAAAGAAATTTATAATCACTCTCTTTTTCCCTTCCACATTCCCCACAAGAGTTCCCTCTCCATCTTGTAAGGCGTCAATTCTCTTTGCTTCTGTTTCTTTTCTTAACCTATACGAAAGCCCTTTATCTGCTTTATTAGTGTGTTCAAAAAAATGTTGCCTCCCCCGTTTAAGTTTATTCGCCAATTCTTCTTGGTCCAATAATGATAGTTTATGTTTAAGAAGCTCTTTTTTCTCTTTTTTCTTCTCATTTCTCAGATCTACTTGTAATGCCCTCTCTTCCTTTTCTTTTTTCTTTTTTTTTTTCAACTTTGGAAGTCCCCAAATCATCTTTAATCAATATTTTTCCTAAAGCAGACCATGAAGTGCATTTAAAATATATTGTAACTACTATTTTCTGCAAAGCACCATTGGTTATGTATGTAAGTATTTAATAAAAATGATTACTTCAAAGTCCACTTCAAGTTACATTTTGAAATTTATAGGATACTGAACTTTTGAACTTGAACTTTACATACAAATGATTATTTTTAAGTATATGTACAGCATGCATTCATATATTGCAACAGGTGTAATATCTTAAATATTTGCTTATTTATATATACAGCATATATATATATATAGCATTCGTACATTGCAACCTGTGTAATATTATTTTTTTAATTTTTTATTTGAAAATACAAACTAAACAAAACAAATCACAACAAAACAAAACATACAAAACATGTAAACATATAAACAAAAATTCAAATATATATCAAGTTTATCGCAACTGTACTGTATGTTCTTATTTTGCCCTCTCTTCCCTTTTCTAATTCTTCTAGAATTTTGCCCCTCTTTTCTCTCTCTAATTTCCATTTATGCACCGAAATTTTTATTGAATATCCTCTTATAACCGCTTTCATAGTATCCCATACATTTTGCAGCGAGGTGTCCTCTCACCTATTTTCCTCATAGAAGAGCTTTAATTCTTTTTTCAATCCCGTGACATATTCCTCCTCCCTTGCCAAATCTGTCCTCATTGTCCACCTTCCTCTATACTTTCTTTCTTTCCAACTTACTATCACCGGATTGTGGTCCGCCCATTCATTTGGTCCAATTTCTCCTTCTATAGCCAGTCTTAATATTTCTGGAGTAGCCCAGATCATATTTATCCTGGACCATGTCCTATGTCTAGGGGAAAAATACGTAAATTGGGCCTCACCTGGATTTACAACTCTCCAAATATCTTCCAGACCTAGTTCATCCCAGATCGGATCACATATCAACGGCAGTGTCTTCCTTACCCCTTTCCTGTTCCCCATATCCATCCCACTAACGTAATCGTTAGATTTGTGATGCTCACTTCCTAAGCTGCACTTCCAGCTGTATTTCCAGAGACCATTTATAGACATCCTCATAGTGCTTTACAGCACTCCCAGAGTCAGTGTATTGTCCCCAACAACCTGGGTCCTTGTTTTAACAACCTTGGAAGGATGCAAGGCTAAGTCAACCTTGAGCCGGTCAGGATCGAACTCACGGCAGTGGGCAGAATTAGCCTGCAATGCTGCATTCCAACCAATGCACCACCATGGCCCTTCCTCCCTCCCTCCCTCCCTCCCCACTTAGCAAGAGCATTTAGACATATACCACTCCAGAGTGCTTCACAGTCCTCTCTAAGCAGTTTACAGAGTCAGCCTCTTGCCCCCAACAATCTGGGTCCTCATTTTACTGACCTCGGAAGGATGGAAGGCTGAGTCAACCTTGAGGCAGTCAGGATCAAACTCATGGCTGTGGGCAGAGTCAGCCTGAAATACTGTATTCTAACCATTGCGCCACCAGGATCCATCCATCCTTCCTTCCTTCCTTCCTTCCTTCCTTCCTTCCTTCCTTCCTTCCTTCCTTCCTTCCTTCGCACTTGCAACCTGTTGCTGTTGCTCTTAGCTATGAAACCCTTCCTGGTGCATGCTGAGGCTACTCTTAGGTCCATCTACATGCCTGTCCAGTAAATGCTGACCACTTGCATACTTCAATCCCACCATTCAGGGGTCTCCAAACTTGACAACTTTCAGATTTGTGGGCATCAACTGCCAGAAGCTGCATTCACACAACATGCGGTGCCTGCTCAGCATTAAGTTCTCTTAAGGGTATGTGGAAGTAGTGCAGGAGCTACAGAAAAAGACACCCCAAATTAAGAAAGGGCTATGGCAGCAGGGATGAGTAGTTGCTCCCCCCCCGCCCCCGTTGTATCAACTAATGAAATGTGTCTCCCTCCTGGGGAGGGTTGCTGACTGCAGGGGTGTGTGATTACTGGTCCTGGATCAGAATTCCTGGGAGCTGCATTCTCCTTTCACACACACACACAGGTTCCCCTATGGCGAACCCACCATTCTGAGCAGAGTCCTTGATGTGGATGGTGCAGCCTCTCCTTTTCCTCTAGCAGCCCTGAGGAGCTTCCAGCCTCCACCTTCGTCTGGCCTGGTGTCTCCCTTCCCCCACTTAGGGATGTTCTTCTCTAGGTATCTCTTCAAGAGGTGAAGCCACCTGACCTCGATGGGGGGATCAGAGGAGGCCCCAAGTGGGGAAAATCTGCCTGCCCCCCCCAAGTCCCCTGGAGAGCAGACATTGGTCTCCTCGGAAGGGGAGAGTCGCCTGGTCTTTGGGCTTCTGTGACTGACCAAGGGGATGCTGGCTGTTCTGCTGGAGCTGGAAGTGGCAGCCTGGGTGGACTCAGCTGTGGGGATGCAGGAGGACAGAGAAGGGTTGATGGGAGGTGAGGGAAGAGGCCGTCCTCTCCTCCCCCCCACCCCCCACCCCCCACCCCCCCCGCCTAAAGCCAAGCTCTTTTACAGAGCCCTGGGGCCAGCCAGCCACTGGAACAGCAGGAGTGGACATCTGTATCCCAAGGGCCGGAATGCTGGTGGGCAAACACTTTTGGCCTCCTAAAGCCCTCCTGGGGTCCTTGGAAGAGCCGCCAGTGTGGCCAACACTGAGCAGCTCAGCCTCTGCTTCTAGACTTAGCCTCTCAAGGCTCACCTTTACTGTGGGGCCTTCTGTCGTTTTTCGCCTGCCGGCTGGCTCAGACCCAAAAAGGTGCACAGCCCCCACGGTGCTGCTTGGAGGTCAGTCGGGGGGAGGGGTGGCAGCTGCCTACCCCAGAAGGGTGGAGAAGGGTGACTTCGATGGAGAAGGGGGAGGGGCATCCGGGCAGCCCAGCAGCTACGGGACAGGGCTAGCAGCTTCCAGTCAGGCTTCTGGCGGTCCGCACCCCCACCCCCCAGAGTTATCTCCGCCTGGGTGCTCTCCCTCCTCCGGACCCAGCCCCACCGCTGCTCCTCGACGGCCAAGGGCGACTCTACTGGCCGGTGGCTGCCGGCTGCCTCTCCGGGGCTGACTCGGCGGGTTGCTATTTTTAGCTGCTCCGTGTTTCCAGGGGAAACCTGGTGACGCAGTGACGTCAATGCAGGTCAGGAGCGGACGGGGTGGAAGCGTCGCCGCCGCCGCCCGGCGCCCAGGCGGGGACACCTCTCCGCAGAGACGGCTTCGGCCAGAGGACAAGCGGGGTCGGGCTCCAGCGGGCAGCCCTGCGCTGGCCCAACCTTCCCGGACGGGCTGGAGACATCACCTTGCGCATCCGCCGGTAAGGGCGCAGAGGAGAGAGGTGGGCAGGGTCGCCGTCTCGGGCGCTCCCGTTGGATCCCTCGCCCCGAAGGTAGGTCCCGCGGGGCTCGGGCTGGACTGTCGCTCTGTCCGGAGCAGGGAATCCTCGGGCGCGGCCCAGGCTGCTCACGTTCCCGTCGGGATCCTGTGGGTGACAGCGAATTTGGAGAGCGCAGGAGGGCCGCGAGCGGGGCTGGCGAAGCGCGCTATTCCAGCGGTTCAAGAGGGCTGGACGAGCAACTCCCGGGTGGGGGTGGGGGAACGACTCGCCGGCCGCCGCTCCACGTTTTGTACGCTTGAGGTTCTTTCCGGCTCAGGCAGTCTCCCCTCGATGTCCCCAGTCCAGCCACGCCTCGCGCTCCCCCAGAGAGCCTGTCAACCCTCCACCGATGGTCCTCGCAGATATGGTCGCCCCGCCCGCCTCCTTCCCGAGACTGGGCAGCCCGGACCCTCTGGGCAGGCCCAACCCCGCCCCGCCTACCAGGGCCGTGCCCGGGGCTGCCGGTCATGTCGGGCCAGCAGCAAACGGCGAGCCTCTTTCCGCGGCCGCAGAGTCAGGGAAGGGTCCGCCCGGTCAGTTTCAGCACCGCGGGCGAGGACAGCTCCGCGGCGGCGGCAGGAAGGCGCTTCCCTCGTCGGGCGCGCTCGGCGGTCAGTGGCAGGGAGAGGCGCCCGCGCCGGACACGGGCCTGGCTTCCCCCCCAGGTGGGGCCACGGAAAGTGCCGCTGGACCGACCGGAGGCCTTCGCGCCGCTCCCTCCGCCGGCAAGCAAAGCGGGCGCCGCTCGGGCGGGACTCCGGCAGAAAGAGAGAGGCGACTTGACGCAAAACTCGGGGAAGACGCGTCGCCAACCTGGCTCCGCAAAAGCCACGCTGAACCTCCGGAGAGGCTCCTGCTTTAGGGCCGGGCTGAGAAACCTGCCAGGTAGTAGCGGCCAGGGCCCAGTTTCTACGTGGAGGCTTTTCCTCACCTCGCCCCGCCAGGCCAAGTCACGCAAATGGCCCCTGACCGGCCAGGGTCACTTCGGGCCACTCTGGGAGCGCCGGGGCAATAGGCGAAGGGCAACGGAGGAGCTCCTGAGTTGTGGGGGAAAGCCAAGGGGTGGCCAGCGAGTCCTCCAGGAGCCGCCAATCCAGCCTAGAGGCCATGACAGTAAGCCTTCTGCTAGTCAGCCCTCCTGTGCGCTGCCAAAGGCCTGAAATTCTCGCCTGCAACCCTGCAGACTTAGAGTGGGGTGTCTGCCCTCCCCCCTGAAAAAAGTGCCACCTACCAGCAGGGTGGACTGCAGTCCAGGCAGGCAGAGAAACAGAGTGGGCTTCTGCCAGGGGCATCTTCAGGCATCTCCATAGATGCTGGCTGGAGCCCGAATTGGGAGTTGAGTGAAATGTGATTCCTGCCTACATGGTGGGGTCTTTCTCAGAGGCAGCTGGGTACCCATCCTCTCGTGTGGGAAATCAAACATTTTGCCCAGGTATGCACAGAAAGGGCAGTGGGATGCAGGCGGGGCCTTTAGTGCCACTGCTTGTTCCACCTGGGCCCTTCAGTGAGGCATGGAATGGAATGGCTTCCGCTGGATCTCAAGAGGTCCTTTTGTGACCCTCCCCCCCTTCAGTCGGAGCTGAGTGAGTCATGGTTGTCTTTGCCCATTTTCTCCTCTGGGCTGGACAGCCACAGAAGCCCCTGGGGCAGCTCTTGCAGGGTTTCGTGTTGGGAGGAGGGGAGGGCTGGCTAACCACTCATCTGATTTGTGGAGAACACAAACCACCAGGCATCAGTCCTGCCTCTGCTCAGCTCTTGCTGACCACAGTTATCTCCGCTGAGTTTTCTTTTTCAGCTTTCTTGCAAGAGCAGCTGCAACAGCCTTCAGAGCGAGGTTGATTTCCATTCATAAGTCACAAAGATTGATGTTTCCCAAGCTTTTTTCAAAAGCTCCAAGCAAGCCTCTTGAAGTAATTCGGGTGATAGCAGCTGATTGTGGCAGCTTTTCCATGAATAAACTAAGGAAAGGGACCCGTTCTTCCTTTTCCAGTTGACACGTAAGAATGCAGCAGCATCTCAGATGCTCCTTGCAGCTGAGCCTGATAAGAAGGAGGGATTTGAACCTTTGGTTAAATGCATCCTAGCTGAGCAAATCAAGGCCAGCTGATCTGGCCTCTGGGACCCCCTGACATAGGGCTTATCTAGGGCAGAAGAAGCACCTTTTGCGCCTGAATCTCTAATGTTTCTCAGCATTTGGGTCTATTAGCCAGCCTCTCCTTTGAATGGCCACTTCTCTGTACGTTCTGTCTGTACAGGAAGTATGGCTGGAATGTCAGCCGGGCCAAAGAGATCACCCCTTGGACAGGAAGTCTAGTGGCTGGCCGGAGATCCTCCAGAACGGGCAAGGCCCCGGCTTCCCAGGCAAATATCTTTCATTCCTGACCATTAGAGGCTTCTCTCCAGCACCAAACGGAAGCCATTAATGTTCACCCATTGCATCTGATTGGCAAGCCAGCTTCATAGCCGTGTAATGGTTGCAGTCATGAGGCCACTTGTTATCCTGGGCTCTTTGTTGAAGAACAGCCATGCCCTGCCACGGACACAAAAATGGGTCGCTCTGTGAAAAGGCATTCGGGCTAGTCAGGCCTGATTTATTCTTAGTAAAGCCCTTGCAGCTTCTCCAGAATGCTCTTTTCTAAACACTGGGAAACGTATTGGTTAGTGATCCTCTCTGGAGTATTGATGTGCAGCTGTTACCCAGAGCCTCCTGCTTTCCCCATGTTGACGGAAGGAGAACATCTCTCCTTCGGCCTCCTGGCACTCTGCTGTCCAGGGTTCCTCAGAGATCACCAAAAGGGGAGACTGGGTCCTCCCATTCATCCACGGTAGTCAGAGGAGCCTACTTCTTCCCTAGACTTGTTGAATCTGGTCCTCTCACAATCCAGGGTTCTGCTTCAGCTGCTTTTTCTACAGCATTCCGACTCTGAAGACGGCACACACGTCCCCTCAAAGTTTTCAGTGTTTTTACCTCCCCAGCCACCTCTTCACTGATCCCCTGCTCTCTTCTTCAACCTCTGGAAGGTCACAGAGGGGTTTCTGGGATCCTGCAGTCTTAGATCAGTTGGTTTTATACCCAATAAAGCTTTCCATCACCTCTTTGGAAGTCCTGCAGCCTGACCTAAGGAGGACCCCATGCAGATCTTCGGGCTGCTTGACAGTCTAAAGTAGCTTCTTCAGCCCACATTATTTCCTCTTCTTTGAGTTCCTGCACAAATGCGTCTCAATGCCTGTCTGCAGTTCCTTCACAGAGGAGGCTGCAGCTGAGACAGGTCGCAGTGGTTGCCAGTCTGCTGCGGGTTCACTTCAATGTGCAGGTCATGACCTATCAAGCCCTATAGGGCATGGGGCGGGGTCATTTGAGGGACCACCTCTCCCCACTCACATCTACCCATCTGCTCCAGATCCAGCCTGCTTGGAAGGGCCATTTCATGGGCACCTTTTCCGTCATGCTACACCCCCTCGCAGAACACCCTTCCCCCAGAAGGTGGGGTCATGACCCTGTTGCCCTTTGCACGTTTCTGAACCCCACGTATGGAGACCCAGGTGTGTGGTAGAGCTGTGCGCTGGTTGTGCAGTTGATGGTTGTACTCTTTTTGCCTCATGTGTGCCTTTTTATTGGTGTTGCTAGCAACCCAGCACCATGAATTTGAGTTGGGAACTCATATAAATGGAATAAATGCCCCCGCCTCCCGGTTTGTCTGGCCTGCCCTTTTCAGATCAACCATTGCCACCGTTCCTGACATTCTTCCTGTGTTTATTGCCATTGGCAATAAATCATATTTGCTTCTCTGCCTTTAGACTTCTAAGAAACCTGCTCTTTGTTCCCCATATTCTGCCCCTTTGAACAGAGACCTGTTCCTCCTGACCCTATTCCTTCCTTTAATTTCACACTCATTATTGGAGGCCTCTTCCTCCATGTATTCTGCCCATTCCTGTTCCTGGGACCATGCTGGCCTTTGACCCACACAGGACACAACTCAAAGCCAAATGAATCAGGTGCACTTCCCAAAAACATCCCCTCCTGTCCTTGCCAGGTGCAGCCCCACTTGCCAGGGATCCCTCATCTTGAAAGTGAGCCTCGTGATTGTGCAACCCGACTGTTCCGGTTGGCGCCGTCTGTGTAGCCCGTTGCTCCCTGCAGGGCCACAACTTTTGACAGGAGGAAGGGAAGGTGTCCCTCCCCCATTCCTTCAACTCTTGCCGTGTCTTTGGGGCTACTTCTGGATGTCCCTTATTCCCACATGGGAAGGGATGTTTGTCAGCAGGCGTGACGGACTGCAGAGTGTTTCTGCAATGCCCCAGGAGGCCGCACCCTCTCCTTGGCAGACAGTTGTGCCACCCGCAGCTGCTTCAGACCCTCTGGGGAGGGCTTGGGGGTCATCACCTCTTCAGAGACAGGAATCCTTCTCTTTGCAGAGGCCAAAGGGTCCCTGAGGCTCAGGACAGCGGACTTTTATCCAAGAGAGCACGATGGGGAGGCCCAGTGATTGTTTTCTGAACCTGCAGAGCACAAGGGAAGCTCTTCCATATCTCAGCCCCATCCACTCAACTCTCGGCTCAAGATGCTATTGCCCCTCTACAGATGTGACCTCTGTCCAGCTGAAGAATGTGCCCCCTTCTCTGGTCAGCTCAGGGGGTGGAGGTTCTGTCTCCCCCCCCCAATTGGGACAGCAACCGGGTTGCCTTTGCTGCAGCTGTAAGGAGGATTCCCAGGATGTCCCTCTCAGTCTTCCTGTTCCTTTGAGGGGGGAGGAAGGAAGATTAGGGAAGGAAGGGAGGGAGAGAGGAAAGAAGATTAGAGAAGGGAGGGAGGAAAGAAGGAAGGTTAGGGAAGGGAGGGAGGAAAGAAGGAAGATTAGGGAAGGGAGGGAGGAAGGGAGGGAAGGGAGGGAGGGAGGAAGGGAGGTTAGGGACGGGAGGGAGGAACGGAGGTTGGGGAAGGAAGGGAGGGAGAGAGAGAGGAAAAGGAAGGTTAGGGAAGGGAAGGGAGGCAGGCAGGCAGGAAGGCAGGAAGGAAGGTTAGAGAAAGGAGGGAGGGAGGAAGGGAGGAAGGAAAAAAGGAAGGTTATGGAAGGGAGGGAGGAAGGGAGGGAGGGAGGTTAGGGAAGGGAGGGATAGAAGGGAGGGAGGGAGGAAGGAAGGAAGGTTAGGGAAGGGAGGGAGGGACAAAGGGAGGGAGGAAGGTTAGGGAAGGGAGGGAGGGAGGTTAGCGAAGGGAGGGAGGGAGGGAGAGAGGAAAAGGAAGGTTAGGGAAGGAAGGGAGAGAGGAAGGCAGGAAGGAAGGTTAGAGAAGGGAGGGAGGAAGGGAGGTTAGGGAAGGGAGGGAGGGAGGAAGGAAAGTTAGGGAAGGGAGGTAGGAAAGGAAGGGAGGGAGAGAGGGAGGTTAGGGAAGGAAAGGAGGGAAGGGAGGGAGGAAGGGAGGGAGAGAAGGGAGGGAGGAAGGAAGGAAGGTTAGGAAGGGAGGGAGGGACGAAGGGAGGGAGGAAGGTTAGAGAAGGGAGGAGGAAGGAAGGTTAGGGAAGGATGGGAGGGAGAGGAAGGAAGGAAGGAAGCAAGGAAGCAAGGAAGGAAAGAAAGAAGGAAGGAAGGAAGGAAGGAAGGAAGGAAGGAAGGAAGGAAGGAAGGAAGGAAGGAGTCCTACTTGGCCTCCCTCCAATTCCGGTTTGCTGCCTCAACTTGGCAACCAGTAAGCAATTTCCAGTCAGAGAAAACAGACAATCCCAAATGCACCAGTGATGACAGACTGGTCTGTAATTGCCTGAACGACCCACCTCCTTTGAAGGTAAGGGCAATGTCCTCCTCCCCCCTCTTCTGAGACTTGTGTTATTGAGAAGGATTTCTCTGTTATAATGCACAGAAGTTGGAACATCAGCAAGTTTCTTCGGTATCTAGAAGAGGTTTTTCTGGTTCTGAAATGAAGGAGCTTCTTCCTGTCTGGCCTTTCTCCTTCTTCTTGCTTGGAGGCTGATGATGGTCTCCCTTCATTACCCGTCTGTTTTTTCCTTTCTTCACTGTGGGGTGAATTCTTTTCCTTTCACCTGGAGCATAAAGGCAGCCACCTCTGCCCAGGGGAGCTGCCTGCCTGTGGCTTGGCCATTCCTCCGTGTCAGGCAGGCCCGGCAGGACGGAGAAGAGGCTTCCCTGCCTCCTGCCGTGCAGATCTGGACAAGGGCAAGCAAGCTTCCCTCCCACTCAGATCAGTCCCTTCCTCTTGGGGCTCAACGGATTCAATGCCCCAAATTTCTCCTTGTGAGTTTCCACTTCTCAAACTCTTCTTTTCCTCGTATTCAGCACCTCTTCTGGTTCCTCGGAATATTTCTGCCAATGGGTGTCCAGAATGGGGCAAGCCCTTGAAGTGGGGGGGAGTCAACCCATTCCCCAAAGCACCGGAAGAAGCGACTGGCAAGCAATCAAGGCGAGAACTAAGGAGGAATTTCCTTGCAGTGGGAAAGCTTTTGCCTCCAGATGATGTGACTGCTCCAACCCTGGAAACTTTGAAGAAGAAATTGAGCAACCCCTGCCTGAGCAGGGGGTTGGACTAGAAGACCTCCAAGGTCCCTTCCAACCTTCTATTCTGTAACTCGGCTGTGTTCAGTTTAAAGTAGAATGGGATTTCTTATTTTTTATTTCTCATTATTTGAGATCTACTTCTACTGAGGCAACATGAAATAGCAGTTGCCCTTTGGGCGTGGCTGGCTGGGGATCATTCACGTGGTCAGAAAATAATTTGAGAAGAGGCAAAATTAGCCCACCCCTTAAAAGAAATTAAGCTAATTTGGTCTCTTGTCCCAGCAAAGCTCCCGGAGGAAATTGTGCTTGAAGACCTGGCTGGACTAGGAAGCCATGAGTCCCTGCAAGATCCGCCTCTGAAAAGGGCAAGTTCTGAATTTGGCTGCCCACCTATGAATCAGCTAAGAGGAAAGGAAAGGTCAAAAGCCCAGCAGATGATCAAAGCCCCACCCATTCCAAGGTGGTGCAATGGGATGCATGTTGCCAAACGGCGGGGCTCTGGTCACGGGGGTGGGAGTGAGAGGTGGCGGCTGTGTGTCATACCGTCACCTCATCATCACCTTTGCGAACTTCCCCCCAGTAATTCCTTTGCTGAGGAAGGGGCTGCACAGACTCTCTTTCTCTGCATTCACTTGGCAAACGGTGGTTCTCCTGGCAGCTGCTCAGCGAAGAATGAATTCTTGGGGAGAAGCCTGGGGGCTGCACGGGCAGCAGCGTGTTCTGTGCATGCTGGGATCAACTCCTCTCGGGGGCTCATCTTTGCAGGGCCAGCCGTTCACTTGGGCGGGGTGGGGGGTGGGGTCTCCAAATTAGGCAACGTTAAGACTTGTGGACTTCAACACTGGCCGGCTGGAGAATTCTGGGAGTTGAAGTCTTAAAGTTGCCAAGTTTGGAGAGCCCCGTCTTAGAGGCCGGATCCATCCAGACTCAGAAGAAGTGGCAAAGGAAGAGGGGCCCATGGAGTGCAAAAAGGACAAAGAGTAAACACTCCCCAGCGACTAGCTTGCGTTTTCGGCCCCTCCTTAGCTTTCTCTCGCCCTCAAGGGTGGCTTATAGCACAAGTTCTGATAAAAGGGTTGAGTTGCCGGGAGACTCCCTGGGGATCCTTCAGCGGCAGCGGCAGGGGGTCCCTCCTGAAGCCGACCCCGGGCTGAAGAGGAGCCTCCCTTTAGTCTGGATGAATGGGCAAAAGAAGAGGCTTGCGAGTTTCCTGGCTCTCTTGAGCCGGTCTCGGAATTACAGCCATGCATCAAAATTGAACAGGAAAAAGCCGAATCCATATCCACACATTAAGCACAGCACAATGAGCCAGTTCCATCCATAACAATTAATTCAGTATCATCAACAATAAAATTACTAGTCTGTAACCATAACACGTTGTGCAACAAATATCCATTGTTCAAAGCTACTAAAAATGCAATTAATTTTAATTCATACATAATAAAACAGTTCTACCAATAAATCAAACGGCGGTGGAAAGAGATGGCTGGGGCCTGAGGAGGCGGCTGCTGTTGCACAGCCCCCCTCCCACCCTTCCTGTATTCCATGCACCTCCCCCCAGGTTGCCACGAGCCCACCCCATGCCCCACCTGGGAGAATGAGGGTCCCCAGAGCGCCTCCTTCTATCAAAGCAGATCTGGGAGTGGAGAAGAAACGGGGGTGGGGGGGAGCTGTTCCCGCCAGGCCAGCACATGGATGCCAAGGCTTTCTGCATACCAATCAGGCCCGTTACTCTTTCCTCGCCTGCCAAGCACCACTTGCCCACTGAGTGGCTGTAACCACTCACTTGACAGCCCTTCGGTCGTCCAGTCCTCTGACTCTTCACCAAGCCTGGGAGCCCCAAGTGCCTCATAAGGAAGAGACCAGATGATCCTGGGGTCATTTCTGAGAAGGCCTGGAGCCTGTTACAGTCTCAAGACATGAATCCTTGCCATCCTTCACCAATCTCAGCAGCAGCCTCGAAGCGAAAGGAAGGAGGCTGGTTTGCCTCTGCTTGGCTGTGCCACGTTAGGAGCTCTCACGTCCTCCACAGATGCCTGGTGAGGCTCAACATCACTCACTCCTTGCGTGGCAGGGTCCCCCTGATGCAATCTGGGCTTCATCCTGGGAGCCCTGCCACCCTGTCCTGCTGTGCCCACTTGGCTTTAGTGGTCAAGGCCCTCCCAGGCTCTGCCCAGCCAAAGGACCCATACTTGACCTCCTGGATGAAGGGCCACTGCCTGATGATTTGCACCAGGTCCTGGGTTCAACTGGGGGTCCCATGTGTTTCTCTTTGCCAGAAGCCTATCCAGCCCAAGACCCCTGGTGGTGGTGGTGGTGAGTCTACAACAACTCAGAGGGCAGAGGTCAGAGGTCGACCTCAAGGCACTTGGTTTGTGGGGTGCCACAAGGGTCGGTCCTCTCGCCTCTCCTGTTCAACATTTATGTGAAGCCGCTGGATGAGATCATCCGTGGTTTTGGGATGCAGTGCCATCTGTACGCTGATGACACCCAGCTGTACATCTCCACCCCGGACCACCCCAACGATGCCCTTGATGTGATGTCCCGGTGCCTGGAGGCGGTGCGGGTCTGGATGGGGAGGAACAGGCTCCGACTCAATCCCTCCAAGACTGAGTGGCTGTGGCTGCCGGCGTCCCGATATAGTCAGCTGGTGCCATCGCTGACTATCGGGGGCGAGACATTGGCCCCCACAGAGAGGGCGCGTAACTTGGGTGTCCTCCTGGACGCACGGCTGTCTTTAGAAGAGCATATGACGGCCGTGGCCAGGGGGGCTTTCTATCAGGTTCGCCTGATACGCCAGTTGCGCCCCTTTCTGGATCGGGACTCCCTATGCACGGTCACTCATGCCCTCGTTACTTCCCGCCTCGACTACTGTAATGCTCTCTACATGGGGCTCCCCTTGAGGAGCACTCGGAGGCTCCAACTGGTGCAGAATGGGGCCGCGCGGGTACTTATGGGGGCGACATGGCGCTCCCACGTGACATCTCTCCTGCGCGAGCTGCATTGGCTTCCGGTGGTCTTCCGAGTGCGCTTCAAGGTGTTGGTTCTCATCTTCAAAGCGCTCCATGGCTTAGGACCCAGTTATTTACGAGACCACCTTCTGCCTCCGATAACCTCCCACCGGCCAACACGCTCCCACAGAGAGGGTCTCCTCAGGGTGCCGTCTGTCAGGCAATGTCGGCTGGCGACCCCCCGGGGGAGAGCCTTCTCTGTGGGGGCACCCGCCCTCTGGAATGAGCTACCCCCAGGGATACGACTAATCCCGGACCTCCGGACCTTCCACCGGGCCCTGAAGACTTTTTTATTTCAGCAAGCCGGGCTGGGTTAAAAATTTTTAATTGGGTGAATTTTATGGGTAACGGGGTTTTAAATTGGAGAGGCCTAGGATAATTTAATTTTGTTTTAATGTATTTTAATATTTGTATTGTGTGTTTTTAATTCTGGCTGTTCACCGCCCCGAGTCCTTCGGGAGAGGGGGCGGTATAAAAATTTAATTAATAATAATAATAATAATAATAATAATAATAATAATAATAATAACAACTCACCACAGCCAACTCGCTGCATCCAACTTGCCATGGCCAACACGCCACGGGACAAGAGTTACGCTAATATCAAAAAAATACTGTGACCCTTTTGTTGTTCTTAGTTGCGAAGTCATGTCCGACCCATCGCGACCCCAACGTCCCTCCAGGCCTTCCTGTCCTCTACCATCCTCTGGAGTCCATTTAAGCTCACGCCAACTGCTTCAGTGACTCCATCCAGCCACCTCATTCTCTGCCATCCCCATCTTATTTTGACCTCTATCTTTCCCAGCATGAGGCTCTTCTCCAGTGAGTCCTTCCTTCTCATTAGGTGGCCAAAATATTTGAGTTTTATCTTCAGGATCTGGCCTTCTAAAGAGCAGTCAGGGTTGACCTCCTCTAGGACTGACCAGTTTGATTGCCTTGTAGTCTAAGGGACTCGCAGGAGTTTTCTGCAGCACCACTGTTCAAAGGCCTCCATTCTTTGGTGCTCAGCCTTTCTTATGGTCCAACTTTCACAGCCATCCATTGCAACTGAGAAAACCATAGCCTTGACTATACGCACTTTTGTTGGCAGGGTGATGTCTCTGCTTTTTAGTATGCTGCCTAGATTTGCCATAGCTTTCCTCCCCAGGAGCAAGCATTTTTTAATTTCTTGCCTGCAGTCCCCATCTCTAGTGATCTTGGAGCCCAGAAAAACAAAATCTGTCACTACCTCCATTTCTTCCCCATCTATTTGCCAGGAATTGAGAGAGCTGGATGCCATGATCTTAGTTTTCTTAATGTTGAGTTTCAAGCCAACTTTTTCACTCTCCTTCTTCACCCGCATTAAGAGGCTCTTTAGTTCCTCTTCACTTTTTGCCATTAGAGTGGCATCAGCTGCATATCTGAGATTGTTAATATTTCTCCCGGCAATCTTAATTCCAACTTTTGATTCATCTAGCCCCGCCTTTCTCATGATGTGCTCTGCACATAAGTTAAATAGGCAGGGTGACAGTATACAGCCTTGCCAGACTCCTTTCCCAATTTTGAACCAATCAGTGGTTCCATCTCCAGTTCTCACTGTTGATTCTTGACCCACATATAGGTTTCTCAAGAGACAAATAAAATGGTCTGGTACTCCCATCTCTTTAAGAACTTGCCACAATTTGTTTTAGTCCACACAATCAAAGGCTTTAGGATAGTCAATGAAGCAGAAGTAGATGTTTTTCTGGAACTCCCTAGCTTTCTCCATGATCCAGGGTATGTTGGCAATTTGATCTCTAGTTCCTCTGCCTCTTTGAAATCCTGCCTGTACTTCTGGTAATTTTCTCGATCCACATACTTCTGGAGCCTAGCTTGTAGGATTTTAAGCATAACCTTACTAGCGTGTGAAATGAGTGCAATGGTGCGATAGTTTGAACATTCTTTGGCATTGCCTTTCTTTGGAATTGGAACATAAACTGACCTTTTCCAATCCTGTGGCCACTGTTGAGTTTTCCAAATTTGCTGGCAAATTGAGTGTAGCACTTTTACTGCGTCGTCTTTTAAGATTTTGAATAGCTCAGTTGGAATACTGTCTCCACCACTAGCTTTGTTGTTACTCAGATTTCCTAAGGCCCATTTGATTTCGCATCTCTAGGATGTCTGACTCAAGGTCAGTGGCCACCCCATCGTGGTTATCAAGGATGTTAAGCTCGTTCTTGTATAGTTCTTCTGTGTACTTTTGCCACCTCTTCTTAATCTCTTCTGCCTCTGTTAGGTCCCTGCCATTTTGGATTATCATGCCCATTTTTGCATGAAACGTTCCCTTCATATTGCCAATTTTCTTTTTTTTTTTGTTTTCTTCTATTTCTTTGCACTGTTCATTTAAAAAGATATTCTTATCTCTTCTAGCTATTCTCTGGAATTCTGCATTCAACTGGGTGTATCTTTCTCTTTCTCACTTGCCTTTCACTTCCCTTCTTTCCTCAGCTATTTGCAACGCTTCCTCAGACAACCATTTTGCTTTCTTGTGTTTCTTTTTATCTGGGATGGTTCTAGTTGCTACCTCTTGTTCAATGTTGCGAACCTCCATCCACAGTTCTTCAGGCATTCTGTCTATCAGATCTAATTCCTTAAATCTATTTGTCACCTCTACTGTATATTCATTAGGGATATGATTTAGTTCATACCTGAGTGGCTTAGTGCTTTTCCCTACTTCTTCAATTTAAGTCTAAATTTTGCAATGAGAAGCTCATGATTTGAGCCACAGTCTGCTCCTGGTCTTGTTTTTACTGACTGTATAGAGCTTCTCCATCTTTGGCTGCAGAGCACATAGTGAATCTGATTTCTGTGCTGACCGTCTGATGGTGTCCATGTGTACAGTTGTCTCTTGGGTTGTTGGAAAAGAGTGTTTGCTATGACCATCATATTATCTTGATAGAATTCTATCAGCCTGTGCCCTACTTCATTTTGTACTCCAAGGCCAAACTTGTCTGTTATTCCAGTTATCTTTTGACTTCCTACTTTAGCATTCCAATCCCTCATGATGATAAGGACATCATTTTTTTGGTGTTAATTCTATCAGGTGCTGTAGGGCTTCATAGAACCGGTCAATTTCATCCTCTTCAGCACCAGCGGTTGCGGCATAGACTTGGACTACTGTGATATTGAATGGTTTGCCTTGGATTCGAACTAAGATCATTCTGTCATTTGGGGGATTGTATCCCAGTATTGCTTTTCCTACTCTTTTATTGATTATGAAGGCTACTCCATTTCTTCTGAGGGATTCTTGCCCGCAGTTGTATACCTGATGGTCATCTGAATTAAATTCACTCATTCCTGTTCACTGATTCCTAAGATGTTGATATTCACTCTTGTCATCTCTTGTTTGACCACGTCCAGCTTGCCTTGATTCATGGATCTCACATTCCAGGTTCCTATGGAGAAAAGATCTTTACAGCATCGGACTTTCCTTTCACCAGCAGATGCATCCACAGCTGAGTGTCCTTTCAGCTTTGGCCCAGTCGCTTCACTCTTTCTGGTGCTACTAGTACTAGCCCTCTGCTCTTCCCCAGTAGCATATTGGACACCTTCTGACCTGAGGGGCTCATCTTCCAGTGTCATATCTTTTTTCCTTTTGGTACCGTCCATGGGGTTTTCATGGCAAAGATAGTGGAGTGGGTTGCCATTTCCTTCTCCTGTGGATCACATTTTGTCAGAACTCTCTACTATGACCTGTCCGTCTTGGGTGTCCCTGCATGGCATAGCTCATAGCTTCATTGAGCTATGCAAGCCCCTTCGCCATGACAACGCAGTAATCCATAAAGGGGCCTGTGACCTTTATAGGGCGGTTTATAACATCTATAACATGACAATTAACAGAATAATAGAATTACAGAATAACAGAGTTGAAAAGGACCTTGGAGTCTTCTCACCCAACCCTCTGCTCAAGCAAGAGATCCTTCAGACAAGTGGCTGCCCAGTCTCTTCTCTTCTTCCATCGAATGATGGAGCACCACAACTTCCGGACACAAGCCCATCTACTGATGAATCACTCTGACTGTCAGGAAATATTCATCCACGTCTTCACTATCTGCGAAACGGTGCCTGGACCTCCCAGTCAGCCCAGAAGAAAGTATGGACAAAGGAATCAAAGACCTCTGAGAGGTCCAGCAGGACCAGAACTCCCTCCTTCCACCCTCCCCATCCTCCAGAGTCCTACCCAAGAGCAATCCATGCCGTCTCAGCCCAGACCTGATTCCCAGCTGGAAAAGGCCTGGATAATTTAAATTTTTTTCCTCTTGGTAATAATAGCTGGGACCATGAATGCTCAAGGAGCTATGATGGGCATAGACAGTTATCAGGGTAAGGAAAACCAGAAGCGGCAAGGCATCCACCCTGCAATGCCTGACGTGGGTCCACATGACACCACAGGATGAGGCTGCTGAGCCTTGGCTGCGTGGGGTGTCTTAGCATTGGGCTTCAGCCCATTGCTCGGCTTCACTTGGGACCACAGTGAAGTTGCACCCATAATTGTGAACTTCTCTTTGCTGCCAGCGCCTGAGCCTCTGTAAAGAATTATGCCCGATGATTTATGCTACTTTGCTTTCCACTTGCACCAAAGCAGCAGGAGGTTATCTTAACATCTTTCCAAGCTTCTGAACAATTTGTTGCTGTTCTTCCATCATTGTCGATGGAGATCTCAACGCCATTAGTCACGTTAAAACTAAGCATGGTGTGTCTGAAGGCGATTAGTCAGGCCAATTCAGGCAGGGAACATCTTGGCACTCGTTGGGCAAGCATTGTGGACATTGCAGTTCTTTCACTCTCCAGACTGACACAATCTGTCCTTCCGTTGTGCTTCCACAGTGAGCCTTGCTTCATAAGCTTGGCAGCCCTTGTGGATGAGGCCGGGTCGAGCAATTTTGTCCCAACGGTTGCCAAGTGGTCGTGTCTGTGTCGAGAGGGAGGCCTTGGATGATCTTTGCCATATTTCTTCTGCCCTCCATGGGAGTGTTTTCCAGCCCAGAGTTCCCCAAAAGGAGCCGCCTGGGCACGCATTCGTCCAGTGTACACATGACATGATCTGCCCACCGGCCTGTGCTCTCGTCAGCCGTGTGCGGAGCGATGGGAGACTTGCTCTAGAGAGAACTTCAATGCCTGGTACTTGATCCAGCCATCTGATGCCTAATGTGTCGCAAAGACAATCCAGTGGAAATGGCTGGGCTGTCCTGCATGCCTTCGACAGACAGTTGGTGTTTCACAGACCTGTGGGAGGGAGGGCAGGGAGTCCCACAGCTCTTCAGACCTTCAGTTTTGTTGCTGGGCTGATTGCTGAACGTTCCCACCCAGCCGACTGAAAGCAGAGCTCGCCTTGGCTCTTCTGCCGTCGGCTTCAGGCTCAATGGTCACTGCTCAGGACAGGTGCTGCCAGGGAAGCCGAAGTGGTCCAGACTGAAGTTTCTGCCCTCTGATTGTGATGTTGGGTTCTGTGTCTGGCGCATGAGGAACAGACTGGCTGTTCTGCCCCAGCTCCGGGTTCCCAAGGATTGTGACACAAACCAATGGTCCTTATCAAAGTTATAATGTACCAAGAATAAACAAAGTCCGGCAAAGCCCTGGTTGGCAACCAGCCCAGAAAACAAGATATGATAAGACACTCACTCTCCAAAATGCTCTGTAATAATTACACATTGTTTCCAGCAAGAAATTACTAACTGCGTGCTAACTCCCTTAAATAGTCTAAGGGAGTGGCCAATTATCCTCAAACCTTACTCTCAAGGACACCTCTTCCTCCTGAGTAGTCACTCCTGCTTTTGGCAGTCCTGCGTGCTCGAGCATTGAGGAGAGGCTCCCCCACTTCGCTCTCTCCACTTGAAGGAGCCTCTGGAGGTTCTGAAGGCCCTGGCTGAGTCTCTGCCTCTGGCACCACATCCTCTTCAGCCTCTTCACTGTCCGACGCGAGCGCCGGCTGCGCAGTGACCCCACACCAGCCTCCTCATCGTCGGGATCAGCCACAATCCGTGCAGGCCGCTGGCGGGCCACAACACTGGCCCATGGCTCCAGTCCGTGGGAAGTTGATGGTGAGTCCAAAGTTGTCACACGCCACAGAGAATTTGTCCACACTGACCCACATCTCTGGTTCTGAGACACCTTCAGGGGGGTGATCCCTGGCAAAAGAGAAACATTGGGAAGAGTTTCCTTCCTTTTGACAATAGTTTGAAGCCTTCTTGGGACGAGGAGCTCCCCATCCACCAGACCTTTGGCTGGTACCAGCGTCACTGTCCTAAAAGGCATCATTCTCAACATTGCAATCAACACCACACTGAACAATGTGGGTGCCAGCACACAGCCCTGCTTAACACTCCCGGTCATTGGGAATGCCTCAGAGGATGGTCCCCCTTCTAGTCAATCTGACATGGAACTGGTTTTATCTGGAGGAATTTGACAGGGCAGCCAAACTTTGACATAATCCTCAACAAGCCTTTGGGGTGGGTGGGTGACAGTATTGAAGTTTTTTGTGAGCGCCACAAAGATTGTATAGAGGTCACAGTTCTGCCCCAGAAGCTTCTCCAGAAGTTGGAACATAGCAAAAATCATGTCACTCTGACTCTGACAGCCAGCCAAACTCCAGATGAGTTACCTGGCAATTGAGCAGAACTCTTGCGAGGATCTGTCCTGGGATGCAGAGCAATGAGATTCTTCAGTGGTTGTCACATACTTGTTGACAGGTGTCTATGGAGATTCCTCAGTCATCCAGGTCAAGGTTGTCCCAAAGATGCTTTCTCAAGAGGCGACCAGACTGTCTTTGCTTTTCCTCGAACACATTTCCAGCGTCTTGGATGAGAAGTGAAACATCTTCAAGGAAAAATAGAGAAAATCCAGTCGCTCTTGAGAAAGCACCTTAGGACACACTTGTTGGCAGCCCTTCCTCTTGTAGAAGTATATGATGGATGCGTTGTTCAGTTCCTGAGGAATGGATCCTTGTTTCCAAAAGACTGGAATAACTCAGGGACCACCGATGTTGAAGATCTCTGCAGGTGTCGCGTCTGACCCCGGGGCTCTGCCCTTGGCTAGCTGGCTGGCAGTTTCTGTGTCCAGCTCCTAGAGTGGCTCCCCTGTGGCACTGGTGATGTCAGTATGGGGAATCAGCTCAAGGTTAAGAGAAGGTGGTCAGCTGAGGACAGCTTCAAAGTGTCTCTGCGGGATCTGAGCCAGCTCCCTAATGAGAGTTGTGCCATCTACCCCGGGAGGGGGGAAATCCCTGGTGACTGAGGCCTGCAGAGAGAGTGAAAGGCTTCAAAGAACCGTTTCATGGCACTTATATCAGCATATCTCCACATTTCGCCTGCCTTGGCGCTCAGCCAGGCATCTTGCATTTTTCACAATTTATTCTGGACTCTCCTACGAGCACCGGGAAAGGCGTTTTTCTTGGCAGCTGATGATAAGTCGTTCTGATGGACACGATGAAGACGATGCTTTTCAACAAGTAAAGCCTGTATCTCCTCATCATTCTCATCGAACCAGTCAGGCTGCTTGCGAAGAGGGGGGTGGGGTGGGGGAGGCAGCCTCAGTGCAGATGAATGGGCAGCCTCCCTGAAGCATTTACAGGCATCCTCAGCAAGATGCAGGTCAGCGAGCTCGGCTTCTGGGTCTCCAGACAGGGCTGAAGCTGAGCCGGGTTCTTCAGCCTGGCCATATTAATCCATTCCATAGCCTGGCTTCCTTGTGGAAGCCTCTTGGGTGGGAGGGGGAGCTTCAGTTTGGATCCCAGGAGCCTGGGATCTGTCCAACGGTCCATGACCTGGATTACTCGGTCATCCTGCCTGCAATGACATAGTCTGTAAGATGCCAATGCTTGGATTTGTGAGGCATCCAGGATTGTTATAGGTAGGCAGGCGGAAGGTTGTATTGGTGATGAGGTGGTCGTGTGGTGCGCAGGTCTTTGGTAGGAGTAGGCCACTATGGACCATTATGGCCCCCCTGGCTCTCGCTCTCCCAATGCCTCTTTGCCAGGGTGCAGAATCACACCCGGCTCTGGCATAAGGTCAGGAGTAAAGCGGTGCTGCTCACTTCTGATAGCAAAGCTTCCAGTTCTTCATAGGATCCTAAGGGACCTTGGAGGTCTCCTAGCCAAATCCCCTGCTCAAGCAGGAGACCCCCTACCATTCTGGACAAATGGCTGCCCGGTCTCTTCTTAAAAACCTCCAGTGATGGAGCACCCAGAACTTCATTCCTGTCAGAGTTTAGGAAGCGTGACTGGTATTATGAGATAAACCCAGGAGCAAAGACACAGCCCACAGCACATAGCACACAGAGCCTTTAGATAATTAAGAGTGGTTTATGTACAACTAAATATATACAGACTTATATGTGGTAAATACCTTATTGTACAGCTACTGACACAAAGAGAGCCATGAGATACACGACAAGAGAGAACATGAGAAGGAAAACAATCAACCAATGGAACAGCTTGAGACTTTCAAGAAAAGATTGAACTGCCATTTGTCAGAAATGGTACAGGGTCTCCTGCTTGAGTGGGCGGGGAGGGGGTTGGACTAGATGATCTATAACTGTCCCTTCCAACTCTGTTAAAACGCCCTCTAATGGCTTCCCTTATATAGACAGCTTCTGACCCAGCTTCTTAAAGTGGCAGTAACTCTGCTGCCTCATTCCCAATGCATCAGCTTTCAGTTGCCTCCACTTACAACCTCTCATCAGTTTACAGTTATTAAATCTACATACCCTGACAATTTCACTCCATTGTTCTGTCAGGAAATTCCTCCTTAGTGCTAAGATTTTTTATCTTTATTTTTGCTTTAATTTATATACCGCCCTTCTCCGGAGACTCAGGGCGGCTTACAATGTGTTAAGCAGTAGCCTTCATATTTTTGTATATTTATACAAAGTCATCTTATTGCCCCCACAATCTGGGTCCTCATTTCACGTACCTTTGAAGGGATGGAAGGCTGAGTCAACCTTGAGCCTGGTGAGATTTGAACTTGCAGCAATTGCAAGCAGCAGGTGTTAATAACAGTGCTTTAGTCCACTGTATTACAGGCTCTTGCTTCTCTGCTTGATTAGTTTCCATCCGTTGCTTCTTGTCCTGCCTTCGGGTGCTTTGGAGAATAGCTTGACTCCCTCATCTTTGGAGAAGCCCCTCAAATACTGGAAGACTGCCTTCATGTCTCCCCTGGTCCTTCTTTTCATTAGATGAGACAACATACCCAATTTCTGCAATGTTCTTTGTATGTTTTAGCCTCCAGTCCCAACACAATCGCCATCTTTAAGAGTCTGAAGAATTGAGCAGTCTGAATGGCAGGATTGGAACGATGGGCCAGGCAGGCATGCTCAGGGAGGGGAGCATCTTAGGGAGCAGGACCTGCCTCTGGGGCCCTCCGGGGGTCCCAAACTGGAAATAAACCAGGAATGGGATGCAGCAATCAACAATATTGCGTGGAGAACAAGCCAAACCAAGGATCCTGCAGCCAGGCAGCACCACTTGCATCCATTCTGGGCAGATTCCAGGAAGGACAAGCACCCCAGTTGATTATGTTCTGCCTGGGCCTGAAACAGAAAATCTCTGGAGTTGATGGCGATCCATGGCTTTTTCATCCTTCCTGTATAAAGTCTGTGGCTTCCTCCCCTTTCTCCAGCTTCCAGTCTTTTCTCACCGTTATTACTACCACTGATACTGTAAGCCACTATTTTTAATAGAAGCCATAGTTTACTTAGTACTTAGGAACAGGGTACACACATAAGGAAAATTCAGAATTATAACCCTAAGTTTCTTGCCCTGCTGTTTCTACCCAATAATGATCCAACAGTAGCATCTGGCCGTTTGTCCTAGAGACAAGGGGAAGAAGACGGATGCCCAATAATGCTCCCTCTGTGCCCCTCACGGTGAAGGCTGACGGGGAGACGTTAGAAGCCAGGGCCCCACGCGGGAGAGGAAGCGGAATGCAGAATTGAACCAGGAGCTGAAGGAAGAACAGAATTTCCTGACCTTTTTATTCCTTCTCTTTAACCTGTTCATTGAAGACTCTCCTGGGTCTCTGACCAGCAATTTTCAAGTGCTCCAAATCTGGAGGTGACTACAGCTTAAGAAGAGAATTCCTTCTGATCTCAGGAAGGTTCCCTTTGGATAACAGCAGCCTCCGTGGGTCAGAACAAGAGCTCCCTGCTCCTGCCTGGTGTCTTCCAGCCACATGATGCCCACCTTCAATGCAGGCCTGGCACAGAGGGGCTTCCTGTTCTGACCTCCTGCTCATTCTGGCATGACTGAGGGCATTACTCATATTTGCAAATGAAGAACTCGTCCCAGCATGAACTTCTGCTGAGTCACGTAGTGAACAATATCGGAATATGTTCACAACAATGACTTTCTGCACAGACCTGGAGCTTCTCTCAGATGTTTTCAAGTTCCGCGAGAAATTCGCTAAAGGAATTCAGTCAGAACTGAAGAAGCTCCTTGGATGAGGAGCGAAGCATTTTCAGAGGAAAAAAAGCAAGAAAGAAAGTCCAGTTGCCTTTTGGAAAAGCAGCTTTGGGATAACTGTGTGGCCATGGACATCAAAGGCGAAAGCAGGACTCAGAAATGGAAAGTTCTCCTGCCTGGATCTCGACTAAACTCCATCCGGCTTCTCTGTTCTTCCTGAATTAACAAAAGTGGAGTTAACAACAGCAGCTCAGCTTGTTTAATGAAGAAGGAAGGGGGCCCTGATTACTTCATAATAATAGCATTAATTACTATTGCATTAAGCCGGAGGATCAGTAGCAAAGTAGCTTTTTAAAAAGGGGGGGGAAATCACCACCACCCAGCAGAAGAAAAATCAAACAGCCAAGGCACTGAGCAATCAATTCATAAGTTAATTAGTGCACAAACTGATTAGAAAATCTCTGAGCAAAATAAGAACTGAAACCTCCTGCTGGATTTCATTTATGAAATTCACCAATCAGCACTGAATTTTTAATTCAAATGGGCAGTTGCAAAATTGGTTAACTGTGTTGCATATTAAGTCCTCTTCAAATACTTGCTGAAACCCTAATTATTAGTTCAGTGGAGCCCAAAATGAAATGCCACTTGATTTGGGAAATAAGACACCCATATTTAAGGCTCCATTTGATTTCCTTGCTTCTTCAGTCCTTGGGACTTTTGTCCGCTCAGTGCTTCTCATCTTCCTTAGGCCCCACTCTGTTCTGGCTGAATCACTACAGGTGGTCCTCAATTTACAACAGTTCATTTAGTGATTGTTCAAAGTTACAACAGCACTGGAAAAATCTGAGTTATGACCATTTTTCACAATTACAACCTATATAGCATCCCTATGATCATGTAATCAAAATTCAGAAGCTTGGCAGCTGGTTCATATTGTCAGAGTTTCTTGCAAAATCAAATCCAGAAGCACACACAGATAAACTGATTCAGCAGGATTTATTTAAATAAGAAACTTCTTTATATACAAGAATATATATACAATACCAATAGCAGAGAACAGTTTTCATTTCAGCAGAGCAGAGCAGCAGACAAGTTCAGACTGCTTAGTTTCAGTTTCAATTCTCTGCACAGACTCAGAAACTGCAGATTAAGACATGCCCTGGCTCCAATCTGTCTCAGTTCCCAATTGGCTATTTAGTTGCTATGCCTTCCCATTGGCTGATCTATTCCAGTCCATGAATATTCATACTCTGACACATATTTATTTTAATTTTTTTTATTGAAAAAGTTTTTCAAATACAGATTTTGCCCCCTTTTTCCCCCCTCCTCCCCAACCCCCACTCCCCCTCCCCTCCCCCCATGGCTTCTCCAAAATAAAATCCAAATTGATATCAGATTATATAATACTTTACCATCCTTTTACACCGCCCCCCATATGCTGACCATTTCTTTCTAACATTATTATTATATCCCCCCTATACTATACATTTCAGAGCAACATTCAGCTGTAAAATTATATAATGAATCCTAATTTGGCATTTATTCAACTCATAATCTACCCATTTCCTCCTCCCCCATACATATATCTCTTAATTCAAATCTTTTACGTATATTAATATCTGAACATAACATCCCTTTTCCTAAGCTAAACAATCAGTAACCTAACCTATCTCCACCCACTTTCCTACAGGTCTACCATACATAATATTTTTAATATCTTTGTTCTTCTGCCCACACCACTAAAAGATATTTCCATATATAAATAAAATCCTCAAATGACTTTAAGTTTGTAATCCATATAGTATCTTCTGTAATGTCTTTCAACTAGATTATTAATTCCATCGCCCGTGTTAGGGTAACATCAAGTTCTGCTTCCAACAGTATATTCAGTATCTTCAATTACCATCTGCCCCCATCAATAATAAATGTTTCTGTATATAAAAAACCACCCGAGTGACTTTATATTTATATTCCATATAGTATCTTCTGTAGTGTCTTTTGTCTAGATTATTAATTCCAACCACCACATTAGGGTAACAACCAGATCTTCTGCATGCCCCAATTCCATAGTTCTCTTACCTTATAACTCAACATATATGTAATCCATTTTCCAAAGAGTCCAAAATAGAAAGTTCCAATCCGCTCAATCAAGGGCCATCTTCCACATCCCAAAAACACCAGCACTGCAGAGATCTGTTATTCTTCTCAAAATAGTATAAGTCTATAATTTGCCTCAGTTATATTTTCATGTATCAGCCTTCTATAAATCCCGCTTATTATATTTTATCATCTCTTAAATAACTGGCATTAGTCTGTTGGCTAAAGAAAAAAAAGGGGGGGTTGTTTAGTTTAAAATTTTTTAGTTTTGTAGAACCTGCTTCTTCTTTTCTTAACGTATTGTGATTTAGATCTCCATCCTGGTTGCCTTTCTTCGACTTGTATATCAGCTGATTGAGTTACATGCTGGTCTGTAACTTGATAAGACCTCAAATTGAAATCCAAAGCCGCCTCTCTTATATTTATAGGTGATCCAGCTATAGCCTCTGGAGGAGAATCCAGAAGTGGCTCATCAAAAAGGCCTCTATAATTTGTTGTTTTTCCATTACCGCCATCTCCATCTGCTTAGCCTGAGATTCAATCTCTTGTTCATTTTGCTTTTCTTTATCCCCCTCCTGTGTTCCCAACACTGATGACATATGTGAAGATGTTGGGCCCATTTTAAAAACCTTGTAGTAAAATTCTTCCACTTTTTCAACAGTATTTAGTTGATATCTTTCTCCTTGATATCTCAATATTATACCAACTGGAGCATCCCACCTAAATGGGATGTTTTGTTTCTTTAGCTCAGTCACCAAAAATCCAAAGTCTTTTCTATCTTTTAACATCTTGGACGGCAGCTCTTTATATATCCAAATCTCCTTCCATTCATTTCAAGAGAGGAGTTAAAAGACTTTTGCACAATATCGTTTCTTATTCCTTTATCAGTAAAGTAAATCACCACATCTCTAGGCAACTGCCTTTGCTTTGCCACCCAAGAATTTGCACTGTAGGCCTTATCAATCTTACAGGATACCTCTTCGGGACTAACCTTTAAAATCACAGCCAGAACTTCAGCAGACATCTTTCTCAAGTCTTCTCTGTTATTTTCCTGTATTCCCCTGATTCTGACCGCAAATTCCATGAATCTAAATTGCATCATTGTGACTTCATTTTCAATCCTTTGTTTTATATTATCTGCATTGTAAGTCTTGTGATCAGCTTCCTTTATTTTAGACTCTACTTATGAACTATTTTCTTGAATCATTGTCAAGTCATTTTCAATTCTTTGTATTTTATTATCCAAATTATCAATCTTATAATCAGCTTCCTTCATTTTAGACTCTATTTCTAGATTGATATCTTTATCCATCTTTATAATTATTTCTGAAAGACTTTTCAAAGCTGTTACAATGTATCGTTTCAGGTTATCATACTTTTGTTGTACCAACTCTTTAATTTCCTGTCTAAATTTTTCAAGGTTCTGGTTCACAATCTCATCATGTCTTGCCATCTCCTCCAAAACAAATTCCTTTAGGTCTTTAAAGCCATTCTTCTGCATCTGCAAGCTCAAAACTTGTTCATGTGATTTGTAAATGAGGGAGGCCCCCCCACACAGCTTGGTTGTCTGGCTTTGTCAGTTTTAATGCCATCCTGCCACACAAACAGTTTTTTTTTTCCTTTTAAAGAAAAAGACTTCTCTCCAGACAATATCAATATCAAGTCTCTAAGAAGGAAGAAGCATGAAATAAGAATTTTTCTCTTCACTTCTAGCCAGCGCTATTGTTTCAGATACTTTGTAACGTATTAAACTATTCAAACGGAAGGACTTTCGCTTTCAGCTTTCTTCTCAAGCCTCAGCCAGTCGCCATTTTAAATTTTCTTTTTTCCCCCTTTCACTCTTCTTCACTTTTAAAATCAGTCTTAGGGTTGTTAGAAATACTTGCAATTTAGAATCCCAGATCCGGATTTCATCCTGCTTGTTCAGACGATCTGTTAGTTTTCGTTAGTTGGTTTGGTCCCATCGCCTGGCTCTGCAAAGCGCAGAGTTCTCCCGAAGCCCGGAGCAGTGGCGAGCAAAAATAGGGAGCCTCATCCTGCTTCCTCCCCAAGAGTAAAGAAAGAACTCTGGGGACTTCGCAGAGGCCTCTACCTGCCCTCGCCGGCTCTATCTCACATTTCCTTAAGGAAACAGAGTTTTTCGAGTCGCCTTTCAGCTGTAAAGGCGGCTCTTTACGGGCGACGAGGCTGGTGGTCTCAAAAGACCGTCTAACGGCAACGGAAGCCAAACCGGAAGCCTCTGACACATATTTATGATGGTTGCAGTGTCCTGGGGTCACATGATCCCCTTTTCCAACTATCTGACAAGCAAAGTCACTGGGGAAGCCGATTCACTTAGCAACCCTTTTACTAATTTAACAACTTCCAAGTAAGATGTCCCATGAAATAAAATCCAAGACATCCATTTTCTATTAGAGTCTATTTATTAGGAACATATCAAATTGGCAAGGATGTGGTGCAATTCCGACTCTGACCCGGATCTGGAATTACACCCAATTAAAAAGCAAAAAACAGAAACATCCTTCCTGAGTCACAATCTCCAATCAACCCTTAGGCTATCAGTCCAGTGACTCCAAACTCCACCTTCCTCCAGCTGCAGGCAGGCATCTTCTCTGCTCCCAAGGGAAGGAATCAGTGGTGGGTTCCTCCCGGTTCCGCCCTGTTCCGCTGAGCTGGTAGCGGTGATGATATGATGTCACCAAACCGGTTCTGCCCCCCGCCCCCCCACCCAGCCCACATTATTCTTACCTTTTATTTGGCCCCACCCCCCAATCTATTGCTGCCTCCTGAGTCCCAGCTGATCGGCTAGAAGGAAAAAGCTGTTTAAACTCTTGCCGCGGGGCTTCAAAGGGCCGCCCTACAGCTGATCAGTGTTAAAAGGCAGTGTGGTGGTAGACAGGTGCCTCCAAAAACAAATGAGTAGACCGATGCCTGCAAAAATAAATGGGCAGACCGGTACAGCTCTGCAAGCACTTAAAAGCCTGGTAGACCAGTACCTCTGCTAAATCCTAAAGAATTGTCACATGACCATCAAGTCACACCCACAAAATAAGCCACACCCACAGAACCGGTAGTAAAAAAATTTAGAACCCACCCTGGAAGGAATGCCACCTAGACATAACATTTCCCTTTTATCTATAAGCCCCTCTCAACATTTAGAGAGTGGTGAGAGTGAAGGAACTCAATTCCTTTACTACCCTAACCCTTAATTCCTTTACTACCCTAACCCTAGCCCTAGCCCTAGCCCTAGAAGCTAAGAAAAGAATAGACAATATAAAATGGCTACACATATGTCATTTCAGGGTCGACACAGTGATTCACTTAACAACTGTGGCAAGAAATGTCATAAGATGGGGCAAAACTCACCTAACAAATATTTCACTTTACAGCAATTTAAGAGCACTGGAGGTTTTTAAGAAAAGACTGGACAGCCATCTGTCTGAGATTGTCTACGGCAGGGGTCCTCAAACTACGCCTCGTGGGCCACATACAGCCCTCTGAAGCCATTAATTCGGCCCGCCAAGGACCACAAGGCTGCCCCATCCACATCACCCCACCCACCCGCCAGACCCCACCCTTCGGCCGAGCGCAGGACTTGGCTTTGCGATCCCCACGGGCTGGAACTGGAAGGTAAGGCCAACACTTTTGGCCTGCAGAGTGCTTCTGGAGGCAGGAGAGGTGAAAAATGGGGTGCACTTCCAGTAGCACTCTGCAGGCCAGAAACGGAGCACATGGAGGCTTCCTGTGGTGTCACCACACACCGTTTTTCACCTTCCCTGCCTTCAGAAGATAGAGAGAGAGAGAGGGAAGGAGAGAGAAAGAGACAAGAGATGAGAGAGAGAGAGAGAGACTTGCTGATTGTAAGCTCCTTGGGGCTGAGAATTGCTGCAAAACTGACTTTCCTGAAGTGGACCACTAGACTCCTAAACAACTGAAAAAATGATCTAGTAAAAAGAAAAGTCAAACAAAAACAAATAAAACACCCCCAGGAGCAAAACAAATTAAAGTTTAATTGTGTGCATTGTTTAATGGACTGCTAAAGTAGCCACGCCCACCCAGTCACATGACCACCTAGCTATGCCCACCCAGCTGGTCTGGCCCTCCAACCGTCTGAGGGACCGTCAATTGGCCCCCTATTTAAAAAGTTTGAGGACCCCTGGTCTAGGGTCTCCTGCTTGAGCAGGTGGTTGGACTAGAAGACCTCCAGGGTCCCTTCCATCTCTATTCTGATTGATTTATTTCAGGACAGCTGCACCATTTTCAGATTGAAGAAGATCCGGGTTCCCCGGAATGGGAGGCGAGTGCAGCCCACAGAAGCTGCTCCAACTTGGGGGGGGGGGGGTCTGAGTCTGGCCTCTCTCCTGGGCTGAGCTGAGGGAAGCTGGACAAGGCCAGGGGTCACCGCATCGACTGTGCATTTGAAGCCTCCGGGAGGGCAGTTTGCTGGCTGCTGCTTGACTCTGCAGGCTCCCATGGCTGTCACGGTACGGCAAGGCCAGGCCGGGGATGGGACTCACTCAGGCGCTGACAGCTTGCTTTCGACAACTTGTAGCCGGCACTACGTCGTGTTTCTCCCTGGGGGTCCAGGTGGGGAGGGAGAGCACTAGATTGTCAGTCTGCGGTTGTGACAGAAGCTCAGGAGGCTTCTGACAGCAGCCTCTCTTCAGTTCTTGGGCGCTTCGCAGAGTTGAGCAGGGAAAGCCGTTTTGTGAGAAGTGAGAGGACTCCCGCAGGGTCTGGGGGAGCCACGATTTGGTGCTAAATCAAACGATTAATCTGTGATTATTAGGACATTGAAGATGGCAAAGTCTCCCTCCCACAGCTCGGCCTCAAAAGAGGAATAAATGTCAAAAAGCAGAATTAACAGCCCATTTGCCAAACTGCTGGAGGGAAAGGCAGAGCAGGACCTGCCCTCCAAAGCAAACCGGGAAGAACATCAGCCCAGGGCTGGAGGGCCCTGCCTGGTCCCCTGGGGGCCTGCGGCTGGAAACCAGGCCCAGGAAAGGGGGTTAAGACCTCCAGACTTCTGAGCAGAACCTGTTTCTCTGCTCATGAGTTTGGACAGCCGGCTGTCCCTTCTTTCCCGTCCTCCCTCTAACTCAGACAGAATTCTCGGCTAGGGTCGGCTCAAAGTTGTTTTGCAATTCCACATCCCCACTCAGGCAGTCTGAGAACATCTCCCAGGGTGAGGGCTCTTCTAGCAACTGCAGCATGTCCTAAGATCTCATTGGGTTTTGCCAGTGATGCCTCCCGTAACAGCTGCCTCTCTCTTGCAGGTCATGCGAAGCGAAGGATTGCGAGTCCCCGGCCATTGAGGCCCAAGGACATCAGCCTCAGAGACGGTGAGAACGAGCCTGAGCATCTTCATCGTTTCAGCCACAACCCTTGAGCCCCGTTGCTGGCCACTGATTTGCAGGAGGAGAAAACTGAAGCCTTCAGGACAGGAAGTACAGGTCACTGGGGCTGGAGGAAGAGCCTCAACTGGTAAAGGGTTTTTATAAGCTTCTGACGGACATGAGGCTCATTAGCCACCTGCTGGGTCTGAAGCAAGAAAGCACCACCGTTGGGTTCTGCTGCCGTCTACCTGGACCTCCCATGGAACAGATTGGCCAGACGAAGCCTCTCTGATTAGGCTCAGTAGGAGGCCACCCTGGCCTTCAGGCACCCGTCATGTTCCCCAGGAGACTCGTCCAGCAGGGCAGTTCTGCCCTCCTCTTTCTCTTGTCAATCTTGGCAGGGGACTTTGTAACTTGATAGAGACGTGAAGGGAACACGACACACACACCCCTCTCTGAAGACAGTTTGCATTTCCAAGCAGAGGTGAAGCTTCTCATTTGGAGGCACAGCTGATGAGGAGGGGCAAGAAGCAGATCATGGGCAGGGCAGGCCGCTCCTGACCCCCTCCAGGAAGAGCTGGACCTTCCACAGAGAAGCAACCGTGAAGCCTCTGGGGAGTTGGGAGCAATGAAGGTGAGAGCTCCCAGAGCAAAGGCTCCCCTGCCTCCTCCTTCGCCTGGATGGATTTGGAGACTTTCTCTCTCGGATCTTTTTGCGGTCTGGGCTTGCTGTTCCTCCAATAAGTAGCCAGGAAGCCCTTACCCCAAAAAGTATTTGCGAGGGATCACGTCATCGGACAAGAAGCGCCAGGGGGCTTTGCGGTAGGTCACTCGCCTCAAAGGTCTCGGACGGTAACGCCAGTGCAGGACGGAGGATGCTTCTCTAGAGCACCAGCTGCCCCCGAACAGCCCCCGGCTCCCCAAAGACCAGCGGCTCAAGAGACAAGCAAGCCCCTTTGTCACAGGTGGGACGATGGGCTGCTGCCCAGGGGAAAGAGAGGCTGCTGGGAGGGTGCACTGATGGTGGGGCTGCGGTTGGCGCTTGAGCCCCACTTGGCAGTTTCCATTTATACCAGAATTCAAAAGCTGCAGGTAACATTTGTATCATGTTGGTTTCTGAATGAAATGTACCTCCTTAATCGGGACATTCTTCCCATCCTAAAATAATGTTCTTTGTACAAGAAAAAGCATCGCATGCTTCAGACGGCTGCATCCCTTCCAACCCAAGGCAGAGATGGGGATATGCGCTGCTCAGAGCCATCTGCAGGTGCAGCAGCCCAAAGCCCAGTAAAGAAATGCAGAATAAATAAACAAATAATGTAGCAGTTGGGGGAGATTGCTCATGATGGAGATATGCCTAAAGTTACTTCTATGATTATCATTGCATTTCGTTAGCTTCAGGCTTCCTATTGGGTCCCTCTTTCAAAACTGCACGGGAATAGCTGGGACTGGGGGCGCCACCTCCGCCCTTCCCTGTAACTCCTGGCCTCTCTGGGAAGAACGGAGAGGGAGACTCTGGCGGGCAGTCAGAAAGGCCAAAGAAGGACCCCATAAGCTTTGGCGCAAGCAACCCCAAAATGCGATCAAAGGAGGAATTGTTAAACCTGCAGAGAAGCACCAGCTTCACTGCATTTAAGGAATTTCTGCTGTCTACCATAAGTTCTGGGATACCCAGAGATGTTGATGCATAAGAAGGATTTGCAAGTGGCCAGAGGGCAAGAGGGCAATAGACGGGGCTTACTGGTCCTTGGAACTGGGCAAGCAGCAATAGGCGGGAGGGTTTTGAACCAGAAAGAGGAACTGAGTTGCCAGGTACACACACACACACACACCGGGGGGGGGGGGGCGGTAGAATTCTCTTTAGCTGAGCTTTCCAGTCCCAGAATTCCTGAAAATGCAGCTGAAGCCGACGGTGTGAAGGGGTCCCTCGCTGCCTGTCCGCGTGGGAAAGTGCCCCTGGGCTGCTGAGAAGGGAGGGTGACTCTCCTGCCCCTCCATCCCCAGAGGCCTCCTGGTTTCTCCTGGACAGGTGAGTCCTCCCTACTGCCAGCAGCTGCTTTCTGACGGCTGAGAATAATCGGAGCTGGCATTTTGGAAACAAGCGACTGAAGGGGAGCGAAAGAGTTTCTCACCCTTCAGAAAAGAGGTTGCAGTTGTGCGTGGAAGGTAATGCTTGATAAATGGCCTGGCCAGGAAATTTCAGGCTCGGCTGCTCTCTGGGCAAGAATGCCTTGGATGGGGTGGGGAGAAGCTGGTGGCTGCACAGCCTGCCTCTCCCTCTGCTCAGCTGGGAGCAGCAGGGCCCCAGCCCCGGCATTGCACTCCAGAGCCCATCAGGCACCAGAAAGGCATGGGGGGAGGGGGAAATGACCAACAGGCCAAATTCAGGGATTTTCTGGCCTTCTCCAGAGGAAATTTTCAAGGGCTCCACAGCATCTGCCAGCCCAGCCTTGGTCCACCCACCCACCCAAGGGAGGCCACACTGGAAGAAGGAGAAAGGTTCAATTAAAATGCTGGGAAAGGCCTGGAGGGAGTCTGAGACAGCCCCCCACTGCCCAGGCCTCAGGGATCCTCCCGGACTGGGCAGCTGCAAAGGCCCTTCTCCAATAGGGCACTTGGATGGTGGGGGGAGGGGACAAGGAGGACCTTTTTTCCCTAGGGATGTCCGGGGCTCTTGCCTACCGTCAAGTCAGCCCCTTGGTGTGAGTGCTGCCATCATTGATTTATTGGCCGATTTGTTACAAACAATATTGGAGTCTCATCAGACTCAATGTACGATAGAAAAGATTCAAACTATGCTAGGGAAAACCATTTTACTAATTCAAAACAACCCCCTGTTTAAGGCCAAAATGTAAAAACAAGTCATCCTAAAAACCCACAAGAGTGAACTGACCCTCACTCCATGGCCAAATGCCCCCTGGGACACAGCTTCTGACCTGACCCTCAGGAATGTCATGGGGACAAGACTGAGCTCGGGCAGTGCCTGGTCCATGGGGAGGGAGCTGCCATCAAGAAGGAGATCCTCCAGGCTCCCGCCTCCCCTCTCCAGAAGGCTGCATAGAATGGCAAGCTCTTTGGGGGGAGGTTCCCCTTGGGGAAAAGGGGACAACCCCTGCAGAGCTCTGCAGGCAAAGCACAGAAATGTAGTGGGAGACAAAACGGGGCCTGGATCGTTGAAGCATCTGGGCCAGATGCCGTCCCCGGTGGCCTTCAAGGAGATCGTGCTGCAGTATGCAAGCCCAAAGACCCACTGTGGCCAAAAAGAGCCCCGAGTAGTTCCCAGACGTGGGCAAAGACCCCCATGGCCACAACCTCCATTTACTCTCCTAGTAGGGCTGCCAAGTCATGGAGATGCTTCAGGGGAGTCCAGAGTCGGCACTCTGGAGCTGAAGCTGAAATGGGTTCAAGCTCCATCTTTGCTCTTCTAGTCTCCCAGAGCTTCCAGACTCTGGAACGGGACCCCCGTGGCATCTCCTGCATGGCACAGAGGTGTGAAATGACGTATCACCAACACTCCAGAGCAAGAAGGGAGGCTGGCTGCTTTGCTCCGCTATCAGCTCCAAAAGGAGTGGAGCCATCAGGATGTGGTGCCCGTCCTTGCAGATTGTTCAGGAACGTACCGTGGCCAATTAAAGACCACAAAGAGATCTACTAGGATGAGGAAGGTCACATTCCCATCATCCAAATCTTGAAGAAGGTCATCCACCAGAGTGCCAGGCAGCTTCTGACCAATGGCGAGCCGACACTCTTAAATAACAGAATAGAACAACAGAGTTGGAAGGAACCTTGGAGGTCTTCTAGTCCAACCCCCGTTCTCAGGAAGGAAACCCTATTCCTGTGATGGTGAACCTATGGCACGTGTGCCACAGGTGTCAGCCTTGGAAGCCATATTAGGCCAGAAGCTTCAGTGCTGCCACCTCCTCATGTGTGGGAAAGTAGGAGGGGGGATTTAGGAGAGGGGAATTAGTAGACATAATAGCATTCTTTCCATCGGTTAAGGCAGGGGTGAAATGCTCCCGGTTCAGACCGGCTCGGGCGAGTAGGTAGCGATGGCGGTGGGCAGTTCGGAGAACCGGAAGCAAAAATCCCTGCCCCCACCCCCCATGCCCAGCTGAGCCCCGCGATCATCAGGGGCTTTTTTCTCTTTTAAATGGCTCTGACAAGCCAAGCTCTCACGATCCCAGTGAGTTGCCTGCTAATCAGGCAACTCAGTTTTGGATCGCCAGAGCCATGTAAAAGAAAAAAACTTTTTTCCTTTTAAATGGCTCTGACCTCCCCCTCTCAGCTTGCTTACCTTAGCTGCTGGTCGCAACACCTTGCTGTAATCCCTGCAATCCATTGCATCAGCAAGCAACTGAATCTCCCTGCCTGCAATCAAGCAGGCAGGGAGTTGTGGACTTCAACTCCCAGAATTCCTCAGCCAGCAAAGCAAAGCTGGCTGAGGAATTCTGGGAGTTAAAGTCTACAAGTCTCAAAGTTGCCAAGGTTGGAGACCCCTGTTCTACTAGGTAAGTTTTTTTCCCCTTTGGGAGCTTTAAAAAAATAGTTAATTGGGGGGTTTTTTAGTTGTTCTTTTTTTAGACCTAGCCATTTAAAGTTCAAGAAATTTTAAATTTAGCTGCTTTTATATAAAAATAAAAATAAAATAAAATAAAATAATATTTGTGCAGCTTTCTAAGATTTAGTGTGTTTCTGTAGTGTTTCACTCTAACTACACAAACACACAAAATCTCACAAAGCTGTATGTGGAATTTTGTGTGTGTAAAGTGTGAAAGTTGGTTTTTTGGGCTTTTTGTGGCTGTGTGAGGTTCCTGCTTGTTGCAGGGGCCATTTTGGGTCTAGCACAGCTGCTTTTACATTGTGGTTGAGCCAGTTGTGTTGTGTTGTGTTTTGTAGGTTAAAAAAGGGCAAAGAAGTGACATTGACTTGGCCACGCCCACCTTACCAACAAGCCACGCCCTCCCAGTCACCTTACCAACAAGCCACACCCACTAATTAAGCCACGCCCACAGAACTGGTAGCAAAAAATTTTAGATTTCACCCCTGGGTCAATGTCAGGGTGATCCAGGATCTGGAGGAGGAGGGCCAGGTGCTGGGTTGAGGTGGAACGGACGGTGATTGGAGCATGTGATCGATTGAGGAGAAAGGGGGTGGCTTTGGGAGCTTTGTATAACTGAAGGAAAGCCCGGGCTTTTCAAATTCGGGATTTTCCAGATGTGCCAGTTTACCTATTTCTAGTAAAGAGAACTTTGGAAAATGCCTGCTTCCACGTCTTTACTGGGAGTCGGGGGTTTTCTGGAATGTTGACAACAGGTGGCATGCAGAGCCGTATCTGTGGGCACGCAAGTGTTGCCCTAGCTCAGCTCCAGTGCACATGTGCACGCCGGCCAGCTGATTTTCAGGCCTTCCAGGCCCACCGGAAGTCAGGAAACAGGCTGTTTCCAGCCTCCGAAGGGCTTCCGGGAGGGGGCATTTTTGCCCTCCCCAGGCTCCAAGAAAGGCTCTGGAGCCTGGGGAGGGTGAAAAACGGGCCTACTGGGCCCACCATGCCATCACGTGCCAAAAGCGGGGGGAGGAGGGGGGATGTCACGTGCACATCCCCCGCTTTTGGCACACGATGGCAAAAAGGCTAGCCATCACTGCCCTATTCCATTTCAGATAAGTGGCGGTCCAGTCTCTTCTTCAAAACCTCCTGTATGGGGAGCACCCACAACTTCTGTTCCACGGCAACAAGAGTAGGAGAGAAGGTTAGAAGGGAGGAAGAAGGGAGGCGTGGGGGAAAAGAAGGGAAGGAGAGGAGGAAAGTAGAAGAGTAGATGGAAGAAGGGAGGGAAAGGAAAGAGAGGAGAGGGAGAAGAAGGATTGTGGTAAAAGAAGGGAGATGAAATGGTAGAAGAGCAACCCCAAATATACTTAAATTGTTTAGAATGAAGGTTGTATTAGTATGAAAGTTAAAAGGAAATATGTATGTTAGATAAGAAACTGTACATTTAAGATATGTTTATGAGGGGGGGGGAAATAAAAAAACTTTTTCACAAGAAAAAAACTTCTGTTCCACGGCTTAATTGTTCTCACTGTCAGAAAATTTCTCCTTCATTCCAGGTTGCTTCTCTCCTTGATTAGTTTCCACCCGTTGCTTCTTGTTCTACCCTCAGGTGCTTTGGAGAAGAGCTTGACCCCTCATCTTCTTTGGGGCAGCCCCTCAAATGCTGGAATGCAGTATTTACCCCCTGGTCCTTTTCACTCAGTCCTCCAGTCCCTTCATTCCCTTTGTTGCTCCTCTCTGCACTCCTTTTAGAGTCTCAACACCGTTTTTATATCGTGGCGACCAATTCTCCATAAAGGCCAAGGATCCCCTCCATGCAGGCTGCTGCCCACTTGAAGCTCTGCTACGCCCACTAGGCAGAAGAGGAAGACTCCAAGAGGCCCCCTCCCTCCCTCCCTCCCTCCCTCCCGTCTCAGCTGCCTGAAGGAGCCGGGCAGGGCCTGCAGGCGGGAGACCTCCGCTGTGGAGAAGCCTCAACAACCACAGCTGCAACAACGGCCGGGTCGCTTTGCGAGACATTGCCGGCCACCTCATTAGATTTGGTCCAAGCCCCCTTGAGCTCAGGGTGAATCTGAGCAATTTTATCTGCGAAACGTCAAGCGCCACGTGTCACATGGCCTGCAGGAGATTCATCCCGTCTGCTTTTCTCCAAGAGCAGCCCGGCATTAATCCTCCCTTTCAGCTCTAATGGCTCGAAGCAGCCGGGAAACGCCAGGGAAAGATGCGGCTGCTAAGCCTTGCGCCAAGCGGGGTGGGCTCCAAAGAGCCCCACAGCTCTGGGGGAGGCACATCCTGGAGTCCTGCTGAAGCAGAAGAGGCTGACGACGACTCCTCTCGTCTTGCCCTGGTGAAAGCCTGGATGCCCGCTTAGTTCAGGATGTGGCTGAACCGGAAGACCACCAATGCGCACCTTCTTCCCTAAATAAAAGGAGGGGCTGCACTACCTTGTCTGGATACCTGTGGAGATTCTCAGCCATCCAGCTGACTGTTTGAAAAAAGCAGCTTTGGGACCCCCTGATTTGGAGAAAACTGGCCTCAAAAGTAGCAGCTGGTATGAAAAGTGCTCCAGGTCAAAGGTTGGCAGACCCCACCTTGTGTAAGGGGTGGCAAAGCAGAGTAACAGAGGTTGGATCACAACCATGGATTTCCACTTCTCTCTGCTCCTTCGCAGAGGTCAGCATTGGGCAGTGGCCGGGAGGGGGTGCCGTGGAGGGGGCTGTATGAGAAGGCCCTGCGTGCACCACCTGGGCAGGTGTGAGGATGGCAGCCATCACGTGAACTTTACATTCAGGGGTGGGCAGTTTAGTGTCCTCCCAAAATGTGGGGCTCTCCTTATTAGAGTAGCAAGAGGCTTCTTCCAACTGGCACAGCATTTCCTTCTCTTGGGCCTCAGCCTGGCTGAAACCAAAATTATGCAGAGCCCCCCTCTTCCTTCAAAGCCCCCCCCCCCGCCATGCAAGAGATGACTCAGCATCTGGTGAATGCTCATGGATCTCTGGCTCTGGGGTCACATCCTGCAACAGGGAGGGGCTCCAGTGAGAACAGTTGAGCCTTTGCCAACTGGTGAGAGGCACCAACATTGGCTGCCCCTCTTCGATCCAGTTAACCTCAGCCAGAAGCCAAGAGAATAGAAGCAGGCAACCATGTTGGCTTGGAGCCCGAAGAGTTTGTCCCTCAGGGGCCCTTTCCACGTTTACCTTTTTTGTACTCTTGGAAAGCATGTCTGGCCTTCCAAGGAGATCAGCGGGAGCCTTTGCTGTGAAAAATAACTAGAAGAGCAGAAACCAGACCCAAATGAAGCAAGGAGGCGGCAGTCTTCAAATTCTGGCATGTTTTTGACTGCAACTGGTGAACTGAGGAGCTGGCCATGCTGCTGCTCTTGAGGTTGGGCCGAGTGAGGCCTGCACAGCTGGAGCCGGAGAGAGAAGCAGCGGAGGAGTTACCTGGCTAGGAAGTAAAACCCTTGCAAGAAAACAGCCCAGGCCAGAGATGGTTTAAATGAAATAGACTCTCTGATTAGGCCTTTTCAACCCCATTTGTCTGTCCTAGCCTTTAATAGCCGTGGACTTCATTAGACTGTTTTTATTGGTGCACAAATGAAATGGTGAAGCCAAGGCCTTTGCTGATTCCCCCATTGAAGGACAAATTGCCGGGCCACGGAGAGGATGGGGAAAGCAGCCCCTCAGCTCCCCCATCCAGTCTCCCAAGAAGCCCCCTCCCCCTCTTCCTTTTTCCTAGGAAAAGCCAGGGAAAGTGGCTGACAGGAGCAGCCACTCCCCCCTCCCCAGACCACAGCCTTGGTTGCCTCTGAGCCCCCGCAGTTGCTACAGTGATGGCATTTGAGATGGAAGCCGAGTCCTTCTCCATTCTGTGTGTGTGTGTGTTGTTTTTTTTTTATCTAGCTGGGCTCTGATGTTGCTCCATGTGCTGGATATTCGCTGGGGGGAAAAGGGAAATTTATTCCCGTTTGATTCAAACAAACTGAATGAAATGACTCTTTGAAACTGCCAAAAACAAAGGCTGGCACAGAGGAGGAAGGAGGCCAGCCAGTGGAGCCCCAGCTGATGGAAAACAGCAGGAGGGCAAGGAGCCGGGCTCTGTGGGTGGCTGTCCCTGGTCAGAGGCCGGTTAAGTGAAAGGCTGTGCCCTCCCTCTGCCCTCTGTGGTGCCCTTAGGAGGCGCCCTGCCAGAAGTGAGCAACACAGGGCCCATCCCATGGGAAAAGGTGGGGCAGGTGTCAGCCTCCCTCCGTTTCAGCTCTCCACATCCCACCCTTTGCCTGCCCTCTTGCATCAAAGGATGAGGACAGGGCAAATCCCATCCCTCAAGAGAGACACACAAGTGTGTCAATGAAGGATCTTTGGTACTTTCTGAGCTTGGTGGCTTTCTTGCAGACATTTTGTTACCCATCTAGGTAACCTCATCAGTGCTGAGCAAGAAATGGCTGCAAGAAAACTGCCAAGCTCAGAGAGCAAGAAGGACCCTTCATTTCAACTCTGGACTACAAATATTCTTCCTGATTGGTTTGTGTGGGAATGTCTTCTCCAGGCTGGTTCCAGTCTAGATGCTTGATGAACCAGCCAGGAGATGAAGCTGAGTTGGCCACAGGTGCTCCCAACTGTCAGGCAAATGAGCCACCTGCTGCTTCCTGACCATCTGCCCCCACCCCGGGACTTGCTTGCGAGGGCATCCTACACGGAGGATGTATGTTTCTCTCCAGCTCCCATCTCCAGAAGTCACCTTGCCATTTCCAGCCAAGAAGGAGACCCGAGAGCTGCCAGGACCCTCGTCCCCATGGCTGGAGGAGCTTCTGAGAAAGGCACCTGAGCACTTCCCTGGGCTCCACCTGGGCAGGGAGAAAGGAGGAGCATTCAGACGACAACCTGAGCACGTACAAATGGAGGCTGTTTTTGGGGTGGGAGGGATGACTCTCCCCGGGATCGGCTACGCCGGTATTCCTCAACAGCCAAGGAAGTTTCCCTGGGACATCCCTCGGAAGCTGCTCCAGATGCTCCCAGTTTTCCACTCCAACCTTTGGTGACCGGGCAGAGGAACCCGCTCCCCCACTTGCTGGCAGGACGAGGTCCCCTCCGCCCAGCGGGGACATTCGGCGGGAGGGATCCAAGAGAAACAGTCCCTTTCCAGGCTCTTTGGACGAAGAGCGTCTGACATTGTGCCAAGGCTGAAGGCCAGCGAACGCCTTTGGAGCCCCCTTCCCTCCCTTCCCACGCACCGCTGAAAGCCGCTCCGGCTGCTCTGGGCTTCCCCAGTTTCTCGCTTTCCCATGAAAGCGGTTTTCCGTGGAGAGCGAACGAGGCACTTACCGAATTATCCTCTCCATTACGCTGGTCTGCGAGCGTAATAAAAAATTCATCCCATTTATCCCACCTGAATTGTAGGCTCCAACGCTCAGAGGCAAATCCTCCGGCTCGGCTCCCCCGCCCTTGGGCCGCCTTTCCAGCTCCGCGCTTTCTCGAGCCTCAGCCGCTCCCATCAACGCGCGGAGGATCAGAACGCCCGGCTGCGCTGGAGGGCTGGGATCCCCTCCCTCGGGCCTCTTCTGGAGAAGGGCTGGGGGTCTCCCACCCGGCCCCTCCCTCTTTCTCAGCCCCGGCCGCTCTCTGGAGCAGAGGGTGGGTGGAGGCAGCCGGATAAAGCTGGTCCGTTTCAAGAAAGATTTGGGCCAAAAGAGGAGAGTCTGCCTAGGGGTATCTGTGGACCAAACTGAGCAGCCAGCCTGCCCGGTCCCAAAGTCTCATTCCCGCTGCCTCGCTCCGCCTCCCCTCCCCTCCCCACCCCACCCCGGTCTGGAGAGAAGCGCCGTTCCAGGCGCCGTCTCCGAGATGCGCGGGGACAGCCGTGGCCCAGAGATGCGCTGCGAGGGCTGGCCCGACCGAGGGACCGCTGCGGTGGGAAAGAGGAAGAAGGGCTCCCAAGCATAAGGTGCCTCCCGCCGGTGCCTCCCGCCAGCCGTCTGAGCCAACGTCGGGCAGGGAAGCCGAGGACTGCCAGAGAGGCGCTCCGTGGACGAAGGGAAGAACCCGGATCGCTCCAGCAGCCCTGGAACGGGGTGGGGTGGGGGGTTGTAAGGGACCCACACTTACCTGAGCATTTCAGCTGAGGAATGTGTGTGTGTCAAATGTTGCCTCGGAAGCAGGGAGACAAAGACCAGGCTGCGAAGGACTTCGGAAGAGCGCTTCCCTTTGGGGAAGATTTGGGTTGAGCGCGGTGGGAAGCATCACACACGCGCACGCGCGCTAAAGAGAAACCGCACCGAGGCTGCCTTTCCCCGCAGCCTTCGGTCAGCCAGGGCCCGGAGGGGATAGTCTCAGAGCCAGAGTGATGCGCCTCAGTCTGGATTTGCAGAGCCCAAGAAGGTCGTTGCGTGTGCGCGTTTTCCTCCGCCACTGGCTCCTCGGTGCCTCCGAAACGATGCGGCCACTCGTTGTTCCCCGTAGAAGCTTTTGCCACGATCATAAACCCGTCATTCATCTCTCAAGTTCCAAGGATGCTCTCTTTGCCAAGCCAAGAAGCCCGGGAAGGGGCTTGACTCTACAGCTGGAGCAAGAGCGACACCCAGCGGACACCTGATGGAATGACCGTGTTGGATCTTCTGGGAACCAAGCCAGAGAGAGACCCACACTCACCTCGGCAAAAGGGCCCCAGTGCAGCATTTCCTGCATTTGTCTTGCTCAGCGCTGAGTGTAGGATAGACTGATCTAGAACTGGTAACTACTGGACGGCAACTGAGGTGAGAGAAATCCAAGCGAGTGAGAAGGAGCGGCTGTGCTCTGCTGGCTCCAGTGTTGCTACTAAGGCAGAGCTCTCCAAACTTGGCAGCTTTAAGATTGGTGGACCAGCTCCTAAAATTCCCCAGCCAGCCAGAGTTGATGTCCACCAATCTTAAAGTTGCCAAGTTTGGAGAATCCTTCTCTAAGGGTTCTGAGACTGTCCCTGAGGAAGCAGATCCATAACCTGCGGAGGGGGGGGATCAGTCCTCCTGGACTTCTACATGAGCCAGGAGAGGCTTTGCTCAGCTCTGGATGACCCACCACAAAATCTTTCCATGAACTGTCTTTGAAGACCACTTGAAAACAGCAGAGAGCCCAAAATGCAGCTGCCCACCTACTGCTAATTACCCTGATTCTGCACACACGTTCAGGGTTACAACAAGGCATGGCCCCTTGCCACTTTCCAAGCCCCCAACTTCAATGATGGCTCATACTGACTTTTGGTCTGGTCAGCAAGATCCCCTCAGAGGATGGAAACAGCCTTTAACAGTCTTTCTATGGAGTTCAAGGTTCTCAGTCATTCCTTCATCAGCCCACTCCTGGCAGGGCTTATCCGCAGAAGGAACCCCTGAACCCCTGAAGCTAATATGAAAAAGATATGGGGCCAATTCCAGCAATGTACTTCATGAGTGGTCTTATTGGTCTACAAGAGAAAGTCCTGCTTGTGGAAGACTTATGAGGCTTCCCTATTGGGCAGAATCTTGATGTAGCATCCTTCTGTCCCCTTCTTTCCTGATGCAAAGAATTCCCCAAAGGCCAAGGTGCAGCCCCCTGCCCTCTGGCATGAGATATGCTCCCCTGTAGGGGAGGCCCTAGCCGCGTCAATGGAGGGCTTTCTTTCCTCTTGGACTGGGAGCTCTTCAAGGCCGAGAGAAGATCCCTTTGGGGCAGGTGACCCACCTCCAATACCGGTCTGGGACTGCTGGGTGAGGCTGATGGGGTCTTCCCTCTTTCAGATCTCTCCATTCCAAGCAAGCACTGGCTGGGAGAGGGAACAAAATAGCTGTCAGCTTTATTTCTTCAAAGACAATCCTGCCAAAGATAACAGCAGATTATGCAGAATGTTGAATTGCAACTGACAGTTTATTTTGCCTTCTGAACAGATTGGATCACCCTCGTTCTTGCTGATAATTGTGCTGGGCGAGTGACCTGTTTGCCAGCTCCTGGGATCATGTTTAGCTGAAGTGAGTGATGTGAGAAAAAAAATCCTGGTCTTTGTATGGCACCACAGTACCTTTTAAAAACAGCTACAATGTTGACCTTGTTATATTCTTTATCAATTCATTTTATTCAACATTATAATTACAATAGTAACATTAATACAGAGAGCAGTGTGATGGCCTAGTGATGAAGACATTCACTTCCCACTTGGAAGGTTGAGAGTTCAATCCTAGGTAGCAGCAGATGTTTCTTTCCTAGGATGCAAAGAAAAAAAATCTGCTGTAAACTGCATGTGGGCGTCAGGAAGGGCATCCGGCCAGTAAATGCTCAGCTCCATTCAGTTGCTCCAACTCTACCCAAATCAAGGGATTACAGAGTCATAAAAAGAGAGTAAAACTAATACACACTGAAATAAAAATGGCAAAATAGAACAAATTTTAAAAAAGAAAAACGTTGGAAAGACATACATAATAGAAGCAAAAAAACAATAGAAATAAAAGTAAGAATATGCAAATAAAACCACAAATATACAAAGGAATGACTCCTAACCTTCATCACAACAAATATAAATAATTTTATTTTGTTATTACCTCCTCTAAAAAGACGTTGGAAAGATGGAAGGCTGAGTCAACCTTGAACCAGTCAGGATTGAACTCCTGGCAGTGGGCAGAGTCAGCCTACAATGTGTGCTCTAACCACTGCGCCACCCCAGCTCGTGTTACCCAACTAAGTAACACCCTCAGTACTAGAAGGGAGCTTCATATGTTTATGTTTCAGAAAAGTGTGCTGACCTCAGGCCCCTCTTGCGCACTGCATCTTCAAGGGCTTTGCCATTTCAATTGAAGCCAGGAGAGCAAAAGCTGGCAGCCTTTTTTGAGAGCAACTGGATGAAGGAACCTTCTTAGGCCGCTCAGCAGGACAACACATCTGGCCTCTAGATGGCGCTGGTAAACCACACGTTCCTGCGATTGTCCATCGCTGGTGAGATCCCACTTGAGCATCAAGGGCTGACAGCTGCTTCTGAACTTGTATTTTGGCCTTTGGACAAGAGGAGGGGGACCCAAAGTTGTGCTTTCAAGTTTTCTTTTTACACCTGGCAGCCCCTCCCTACTGTTTTCTGAGCAGCATTTTTTTCAAAGGACTTGCCAGTTCTTCCTTTCTAGGCCCAACTAAGTGACTGGCCCAGGTCATCTAACCAACTTGATGCCTCTGATGGGACTAGACTCTCCCGGTTTCTAGCCCAGGTGCCTTAACACTTGTGGAGAAAGGACCCTTTTAATCCCTCAAAATCCCTTTTAAACATGAAAGCTTTCTTTTAGTTTTGCAGGGCTCCCGTGCAAATGTAGGCTGGTGGGACTTCTCTAAGGAAGGCAGGGTTCAAAGATTGGCTTATTCCACCCTTGCAGTTTGAAGGGGTTTCAATATCCCAAAACAGGCTTGTAATTTGGAATCGACTTAAGACTCAAAGTTCCGCTGGAGAGCAGGGAGCATCTGTGGCTCACAGGATCTTCTTCTTGTCCACAAATGGTGACCTTTCTTGGCCTTTCTTCCCCTGTCGCTCACCCCTCAATTGCCTTTCAAGTGGACTACTGCCATGCACTCTACATGGGGCTGCCCTTGAAGAGCATTTGGAAGCCACAACCTGTCCAGAAAGCTTTGGGTTCATCTCAAGCCAGCCATAAAACCCACACAGCCCTTCTCCTTCAAGAGCTTCACTAACTACCAGCTGGGTTCTAGGTGCTGGTTCACACCCTTTGAGGTTCAAGGCCTGGAAACAGCACGGGACGTTCCAGGTGTCCCTTCATTAGCTATTCTCAACATCTTCGTTCCCCCACCCCCCAAATACCTTGTTTCCATATATAGACCCCTCCCGGCTGAAGACCCAGCTATGCCATCAGGCCCCTGGGCTAGATTGCTCATCTAAGCAATTCATTTTATTGCATTCAAATATTATTCCCCATTTTTGTATAGCTCATCATTAAATGTGGGTTTACTTTTAAATGTGGCGTAGCTGTTTGTTTTTAGCCCCAGATTACAGATGTGGAGAATTGTACTTTGTTGAGGGCTGATTGACTGGGTGTCAAATAAATAAATAAATAAATAAATAAATAAATAAATAAATAAATAAATAAATGCTGGTTTGTGCAGAATTAGTGTTCAACTTGGATCTGGGTTCAAATCCCCATCTGGCTGTGAAGCCACTCCGGGCAAGCCATTGTTTTCCAGCCTAATGGGGTTGCTATGAAGATAGAATGTACAGGTGAGAGGGAAGGGAAGAAAAAAAAGCCTTCAGGCTCTTGAGGGTTTGTGAAAGAAAGGGAAATGAGCCCAGGGCAGATGGGCTGGGGGCCATCCAAGCAGCAGCTCAAACCCATGGCCCCCTTGCCCAGGAAGAGAAGGGCAAGTTGAGGCTGCTCCGCTGGCTGAGAGGGGCGACCGGGTGGCCCTTCATGGGAAGGGGGGGGGGGGAGCCAGAGAGGTCTGTCCTGGACAGGGAGCCAAGCAGCAGCTCAGCTGGCTCTGCTGACCTCCAGCTCCACAGCTCCCTTTGGCAGGCTCACTGGATCCCAAACGTCCAGCTATCATCCTGAAGCTGACTGAGGGACCCCCTCCTGACCCCCAGGGTCTGAAAGAGGAAAGCCACCCCACCGGCTACTGGACCAGGGGAAAAGAGGAGGGGCCCTGAAGTGGAACCCTTCAGTCAAAGGCTGAGCTTGGACTGGAACATCCATCATGCCCAACCAGCCCAGGCCCTCAGGAGGCAGGAACAGGGCTGCCCTGTTGCACCCAGAGCAGTCCCAGGCTTTTCACACAAGACAAACTGGCTGGACGAGAAAACCCAGTTCCTGCGCCAGGCCCTGGGAGGGAGGCGGGGCCTCCTAACCGGCTGTGGGCTGTTCTCTGGCCCCCAAGCTCTTGGACTGGCCTGCCGGGGAGGAGGAAGGGGGGTCTGGGATGTGCAGCCCTGAGGAGGGGCAGGGGACCCCTTCCCAATAGCTGAAATGGTCTCATAGCCCAGATGGGACAGAGCTGCTCTCTCATCTGCAGAGGGCCAGACGGGAGCATCCTTGGATCTCATTCGGAGGAGGAGGAGGAGGAGGAGGAGGAGGAGGAGGAGGAGGAGGAGGGATTTCCAGTGAAGGGAAGGAGCAGGTGGGCAGCGGAGCCCGAAGGAAGTGCTGTGGTGGGGGGGGGGGACTGAAGAATTGGAGGCTGGAAGGGACCCAGGGCCCCTCTAGGCCAACTCCTCAGAGGCCCCCAGAGAAGTGGCTGCCCAGCCTTTGCTTGAAAGCCTCTAGGGATGGAGCCCAACAACTCTTGGGGGGGGAGTGGGGGAGGACATTGTTGTATGTTAGGACAACCCAACTGTTCTCTCCCTCCCCTCACACAGACACGGACACACGTGCCAAGCCTGTCATGCAAAGAGGGCTCAGGTTAGGCCAGTCCTTTTTCAGATCTCTCCTGCAACTTTTCTTCCATACTCTGGAGATGTCCTTTGTCTTCGTCAGTAATTTATGAATAGGGGAGGATCCATTCTATTTTTCTCCTATAGATCTATTCTGTTGTAAGTAACCTTTCTGGAGGGAGCTGTATTTAAATCAGAAAATAAGCCAAGGAACCTGGAATTGAAGGGACCTTGGAAACAAAATGCTCTTCCCATCTTTTCTTGGAAACCTCCAGGGATGGAGCAGCCAGGCAGGCTGCTCCGTGCCTCAATAGCTCTCCGAGTCAGGCATTTCCTCCTTATTTCAAGTTCAGAAGTCTCTCTGGATCTGCCTGCTGGGTCTTGTCCTGCCCTCAGGAGCTCTGGAGAAGAACTCCAGGATCACCCCATAGGAAAGATGGACGGCATAAACATTGAATAAATAAAAGTAGAAGAAAACAACAGCCCCACCGCCTTCCCTGGGGCAGCCCTTCAAGGCTGGGAAGACTGCTGGGAGGCCTTCCTCTTCTGGAGGCTAAAGATAGCCGGTTCTTCTTCTTCGTAGGGTCTTTAGCTCCCAAGACCCTCCCCATCTTCTCTGCCCTCTTTCCAGGTCCTCAGGGTCCTCCTTTTATTGTAGGGACCAGAACCGGTCACAGTATTCCAGGGTTAATCTGACCAGGGCAGCGTGGAGCACGGATCCTTTCCTGGGATCTCAATGTTTTACCTCTGTTGGTGCAGCCCAAGATCACATTAGCTGTTTTAGCAGCTGCAGCACACGGCTGGCTCATGCTCTCCTCCAGCCCTTCCTTTCCTCATATATTTGTGGGTAGCTGTAATTGTTTACATCGCTTTTGCGCCATCAGCGCCTGGGAGCGAGACTCAATGCTGCATTGAACAGAATGACAGAGTCGGAAGGGACCCAGTCCACCCCCTGCTCAAGCAGGAGACTATATCTATATCTATACTTATATCATTCCGGACAAATGGCTCTTTCTCAACCTCTTCTTCAGAACCTCCAGTGTTGGAGCATTCACTTCTGGAGGCAACTTCTGTTCCACTGATTAATTGTTCTTACTGTTAGGAAGTTTCTCCTTAGTTCCTGCTTGCTTCTCTCCTTCGTTCGTTTCCATCCGTGGCTTCTTGACCTGCCTTCAGGTGCTCTGGAGAATAGCTTGACCCCCACCTTCTTTGGGGCAGCCCCTCAAGTATTGAAAGACTCCTATCCTGTCCCCCCTAGTCCTTCTTTTCATTAAATTAGACATACCCAGTTCCCTCAACCCTTGTTCCTATGTTTTACCCTCCAGTCCCTAATCACCTTTGAACCGCGCTGAGCGGCTTCCTGAGTATCGGTCGGGCACGTTAATATGCAACTCTTGGAAGGTCGCTCGAATGTGCGGAGACTGTCCCGGGACAATCGCCGTTTGGGCAGAAACTGGCCGCTGCGCCCTCCCGCCCCACCCCCAGGTGTGAGAAATAAGCAGAACACCCCGATAAGCGGAAAGGGCACCTTAGGACCTCTCTGCCCTCGACACCAGCTTCTCCTGGATCCCTCTTCATCTGAAGGGAAGATCACTTTCTCTGAAGGGAAACCGGCGCTCCCCACGCAGCCCGCCCGGGATGATTTAAAAGTCGAGGAGGACGGAGTTTCGTTAAAATAAGCTTTTATCCGCCTCCCTCGCCATTAGTATCCCCTTCTCCAGCCGCCCAGCCTTTCCACCTTCCCCGATAAAGGTCGGCGAGGAACTGGCTCCCTCTTTAGAGTCGAGAGAGGGAAAGGGGCGGGGGGAGGCGGTAGAGAGGGGAATTCCCGCGTCGGTCTTTCGAGCCAGAGGGGTTAAATTCGGGTCTGAAGGCTCTGCGGTGCGGTTATCTGAGGTCTCGCCGCCTCAGGTCTCATCCGCTAAAGAGGGGGAGTCGAGTTCCCCCGCCTTCCCGGGCAAGGGAGGGACTGGGGGACGAGGGACAGAAAAGGGATGGGGCTGCCAAGGGCGCACAGGGTAAATGGGGAGAGGAGACGCTCCACCCCCGACGCCCCCCCGGGGAAAGATGGACCCAGAACCGGAAGAGCCCCTCCCTCCCTCCCTTTGTGCCGATTTCGACTGGGTCCGGGCAGTCCTTGGGCGACCCTCCTGGGCGACTCACCCCTGCTCTACGGATCCCACCCGGACTTAGGACAGCTTTCCCGGGAAGCCCCGGGGAAGGGACTGCATAGCTCCCGTTCGTCTGGGGGACCTTGCAAGACTCGGCCGGTTCTAAAGCGAATCGCCTGGCCTCGTCGCGGGAGAATCGCGCTCTCCCTTTGGGCGGCCGGGCTCCTAAGCACCCGAGGGGGGTCCTGGCAGGGGGGAGCCAGTTTGGCCGAGAAGTCTTCCCTCTACTGAGGGTCTTCTCAAGCTCCTTCGGAAGTGGGAGGAAAAACACCGGCGGGGAAGTGGCCTCTCCCTTTCGCTCGCTGGGGTCTTCTTCGCCGGAGGACCCGTCCGACCGCCGCCTGGGCGCCTGGGCCGGCTGACTTCCCAGGGTTGAGTCTCTTAGGGAGCCCCGACGGCGCGGCCCTTCCTCCCCACGAATGCACCGCCGCTTCCGACGCCTCTCCGCGCTCAAAGGGGGCCCTTCTGCAGCCGGTCCAAGCGCAGACGCCGCTTAGTGGGAGACTGGACGGGGAGGGCCTGGAAAACCTGGGCCGCCTCCTTGTTTTTCCTGAACTGTCCCCTTGCTCCGTCGCAAGCAGAACCGGGAGACCAACTCCAGCAGAGACGCCCACTGGGTTTCGACAGCCAGCGCCAGCCCCAGGGGCTGCTTAGCACCTCCGGAAGGAGGTCAGCTCCGGTGCCCCTTGGTAGGGCTGTCCCTGGCGCTGAGCCCCCAAATGCCAGCGGAGTCTAGCGGTCCGGGTACACCGGCTTTTTAACCCAGGATCTGCCCGTAACACTGCTCTTGGCTTAGTCTGAGGAGTGGGGATGGCGACCGGAGGGCGACCGGAGGGCGCACGGAGGACGTAGCTGGGCCAAATCCATTCTAGCCAAAAGTCGAAGGCGCGCGGGGCAATGCGAAATGTTCTCCCTCCACTCGCGCCCATCTCCCGGTCGTTTCCCAATCAGCCGGGCCAGAAATCGCCCCCCGCTCTGTGCTTAGAGAGGGGGCAGAGATGTCCCTAAAAGCCGGCTCCTCTAGCCTTTAAGCCGAGTGAGTCTCCGGGGTGGGTCCCTCCTGCTGGGGTGGCGGGGCCCTGGAGCATGGGGGAGGGAGCGAGGGAGGGGAAAAGGGAGGGAGGAGGGAGGAGCCGGGCAGGGCAGGGACGGGACAGGCAGGGCCGGGCAAAGCCGAGTCGCGGCCGGCTGCGCGTTGTGCAACGCCGCACTTATAAAAGGGTCGCGGCTGCGATGGAGCCTCAGAGGCCGGGACGGAAGCGCGAAGCAGCACCGCGGGCGGAGGTGAGCTGTGCCGTCCGCAGAGCAAGTGATGCGTTGGGCAGTGAGGTTCCTCGCGGCGGGAGCGGGGAACGAGGGGAGCGGGTCGAGGGCTGGATTTTTTGCAGTCGTTTGGCTGCCGGGAAGAGTGCCTCTGAGCATGTGCTCACCTTCTTCCAGCTCTTCCCGCCGTGCTTCCAGGTGCCTCATGGTTACGGAACCTGGCCTTGCCAAGGGCACTCCTAGTCCATGGCAGTCTGAAACCAATTTCGGGGTTGGCCCAATCCCTGGAAATACAGAATAAGGCACTAAGCCGCAAAGGCAAACCATCCTAAAACTAACCGAGTTCCGCTCACTGTGAGAATGCCACCGCGGGGTCATTCCCTGATTCGGGGAAGCGTGTCCTGAGAACACCGCCAGGCCAGGATGCCTTTCCCAAGCATCCCGCCAGCCCGACGGCCCAGCTCTAGTCCGCGGGGGACAAGGCCAGGGGCCAAGCTTGGGGCGCGCGCGCTGGAGCCAGAGAGGCAGCCGCAGCAAAACCGGGACGCCAAGATTTCATCACTTGGGTTCTCGGGGCGGGGTGGGGGCGCGCTTCTCAGCGGGAGGGCTGGCGCCTGCATCTGCTCCAGACAAGCAGCCCCTTCTTGGGTGAGAGAGTGTCCGGAGAAGCCCGGCATCGGCCCTGCCCGGGTCGCAAAGCTGGAGCAGTGCCAGGACTTGTGAAGCCCCCAGTCTCAACGCGGGTCCCACCAAGAAGCAATCCCTCCCCCCATCTGCGACTGAGCAGCATTTCCCTCAACCCACCCTTCCTTCCCTAGGGCTGGATAGGGCTGAAGTGCCCAGGTGGTCGTGAGTGGTTAAAGCTGGCAGCTTTGCTGCTCTCGGGATGGGCAGAGGGAGGGTCCAGGAGGAATTCTCAGAGGGGCTGTCTACCTGCCCATTGTGCTTTTCCTGGACTTGCTGCAAGCACACTTCCCCCGCCCCTGTCCAAAAGGCCAGCTCGGGTGAGCCTACTGAGGGGTTTGGGAGCTTTCATTTTTCTAGGGGTCAGCCAGCTGGGCAGTGGGCTTGGGCCGCACGACAGCTTGGGCTTCCCCAGTCTGCTTAAAGGGCGACCAGCCTGCCCCGGCCAGGGGACCGGGCAGGCTCTTGCTCAGCCACCAGGCGGATCTCCAAGCCAATTCCCCAGGAAACCTCCTGCCCCCACGGTTGACCAGCAGGAGCTGGTCATTCTGTCCCGCTGGCCTGGCGGGGGCCTCCGACCGCTTTTCCCTTCCTGCCTGCCTGGGCTGGGCGCTGCGGCTGCCTGGAGTCTCCCTGCTGCTCCCCGGTTATGTAACGGGGATGAGTCGAGAGCAGCTGGATGGCCACGGGCCCCGGGAGGCGCTGCCTCTGCTTGCCGTTGCCGGCGAGGTGACGGAACTTGTCCCAACCGTCGGCGGCGGGGCTCATTAAGCGCGCACCACTTCAGAGGGCACCGGGACTGGCAGGGCAGGCCTGCCCTGATTGGGCTCCCAAGAGCCGGGCTGTCTGGGAGGGGCCCAGATGCATCGCGGCCCTCAGCCCGGCGCAGGAGGTGAGGGCAAGGCAGGGCAGCCGTTGGTGTGGCCCCTGCTGGGCATAGCCCTGATCTCCCACGCAGCGGCTTTGCCACAAGCCGCCCTCCGCCTCTGCCGCTCCTGGGAAGCGGAGAAACGCCCGTTTCTGCAGGAAAGCGATGCCAGGCTGTTCTCTGCACGCCCCGTGCCAGGGCAGCCCCGGACTCGATGGGGCTTTGGGTGGAGGAATGAAATCTCGGGCTGGGCGGATTCTAGGGAAGAGCGGTTTGAAGCGGGGGGGCGGGGGAGTTTGCAGCCCGACAGGAAAGAGAACTTCACGGGCTCACCTGAGCATTACAGTCCTGTCGGACAGTCGAAATCTCCCCCACCTCACCCCTCAAGACAAATGCGCCTTTTTACTTGTTTTTAGCGTGACTCGTCTTTGGCAAATAATTCAGCCACGCAGCTCCCCCACCCCGTTCTCTGCTGCCCTAAACGCCCTGCTTGCACTGGTCTCGGATAGGGCAGGGTTGCCATCTGCCCCCCCTTCTTCCTCTCTCATCCCCTCATCCTCCTCCCTCTAGCAGCCCCCCCTCATAATTGGCCCCCATTTTCCCCGTGCAGGGCTCAAGGGGAAGATGCGCTCCCCCAGCATTTCTGTGTATGGGTTTCTGTGGGTCTGGCTGCCCCTCTTCTACAGCCGGTCTGTGAAAATCGACAAGGTGATTGCCGACACTAAAAGCCTCACCAGGACGATCGTTGCCAGGATCCAGGAGCACCAGGTAAGAGGGGCTCCTTGTCAGCCGTCGGGGGACTCCCCTCTTGCCAGGTTGGGCTTGCCCGGCATCCCCTGCCTGCCCAGAGACCACCCTCCCTTCGGCGTCCCATGCTGACCCCAACTGCAGCCCACTGCTCGACTTGCTTCTGAGCCCGCTCAGGAGCTCCTGGGGCGCAGAAGACACACGCAGAGACACAGCAGCTTCTCCTGCCCCCGCTCTCTGGCTGCCCGCCTTCCTTGTGGAAGTGGGCTGGGCAAGGCCCGAGCACCCCAAGGCCACCCAACTTCAGGCAGACCCGCGTTGCTTTCACACCGCGGAGCAAAACAGCTCATTCGGGCCAAGCCCAGCCGGTGTCCTGGGCCAGTTGAGCATCTTCGCCACAAGACGTGGCGGCTGCACAAGAAACCGTTATACCATAACTCGTCTTTCCACACCCACACGGGAGGGGACGGGGTGTGGAAGGGAGGCAGTCACCTAAATTAGGTCAGCGCTGGGAATTTTCAATTGCCTCATCATTGCTCTGAGGATACAGCGGGAGGAGGAGCCCTGAGGTAGCGCGCCCCGCCCCGTCCAAGCCATGGGGAGGAGAGTGCTCGAGTAGGCTGACGGTGCAGCTGGCCCTCCCCCCCCCGCCACACCCCCGCGGGGCTAAAGGGCCTCGTGGAGGGGGCCGGAGTCAAGGCTGTGTTCCCAAAGAAGCAGCCCCAGCCGGCCTTGGAGAGGGAAGGTGAAGAGGTGTGTGTGTCACGACCTCTTGCCCAGCGCCAGCCCGAAGGGGGGATGCCAACTGCAGGCAGCTCCATTCAGACGGAAGAGCCAGAAGACGCTTCTTAACGGGAGGAGAAGCTGCCGGGGGTGGGGCAGTGGGGTGGGGTCTGAGTTCAAGCAGAAGCTAGACAGCCATTTCCTGGGGGTGCTTCGTTTGCGCTGCTGCCCTGAGCCTGGTTGGCCCTTTCCAACTGTGTTGGGCGGTGTGTGCACAGACTCTGTTTTGACTCACCGGCAGCTTCCCTGTCTCTCGATAGTTCCCTCCGCTGAGCCTGAAGATCAACGGTCTGGACTTCATCCCCGGGGAGCTACCGGTGCAGAGCCTGGAGGCCATGGACGAGGCTCTGGAGCTCTTCCACCAAGTCCTCTCCAACCTGCCCCTGGAGGCCCCCGTCGTCCAGATCTCCCACGACGTGGAGAACCTCCAGAGCCTCTTGCAGCTGCTGGGCTCTCACCTGGGCTGCCCTCCCCACAGGCCCGCCCGCTCGGACGCCCTGCAGAACCTGACCGAGCGCTTGGCCGTCTCTCCCTACACCGCGGCGGTGGTGACCCTGGACCGCCTCCAGAAGTGCCTGCAGAGCATCACCAAGCATCTCGACCACGTGCACAACTGTTAGGGGGGCTGCCTTGACGAGAGGGGCAGTCCAGCAGGCGGCACCCCTGCAGCAAAACTGGGGGCCTTGACTTGCATTAGGCACCCAAGCCTGGTTGGCAGATTCTGCTGTTTGCCTGGTGGCCAAATCCCAGGGTGGATTTTCTCGGTTGTGGGGTGTCGCTTTGTGGGGCAGAGAATTACTGAATATTGGTGGTGGGGGGATGGTGGTGGGCGATTTTGTGATGAAACGTGTAGCAAGGACCTCCTGCTTCCAAGGGTGGAATGTCTTGGGGGGCGGGGTCTCCGCGTGCAAGGCTTGTTGCCCAGAGGGCCACCCTGGATCTCATCCCAGGCAAGCAGGCATCTGAGGATTATGGGAGGAGAAACACCTGGATGGAGGCTGGCGGGACAGAACCTCTGGGCAGAACCCGGCTTTGTGGGCCTGGCCGGGCTCCGGAGCGAACGCAGAGCTCAGAACATCTGGGCTTTGCCGAGGCAGCCCTCAGCCACGCCTGAGCGGGGTGGGTGGTGGGTGGGGCAGGGCAGGGCTCCCTGAGATTCCAGGGGGCGGAGCGGGTGGGGTTTACCTACTTGGATTGGGTATCTTTCCAAACAAAGCTTCCGGGCTGGAGCTGCGTTTCCCTTCCCCGCCTCAGTGTGGTGGCTGCATTCCTGGTCCCCGAGATCAAAGGGACGCCTCCCCTCCTCCCTCAAAGACAGACCTGCGTGGGCCTTTGGCTCTTGGCTCGCTCGCCCTTTGAGTCAACACCCACAACGAGAGGATTTCCCCTGCCGGCTCCTCCTTTGTCCCCAGACTGGCATCGCAGCTCCCTTTTGGATGCGGCCAGGACCGAGGACTTGAGAAGATGGCCAGGGGCGCCAGGGGAGGCGGTGGTTCAGCCCCTCTTTCTCAGGCCACTTGCGGGAGCCGGGGGGAGCCAAGCCGTGCTGGCCGTGCTGGAGAGACCGGCAGGAAAAGGCGCTGGATTAGCAAAACGTTGCAGCCCGGTCGTGGAAAGCCGAATCCAGAAGACTCGAATCAGAATCCAGAAGTCACGGGGATGCGCCTTCAGTCACGGCAAGCAAGGAGGAGACTCCCTGGCGACCGGCCCGGGAGTTTTTGCAGCCATCCGGGGCGCCTTCGCCCTGTGTGCCTCTCAACAGGGCGGATTTTCAGCGGGGCGGGGGGGAGTGAAAGGCTTTCCCTGGCAGCCATTCCGCACCTTTGAAAAGTCTGGTTCACAAAATAAAATGAATGGGGGTTGGCCTTCGCTGGGACGGCGCACAAAGAGCTTTTCGCGCGGTCGGGCTTGCAGGCGCCGCCCCCCCCCCCCCGCCCCCTTAAGTAGACCGCCACAGACGCTTAGTTCTGGGCGATGCTGCCCGTGCGCCCACCCGAACGCGAACAGCCAAAGTCAGGCCCGCTGCGGTTCTTAGGCCCGCGCTTCCAGCAGAGGAAGAGGGGAATTATTCGGGGCGGGGGAGTGGGTCTTGGGGATGGGTGGGGGTGGGGGCCCACCCAACGAAGCCCTTCTTTTCTCCTGTAAAAAACAAGTGGCCTTTTTATTTATTTCCGTTGGTTTATTTTCCACTCTGGTGGTTTTCTTTATATACCTGGAAGACTATTTATGTTTTATAAACAAACCTTCTAAATTTCTGTTGCTTCCCTTCTTTGGCTGGGCAGGGAGATGCTCCCACAAGTTGAGAGGGGGCTGTTTCCAGGGGGCTTGGGCAGCTGTGCTGGGAAACCAAAGGACTTCCTGGGGGGAGAGTGCCAAATTGATCCCTGGTGGGCTTTTTCAGCCTTCCAAAAACTGGTGGGATTACTGATGGGTACTTCAACTCCCATCATTCCCAACCAGTGCCTGTGTCTAGGAGGGAGGGAGAGGAATGGAGAGAAAGCCTTCTCCATATTTTGTAAGAACCAGATGGTTCAATGCTTAAGTGGGCCTTCCTTCTTGGGTGGGGGTCATCATCTTCAGACCCTCCCCTGGCTGCAAGAGCACTGCTGGTGCTGAATAGCAGAGCCCTTCCCTCCCTGCCCCTCCCAGAGGCCTCTTTGCTGGGGCAGGACAAATGCCAGGTTTTGCCTTCCAAGGTCAAACTGCCTTTTGCTGAATTTTATTGAGTTTGTTACTCCCTGCATCGCAATGAGAGTCTTGGTGCTACTGGCCACCTCATTTCACTCCAAGGAACTTTGCAACGTTTATCTTCCAAACTCAGCATGCTTCACAGGCCAGCCACCTGGACCCTCCTCCCAGCCACTACCCCATTGGCCAGGCAGGCGTCAATTGCAGCTTGATCAAGGGTGGCTCCCAAGGCTCTTCTCCACTCCTAAGCTTCCCATTGGGCTTGGCTAATCCACCCAGTCTGGCCAAGAGTTTTGGCACCTACTCCTGGGCTTTTCCATTGGACACTATTGCCATGAGATCCATCTGTCCTGGCCATCAATACTCCCTTGTTGGGTCTTCTTCCGAGCTGTCCTTCTCCACAGGCTCCCAGGTGGACTGACATTTCTATCTACATGGCCTGCTTCTAATGAGCCTCCTGCTTACGCCGTTTTTGCAATACTTCCCAGTATTAACCATGCAATAGCAAACATAGAAATTCCACAGAAAAAGATGAGGATATAATAAATGGCCTTTTCTCTACCATCCATCCATCCATCCACCCATCCATCTATTGATTGATTGATTCAATGATTGATTGACTGATCCATCCATCTATCCACCCCCACCCACCCACCCACACTCCCATCCATCCATCCATCCATCCAATGTATAAGCCACCTCTATTGCCAAATAACTCTCTCTTTGCATCTGCACAAAAGAGGGCTGAGCCCAGCCCGTCTCTCTCTTGCCCCTTTCCAAGAGGGCAGGCAGGTGGAGCTGAGCCCTGGAGGGTTGAGGGAGGCAGCCCACTGGACAGAATCGGCTTTCACCCTGAACTTCAGCTTCCCCAGGAGAACAATTTCTGGTGCTCCACAACCCCCCCACAACCCCTGGCCCCCTTCCCCATTGACCCAGGGGGCTTCTTGTGAGGACAAGTGAACGTTGTGAAGATGTGAAGCTGAGGTCAGGAAGCCTCGAGTGACCTTGGACTCCAAGTGCAACCCTGGACGGGTCAGTAGGAAACAAGTGGGGAAAGCATGGAAGCTGCTCCCTGAGAAGCAGCAACCACCAGATTATTAACTAGGATGGTCACGGGGGTGAAGGAAGCCTCCCAGTTTCAGCCTCAGCCCCCCGTGTCCCCTCCCAACTGCTTCAAAAGGAGTTTGGGGCTTGGGGGTCCTGGCTTGTCCCTGCCCCACAGGCCTGCTTGACCTCTGCTGCGTCTGCCTGGTTCAGCCTTCCTGTTCGGCGGACACAAGCCGCCCGACCCAGTCAGAGCTGAGATTGGAGCCCTTCCTGCTTCCCCTTCACCTGGGTGGCTTTCTTTTTATTACCTGAGTTCATAGAAGGTGTTCTTTTAGCTGGAAAACCAGAACATTTGGGGAATTTTTTTTAAAAAAAGATCAAGTTTAAAACGTGACAGATCTTTTGAGGACTCCTTGTGAACTATGATCCTCTTTCCTTTAATTAAGTCTTCCAGCCCCAGGTGACGACACGCGAGCACAGAGCCCCTCGCTTGCCGGCTGGAGCTTCGCCTTCTGTGCCCCCCTTTGGGCTTCCGGGCCATGCGCCTTGGCAGAGGGCCTGTGGAAAGCGGGGCTGGGGGCCTCCCAGCCCCCAGCCCATCAATCTGGCCCCCTCCTCTGTGCTGACTTGGCAAAGAGCAGGGGGCTCAGCCGGAGAGGCGCCTCTGCACCCCTAGGAGGAGGGGGCTCTCTCCCTTGCAAGGGAAGGCAGGCAGGAGGGCCGGGGGGCGGGCAGCAATCCAAGGCAGCCGCACCCACCCTCGTCCTCCTGTAACCTCCCTGCGTGGCTGGCGGGGGGGGGAGCCAGCCCCACTCTTCACATTGCTGCAAGAGGCCACTTCAGGACAGATGTGCACCTGGGGGAAAGGAGAACCCCCGGCTGCTAGCGCCTCCCTTGTGGGGTACAGGCCTCCCACCCTGTGAGGTTTGCGTGCACACGGACAAAGGAAGGCGCTCCAGGCTGTGCAAAACATGCCTAACCTGGACCCAGAATCCACCTATTTTGTGGTTCGCACAATACACTAAGCTAACTCCTGGGAGTAGCTATACACAGGAGGCTAAGCCAATCTCAGTGCCTTATGGGATTGAAGCTGCTAGGCGTGTCATTGAGATGGTTCAGGATCGGTCTGGACAGAAACGTGGAATTATCATACAATCCCAAGGGTGTGAAGGACCTGAGAGGTTCTCTAGTCCAACCCTCCATCCAGAGTAGGAATCCTCAAGACATCCCAGACAAAGGGCCACACGGTCTTTGCTTGGAAACCTCTAGAGATAAGAGCCCCTGACTCCAGGAGGCAACTCTTCCTCTGCTTTGTGGCCCCCGGGAGTCAGGAAATTCTCCCTGCTTTTGAGCTGGGGCCCGTCTCTGCCAGGGTGGCTCTTGTCCTGCCCTCGGAGGTTCTGGAGAAAAACTGGAGGCCCACTGCCTTCCCTGGGGCAGTCCTTCAAGGCTGGGAAGACTGCTGGGAGGTTCCTCTTCTGGAGGTTAAAGATGGCCAGGTCTTTGCAGGATTTAGCTGTGATCCTAGTTACTCTGCTCTGCCCCATTCCCAGTTCCTCAGCCTCCTTCCACTGTGGGGGCTCGATCTGAACAGAGTAATTCTGGAGTGATCTGAGCCCATAGCTGTTCCTGTGAAGCCATCCTTTGTCTCTCCTTGATGCAGCCCAGGATTGTATTGGCTCCTTTGGCAGATGCAGCACACGGCTGGCTCACACCACCCGTCGGAGGCCTACCAAGAGGTTGAGACCCATCTCAAGTACTACTGCTGAGTGCCTCCGACCTTGTTCCTGTCCATCTGATTTCTCCTACTTAAGGACAGACTCTTGCCTTTGTCACCATTGAACTGCAAGGTTCAAGCCTATCAAGGGCTTTTTGGATCTTGAGCTGATCTTCTGAGGCCTTGGCGATCTCCTCCAGCTTTGTATTGTCTGACCATGTAAAGAGTTCCCCTCTGATCCCCTTCTCCAAGCCAAAAGCTCTTAGGCTAGGATGGAGCCCTGAGAGGCCCCCTGCCCACCCCTGCTGCCATCGAAGGCTTGCACTGCAGGGCGGGCCCCGAGAAGAGATTGCTGGGTTGCTGAAGGAGACGGCCTGTTGCGGCATTTACGGGAGCTTCTCAGCAGCCAGAGCCTGACCAAGGTTCTCTCTGACCCCTGCCTGAATCCCTCCCACCACCTTCCCAGCACACAGGTTGGGCCACAAATGCCTTCCAAGGCGGTGATCAAAGCCGCAGCTGCCACAGGTGGTGGCACAGCCTCACCTCTGGCGGGGCCCAGTTGGGAGAGGAGCCACACAAGGGCAGGGCACCCCATCGACTCCAGGAGCAGCAGGGTTGTGTGCTAGGAGCCCTGCGTGGACTTCTCACAAGGGCTACCCCTCCCTTGGTGAGGACTCTGCTTGGGGGCCACATGGCGAGCAAGCTGGGCCCCTGCAGGCCAGGATGACATCAGCCGGTTGCCGTTGAGACGCAGTTCGCGTGTCTCCACAGCAACCCAGGTCAACAGAGGATACGCCAAGCGCAGAGGCAGCTAACCCAGGCCCTCGCCAAGAGCGCTTCGGCTGGCTGCCGGCCAAGGCAGAGCAGCCGGTGATGGAGGGAAGCCCCTCCCAAGAGGCGGCGGCCTGGGGCTGCCCCGCCTTGGCTGCTTTCCCCAGGTGGATCACCTGGCGGAGGCCCAGCCAACGGCTCCCTGGCCCCAAGCAGCCACGGCAGCACTGCTGGTGACGTGGCGCAGAGCAGGACTGCTTCTGTTCAGCCTGCCCCCCCCTGTTCTCCTCCCCCCCTCCCCGCCTGCACGGAGATGCTTCCACCAGCAGCCACCTCCAAGAGCTGCCAAACTCAGAAGTGGGGTTGAACGTGCCTGAGTTGGGGGCGGGTGGGTGGGAGGGGGGCTCTGGGTGGCTTGCTGTGGCATCTCCCAGGTGGTGCCTAAAAGCTCAAAAGGAGGGAAGTCAGATGGCCGAGCATGTTGGTGCCTGAGTTTACTTTGCCCACAAGCCATCCAGCAGGGTGCTGAGGTTTCAGTGCTGCCCAGTGGCAGGACCATTGTCCCCCACATTTGCAGAGGCCAGGGGACCCACCTGGGTGGGGAGGGCGGAACCTGGACCCCATCCGACTCTCTGCTATTTGGGGCTGGGAAGGACGTGGCACCCAGGAGCCTCCCTGGTACATGGAGACATTGGCGGCCCAAAGAGGTTGAGGTTGGCTCCCCCTGGGCAGGAAGCTGCCAGTCGGCCTTCAGCCCTGGGTGCTGTGCCACTCTCTCTCAGTTCTGCAGTGACCAGGAGGGCAGGGAGGTCCCTGGCATTCAGGAGGTCTGACAAATGGCTGCCAGACCTCTGGCTGCAACTTCCCAGGGCCAGGCACAGATTCTGCCAGAAAAAAAAGGCACCAGGCATAAGCAGCTCACGTGCCACCATCTGTTAACTGCAAATCTGCATGCCAGTCTCAGGCAGCACCTTGCACGGCTTAACCGAGCAGGATAAACCTGCCATGAGACTTCAGTGCCCGGTCCCTGCAAAAGTCTGTTTCCTCAATTTGGGAGGGCTTTCAAGTGTCCATGTTTCCATAAATCTCCCTTTTGAGAATTCCTGCCCCCTCAGCCTCCCACCCCTGGTCTTCCTCCCATCCGGCCTTCTGCAGTTGTCCCTGTAGGCCAGGCAGCCCCACTGCACTCTCCCTCCAGGGGTCAGCATAAATCCTGGCTTCTCTCTCCACTCCAAAGGGGCAATTTTCAGTTTCCTTTCTTGGACTTCCTGGGCCACTGGCCTGTGGGGCAGACCCAGGCTGTCTCTGCCCCACAGGAAGGGGAGCTCCGTATCCCTTGGGGGCCCAGCAAGACTTCTGCTTTGTCAACCCCTTAGCCTGGCCTGCCCAAAGGGACAGCCAGCCCAGAAGGGGCTCCAGGAGGCTGCAGGGATTCTCTCCAGCTTCTCCTTTTCAATGGGCAAGCCCTGAACTGCGATCAAAGGCAAGGCCCCGGTGGGAGCTGCTCAGCCAGGCCCCCATTCCACAGGTTCAAATTCGCCCCAGAGCTTCCTGCCCTGAAGAATTCCAGCCTGATATCCTCCACTGGATCACGTCCAGCAACAAGCTCAAAAGAAAATGCCAGTAGAAATAGGCAGGGCCTGGACCCCCAACTCAGCTTGCCAACGATGCAGACACCCACCCAGGGAAATCTTGCCTCAATCTGCCTACCCCAGTGGCCCCCGCGGCTAGGAGGGGCTGCTGTGCGGCTGGCATGTGACTGATGGAGCTACTCCCAGCCTGGGCCTGGTGGACACATGTCCACCTCTTGCCCAGAGGCACCAGGGAGACCTGCAGGTGGTCATGTGCCTAGCATTGGCCCAACCACCGCCTAGAAGAAGCCCTCCAGCCCGTGGAGGGGCATTGGGGGGTGCTCCAGCTAAGTCAACAACATCCCCCGAGCTGCCTGTCTCCAGATGCCAGGCGGTGGTTTGTTCCTCTCACCATCAGAGTGTTTGTGGTGGTGGCGGCGGCAGCCAGCCAGCCCATCATCACATGGCACCACTTCCCTCCTCTCTGGTCTGCATTTGCCTTGCTTCAGCCTCCAGGCCAAAACCAGATGCTTGGCTCCGAATTATGCAGGTTGGCAGAAGGTCCCACTTGGTAGAGAGGAATGGAGGTGGCTTTCCTCCTGTTTGGCACTCCAATTGGGCCTGTCTTCAGAGGGTCACCCCCCCCCCCGGGAAACTTCGTGCGGAAGGAGCCTCCGGTTGCCCCCCAGTCGAGCACCTCCTGCAGCCAGCCTGCTCCCCTGCAGCCCCAGGAGACCTGGGTCTGGCCTTAGATGGCAGGAATGCCCAGCAGCGTGGCGGGCAGGAGCTGTGGGAAAGGGAAGTACTACTTGCACGAGTTAGTGTGGGGCAGGCAATGGGAGACGCTGGGGAAGAGGGCAGTCAGGTCATGGGGCTGGCTCTGCCCTCATTTCCCTGGCGCCGGGAAGGGGGGGGAAGGCAAGCTGGGCTTCAGTTTTGCATTATGAAGATGAGCTGCCTGCAACAGAAGGGGTTCCAGCAGGCAGCGGGCCAGACCCACACTCTCCTCTGCACGAACTTCCAGAATTCAGGACATCTGCAAAGGATGATGGCCCTCTCGGTCCTAGCCTCCCACGGCTATGGCTTCCATCACTTGCTAGGTAAGGAAGGGGACTTCCCTGGGGCCCTGCCCCAAGTGGAGAGGAGGCAGGGCAAAGGGTGCGCAGCCAGGAGCCCAGACTGAAGGACAGTGTAAGGGAAGGGAGAGCGGGCGAGCCAGGAGGGGTCCCCAAAAGGCCAGAAAGTGCTTCCGGGATGCAAGAAAGAGCCACAAGAATGACACCACCCTGCAAAAGTACACACCCCTCCCTCCCCCCCCCAACAGGCCAAGGGGGTCAAAGAGGACTTGGGGGAGCACAAGCAGCCGAGAGGCAGGAGGTTGCCCTGATCTATGCAGCTTAAGCCAGCCCTCGACTGCCGCAGGGAGCCCAGGTGGCCCTCAGCCTGGATGGAGCAGCCGTTCAGACTGCTGGCTCCAACTGCAGCCTTCAGCGGTGGAAACAGCTCCCCACACAGCTGTCCTCGGGGCTGTCTGCGAGCTCATCTGTTGACACCGTTTCCGGAGAGTCACTCTTTCCAGAGGCTTCCTGCTCAGAGGATCTTAGGCGGCTTACTGGCATTTTGCAAGACTTGGCTTGGTCCCCCAGAGGCAGCCGGGCCAAAGCAGAGCCGCTGCGCAGTTCAGCCTCCTCCCCATGGCCCCCTCTCCTCAGTTGGCTGGCTGGGATCACTGGCAGGGAAGACCGGGGCGGGGGGGGGGGGCGGGGGGGGGGCGGCTCAGGCTCAAACCCGCTCAGGTAGGGCTGCCCTCGTGGCCGATGCTGAGGGAGCCAAGCCAGACCCTGAACGGCCAAGTCTACCGATCCCACAAAGCCCCACATCACCCCAGGGCGGCTGCAGGGCCCCGCCTCTTCCAAGCCGATCTGAGGATGGGGCCTAGCCAAGGCAGGGTTTCTGGGATGAGCTTTGTAGTCCCAGGCATTCTGAGGACTAGAGGGGTCTCCTCCAAAGGATTTGAAAAGACAGGAGGGCTTTCTATACAATGAGTCCTCCACTTACAACGGTTCATTTAGTGACTGTTTAAAGTTACTGAAAAAAGTGACTTATGACCATTTTTCACACTTATGACCGTTGCAGCCTCCCCATGGTCACATGATCAAAATTCAGACAGTTGGCAACCCATTCGTATTTATGACGGTCACTGCGTCTCAGGGTCATGTGATCCTTTTTTGTGACCTTCTGACAAACAAAGTCACAAAATTGGGGAAACCAGATTCACTCAACAACAGAACCTGTGAGGCTTCGTGTGAGGCCTGGTTAATGCCAAAGATCAGCTGGATTGCTAAAAACTACCCAGCCTGCCCTCCTTTTGCTCCAAAACGGAACCCTCTAGTCCAGACACATTAAACCATGTTTCTCCCCAACAAGACGCGTTTGGGAAACTGGGTTGTGAATGGGGGGGTGGGGGGTGTCCACTGGGAGATTGGTAAAGGTGCTCCCCAAAGGAATTTAACATCCCATTAGAGCAGAGGCCTTCAAACTTGGCAGCTTTAAGACTTGTGGACTTCAACTCCCAGGATAGCTGGCTGGAGAATTCTAGGAGTTGTCCACAAGTCTTAAAGCTGCCAAGTTTGAAGGCCTCTGCATTACAGCATCTAGCTTTGATCACAATATTAAAAAGTTTTTGAGACCGTAGAAAGAGTGCAGAGAAGAGCAACAAAGAGGACTAGGGGATTGGAGGCTAAAACACAGAAACAGCCGTTGCTGGAACTGGGCATGGCTAGTTTAATGAAAAGAAGGACTAGGGCCGACAGTCTTCCAATACCTCAGGGGCTGCCCCCCCAAAAATGAGGTCTGCCTATTCTCCAAAGCCCCTGAGGGCAGGACAAGAAGCAACCTGGATCTAAGGAGAAATTCCCAGATAGTTCAAAATCAGTGGAACAGAAGTTGCCTTCAGACGTTGTGGGGGCTCCCTCGCTGGAGGTTATTAAGAGACTGGACAGCCATTTGTGGGGAATGGTATATGGTCTCCTGCTTGAGCAGCAGGTTGGACTAGAAGACCTCCAAGGTCCCTTCCAATTGTTTTTCTGTTAAGAGCATCAAGGTGGATTTTGGGAGGTTCTAATGCCCCATGGTAGAACTTCTGAACCAGAAGCCCACTGCCTCGTTAGCAGGATTTTACTCTAACCCTAAACCCGCCACCACCACCCCTGACAGGAAAGGGATCCTGTGATCCAGGCCTAGGAGGAGATTCCCAGCAACCACAATTCTCAGAAAGTCATTTATTGAAAGATGCCAAAGAAATGATGGGAGCCGCTTTCTCCTCCTCCTCCTCCTCCCAGTCGCCTCTCCTTGCGCCTCTTCCACCAGAGGCTGTGTTGCCGGGACTCCCTTCTGCACGTTTGGAGCCAAGTGCGGAGGAAGGGCTGACACCCTCCCACCCCCCCCACTGCCCCTCCTCACGGCAAGGATGGTCTGGCCACAGCAGGCGGCTGCCTTGCTTCTCCAGAGACCCCAGCATTTCCAGGGCCCCAGGGGGCTCTTCACCCTGCCTGTCTGCCCCCCGTGTCACATCCAAGGAACCTGGGCCTGGGCGAGCCTCCTCCTCTCCTCTCCTCTTCCCCCAAGGGCAGGACTCGGCCTCCCGGCAGCCCCACCCAGCTGGGGGTGTCTCTCTTCCTTCGGGAGGGGCAACTCAGTTCTCGAACCACTTGCTCCTCTTGAGCTGCAGGGCAGCCTTGCCAGTCCCCAGGATCCGCTGCTTGTACCGCTCCACCAGCTGCTCGAAGCGAACCTCCGCCCGGCCCTGTCCAGCCCGCTTCTTTTGGGGACCCTGAGGACAAGCACGGGGATCAGGCTCAGAAGGCTGGGGGTGGGGGCACTGCACAGTGGCAGGTGGGCTCTGTATGGGAGGAGACCCCACCGACTCACCTGGTGGGCAGCTCTGGGCGCCTTCCGCTCTCTGGGCCCCGCCTTCTTCTTCTTGGGAGGGGCCCCCTTCGCTTTGCCCTTGTCGCGATTCCTGCCGGGAGAGAGCCCCCCCCTCAGTCCAGGGAGCAGCACCAGGGGATTTTCATCCCCCGGGGGGCCCTCCAAGCTCCCGTCTAAGTGGCAGAGCAAGGGTCTGTGTGCAGGATTTCCTCTGGCCACGCCAGGGACCCAGGAGCTCCCTCCACTGCTGCCTTTACCTGATTTTGGGTCCCCAGTGAGAGGGAAGGGCCAGGACCCTCCGCCGCTTTGTGCCGTTGGGCAGCTCCACTGTCTCCTGCTCCTTGTGGGTCTGGAAGCCTGACCAGGAGGCGGCTCCTTCAGTGGTCTGAAGGCTTGGCGAGGGCCCAGGCTGCTTCCTCTTCTGGCCACTGTGCTGTGGTGGAGCCTGAGGCTTTCCTTTGGCCCCTGGGGCCTTCTTCCAGCCCTTGGGTGGCTTCTGAGGGGCCCCCGGCTGGCTGGTGCCGGGCGATGGCTCCTGACTTGCTGGCCCGGCAGCTGCTTGCTTCTGCCTCAGCTTTTGCTGCACGAGGGAGAAAAGTGTCACCTGGCAGCCAGCCCCCCCCCCCCCCACCTCCCCCTCAGCAGGGAGAGCAACCTCTGCACGACAGGCCAGCCTCAAGCTCATCTCGCAGCCCAGGACCTGTCTCTCCCTTTGGGTGGTGCAGCCGGACTCCCTTTATTCTTCCAGCAGCTCAGGACGCAAACCTGAGGGATCCCACACCCCGGACCCCTGGGGGCACTCCAAGGAGCCAGCAGGAGGAGGACTGGTTCCTGCCCGGGAGATGGCTTCATCCCTGCAGCCGTGGGAGGGTCCCTCCCGATGCCCTACCAGGCTGCGTTCAGCACGCTGCTCCTTCAGCTTCAGTTTCCGCCTGTCCTCCAGGGAGAACTCCACAATAGGCCGCTGGGGGGAGAAACAGCCCCGTCTTGGGCCCCGAGGCAGATGCCAAGGGGCACCCAGACTTCTGCCCTCCTGCTCAAGGGGTGGCCTCCCTCCTATTCCCTGCCTGGATCCTTCCACGGGGTGGGCAGAGACCCACAGGCCCAGTCCCCTCCAGCCTCGCTTCCCTCCGCAAATGGCCCATCCCGAGTCTTGGGATGGCCAGATGGGCGTGGGAGCCTCAAGGAGGAAGGGTAGGGGGGCTTCATGGACCCCAGGCAGCCTGCTGGGCCCTGCAGTGCTGCCGCTGGGTCTCCGGAGAAGCTGAGCTCAGCCGGGGTCTTCCCTTGACCGGGCAGGGAAGACACTCACCTTCTGGTCTCCGAAGAGCTGGGGGTTGTTGTTGACCTGGCGCAGGGCAAGCAGGGCATGCTGGGGCTGCTGGAACTCCACAAAGGCATAGCCCAGAGACTGGCCCCGACCCTTCAGCTCCCGCATCACCCGGCACTGGGGGGGGGGGGGGGGAGAGGCAACAGTCGGGCACCACTAGAGGCCGACCGGACCCACCCAAAGTTCAATTCTGGAGCCCGAAGGCTCATCCTCAGCACACAAGGGGCTTTGCCCACCCAGAAGGACCAAGGGGAGCCCCGAGATGCTGCAGGGAAGGTTCTGCTTTGCAATCCACCTGAAACCTGGGACATCACAGGACCACAATGAGCCTCTGGGATTGCAGAGAAAGGCTCAGCTCAGCCCCCCCCCCGGGCCCCTGGCTCAGGCATGGAGTGGCCCCCTCCCATTCCTGCCCTGCAGAAGCAGAGAAGAGGCAAGGGGTGGGTGGGTGGGTGGGTAAAGGAGCCCAGGGACCTCCACTCTCAGCCTGCACAGCTCCGGAGCACTGGCCGCCTTCCTTCCTTCCCTCCAGCTAAGCCCCGGTTTCTTGGGCTCAGGAAGCAGCCCTGTGGCTCTGCAGCTCCTGCCAACCCCCCGGGAGAAGGGTCCTGGGTCATGGCCAGACCCCATCCTGGCAGCAGAAGGGCGAGCTCCCCGGAGAGGCCGGGGCAGAGGCTGACCTCCATGATCCTGGCACCAGGCGTGCCGCCACCCACTGCCTGCAGCATGACCTTCCTCAGAGCGGCACCATCCACACTCTTGGGCAGGTTATGGACGCAGAGCCTCGTCTGGGACACAAAGACGTTCTGGTCCCTCAGCTTCTGCCGCTTCAGCTCTTCGAACTGCATGGGGGGCAGAACCCCGTCAGAGCTCTGCCCGTCTGTGCAATGCTTCCCCCGGACCAACCGGCCTCCCTCCGCCCACCCCAAACTCTCAAGAGCGAGGCCGGCTTTCAGAGCCCCAGAGAGTCTTCCTGGGCACTTCGGGAAGGCCGCCCACAGGCCCTCAACAGCCATGGGGACTGATGCTCACTCCCCTCCCCAACTGGCACGGGGGGGGGCACTCACCCGGGCCCTTTTGGCCATGTCAGCAGCACTGACCCCCTCGGCTGCTTTTGTGCCAGCCCGGATCACTGCAGAAGGAAAGGGAAGGTGAGGCCAGCCAGAGGGCCGGGGGGGGGGGGGGGGGGGAGAAGGATGATGTGCTGGAGCTGCAGCTGGCCAGAGGCCGGCCAGAGGGTCAACCTCGCAGTCCCCAGAGAGCTCTGTCTTTTGCCTGGCATCAGGCTTCTCTTCCCCTGGCAGGGCTGGGGGCCCAGGAGCCCTGGGGACGAGGAGGGGACCCACTCACAGCCTTCCCGGGCCAGGTAGAGGTTGCGTGTGCCGGTGGGCTTGGGGGTCTTTGGGCTTCGCAGCTGCTGGGCTTCCTCACGGCTGACAGCCAGGTCCACCCGGAGACGGCGGCCCCCCAGGTGAAGCCCCTGACCCTTGCAGGGAGAAAAACAAGGTGAGAGGGAGGCGCCCCACAAAGGGGCTCCTGTGAGTTCAAATGGGGCCACCGCCCCTCATCGCTCCATAGGGTCCTGCTCTCACCTCAGTCTCCTCCTTCGCTGTTTGCAGGCATTTCTGGGCAGCTGCCTGGGTGGCAAATTGGGCAAAGGCGCAGCCTGAGGAGGGCAAAGGGGGGGGGGCATTGGAGGAAGGCAGGCAGGAAAGGATGAAGGGGGCTTCTGAATTGCCCTGCAGGTTGGGGGGGGGCGCAAGGAAAAGATCCATTTTGGCCCTTATTTTTCCTCTAGGTCTCCCACAGTGGAATGGGGAACCGAAGGAGTGTGGGGGCCTTCCCTATGGCCAGGTGAGGGGATGGGCTCTGCAAGCCCCACTCACCTTTGGAGTGTTCTGTCTCGGGGTGCAACACAATCCGGACATATTTCAGGTCCCCGAACTGCTCCAGAAGCTCCCCCAGCTCTTCCTCTTCCGTGTCAAAAGACAAGTTCCTGTGGGGGGGGGGGGGGGGGGGGGACAGAAACAACTCCCTCCACATGTGTTCTGACCACCCCCCACTCCGGGCGGCTGGAGGGAGACGGCCGCCAGGTCTAACTGGTAGTTTCTGTGCTGCTGCCAAGCGTGGCCAGGGGGTGCAGGGCAGCAGCCTCCCGAGGGCTCCCCCCAGACAGAAGGCCCTTTGGGGCTGCAGCACAGCAACCCTCGAGGAGGGGGCTAGGCCCCCCAGGCCGCCCCTTGGACCCACCTGAGGAAGACAGTCCGGCCCTCAGCGACATCAGAGTGGTGCTGCTTCTGCTTTGCGGCAGGGTCCTCCCCTGCAACGAGAGGGAGGAACATGAGACTCAACAAGCAAGTGAGCGAGAAAGCCATAGAAATGGCTGGGGTGCAGATATCACCCCTCCTCCCCCTGGGACTCTCCAGAGGCCTGACTGCTCCCCCCCCCCCCCCCCCAGCACCTGAGTTGGACAAGGGAGGCTGGTAGGTGAGCCGGTTTTGGCAAAGTGGCCCCTAGGAGAAAGAAGCCTCTGGAAAGCCATCGAACAGGATAACTAGGAAAACCCCAGCAAGGGTGGAATCGCCTTGAAGGAGCCCCTGTCAGCCTAATATAGGGAATCCTTGACTTGGAACCGTTCAGAGTTACAATGGCACTGAAAAAAGTGACTTATAACCATTTTTCACACCTACAACCATTGCATCATCCGTGATCACATGATCCAGAAGGGTCGCAAAATAGGGCAAAATGCACAACTGTCTTGCTTAGCAATGGAAATTTTGGGCTCCATTGTGGTCATAAGTCGAGGACTACCTCTACAGGGTGGTCTCCTGCTGCTTCAAGTATTGGCTGATTCTACATGTGCAGGCCCTCCTCACCCTGTCCCCACCAAAGCATCTGAACCAACCAACCTGCTCCTCCTCCTTCTTCCTCCTCATCTTCCCCATCAGAACTCCCAGCCTCGTACGGTTCCTCCTCCTGGTCGCTAGAGCTGACCTCCTGATCTTCGTCCTCGCTCTCCACAGGGGGAATTGGAGGCTGAGGGTCCCTAGGAGGTCAGGCCAGTCAGAAGGGATCAGCAAGAGAGTGTTTCTGGGGGGCAAAACCAGGGGGGATGCACTGGCTTTGGGCGAGGAGAGGAAGCTGCAACTGCACACCGCCCTCGAGAAGACAGCCCCGGCTGACCACAAGCACTCACGCTTCTGCCACGTGGCCACCCCAGGCTCCCCCTGAGGCTTACCTGCTGGGTTTTCCTGGCGCAGTAGCCTCTGGCCTCACTCGTTTTTCTTCACTCCCATCCACAACTTCCGGCTGGGCCCCAACTTTCTTCTCTGAGGACAGACAAAGGACGTAAAGAGACATTGTGTAAGAGCCTTGGTAATACAGTGGTCTAAGGCACCCTGTTATTAAGCTGGTTATTAAGACCAGCTGCCTGCAATTACTGCAGGTTCGAATCTCGCCAAGGCTCAAGGTTGACTCAGCCTTCCATCCTTTCTAAGGTAGGTAAATTGAGGACCCAGTTGTGGGGGCAATAAGCTGACTTTGTATAAATATACAAAAAGATGAAGGCTATTGCTTAACGCATTGTAAGCCGCCCTGAGTCTCCGGAGAAGGGTGGCATATAAATCAAATTTAAAAAAAGGAAGTATCAAATAGCTTTTATTTGAAAATGATATATTAAGATAGAAATATTTTAATGTAATGCAGATTAAAAAATTATAAGGGGGAGGGAGGGGTTCAAGTTTTATATAAGTTTTATACTAAGGGGGGTTTTTTACTTGATATGAGTATATTGTGTGGAAGTCCGGGGGGAGGGGAGGGTTAGGGAGGGTTAGGGAGGTTGGGAAGTTTGGGGTGGGATGAGAGGGGGGGAAAAAGGGGGTGAAAATGTAATTGTAAAACTTTTGCAATAAAAAAAAAATTGTGGGCCAAATCAGAATGGGGCTTATTTGGTCACAGCAACATGCATGAAGAATGGAAGAGCAGAACAGATTCCTCCTCCCGCCCCCCATCCCCCCCGAATTCACACGAGATGGCCACTCACCAGCAGGGACGACTTCTGCCTGCGCAGCCTGGTACTTCTCCCGGGCCACAGCCCAATCCACAGCCACCGGGCGCTCTGCAGAGAGTAAGGGGGCCGCTGAGGCTGGCTGGAAGTGGGGGTAATACAGGGCGAGAGGCCCCAGAGCCAGGCGATGCTTACACGCTTACACGGGAGGACCAAAAGGTTGTCCGCCTGTTGCCTGCTTTTAAAACCCTGACAGGCCTTCAACCACCTTAACGGTTGCCCTACTTAGCTGCCAAGCTTCAGCAAGATGGCAAGTGCCACTGCAGTGGAGGAAGCAGATTCCACGGAGACTACTGCCCCCTTTCCTGTGACCAGGGTCATCACCATCTCCCCCCCCCCTTGCCCACAAACTCACACTGACCCTCCCCTGCAGCAGGCAAAGCCCTTTGCAAGTCCCCACAGCATGGCCCAAGGGAAACCCCAGCTTTCCCTCCTCAATCAGGGATGCCGCCCCTCCCATTTGGCCTAACCATAGAACTTGCTCAGGGACAGGGACAAGAACCTGCCCAGCTTCCCCAGACTGGCCAGCCCATCAGGTCCCCAGGAATTTCCGTCCTGCAGCCCCCAACTTCTGTAAAAACCATGACTTTCCTCCTTCCCATAAAGCACTGTCGTTCAGTATTTAGCCTGAGTTCCTTTTATCCAGGACACCTTCGTGCTGCTGACCCTCAGCCCTGCACGGAAGCGAAAACGGCGTGTGCAGGAAGTGGGCAAATTCTTCTCCCAAAGCTGGCATCTGCTGAGCCGCAGCTGGTCCCCTTCCTGCCCCTCTGGGAGCACCTCAGCACGAGATGACGGACACCCACCCAAATCCTGAGCAGGGACTCACCTTTGATCTCCTTCATGTTCATCCCCTTCAGGGCTTTTCCCGCTTCCAGGACATTCCTGAACTGCACAAAGGCAAAGCCGCGGAGCTTTCCATCTGGAAGGCAAAGATCAAGGCCAGAAGCCCCCTCTTACGTCCTGCATTCACCCCTTCCCCAGGCCGGCTGCTTCCCTGCATCCCATGAGCTACAGCTTCTGCCCAGCAAAGGGATGGGGGCAAAGCAGCCCCTCACCCAGAGCAGGGAGTCTCCTGCATTCACCCACCGAACACAGATCATTTGAACCTTTATATTAGTAAAAACGAATCGAGGTGCAATGTTAATATATTAAAGCTGGTCCATGTAAGATGAGCCAAACAAATAACCCAAAGAGAAAGACGGTCCAGCAAAAGCCTTCATGCCACGAAGGAGCTCTTGTCCCGCAAGGGCCCCAGGACCTCCTCCCTCCCGGCACACCTACCGGGCTTCCTGGGCAGGGAGGCTTCCAGGACCGTCCCGAAGGGAGCAAAGGCGCTCTTCAGGTCGTCTTCCGTGCACTGGGAGGAACCGACAAGGCCAAAGGGATTCAAGGGCGAAGAGCGCGGGGGGCCGGGAGAAGAAGCGGTGCGGTCGCCCCAAACCCGCCCAGGGCAGCCGCCGCCCTCCTACCTTGAAGCTGAGGTTGCGGACGATCAGCCGGGCCTTCTTGGGGGGCGCCCTGGCCTTGGGGGGCTCCTGCGCTGGCCGGGGGGCCTCGGGGGCGGCCTCTGGGGGAGGGAGGGAGAGGGGCGGGCGGGTGAGGGGGAGGAAGGCGGCCCGGGGAGACCCTCCCCCCCCCAGAGCCCCAGAAGGGACCGAGGCCCCCGCTCACCTCCGCCTCCCGCCTTCCGCCTCTTCTTGGGCCGCGCCAACGCCAGGCTGACCCGGCGGCCGCCGAAGGTGCGGATCTGGCGCAGGGCCCGCTGCGCGTCCTCCGGCAGGGAGAAGCTGACGAAGCCTATCCCGGTGCACGCCTCGCCCCCTGCAACGACCAGGCCGCCCCGTCAGGCCCCGGACCAGGAGGGCCCCCCGCCCCCCCTCTAGCCCCCCTCCCCTCCCCGCGCTCACCGGGCGCCGTCACGGCCACCGCCCGCCGCACCGGCCCCGCCTGCCCGAACTCGCCCTCCAGGTCGGCGGCGCGGGCCGAGGGAGGCAGCCCCCGCACCAGCACCGTCCGCCCCATCCCGCCGCCCGGGAGACACGCGCGCCGCACGGGCGCCGCCATCTAGCGCCTCCCGGAAACGGAGGGCGGGCCTGCCGGAAGTGCGGGCGCCCCCTCCGGGGAAGAGCGCCACTGCCGGGTGGCGCGAGTACGCATGCCCGGGGAAGGCGGGCCTTCCCCCCCTCCCGGCTTCTCGTTGGCGGAAGGCTTCGAAACAGGCAGCCTGGGGGGCGGGGCTCCCTTGACCGGCCTGAGCGGGGAGGGGCCTGTCGGGAGGGGCGGAGCCTAGGACTCCCCGGCTCGCAAGCCCTGCTAGGCGGTGGGGGTGGGGAGGGGTCTCCGCCCGGCAGGTCCGGGGTTCAAGCGGGGGCTGCTCCGCTTCACGCGCATGTGGGAAACGGGGGGAGGGGGGTCAGCCAGGAGGCCGGGGGCGGAGGGGTCTCGTGGGCCACGCTGCAAAAACAGCATTGTTTTCCCCAACCGTTGCCCGGACCGAGTCCAAGTGGCTCCTTTGTGCGTGTGAGAATTGTAGGGTTGGAAGAGACCTCGGGGGTCATCTCGCCCAGCCCCCTGCCGGCACAAGGATCCTCAGACCACCCCAGGCAACGGATTGTGGGGTTGAACCCCGAGAGCCAAGGAATTCTCCCGGAGTTTGAGCTGGGGTCTCTCTCTGCCAGGGTGGGTCTTGTCCTGCCCTCAGGAGCTCTGGAGATGGACGGCATAAACATTGAATAAACAAAAGTTAGAAGAAAACAACAGCCCCACCGCCTTCCCTGGGGCAGCCCTTCAAGGCTGGGAAGACTGCTGGGAGGCCTTCCTCTTCTGGAGGCTAAAGATAGCCGGTTCTTCTTCTTCGTAGGGTCTTTAGCTCCCAAGACCCTCCCCATCTTCTCTGCCCTCTTTCCAGGTCCTCAGGGTCCTCCTTTTATTGTAGGGACCAGAACCGGTCACAGTATTCCAGGGTTAATCTGACCAGGGCAGCGTGGAGCACGGATCCCTTCCTGGGATCTCAATGTTTTACCTCTGTTGGTGCAGCCCAAGATCACATTAGCTGTTTTAGCAGCTGCAGCACACGGCTGGCTCATGCTCTCCTCCAGCCCTTCCTTTCCTCATATATTTGTGGGTAGCTGTAATTGTTTACATCGCTTTTGCTGTATGAAACAATGCCAGATTTTTTAAAAATTAGAAGCCAGCAATTTTGTTAGGGGAAAAGCTTCCAGTGGAGTGGAGTGTTCTTTCTATTGGTAAGTTGATCTGATGTCACCCCTCCCCCTGCAGTGTTTAGTGTGGCCGTCCATTTATCCAGGGACAGAGAGATGAGTGCGGCCAACATTGACCTCACTGGTTCATACAAAGTGTGAGTTGGAAAGGCATTTAAAGTTCATCCAAACAATCCTTGACAGTCACTCAATCAACACACTTCGAAAGCATTTGATGAGTGGGAAGCCACCGTTCCGGCAGAAGGTGGTGCTGATTTACAGCTTTTGCACCACAGAAATCTCTGACGCTGCACCGAATCGGCCTCCTTTTCATTTGGACTGACTGATTCTTCTTCTCTCAGTTTCCATGGAGAAGAATCTGCATCCTTTTGCCCAAGACAGCCGTCAGATGTTTACAGACCCCTCTCCTCCTTCCTCTCTCCCGCCCTCTCTTGGGCAGGTTCAGCCTCCCAGCTCCTTTAAGGCTTCCTCACAGGGTTGGTGTTCAAGTTCCTGATCGTCTCTTTTAAGTCTAGTGGCCAAACTGGAGAAGAGAGACTGGACCCTCCCGAAGGCCAATGGAACTATTGCCCATCTGGCTGCAGTGCTTCTGCTTAATGGCATTTGGCTTCTTAGCTGCTGCATCCCCCTGCCAGCTCAGTGCAGCTGGGACCCCGGATCTTGTCCTGTGTACACAAGGACTCAGCGTTGGCCTTCCTCCTCCCACGTTGTCCTCTAAGGAGGATTGGTGTCTTCTGAAAACACCCTCCCCATCTTGGCCATTTTTAAAGTTGTGGAAGAGCCTCAGCGGCTGATTTGCTGCAGAGAATGAGTCAGAGACAAGGTGGGCAGCAGGGATGGCTCCGTTGCAAAACCACCCTGGTGCCTGTATCTGTTTGACTGGATTGCCAATCTGGGGCTCTAACTGAGCTCGTGCTGGGTTGCCATCTGCCTGGAATCTGGCTGGGAACAGACGCTCAAGATGGGCAGCTTCAGAAGGGGGCGGTGGGGGGGGACAGAGCTTGCTGCCAGCCTCAGCAGCGTCCACCAGAGGGCAGCAGAGTCTTGTGAAACCAGTTACTAAGCAACATGGGTTGGTGGGGAGCACATATACCCTGTGCCCGCCTGCACAATTTATTTATTTATTTATTTATATAACAGATAAAAGTATAAACATGATTAAGAATACATGAAATGGGTACGAACAGAAATGGCCCCAACCTGGCCTTGCCCACCGTCTGCTCCTGGCAGATGTTGAACTGGTGCCATCCTGTGCTTCCCCACTTAGCTCTGGGGGCAGAAGGGTCCTTGTGGCTGGCTGGCTGCCAAAATGGCTCTTAATTGCCTGCCAGTCCAGAATGCCACAAGGGGGGAGGGGGCAGAAGGGCCCCCCCCTAGGCTCTGCTTGGCTTGCTTACCTCTTTCTCCAGAGAGAATTGAAGCCTTGACCCTCCTTGACCTCTCAGCCTCCTCAAGCCTTGTCTTTGAACCTGTCCCCCGCTCCCCAGTGGGCTGCCCTGGCCGTATCCCCCCTCTCCTAGAGCCTGCCCACCCTTCATGGCTGCAGCAGCTTCCTCGGGTTCAAGGAAGAGGAGTCCCCAAGGCTGTGACCATCACTGCCCCAGCTGCCCCTCCACTCAGCCCCTTTTGGGGTAAACAGCTGCAAGCATCTTCAAACACACGTCAAGCACCTGCACAGCTGCTCCACCACCACAACGCCCTTGTGTGTTGCCGTTTGTGCAGGGACGCCCTTGGCACCTGCTGCCTTCCCCTGATTCCCTGCCCCGCCCCCTTTCCATGCATCCCCCCCCCAATTTCTTCCCCCAGCCCTTGGTCCTGATTCGGAAGGGAGGTGGGGCAGAACTCTTGCGGGCGCCACCAGCCGCCCAGGACCCCAGCAGCAGCATAAGTGGGCCTGGCACCGGATAACCCCTCGGCATCAGAGGAGGCGAAATGCCACCGGAGCCTCACCACAGTGACGCCTAGGACGACAGGTGGGGGCAGTGTGGTTAAAGCAGCTGCCCCACTGACTGGCCCCCAACTGAAGGCTTTGCCCTGTTCTATAATACTCAGAGCCTCCTCTTATATATTAGGCGTATACAGATAGTCTTCGACTTACGGCCACAATTGAGTCCAACATTTCCCTTGCTAAGCGAGATAGTTGTTAAGTGAATTTTGCCCCATTTCATAACCTTTCTTGCCACGGTTGTTAAGTAAATCACTTCAGTTGCTAAGTGAATCTGGCCCTCCCATTGATTGCTTGTCAGAAGGTCGCTAAAGGGGATCACGTGACCCCAGGACACTGAAACCGTCATAAATATGAGCCAATTGCCAAGCCTCTGAATTTGGATCACGTGACCCTGGGAATGCTGCAAAGTCACTTTTTTCAGTAACACTGTAACTTTGGTCACTAAACGAACAGTTGTAAGAAGAGGACTGCTTGTTAGGCCTCAGGAAATACCTTCCAAAGGAAGCCTCCGTTGGGCTTCGGAGCAAAAGACTCTGTACTGGCCGTGGGGAGGGGGCAGCCACCAGAGAGCAAAAGCCACAGTCGGTGGGAGAGGAGGTGCACGCAACATACAATGGAACATTATACACAAAACACGCAACTCTGCCTCTACTGGCCTCGATACAGAGCAAGGAAAGAGAGCGGAGGGTTAGGCTTACATGTTCCTGCGCCCCACAGAACAAGGAGCCAGGTGGCTTCCCTGCAGCAAGCAGGTGTGTGGAAGAGCCCATCAGGTCTCTGACCAACCCAGCAGGAGAAGCTGTGAGGCTGAGCGCGCTGGCAGTGCCCGCAGCCCTTCAGTCGGGGGCCCAGAAGCTGTGTGGATGCAGTAGCCAAAGGGGATCAGAGAGGAAGGGATTCTTTTGCAGGGTTGGCTCACCTGCTCTCTCTCTCTCTCTCTCTCCTTCCTTCCAAGGTCAGGATGGGGCATGATGATCTGATGAAGCAGGATGGCAGACTGGCTGAAAGGGAGAAGGGAGGGAGGGAGGGAGGTTCTGGTGCTCGGACAGAGGCTGAGCGGCTTCCATGCCCTCTTCCTGTCCCAGGATCCTTTGGTGGGGGAAGGCATCTGGCCCAAAGGGGCTTCAGGCAGATCTCGTGGGGCTTCCTGAGCCTCTCTCCCTCAGCCCCATTTCCCAGGGCTCTGAGCAGAAGTGAGTGGGCTCTCCTGGCACCTTTCTGACTCAGCCCAGGGAGGGCGGGAGGCCTCGAGCCAGAAGTGGTCATAAGAGGGAGGTGGACATGGGGGTCACTGGCCAACAGCAGCAGCCACAGGAGGGATTAGATCCCAAGGACCTGAGAAGGACCTTTACTCATCCTTTCATCAGATGAGAGAATTCCCAGGGGGGTCCTTTCCCATCAGTGATGCATCGGCTACTGGTGGTCTGCATCCACCATGATCACGTGGAGAGTTGTCCTGAGCCCCATCAGGTCTGCATCAGGCAGTTGATGGTTGCTGCCTCTGGAAGCCATGGCCAGCAAGGGTGGGGGCTGGAGAGCAGGATGTGAGGAGGAGGAGGAGGAGGAGGGAAATGCTTCCTCCCTCCTTCTGCTGGCTGGCAGGGGCTGCTGCTTTCAGGACAAGCGGAGCTGCCCATCTCCCACTGCCCTCACCTGGAGAAGCAACTAGGGACAGAGATGAAGGGAGAAGGCGCCCCAAATAGCAGGCCTCCGGCCTGTGACAGGAGAGCTGTGCGAGGGCCTCTGCTGCCAAGAAAGCAGGCTGCTTGAATCTGGCCTGGATGCTCCTACAAGCAGAGGGGCTTGCAAGGATCTGGGCTGGCCCAGCCTGGCTGGAAGACGCTCAGGGAGCTTAGCCAGCTCAGGAATCAAACTTCTGCCTGCAGCCTTTCCAGGTAACCCCCGCTGGAGGCTCTGGGCCTGTGTGGCTCTCTTCTTCCCCAGGTCCCCTGTTGTGGGTGCTGCTGTTGGCCAGTGACCTGCATGTCCACCTCCCTGTTAGCACCACTTCCGATTTGAGACCTTCCCTCCTTGGCCTTCACCTTCACCCTGCCCTGGGCTGAGTTGGAAAGGTGCCAGGAGTCCCCACTCACCTCCGCTCAGACCCAAGCCCATGGGCAATAGGAACACAGGCAGAGAGGTTCAGGGAGACCTTGAGCTCCACATGGTCTGCCTGAAGCACCTCCGGGCCAGGTGCCTTCTTCTGCCTAGAGGGGCCAGAGGAATGCCATGGTGGTCAGTGCCTTCTGGAGCCTGGCATTTGATTGTGGATTCCAGGCCATGGTTCAAGTTTAGCCATTCCTCCCAGGCCGCGGGGCTCCTGTTCCATCACTGGAATCCCAGGGACAGCTGCCAGGACCCAGGGCGGCAGCTGCCACATGCCAACCCTGGGTGAGGCCTACCTGCTGGGTGAATTTCTCTGGCCCTTGGAGCTGCTGAGCCATGGAGTTGGCTCCCAGAGATTTCCTTGCCAGGCTAGGTAGCATCTGCTGGGCTAGGAGGGAGGGAGGGGGGGTGCCCTGCCAGTGTTGATGGGGTGACTGGGCTTGATTGTCAGAGCAGCTGAGGGCAGCACCTCCATTTCCCAGGCTTTAGGTCCACTACGGATCTGCAAACTTAGTTGTTGTATTATCTGGGCACGTTTGTGGGTCTGTGTCTCAGCCACGGACTGGCTGACATCAGGAGCTGCCCATGGTGGAAGGGCTGACAGCATCTGCTCAACAGCAGCCCTGCAGTGTAGGCCAGCCTGAGTGCCCAGGCTGGTGGGGTGCGGAGGCACTTTGAACGGAGGCCTGCAGCTGAAGGGAGCCTGGCTGCCCCATTAGATCAGACCAAACCCATCCTGTCCCAGCAGCCTCCTCTGACGGGACCAGAGCATCCTGCTGCTGGAGGCCCCTTAAGCCCCTTCCCCGCCTTCCAGGCAGAGGGCCAGGGGCCTCTGGGGCCCCTCCTGCTGGGCTGCCCAGCTGAGCCAGGTCCTGGGCTGGGAGGCACCCCTAGCCGAGGCAGAGGAGTGCAGGAGGGGGCCTCGAGGGGCTCAGATCACCCTCGCCCACCAGGACTTGCCAGCAGGTGTCCCCAGGATGGCGGGCGGCTTGGCAGCGACTGTGCTGGCACCATACGGGCGGGGGCCTCCGCCGCCTCCGCTCCGCTCCGCCTGGGGGAGGTCCGCGCGTGCCATCAGCGGCGGCCGCCTGGATGCGCCCCGAATCCGAAGCGGGTCCCGCCTCCCCGTGGGCAGGGGAAGGGGGAAGGGGGAAGGGGGAAGGGGCGGGCGCCGGGCGCCGGGCGCATCCCTCCGACGGCAAACGGGGAGGAGTCGCCGCTGCAGCCGCTTGTCACTCGGGCTGCTCGCCCTGCTGCTTCGCCGCGGCGCCAACTGGGCTGCTGCGGAAGGAGGCGAGGGAAGGAGCCGCGCTGGGGCCGCTGCTGGTCAGGGCAGCCCGGGCGGGCCGGGCCAGGTGAGCACTTCCGGGCCCGCCGCGTCCTCGGGCCCCGACGGCGCTGCTGAGTCCCCCTGGCCGCGCCTCGACGGGGGCGACGGGGAGCCTTTCCTCGGGGGCCGCTCTCAGCCCGCGCCCTGGCCCCGGGGGAGCAGGCGAGGCGGGCCCCGAGGACAGAGGGTGCGCGCGTGGGTCTCGCTGTCGGGCGAGGCGGCGGGCAATGCGCGCGCGTGGGCGAGTTCTCCTTCCCCGCCGCTGCTTTCCCTGCGCGGCTTCCTTCTGCTCCGCGGCTGCCCCCGGACGATGCCTTCCCTGCGGGTCCTCCGAGCGGCTCTCGACCCTCCGAAGCCCCCGCTTGCTTTTGCGGCTTTCGGGACCGGCCGAAACTCCCTCTGGCGCTGCGGGAAGTGAGCCTCCCAGGTGGGCTGCGGCGTCGTTCGTTGGCTTCGGTGGGGGGGGGGGCACGATGTCCCTTGGCCGGCTGGCGTGAGGCCCCTCTTTGCCCCCTCCGTTGGGTCTCCTGCGGGAGGAGGAGGTCCGGATCCTGTGCGCCTGCTGCGCTTGGCGGTCCGGATTCCGGACCAAAGAGTCGAGTTGCGTCCCCTTCCTCCCCGGACCTCGGGAGACGCCAGATTGCGGGAGGTCGCTGTGGAACCGCAGCGCATCGCGGAAAGGAGTTGCGATGACTTCTCTGTGGAGCAGCAACCCCCTCCCCCTCCCCAGGAAGGGCCAGGTTAAGAAGCCCCCGCAACTCCACCGACTCCGCAACTCCACCGACGAGGTTGTCGTGGGGGAGGAGCTAGTGGCCGGTCTCGGAGAGGCTCCCGGGATCAGGCCCAGGTGAGAGGCGGATAAAACCTCCAGGAAGTCTCAGAGCCAGCCTTTGGGCTGAAGACCCCCGGAGGTCTTCAAGGGATCCGATCAGCGGAAAGGCAATCCTGGCTAGAGGAGAGACTCTTGTCAGAAGTGGGGGGAGGGGGGCTGGAGAAGTAGCAGCTGGGCTGCCTCCCCCAATCACCTCCCTTTGGGATCCCCCCCAGGAGCCCCAAGGAAAGTGAGGCAGGGATGTTCCTGAGCTGCATAGTTTTAATAGCAGAGGGGCTGGGGGTAGGCATTCCCCTTCCCTCCCTTTGGCTTCCTGGTGTAGAAGGGCTCATATACTTGGGGTGGGGGAGCAACTCTGGCAATTGAAAAGCACTCTGCATGGAGAGCGATGCAATGCAACTGCCATGCTACCCCTCTCACCCACCGTTTGGGAGGAAGAGGCAGCATCACATTTTCTGAGGGGTCCTTCTGGCCCTCCATCTGGCTGCTGACGTTGCGTTCCTGGCCTTGACCCTTCTCCTTTGGGTCAGACGGAGCTCAGGCAGGGGCTGCCCTTCCTTCAAGCTGAAGCCTCAGATAAGCCAGGCCTGCTTGATCGTTGTTCCCCCCCACCCTCAGCAGAACTCATTCCCTCCTTGAGGGACTTATTCATTGGGGGCTTTCATCAAAGACCCTTGGGCTGCTTCTGTAGAATCAGGCTGGTGGAGGAAAAGATGACGGATCAGCCTGTTAGACCCGGAGGTCATCTGGGTCAGTTCAATGTGGGGCTAGCAGGAAGAAAGGCTTCTGGGACCACCAAGCCAGGGGATCTGCTGCCAGGGGCTATCCTCCAAGCTGATTTGGATGATGGAAAGGGCTCGTAGGCAGTTGGGCCTCGGTGGTTTTTTCTCCCTCTCCAGAGTCCGAGCCAAGGCCTGGGGGCATGGATATTGGGGGACCCCCTACTCTGCAGTCCTGGCTGGGGTTAGAGAATCCATTTGGAGTCACAATCACCTCCCAGAAGCCCAGACTGGCTGATTGGGGCGCAGGAGACAAGATGGGGCTAAACTGGGGAGGGGGAGATAGTCTGGGGGGGCACGGGGGGAGGCTGTTGACCTCCAGTCTAGCGTGGCCAACAAGTGACCCAACAGCTGGACTAGATGGGTCTGATGCTCTTATGCAGATGTTTAGATGATCTCTAGGGAGACCCTGGCTGGGAAATTCTGGGACCCCACCCATCTCCCAGTGACTGAGATGCTCCACTGATGGGTTATTGATGGGGGTCTGGTTGAGTTGCACCAGACAGGTTGCACGACCTCACCACCGGGTCTTTGGGAAAACAAGGCAGCTGCCTTCACCCCATCAGCTGAGATGCTTTCCAGCTCCCTCCTTTCTATTTTTTTGCAATGCTGGCTTAGCACATTTTGTGGGTCTTGGCAACGCACTTAACGAGGCCCAGCGGGATTGGGTGGTTGTGGGGATGCAAACCGGGTTTTAAGATGCAGTGGGAGGCAGGCTGCCGCGTGAAGCCACCCGGGGTTTACCTGTTCAGCCAGAGTGAAATTAAATGGTTAACCTAGTGGGGCATTCAGCATGTTGGGTAACCCCCAAAAAGGGGATAATTCAATAATCAAATGTATTGATTTGTGTGAGCCCTGTATCAATCTTGGTCAGCTTTTTAACTTTTCTGTGGCTTAGCAGCTTATATTTTATTTATTTATTTATTTATTTAATTTGTATACCGCCCTTCTCCCAGAGGGGACTCAGGGCGGTGAACAACCAAAATTAAAAGACATACAAATACAAAAGTTAAGATAATTAAAAAAGAATTAAATCATTAGCTTCCCAATTTAAAACCCCCAAATCCATAAAATTTAAAATCCCAATTAAAAACCATTTAGGCTAGGCCGGCTTGGTGGAATAAAAACTTCTTCAGGGCTTTACGGAAGGTCCGGAGGTCCGGGATCAATCGTATTCCAGGAGGCAGCTCATTCCACAGGGCATTCCTTATGATTTCCATTTCTTTGAGCAGCATGTGACTCAACATGCATGCGAAGCAAGAAAGAAGTAAATGGCATTAACTCCATTTCTGAGATACTGGCGGTCCTTGACTTACGACCACAACTGAGCCCAAAATGTCTGTTGCTAAGTTAGATGTTCATTAAGCGAGTTTTGTCCCGTTTTACGACCTTTCTTGCCACAGTTCTTACGTGAATCACTGCAGTTGTTAAGTTAGCAACATGGTTGTTAAGTGAATCTGGCTTCCCTAGTGACTTTGCTTGTCAGAAAGTCACAAAAGGGGATCACGTGACCCTCCCCCACAGGGCCGTCTTAAATATGAGACAATTGCCAAGCATCAGAATGTTGGTCATGTGACCATGGGGATGCTGCAGCAGTCGTAAGTGTGAAAAATGGGCATAAGTCACTTTTTTCAGTGATGATGTAATTTGAACCATCACTAAATGAGCTGCTGTGAGTCAAGGACTACCTACAGCAGTGGTTTTCACTTACCTTTGCTACCGGTTCGGAACTGTGAGGGCGCGCTCACTTCGCTCATGCACGGCACTTTGTGTATGCGCAGGTCGTCTGGGATGATGTCTGGGTGGGTGGGCGCCTCAATTTGGGCAAACCGGTAGAAACCCACCACTGACTCACCTGTAGGCAGCCGTGGAGCCATAAGCCCACAGACCCTCCCGCTCAGCCCCCCAAAAGGCTCCTCAGTAAATGCAGCTCTTCAGCTGCAACTATAGGGGTGGGGGGGCAGGGGGGCACCTTGGATAAGAGCCCACCCCACCCAGGTCTGTGCTGGGAAAGAAGCTGCCTGCAGTTGCAGGAACTGGGTAGGTCTTGTTTAGTGAAGAGAAGGACCAGGGGAGACAGGATAGCAGCCTTCCAATATCTCAGGGGCTACCACAAAGAAGATTGGGGGGTCAAGCTATTCTCCAAAGCACCTGGAGGGCAGGACAAGAAGCGATGGGTGGAAACTAACCAAGGAGAGAAGCCACCAGGAATTAAGGAGGAATTTCCTGTCAGAATAATTAATCAATGAAACAGCTTCCCTCCAGAGGTTGTGGGTGCTCCAACACTGGAGATTTCCAAGAAGAGGCTGGACAGCCATTTGTCTGGAGTGGTATACTACGGGGTCTTGTGCTTGAGAGAGGGGGTTGGGCTAGAAGACCTCCAAGGTCCCTTCCAACTCTGTTATTCTGTCAATCAATCAATCAATCAGTCAGTCAAAACTGACACTGCCTTTGGGCCCATGCCAGACTTCCAGTCTTTGCAGACGCTGAGGTGTTAAACGGTTGGCACCGGCAATGGAGTTGCCACACAACCTCATAGGGCACACAGCAGAAGAGGCTTCCTTGGTGCCCGCCTGGCAGCAGCATGCCCACAAGGCATCCAGGTCTGGCAAGAGCAGCTCCTTTTGGGCTGGGCTGTCAGCTCCATTGGCTCCTGCCTCTTCATCTGTCGGCCACCAGTGCCCGGAGAGGAAGGCGGAGGAGATGCCAGCTGGCATTGGAACCCATCGCTTCACATGGCTGGGCTGAGCTGCTGTGACATCCCGGAGAGGGGGCTTCTGAGCACGGGAGTGCCCAAGGCTGGCTGATGCCCCTGTTTCTCTGCCTCCTGAAAGACGAGGTGGGCCACGAGATCTACTTCCTCACTGGGCATCCCAGATCTGGACAGAGTGGTCCTGCAGGTCCAGAGGCAGCCGTGGGGTCCTTCTGTCCCAAAGGCCCCAGAGAAAGCCACTGATGGGAGAAGAAGAAAAAGAGACCACTTGGGGAAGGAAGGGGCCCAGGCAGCTTAAATGCAGGGAGTAAGCAAGAGGAGCCCAGCTCTTCTCCTCCCCCACACCCCTCAGTGATGGAGGCTCACAGGAGTTCATCTCCACCAATGGAGGGAAGTTCTGGGGCGAGACGAAGACAGCCTATATCTCCCTTCCTCTGTCCATGGGTGGGTAGTGGGGTGGCTGGCTGGGACTCCTTTGCTATTTGGTGGCCTGGGTGGGGGGGCTAGTTATAGGGAAGAATTTCCTCTTAAGGCAGCCCAGCCCAACTGACTGGAGAGCCTGGGGGAGCCTGCACCCTGATCCCAGGACGCCCCCCCTCCAGATCGTAAGGGTGAAAAATGGTCATAAGTCACTTTTTTCAGTGCGGTTGTAACTTTGAACGGTCACTAAATGAATGGTTGTAAGTTGAGGACTATCTATACTTAGTTCCCACCTCCCAATGGGGTGGTGGGTGTCCCTTCCCCAGAGAGAACTGAAGCACCAGATGGCCCCCTTCTTAAAGGTGCTCCTGGCTGGCATCTCGGTCGACGCTCTCCAAGAAGGGCCAGAGGGTCTCTCTGGGGAGCCACATATGGGGCGCCAGAGGCTGGCACTTCCTCCTATGGCCTTTTCCAACTGGCATGATGCTCAGTTCTTCCCCCAAGCTCCCAGCCACTCTGACCCAGGCCGTTGCAGGCTGCCGGGATGGCCTTGGCCCCCTTGGTGGGTGGTCTTCCCCCTCTCAGCTCACTTCATCCCGGTTGCAAAAGGCTGTCACAAAGCGGCTCCCTCCAGCGGGGAGGGCACGTGCCAGGCTCAGGGAGAGTTCACGCCTCATCTCCCCTTGCTGGAGGAGCTCTGGACGCCCAGCCAAAAGTGCCGCTTCTCGTGTGTCTCGCTCTGCCGTCTTTTTGTCACGTTTCTCTCACGGGCTGCGTCCCTGTTGGGCTTGCAGGATCTCCTCTGACAGCTCACCTGGGTCCCCCAGTGCTGGGGGCTGCCCCTGGCTCTAGAACCATGTTGGCGAACCTCTGGCCCACGAGCCCTTGCCAAGCTTACCCGAAACTGCGCATGCGGGCGCCCCAGCTGGTGTTCAGGCCTCTGGAGCACCTGGGTGCAATTCAGGGGACCAGCTGGTCTTCGAAGCTCTCCTGCGCATGCAGCATATTTGCACATGCACGTGAGATGGTGCACACATGCGCAGTGTTTGCACACATGCATTGCGCACGCAAAAGCTGTTTGCATGCTGATATGGTGCGGTTGCATGCGCAGCATGTGCTAATGCCCAAAGCCTCCGTGCATGTGCAGATGGTGCAGTTGTGCGCACAGCACCTGGGGAGGGGCCGCGTGTTACCACGGAGGGCAAGTGAGCATGCACAGGGGGTGAAGCCTGTTCCTGCTTCGCCACCTCTGCTCTAGGAGGAGGAGGCTTCTCTGGCCAGGTGAGAGCAGCCCTCCCTCCCTCCCTCCCTCCGTCCCAAAGTGGCCCTGAGCATTGGCCCCCTTGCAGAATAGGCTCCTGCTGTGCGAGAGCAGCCGGAGGGGGGGCAACTTGGGGGTTTTGTCAGACCAAAGTGGCTCACCTTGAGGTGCTTCAGGTGACAGGTGTACAATTGCCAGAAGTTGGACGAGGGGAACATCCGCCATGCTGCTGTGCCTGTAGGACGTTGCTGACACAGGTTTTGACCTGGGAACGGCATTTCTCGTGCGGGTGTGCAGAGCGCCTACGCTTCCTACATGTTTGCTATTGGTGTAAGATCTCGGCACACTTGTTCGCTGGCTGCCTCCCTGCATCTCCTCCGCCTCCTCCTGCTCCGCAGCCCCAATTTGTGTCCTGGTTTCATTACTTTTGTGTTGCTCACCATCGCTGCTTGCCCAGTGCACCGAGTGCCACCCAGGCCTGGTCCTTGCCCATTTGCCCGTTGCTGGCCAGGGGAGGGCGCGTCTGCAGCGCCTTCCTTGTGGTGATGGCCGCCAGAGAGGCTCCTCCTCCTTTAGCCCTGGGACGGGGCTCAATTTCGAGGATTCCCATTGTGCTGAGCAGGCTAACTGTCATTATTTCATCTCAACTGTGGGCTCGGCTGGTTTTGCATTTGACTTGCAAGTTTTCAAATGTGCATAAAATGTGTGGGGTGCATTTAGGGAGGAAACATGGGCCGGAGAGGATTTAACTCTTTCCTCCCTGGCTGAGGTCCTGGGGACCGTCCTTGCTCTGTCTGAAGTTGGGTGGAACCTTCCCAAGAACAAAACGGGGCAAAGTGAACCCCTGGGGAAGGAAGGAGCCACAACTCCAGCTGGCATTTGGGGCGGCTGCTGGCTCTGAGTCCAGAGGAGCAGAGTCGGTGGGTCCCCTCCTCGCTCTCCAGAAGGAGCTTCTACCCAGGCAAGGACTTGGAAGACGACTAGATAGCCGACGCTTCCTCGGGAACCTCAGCTCCGCCTGACCTTCTCCCCTTCCCTCCCCAGGTGCTTCCTGCCGGCGGCGAGACTCACACCGAGGCCAATGTGGGGCTTCCTGCTGCTGCTGCTGGGCCTGTCCCCGCCGCCGGGCTCGGCAATGCCCCCGTCCCCCGCCCAGAATGAGTCCGGGCCGGACCCGCAGAGCCCCGGCCCCTCCCCCGCCCCTCCGGCGACCTCCCCGCTGCTGCCCAGCCACAGCGAAGTCCCCGCCTTGCGCCTGAACCTGGGGCTCAACGTCCAGGTGAAGGTGCGCAGCCAGGGGAAGGGGCAGCCCCCCGAAGGGCCCGGGAGAGCCGCCACCGGGCCGCCCCCGCCCCGCGGCCAGCCGGACGCCTCCGCTCACTCCCCAGCCGGGGCCGCGGGAAGCTCCGCGGGCGCCGGGCCGGCTGAAGAGCCGCTCGCTGGTCCCACGGCCGGCGCGAGCAATGGCTCCTCTTCGCCACGCGCCCCTGCGGCTCCCCGGCCCTCCGCGACCCCCCTCCGGCCACGGGAGCACAGCAGCGAGCTCGAGTTCCAGGTGGACATCGGCCTGAGCGCCGGGCTGGGCCAGGAGCCGGGCGCGGGGCGCGGCGGCAGTCTCCTCCCTGTCCTGGCCGACGCCTTGGGGATGGCCGGCCAAGGAGGGGGCCCCGGTGAGTATTGCTGAAGACCGCGGGCGGGGGGGGGGGAGAGGCCAAGAGCCGGCGCCCGCCAGATCCAGCTTTGGGGCTGCCAGCGAGGGTCCCTGGCGGAATGGCTGGACCCCCACCAGGCCCCGGCAGGTCTTGAGGAGAGGGAGAAGAAGTGGTTAGAGTCTCTGGCCAAGTCCCCCGGGAGGGAGGACCCCAGGCCCCTTCTCATCCCGGCCCCGCCTTGGTCCTTTGACAGGTCTGTTTGGCTTCACTCTGCCTCCTGAGCTGTGGAAGCCCTCAGAGTGGAATGTCACGGGAAGCCCCGAGGAAGAACCCGAGGACCCCCTCTCCACTGCTGAAGGGACCCTGGAGCCAGGTAATAGCATAACTGGGGGGCGGGCAGGCTACCCTAGCAGCAGCCCCCCCCCTTTGCTTCTTTTGTGGGGCTCCTCCTGGCTGTCAGTCTTGCCCTGCTTGGAGGAAGAGGCTCCTGGATGAGAAAGGGGAGGGCTGGTCAAGGAAGTTCTCCAGCAACACAGCAGGACCCCAGATGGGATATGATAGCGAGGTTGGTCTCCCCCTTGGATGGTGGATCACCCAAGGGGCCTCTGGGGCACCCCCCAGGGGCCCTCTTCCTCCAAGGGCTCCCTGGAAACCTTCCTTGGCCTGGAAATCAGACCTTGGGTGACTTCAAGTGTCAGGGAGGCTTCCCAAAAGTGGTCTTCAGGTGTGCTGAGATTTTAAAAAATAATTTCAATTCAAACATTTTTTTCCAAAGTCAAAAGATACAGGAGATAATGGTAGGTAGGTAGGTAGGTAGGTAGGAAGGAAGGAAGGAAGGAAGACAGGAAAGAAGACAATAGAAAGCAAAGGAAAAAATTAACCGTTAAAGAAGTTCTGATCTTCTTTAAAGCAGTTACAGACATGCTTACAGCCACTTCCTTGATTCTGAATTAATAATGTGGGTCCTTCTCCCATATTCAACTTTTATTCTTCAGCAATTCCACAAATTGCAAGTTCATTTTTACTCATTTTTAGCAAAAAGTCCATAAAAGGCTCCTGGTCTGTTATAAAAATAAAGAAAGATGTCAATTTAACCATTTCTGCAAGTTCTTCACCCTCCATTCCTCTATTGTGGGTATTTTTTGCCTTCTGACTTTTTGCACGTAATAACCTGGCTGCATCCAGGCGTTGCCTCTTCTGACTGACTGTCCGAAAGTCCTAGGAAGAGGAATTCTGCTGGCCAGTTTTTAAAACTCTGGATCATCATTGATTTTTCATAACTACATGACAAAATGTCCCTTCATGCTTTTTACATTTCCAAGAACCATTGTAAGAAGATTTTGCTGGGTAGCCAAGCAAATGCACCTTGATTTCCTGCCCCTCAGTGGCTTTGCACCTCTGTAGTTGGGGGAGGGGGATGGTGGGGGGCTGCTGGCCATGCAGGAATTTCCTCAGGAAGAATGTCCAGGCAGCACAGAATCCCCGGGGGGCTTCAGGTGAGAGCAGAATTTGAAAGCTTCAGAATGCTGGATCTGAATTCTCAAGCGTACAGGCTCAGGAGGTTCTGGGGTTTCATGCCCCTGGATTGTTGCGGCCCTTCTATGCAACAACACTGGAGTGGGGTGGGTTCAGTGGTGGGTTGCTCCGGGTTCGCACCGGTTCGCAAGAACCGGTAGTAAAAATTTGTAGTAGTTCGGAGAACCAGTAATAACATTGGCCACGCCCCCAAACCAGTCCCCGGCCCGGTCGCCGGTCACTAACCCCGCCCACCTCATCAGAGGCTTTTTTTTTTAACTTTTAAAAGCATTTTCTCTACAACCTCTTTGGCTGAAAAAATGCTTTTAAAAGTAAAAAAAAAAAAAGCCTCTGATGATCTGCGGCTCAGCTGAGATCGTCAGAGGCTTTTAAAAGCATTTTTTCTATAACCTCTTCGGCCGAAGAGGTTGTAGGAAAAAAACTGCCTTTAAAAGCCTCTGGCGATCCCAGCTGAGTTGCCTGATTGCCAGAGGCTTTTAAAAGCATTTTTTTCTGCAACCTCTTAAGGTTGTAGAAAAAAATGTTTTTAAAAGTTAAAAAAAAAAAGTTGGCCACGCCCACCCAATCACATTACACCCACCAAGACACGCCCACAAAATAAGCCATGCCCACAGAACCGATAGTAAAAAACCTGGGTGGGTTCTGCTTGTGTGTGCATGAAAGGGGGTCCGATGCAGGGCAGGAGGACTGCAGGAACCGCAATCCAAAGCCTCTTCGGCATCAGCACCAACAACCCTGGTCACCAGAAGGCCAGGTGTGCAAGGCCTGCAGGAAGACTGATGTTTGTTTATTTAGAAGGTAGAGACAGCTGCCCATCTTAAGCGCATCACTCTGGGCAGGGAACGATACATGCCAAGGCGATATAAGAACCCACAACCCATGAAAATAGCCTGGTCCAAGGAAATAGCAAGTGAGGCACCACCTGGCATGCAGCCTCCTAACAGTCAAGTGGGCACATGTCCCCTTCCGGGCCTCACCCACCGAAGGAAGCAGCTGCCCTTCTCCTGAGCTCCACAAGAGCCCTCCTCATCCTGGACGATGGGTGCCAAGGGACATCAACTTCAAAACAGGCAGCCGGTGCCACTTTAGGTGCCTAGAGCTGGCAGAGGAGTGCCACCTACAACCCTGTCACTGCAGGTAGGAGCTGTCTTGTGAGCAGCCTGATGGAGGATGGCAGCCCCTACGTGGCTGCTCCAAGGGGAGGAGAGCTTCTAGGCAGCTGGGCATTTGTCTTCTTCTGAGCAGAGGCTTCTTGAGTGCCGGGAAGCAAAAGTGAAAAATGCGGAGGATGAGGCAGACCAGAATTGTCCTTGCTCTGGCCTCTTAGGTGACCTTCGAGGGAGGAAGGTCCCCTAAGGTCTCCCTCAAGTTCCCTGGGCTCTCTTGGTGGGGGCCACTCCCATGGGGGAGAATGTTCTCTGACTCAACTGGACAGATGTGACTGAAGGTTCTACGGGCTGCTTCCATCATCAGAAGCGCCTGGCAACCTCGGAACACAAAGTCTGTTTAAGAACCTGCTTTACTGGGCACTCTCCAACCCTTAGAGATGGATGCTACCAGCAAGCCCCACCAGATCCCTCCAGAGATGGGGATCTATGCTGAAAAGCACAATATCTTCCAGGTCATGCAGGGCCTGGTGGAAGCTCTCCTCGTGTCCCGGCCAGCCAACCCCATTGACTTCATGATAGAACATCTCAAGAAGAACAATGAGGAGGTGCCCAAGGTCTTCATTGTGGGGCCCCCGGCTTCTGGGAAGACCACCATCGCCCGCTGGATTTGTAAGCACCTCAGTGCAACGTATCTTTGCCCCAAGGAGCTTGTGTTTAGCAAGCTGCTGAAGAGGGCCAGGGAGGCCGCGGCGTACCAAGCACATGGGGAGAAGATCCCTGATGAGCTATGGGTTCATCTTCTGCAGGAACGCATGAGTGATGTGGACTGTGAGACCTTGGGGTGGGTGGTGGATGGCTTCCCCCAGACCAGGAAACAGGCCCTGGAGCTCCAGACCCTGGGTGTCTTCCCCCGGCACCTCGTGGTCCTTTACGCCCCAGACACCGTGCTAATTGAGAGGAACCTGGGGAAGCGTGTGGACCCCTTCACCCAGGAGGTCTACCACACCACCTTTGACTGGCCAGTTGACTTCACTGTACAGAAGCGCTTGGTGAAGCCGGAAGACACCTCAGAGCAAGCCACTGCTCGGCGGCTTCTGGAGAACCACCGCAACATGCCTGGCATCATCCAGACCTACCAGGATTGCCACAAGGCTATCAATGCCGACCAGCCCTGTGTCGACGTCTTTGCCCAAGCGCTAAATTTTGTACAGAGCCGTCCACGCTCCAACGCCCCCTTCACTCCCCGCATTTTGCTCCTAGGGCCCCCGGGCAGCGGCAAAAGCCTGCAGGCAGCTCTGCTCTCCCAGAAATACGGGGTGGTCAACATTGCCTTCGGGGACCTCCTGCGGGAGAAAATGGCCGGGAACATGGGCGTGGGCGAATTCATCAAGCCCTTTTTTGAAAGGGGGTACCCCGTGAACGACAACATCGCTTTGCATGTCCTCCAGCAGCGGCTGGAACAGGCCGACTGCCGCACCTACGGCTGGGTGCTCCACGGCTTCCCTCGGGATGTGGACCAGGCGCTGCTCTTCCAGCAGATTGGCGTCGAGCCCAACCGAGTCTTCTTCCTCAACCTGCCCACCGAGGTGGGGCTGCAGCGCCTCTGCCAGCGTGCCACCGACCCTGTCACCGGGGAGAGATACCACACCATCTACAAGCCACCTGTGGAGGAGGAAGTCCACCAGCGCCTGCGCCGCCACCCCAAGGACAACCCCCTCCAGGTGGAGCGGAAGACGGCCATCTACAGCCACCAGCTGCCTGACCTAGAGGAGCACTACGAGGACTCCATCTGCCTCAACGCCGACCAGGACCCTTACACCGTCTTCGAGTACATCGAGAGCTGCCTGGTCAAGCCCTTGCCCCTCTGCAAGCTGTAATGGCTGAGAGGTGCCCCCCACCCCATGGCTTTGCCAGCACCGCCCTGGCAGCAAGCAGCATGGCCGGTGCGGGGAGGGTAGTGTGTTTAGCGCTAATGAGAGAATAAAAATATTTTGCTTTCATGTGGAAGCCATCTCTGTTTCTTGTTTAAGAAATGCCTTGCCCTGGGTCCGCCATGATGCCCGGCTCCTGCAAGTCACTGCTCTTGGTGCCCATCTCTGTCACTTGGCAGCAGGCTGGGGGGACAGAAGGGAGCCTCGTTCTGCCTGCCTGCCTTAGGACCCTTCCTCTACCCTCCATGTGGCTCATAGTGGCATTTTGGATACCTGCCCTAGAAATTAGTCACATCTCCCCCCCTGAAACCTCAAAGGATGGGCCCAAGAAATGGGCACCTGCCCGTCAGCACAGGCTGGTCCAGGTGGGGCGGTTTCTGTCCAGCTGATGGGGAAGGAATAGGGCCGAATCACAGCAGGGAGCATCGGACTATCCTTACCATCCTCTCTGCCCCCCAGCCCCCTTTCCTAATTTTGTAGAGGGAGGGGCAGGTAACCACAGAAAAGCTGGAGTGGTTTTCCAAATTTGCCATGTCTCCTCAGTTAGGCTGTGCTGATGCAGCCACTGGCAGCCACAGAGATAAGTGTGGACTTGTCCTTGGGGAGAGCTGAGCTTTCCCCATTTGGCTGGCTGGTGTGGAATTCTCAGGCCAACCGGAGGGAGGCCGGAAGGCATTTTAGCATGGCCCTCCTCTTCTGCCTGTCCACTCCAGGGCATCTGTTCCAATAACAGAGGGTTTGCTTTGCCCTCAAATCTTGGGGGGGGGGGGCTGGATGCTTTTGAGGGCCCTTGGGCTTCTGCAGATGGCCCTGGGTGGGCAGGCAGGCCAGGCCCCTTGTTCTGCTTCCCCCCATCTCCCAACAAGGGACCTTGGAGGTCTTCTAGTAGTCCAACCCCCTGTTCAAACAGGAGACCCTACACACCATTCTGGACAAATGGCCATCCGGTCTCCTCTTGGAAGCCTCCCGGCTGACCTTCCACCTGAAGGTAGCTGGGATGATTCCTTGGCTCCAGCCTCTCCATCCTTTACGTGGCACCCACTTAATGCCAGAGGATCTACTGGCCTGGGACGGTCCCTGCTGGATCTCATCTCCCTGACTGGCTGCTGCCCAGGACGAGCGCCTTGAGGCTGAGCTCTTGAAGGCCGGAGGTGGCTTCAGGAGATCTGAGCATCCAAACCATGTTTCTCCCTTCGGAGAGCCGGCAAAGGAGGCTGGATGGGCCTCTCAGCCAGGTGCCTCGGCCAAACCAGGAGTCTCTCCCGAAACGGGGAAGGATGCTGCCCAGGCGCACTATTGCAATATTGGAGCGAAGTGGAAGATGCGGCACCCTGGAGGGCACAGAGAGGGCAGCCTGGGCGTCCCTCCAGATGGCGCTTGATTCCACCCCGCCGGTTCCATCACCCAAGGGGGGGCAGCTTTCTTGGGGCAGCAGCCTTCACAACAGCCAGTCCCTTTGTCAGGTTGGCTCACCTGATGGTCCCTTGCAGTGACGGTAGAGCTGGCGACTTCAGCCCAGAGATCGTAGAATCCCAGGACGAGAAGGAACCCAGAGGTCCTCTGGCTCAACCCCATCAAAGGCAGGAGACCGCAAAGACCCTGCCAGCCCCACCAGGCAAATCAGACCAGGGAAGAGGCTCCAGGGAAGACCCTCTTCTAGGGAGATAAACCTGTATGCAAAGTACAGGTAGTCCTTGACTTACGACATTTTGTTTAATGACCTTTCGACATTACAACAGCGTTGGAAAAAGAACTTCACGACGACCGTTGCAGCATCCCTGAGGTCACATGATCAAAATTCAGATGCTCGGCCACTGGCTCACATTTATGACAGTTGTGGTGACCTGGAGTCACGTGATCCCCTTTTGTGACCTTCTGAGAAGCCAAGTCAATGGGGAAGCCATTGTATTCACTTAACAACCATGTTACTGACTGAAGCACTGCAGTGATTCACTTAATATCTTGGGGAAGAAAGGTCATAAAGTGGAGCAAAACTCATTTATCTTAACAAAGGAAATTTTGGGGTCAGTTGTGGTCGTTAAGTCAAGGACTGCCTAGATTTACGATCCTCTCCTCTCCCCTGTGATCATGTGACCACATTTGAGTCACTGGGCAACCGGCAGGTATTTATAGTGTTTGTGGCGACCCATAGTCACGTGACACAATTTAGGATGTTTTTCCCGGAAACCACTGTTAGCTTCCGGTCTCCGTCAATGAACGGCCCATAGGGAACGATGGGCTCGCTTAAAAAGGCCGCCTTTGCTATCTAGCTGCGGCATCCACTTAACCACCATTGCAAAAAGACCGTGGTAAAACCGAGGACAGTCATATGATGACCTGCTTAATGACCGTTATGGCTTGTGATTGTAATTGTGGCCTCAATAACGGTTGTATTTCAAGGACAGCTTGCGGTAACATCATCTTGCAAGGGTGAATGGGCTTCCCCTCCTCCCGCGTTTATATTCATGTAGATTGGGGGGGTTTCTCTCGGGAAGGTCCCCCATCCCCCCTGCCTTGCACCTGGGCCCTCAATGCCCAAAAGCCGCGGCACGTGTGAGCCGCTGGTTCATGGGATTTGGGCAACAAGCATTTCTGGGGAAAGGAAAAGGGAAATGGGGGGGTGGTGTTTCACCACCGAGACAGGCTGCCTCTCCTGCTTCGTTTTTTTTTTTTTTTTACAATCTCTTAAATTGCAGAAGGAAAATGGGTTTGGTGGCATTCGCACAACACACTTAACTGAAGCCAGCCTTGTTCTGTTCAAGAGTTCAATTCTGAGCAGCTCAAGGTTGACTCAGCCTTCCATCCTTCCAAGGTCTGTAAAATGAGGACTTGGATTGTTGAGGGCAGGCTGACTCTGTAAACTGTGTAGAGAGGGTTCTAAACAGTATATAAGGGCTATTGCTATTGTCTCTTACTTACTTATTTTCTCCTTCTCCCTCTCTCTCATTCTATCTATCTATCTATCTATCTATCTATCTATCTATCTATCTATCTATCATCATCCTAATCCAATTTATACAGCCCTGCATGGCAGGAAAAGAGACTGCTATCCTGCAGTGCCTCCCCCAGAATCCTAAGCGCCTGCGTCATTAACAGAGGGTTTTCAGTGGCTTCTACTCACCGGGAGTTTTGCACAGCCAAGCCTTTGGCCATTGCCTGCAGGGAGGCCTGCTCTTTTGCCTGCTTCTTTATGATTTACCTGCCCCACAGGCTATTTCTGGGTCACCAGTAGTGCCGCTGCCTTTACTATGCAGCCCCCAAAGTGGATCTTCCTCAGGGTGTTTCCTTTCTGCTCACCCTCTTCTCTTCCGGGTGCTTCAGCCCAGCTGATGGATCGCAGCCCTGGGTGGGGGGGAGCAGGAGGAGAGCCCCCTCCCCAGTCCTCCTGCTCACTAGTGATCTGTCAGTCTGGCTGCTTCTGGTCCTGGGGCTGCAGTGCTACATCGTGACTGGGTTGGAGCACCTCCCTGTTCCTTGGGCAGCCCGGGCAGCCCAAGGCAGCTTCTCCCAGCCTTGGGTCCCCCTCCCCACAGCAGTGGTGGTTTCTACCGGTTCACCCCAGTTCAGGTGAACCAGTAGCGGCGGGAGGCTCCACCCACTGCCTGGACATCATCACGGATGCTCTGTGCATGTGCAGATGGTTCTCCCATGCACAGGAGCACTGCGCATGAGCAAAGTGAGCGGGTGCACATCCGCGCGCTCACAGTTCCGAAGCAATAGCGAAGGTAAGTGAAAACCACTACTGCCCCATACCTCAGGAGAAAAGGGGTGGCTGCTGAGTGGCAGTTAAGCTAGGAGCCCAGAGGTCTGGAGGACAGAAGGGTGGCAACGGGCGTGTGGTGGTGTTGCAGGTGCAAAGGGGCAGGGCACTTTGGCATGAAGCTGCTGAGAATCAGGAAACCGAAGGAAGCAAAGAACTGTTTCAATTAATTAACTTCTGAATAATGAGGGAAGAGAAGCCCCATTGCCAGCCTCGCCCATACCATGCAGTTGGTGCACCATTTCTGGACCTCGGCTGTGCCCTCAGAGGGCAGGCCAGACCTAGGAAGACAGAGGGAAGGTTGCTTGTCATCGGCTGCCATCGGGGCAGGAGCAGCCCTTCCCATCCCGGCTTAACCCTCCCTCCTGTCTTCTCTCCCCAGGACCATCGGAGTCCAGTGGCAGCCCCACAGCCCCGCCGGGCAGTGAGGAGGCATTTGTGGCGCTGCCCGCCTGCCTGCCCGACCGGCCCGACGCCTGCGGCTCCCCTCGGCCAGAACCCGGCACACCCCAGCTGCTGCCTGGTGGGCCCCTCTTTGTGCCCCTGCACTCGGACTGGATGGCGGCGCTGGCTGCATGGGGGCCAGCCTGGGAAGGTCATGTCTACGGCGCTGGCACCCTCTTTGCCCTGCTGGCAGCACTGGCCCTGCTGGCCCTGCTGGTGCTGCCCTGCCGCCGCCGCCTGGCTGCCCCCGAGGGCCGCCTGCTGGGCCTGCTTCACCTGCTGCTACTGGGGGCTGGCAGTGCCCGGGCTGGGCTGCTCTTTGGCCAGGCTGATGGGCGGCATCCAGAGCGGCTCCCTGCGCTGGCGGTGCGGCTGTTGCGTGACCTTCCGCTGCCCTGCCTGACCTCGGCTCTGGCCGCTGCCCTGCTGCTGCTCTTGCGGCGCCCGCGGTCCAAGCTCTCAGCACACCCTGGCCTCCGCCCACCCTGCCTTCTGGCCTTGCTGCTGTTGGGTCACTTCTCAGCAGCTGCAGGCGCTGTCTTGGCTGCCGAGAGGCTGCCAGTGCTGCTGCTGGCCTCGCGGGGGCTCTTTGCCCTCCTGGCTGCGCTGCTTTCAGCCACCCTGCTGGGCTGCTCCTGCTTGGTGCGGGGGGAAGTGGCCCAGATCTACGACCTCCGGAACGCCCCGCCACCGCCAACCTGCCAGGGCTCCTTTGCCAACGGCCGCCGGTGGAGCCGCGCTGCCCGCGCCGCCTCACCTGCCGCTGCCTTCGGGCTGCTAAGCGCCGGCCTTCACACCTACTCAGTGCTGCATGTGCTGGGCTACGGACTTAGCCCGGCACTCTTTGGGCCCTGGCCCTGGTGGGCACTGCAGCTCTCGTGCCGGCTGTGCGAGGCAGGCGTGGGGCTGCCACTGGCCGCCTTTGGCCTCTATCTCACCTGCGGCTGCTCTGCCACTGCCTGCTGCCGCCGCCTGGCCTTCCATTCAGGCCAGGCCGCTGCCAAAGCCCCAGTGCTGCCCAGCAGCCTCCACTGGGCGCTGTCCCAGCATGAGAAACTGGCCGTGTGCAGCGACACGGTGGTCCGCAGCCAGTCTGACTACCTCCCGCTGTGCGCTGTGCCCACGGAGGGGCCCCTTGATGCCCGCTGCGCTGCGCCCTCCTGGTCAGTCCTCAGCCTGGCTGTGGAGGCAACGGATCCCACCGCCGACTTCCAGCCGCCCTCGCCCATCGACCTGCGCCGTAGCATCGACGAGGCACTGTCCAGCGAAGGGCTCCTCCAGGGCAGCGGTGCCTTCTCCGCCTCCAGCATCCTCTCACTAGTCTCGCCCACTGAGCACCACCTGCCCCGCGCCGTTTCCTGCCTGGAGCTGGCCCTGGTTCAGCTGCAGGACGACGGGGTGGCCGCTCTGCAACCCCATGGGGCCGCCACCCGGCCCTCCTCCCTCTCCAGCCCCAGCAGGAGTGCTGCGGAGCCTTCCCCAAGCCATGCAGGCTCGCTCCCAGCTTCTCCGGCTGCCGGAGACCCACCCGGAGGCCCGCCTGAACACTACCAGGAGTCCCTGGCCTCGGTGGGGCAGCCCAGAGAGGATGCAGCCCGCATACAGGAGGAGCCGGTGAATGTTAGCCGGCAGGCTGATGCTGTCAGTGTTGGCAGCGACACCATAGATTTATAACCCCCTGGAACCCCCAGGATGGACGCCTGCCCCAGCCTCGGATCTGAGCTCACTGTGGGTCTGCTACGGGTGGGTGCCCAGCTTGGTGGTCGCTCCCTCCCAGGCGGCTGTGCAGCGGCTTCACTCCTTGTGAGGGACAAATGGGCAGGGGTCTCTGGCCAAGCAGGAGGCGCACTTTGCCTCTTCCCACATCATTCTGTCTCTGCACAAAGGGCCGGTTTCTAAAACTCACCGAGCTACTCCCTGTGCAAACACAGATGCTGGGTCTTCAGCGGACTCACTTAAGCGTGTTGTGGGAACAGAAGCAACGGGTCAGGGTTCTGCCGTTGCACAGCCACCCCCTCCCCTCCTGCTAGCGAAAAAGGTTGCCCCTTCCCCATCCCCTCCTTGCTGGGGGCCAGCCAAGGTCGCACTGAAGTGACCCCCCCTTCCTAATCTTCAAAGCCAGCAAAAAGAGCAGGTGACTCTGTTCTTTGGGGCGGGGGGGGGGAGAGAATCCAAATCCTCCCTCCTTCCCCAGAAGGGAACCGAAGCTCTGGAATTTTAATAAAAGGATTTTATGGAGAGGCTGTCTGGTCTTTATGTTTGGAGGGGGAAGGGCTCCTCTACTTGTCCCGCCCCTTTTAGAGCTCAGAGCCTCCCCTACCCCACGAGTACCCACCTTTGAGGCCTTTCACATGAACAGCTGGGCACCCGCCTTGTCCGGCACAGCCTCAGGGCCCAACGGGCAAAGGACAGCCTTTGTCACCTTCCCCCTCCCCCCTCCCCCAGTAATGTTTGGACAAGGCAGGTTAAACCGAAGAGGTGAGGTTGGTAGCAGCCAGGTTTGCTTTCTCCCCAAAATGCCAATGGCTCAGATTTAGTTCCTGCCACCTGTTGAGCCACTGCTGGCCCAACCAGGCCGAATTCCCACAGCCCGGAGTGCCACCCAACCCATCCGATTCAGGCAGGAGGAAAAGGCCTTTTTCTCCTGCCTGCGTCTCACTCGCCCAGAGGATGGGACTGGAGGGCGCTGGCCAGGTTGGGGTCGGCCACCTGGGGGACTGCTGAGGTCCGGCTTCCCCAAGCTGGCCTCTCTAGAAACGGGGCTAGCCTGGCCGGGGGGGGGGGGGGGGACAAGAGCTGGGCAGGCTGAGGATGCTGCAGTCCTGAAGGTGGAAAGTTGGCGGTCTTACTGCCCTTCCGTCCAGGGGTGGCATAGAGGTCCCTGGGAGGGAATTTGGGGGCTATCAGGTTCAGAAGGAATCCGAGAGCTTCTCCCCGAAAGAGCATCCCTGGGGCCTGCCGTGTCCTGACTTGGGGGGGGGGGGGAGTCCCAAGGTGTGGGGGGCTCATTATGACTCGGACTTGCATTTCTCCTCCCATTTTTTCAGTGCTGTTGTAACTTTGGTCACTAAATGAATTGTTGTAAGTCAAAGACTGACTGTATTCTCTCTGCGCCTATAGCCCTATCCCAATGGAGAACTGGAGGCGGCCCTAGGAAAACACGAACCATCCAAACGGATTGAGGAGATTCTGACCCCCCCCCCCCAGCTCCACCAAGGGCTTCATTCGGAAGAGGGGATGAATCAACTCAAATGCTGGGCTGGGGGAAGGTCGGATGGGGGCCCCAAAGGCCCTATCCCTGGCAGCCCAGCTGAATGCAGCAAGGGGCTCCGTCTGTGTGTGTGTGTGTGTGTGTGTGTGTGAGAGAGAGAGATCTGGCCAAGAGTCGGGGCTAAAGCCTCTAACTCCTGGTCCCCCACCCCATTTCTTCCCCCCCTCCCAGCCCAATTCCAGCAGAAGAACCAGCAGAGCCATTGAAATGACACTCTGCTGCTTTTATTTACGAATAATACAGGACACAACGTGGGGCCCTGGCATGCGCAAAGATTACCGCATTGGGAGGGAATCCCAGGTGGGGTGGAGTGAAAGCTGCCCCCACCCCCATAGCCAAGATCCTCTTCCCCAGAGAAGCACGGAGGCGGCTGCAGTGGGAGCTGGAGAGCCAGCACAAGAGGGCCAGGGGCTGGCCAGAAGGGTTTGGACAGAGGCTGCCCCCACACCTTTGCCGCTGGATTTGGTCCCTTGCAGCTCCTTCCACCTGGGCCCACCCCCTTCCTCCCCACACCAGTGGGAGGGAGGGCAGCAACTCCTCCCTGGCTGCTATCCAAGGGCCATCCCCGAGGCCCTGGAGGCCGGGTCCAGCTGTATCTGCCGAGAGGCTGCACCCAGGAGGGGGAGACCAGGAGACTGAGGCCAGGCCCTAGGGGAAAGGCCAAGAGGGGCATCCATCCCACCCCACCCCCAATTCTGCCCAGCCAGTGGAGTCGGCGACGGCCCCAGCGCCGGGCGAAAGGCCTGATGTGCCGCAACAGGGCAGCCCGAAGTACAAGTCTTGGGCCACAGCCAAACCAGGGGCGAGAGAAGAGGTGGGTGCGCTGGTGGGCTTCAGCAGTGGCCCCTGGCAGGGGGGTCCGAGCGGTCACTGGCCGCTGCTCTGGAAGTTGTCCTCAGTACAGCCGCTTCTCGTAACTGCAGGGGGGCAGAGGGGAGAGGAGGATCAGCCCCCGTCCGGCAGCTTTTCTCCTGAAATCAGTCTCCCCAAAGGAGGGAGAGGCAGTGGGGGGGAGGTGGAACTGGCCCCGAGGAAAGCCCCACGGTGCCAAGCAAGCCCCCTTGCTAGCCCTCCTCCAGAGGGGCTTGCTGGGACCCCCAACCCTCACCAGGGAACCTGGGGAGGAGAGGGAGACACCAAACCAAGCGGGGAGCAAAAAGAGGGTGGGGGGACGGTATAGCAGAGGCAGCTCGCAGGGTCAGTATGAGAAGCTAGGAAAAGGGGCTCTTGCGGGTCTCGGACCCTCAGCCCATAAGAGAAAGACCAGGGGCCACTCCCTTGGAAAGAAGAGAAGCCATGAGCCCTCCCAAAAGGATAGGGGAGCCCCTCGCATCCCTCAGTGATACCAATACCACCCCCCATGGCCCACAAGGGGCACCAGGCATCACAAGGAGCAAGCTTGGGCTTAGCCCCTGCCAAGGGAACCCACCTCTGGCCAGGCAGGTTCAGGGTAGAGGAGGCATCAGGCCTGGGCAAGACAGCATCCGCTTAGCTTCTTCCTCTCCCTCCATCTCCCCCACCCCCCGCCGATATGGCCATCCTGGCACGCCTGACATCACCAGCCCCCACTGCAGATGGCATTCCCCGGCTCCCCTCTCCACAGGAGGGGCTCATGGCAGAGACCAGGGCTGTGGGGAAGGTGGGCACCCCACCTACATGGGGGGGGGGGTGCTGGCCCAGAGCAGCCGGCCAAGCGAGGGAGGAGATGGGCTGTGCAAGGCGCCCAATCCACCATCCTGTGGGGATGGGCGGGAGGTGCCGCTGACCCCCGTCTAGCACAGCCAGAGTGGCTCAGAGTCAGTTACTTACATGGCAGAAACGTAAAGCTACAGGAAGGCAGTGGGGGGAGGGGCGGGGGGAGGGAGAGAGAGAGAAAGGGACAAGGTCAACGTGTTCCCCTCATTTGAGGCCACCACCACCGCCACCTCGCCGTCCCCACACCAGCCACCGACCTGCTTGCTAGCTGCCAGGCCTACACCACACACGGGGCCCCCAGCACTGCCCAACTAGCAGAAGTCTCTCAGCCTGACCTGCAGCCCCCTCCCTTCTTTCCCAGGCCAGAGCAAGGACCTCTTGGGAAGCCCCCAACCCTTCTTGCACCCCTCTGTCAGAACCCAAAGCCAACCGGCACAGAGCAAGGAAAAGCCTGTGCCAGGCCAGCTCGGCCCCTAGGGTGCCTCAAAGGGTGGGCGGGGCCCCTGGGGCTTCCCTGCAGGGCTCTGGCATGCACCTGGAGGATCTCTAAAGCCCCCCCTGGAAGGACAGCCTCGAAGCTGCTCACCTCCAGTGGGCACCAAAACAGGGTCAGCTACTGGCTGGGGTGGGATGGGGGCTGGGAGAGCCAGGTTTGAGTCTAAGGGGGGGGATGGGACTTTGGTTAGTCTCTCTCTCTCTCTCTCAGCTCCCCACTTTTACCCATTGCCATACCCCCCTAAAAGGAACAGATCAAGAGGAAAAAGACCCCACCCGTATCCTGCTCCTTTGCACATGTGGCCCCCAAGACAGGGCTGCCTCACAGCTCTTTTGGGCTTCCTAGGCCTCAAAGATCTAGGGAGTGGGGGTGGGGGTGTCTGTCAGCCAAGCAGCAAGCTCGAGCACCGGGTGGGATAATCAAACAGCTCCCCAAAGGATGCAAAAGTTTTGGGGTTCTCGAGGTCTCTTCCTACAGACAGCAGAGAAAGGGGGAGCAGAAGGGCCGGCCATCAGGCCACCGGAAACGCTGCTGGTTCCTTTTACAAATGGTAACGGTTCTCTTCCCCTCAGACACCCCCAATTCCACTCGGGGAGGAAAGCGGGACCAGGGCCAACACTGTCTCTGTGCCCGGCCAGCAAAACCCTCCCTGCAAACCCCAATTTCTCTGCCCTGCCAGGACCTGCCTAACCCAATTGCTGGAAGGTGGCTTCCAGCAATTCCACCTCCAAATGCCACCCCCCAAGCTTGAGCCTGGGGTCACCATCAAGTGCTTGAGTCTGGTGGCACCTTTGGCCCCCAAACTGGCGGCCAAAATAAGACTGTCAAAGCAAGCAGCGCTGCCCGGAGCTGCCCGGGGGAGCCAGGCTGAAGGCCCAGTGCAGACCTTCTGCAAGATGAGCTCCCCCTCCCCCACCGCAGAAAAGAAGCTCCTTGTGGGACCTGATGGGCTTTGGGGTCCATGTGCTTCACGGATTGGGATATGTAGTGCCCATATGGAGAAAAGTCCTTGGGACAAAGTTCCCTAGATTTTTACTCTGCCGTTAGGGAGAAAAACTTCACCCAAAGCAAAGTAAGGACAAAACATGAAATGCAGGAAGTTAGCCATAGCAACAGCCCTTAAACTTCTATGCCACTCCACGGTGCCTTATAGCCCTCTCTGCTTTATAGCACTTTACAGAGTCAGCCTCTTGCCCACAACAATCCAGGTCCTCATTTGACCGAGCTGAGAAGGACGGAGGGCTGAGTCAACCTTGAGCCGGTCAGGATCGAACTGCTGGCAGTGGACAGAGTCAGCCTGCACTCTTAACCACTGCGTCACCACGGCTCAAAACCAGTCCGCTTTGATACGCTGTGCCGGTTTTAAAATTCTTCCGTTTTAGTCTGATCCCACACCAACCTCTGCCCCCTTCTGAGCACGGCTGAAGAAGAGACCAGTGTGACCCCTCTAGTCTCTCTCTCTCTCTCTCTCTCTCCCTTTGGTGGGGTGAGGTGAGCCCACCCTCAGGGGGTGTCTCTCCTTGGAAGCTCGGCATGCAGGGAATCTGCCCGGGACAGAACTTTGCCCTTGGGGCTCCCGAGCCCCAAAAGGCGCTGCCTGAAGGGCTACCCAAGAATGCCAGACGGCTCTCTGCCCTGGACAGCCCTGAATCTGGGAGTTCCGGGGGGGGGGGGGGGTGAAGAGTGCCAGCCGTTCCCGAAAAGGATTGGCTGACGGACAGCCAAGTGGAGGGTGAACTGTCTTCTGGAATGATCTCTTCAGACACGGGGGAAGACCGGAGAACCTAAACAGCTGGTGAAGGGCCCCAAATAAGGCCCAGCTGAGGAGGAAGAGGGGGAAAAGGGCAGGCTTCTTCTTGCTCGTCCCAGGTGTGCAGCTGCCCTCCTACCTGTCCCTCCATCTTCTGAAAGAGACCCCTCCCCCTGAGTCTTTCCTTCTGGCAAGGCTCAGTCAGGCCGAAGGAGGAAGGGGGCACCTCTCTTTCCTTGGACCATGGCACAGCTGGCATTGGCTCAGGCCAAGCGCCCCCCAAGCAATGTTGCTCATGCAGACCCACAATCCCTCTGCAGCCGGAGGGTGTGCGTTCCACACAACCACCGCAGAGCAGCAGACACCCACAGGGGCTGCTCGGCCCTCAGCTGGCAGGATGGACTCTGGGAGCTCAGCCCTCCCCTGGCCAGCAAATGGAGAGGAAGGCGCCCCCTTGCAGGCTCCACTTGGAAGAAGGGCCAAGTGCACCAGGCAAGGCAAAGCGGTAGCCCCCCCCCCCCCCCCACTATGACCCAAAGTGGGGATCTGGACGAGTAGCCAAGAAGGCCTTCCCCACTCAAGCACACAAGGGGGAGACAAGGGTTTCGGGGGGGGGGGGTTATTCCCCCTTCAAGCCTGGCAAAGGCCTGGACATCATCCAAAAGCCGAAGGGGACTTTTCCTTCTGGTCCTCCTGTTGCCCACTCACGAACCGCTGGCCTGGAGAGGGGCAGACGAGGGGTGAATGGGGGAAGAGGCACCCAGAGGCACCAACTGGCAACAGATGTTCTGGGTGGAACGTCTTGGGTAGGAGACAGGACAGCCTTGGAGTCTACTGGGCTGGGGGGGAGAGGGAGGGAAAGACCAGGGAAGCGGAAGGGCAGGGCGACCCATTGCACTGGACCTGCTAGGTTTGGACATGGGGGGGGACGACGACAAGGGGCACACACCGGGAGGGGGGCAGGGGGGGTTTCAGGGCAGCAAAGAAGCAGAGAGACTTACGAGTGGAGGCCATGGACTCCCCCCTCAATCTGGGCTGACATCGTCCTCTTCTCAAACTTTAGTTCTCCTGAATACATCATGGAGCTGGCAAGAGCAAAGGGAGAGGGGGCTTAGGGGGCCTTCCTTCTCCCCTAAGTCCACCAGAAGCTCTGGGCCTAGTGCAGATGGTGGTAGGGGGGGATATTTGAGGGGTCTGAGAGAGGCTGCAGCAGAGGCTCAACCTTCCCAGCCATGAGAGAGGGAGGGAGGGAGAGAGAAAATGAAAGAGTGAAATAGAAAGGTAGAGAGAATGAAAGAGCGAATGAGAAAGAATGAGAAAGAGAAGAGAGAAAGAAAAAATGAGAGAGAGAGGAGAGAAAGAAAACGAGACAGAGAAAGAGAATGAGAGAGAGAGAGAGACTGAGAAAGAGTGAAAAGAGAAAGAGAGAAAGAGAGAGAGACAGAGAGAAAGAGGGGTGGATCAATGGTGCCCAGTCTAAGGGGGAGCCCCAGCCGAGGGCCTGAGCCCAGGCCTTGGGGGGGGGGACAGTGAGCTTTGGCAACGTATGTACGGATGGGGGCAACACGGGGTGAGGAGGAAGGAAGCTGGCTAGAGGAGGGATGCTAAGAGACAGCCTGGGGAGGAAGAAGCGGAAACTCCCTCGCAGTGGCCGCCTTGGCACAACCTTCTCAGGCCGAGGCTGTGCCATGGGGATCTCCCCGGGCCTGAGAGAGGCTGTCTGGATTTCAGGCCACTCCCTTCTCCTCGCATTTCCACTGGGGACTCTGCTGGGCTGGGGCCCTGCCAGGGCCTCTTGCTGCGGGAGGCTCCCCCTCGGCCTGCCTGGGTGCCCTGCGGTCCCTCGCGCCTTCCCTTCCTCCCCTCCCATCTGCCGCCCAAAGCGGCCCACCGAGCCCCGGGGTCCCAGAGGGGAGCCTCCCCCCCATGGACTCACCGCAGAACGGAGAGGCTTCTGGCGCCAATGTCCTGGCAGCCGTGCTGGATACCAGCAATCAGGTATGGCACGAACTTGTGGATGGAGCCCTTGTCCTGGATGGAGCCGGAAACGCCCTGCGCCACCTTCACCTTGTCCCCCTCACTGCAAGGCATGGCAGGGGAGATGCTGGAGGGCAGTCTGTCTAGCCCCCTCCCCCCCAAAAGGAGTGGGGCTGAGCCGCCCATCCTATGGCAGCAGCTCGACTGTGGCACTCTTGGCCAGCCAGGGGTCCTCCCTGCCTGACCTGGAGCCCCCAGGCCCTGGCAGAAGAGTTGCCAGACCTGGCAAAGCCCCCTCCCCCTCACAGCCCCTCCTTTTCCCACTGTGCCCGGCTTTCCTGCCTCTCCCCTCCTGCTCAAGGCCCAGCTGGCCTCAGAGAGCCTCTGTTGCCATGGGGGCCCTTTCCCACCTCCTGCCCCTCCCCCCCACCTGAAGTAGCGTTTCTGGCTGCTGCGGTTCTTCTCCATGGCGTCCAGGGAGCCCATTCCCCGATACTTCTTCAGCCGCACTCCGTCAGAGAAGAAATACTCACCAGGGGCCTCTGTGGTGGCCGCCAACAAGGACCCCATCATGACTGGGGGAAGAAGAGAGGGCCGGAGGTAGGGCTGGGGGTGGCAGCCAAGGGGACGGGGGAGGGGAAACTGTGTCAGGCAAAGCCTCCCTCCGGCAGGGGTCCCTGGGGGCATTGTGGGCCAGGCCCAGCCACCCTCTCTCAAGTCAGCCTCAAGGGACACGGAGGAAGAAGCAGTGAGAAGCCCCCTCTGAGCTGCGCTGAGGATTTGAAGGGTGGGTGGGGGGCTTCATGGCCCAAAGTGAGGCAATTAATCAAGGCCTCAAGGGAAAAAAGATCCAGAGATCATTTTCAAACAACTGAAATTCAAGGAGTCCATTCAAAACAGTCACGCTTCCTGGTGGCAGGTATGCACGCAATGCCCATTTGCAGAACACGAGAGAACATGCATGTGCATGAATGTATTGTGACAACACTGATCTCCTGTCGCGGACCACGATGGCTCAGGTCTTTCTACCCCTCACCTGTGGAGGCCCCCAGCGAGAGCGCCTTGACCACATGGCCCACCGTCTGGATCCCACCGTCCGCAATCACAGGTACCCCAAACCGGCGGGCATACTCTGCCACTTTGTAGACTGCGGTGCCCTGAGGCCGGCCACACGCCATCACTGAGGGAGGGAGAGTCATAGGCAGGAAGGGCCCACCGAGAGTCCGGCCCAGCCCTCGGCCACCCCGGCAGCTCCAGAGAGCCACGGGCTGCAGCCAGGAAAGCGCAGGCAGCTCTGAGCGGAGACCCAAGGAGGAAAAAAGGGTGATTGCGTTGCAGTCTCCGGGCATGGGAGCGCCAACCTTCCCAGCTCCTGGGACTCTGCAGCAGGTGCACCTCCAGGCTCCACCCGCAGGGCCCAGTGCCAACGGCAAGAATGGCTGAGCATTTCACTCAGCCTCGCCCAGCCCTGCTGACTGGCAGACCAGTATGGAGGTAAAGGCCAAGGAAGGGGCTATCTGGCCTTTGCTGGAGGGGGGGGATTTGGGACAGCCTCTCTCTTTCGCTTGCTGGCTGGGCAAAGGCTAACCCCAGAGGGCCACCAGGGCTTTTTGGGGGCTACACAAAAGGCTGAGCCCAGAGGAGCCACCTCCAGGATGCTGCGGAGCACACGAAGAATTCAGAAGCTGCTTCCTCCGAGGCAGGGAGTGCCCACCCTTGGGGTCCCACCCCAGTCTCACCTTCCTGCGTGATGCAGATGGAGCCACAGCCCATGCCCACGCGCAGAGCATCCACGCCAGCGTCGATCAGGTTCTTGGCCTGGGCAGCTGTCACCACTGTGCATCCCGTAGGGCAGAAAGCAGAAGGGCCCATAAGACCCCTGAGCAACAAAGAACCCCTCCCCCCCAAGGGCCCTCGGTCCACACTAAGGCACCTTTCTGGTACAGAGGACAGATGCCCCCCCCCCCCCAAACTCCACTTTGCAGCCAGCCTGCCTCCCTCTGGCAAAACAAAGCCAGAAAATGTAAATTCAGGAATTTCTGCGAAGTCATTGACTGTAAAAAGCCAGGAAGTTCTTAGGAGCCACTTCCAGAAACAGCTACGCACAAAAGCCGGTCTCTCTATGCTGGAATCAAAGCACATCCTTCTTGCACCAAAGGTACACAATGGCCTCCAACACAAAGGAGGCCACTCTGGGTTCTATCTAACCCACCCCTCCATCCACCTGCCCATCCGTCTGTCCATCCACCTTTAGTCGCAGACAGAAAAAAATCTGATACCAAGTTGTTTTCCTCTGACCGTGAGAATTCCCATGGGGAAGTTTCTAAACAAATGGAGGTTTTGGGAGGAAACTTTAACTCTGCCAGGGTCTTCCAAGGATAACTCTGCATATACTTGTTTATAAGCCCATCGGCAGATCAGCCGACCCTTGAAGTTTTAACCAAAACACGCTGTGAAAAATGTGCCACCCACGGATAAGGCCGCCCACATTTTTCATGGTACTTTGGTTAAAAATCTGAGGGTTGGTTTATCCACTGATAGGGTGATAGGTAAGTAGAGCTAGTCCTTGACTTACAACAGTTTGTTTAGTGACTATTCAAAGTTACGACACTGACAAATCTGACTTATGACCATTTTTCACAGTTATGACCTTTCCAGCAGCCCCATGGTCACGTGATCAAGATTCAGAGGCTTGGCAGCTGCTTCGTAGTTATGACCCTGCAGGGCCCCTTCAGCTGGGGAAGCAGCCTGGAAGCAAAGGAGTCTGCGGCCGAAGGGAGACCCCCAGTAGCCATGCCCCCCTCAGGCGCTCACCATTGCCCCCGACGACCTGCAGCTCTGGAGATTTGTGCTTGATATAGTGGACCATATTGATTTGGTAGACGGAGTTTCCCTGAGATGAGTCCTGGGGGGGGGGGGGAGGAAAAGAAAGGAAAGGACCATTAGGCCCCCCAAATAAGCACAAGGCAAGCAGGGTCGCCTGGCCACACGCGGACCCACAAAGGAAAGACACCTAAGGGCAGGGGGGCAGCAGTCCCTCGGGTGCCATGCCAAGCGTAGCCTTGAGGGGGCCAGGATGGGAATCCCCTCTCCTCCAGAGAAACAGACCAGGATCCCGGCTGCAGACTTCTGCCGGCCTTAAATTAAAGACAAAATCCAGGAAGCCACGGGTGTGTGTGTGTGCGTGCTCCAGCTGGGGCTTCCATGCCCTTGACTCGTCTTCCCGAGCAGCGGAAGGGAGCCTCCGTGACCCTCACAGGTGGGAGCAGAGTTCAGTCTGCGTTCCAGGGGCTCCTGATGGCACTCAGGGCTAGCTTTCAGCTGACGGGTGGGGCTTAGGCACTCAGAGGCTGCTTTTGGGAGGGGGGGATTCAGTGGAGACACTGCTGCCAGGGATGCCAGCTTCGCTTCTAAACAGCCTTTTGGCTTCCCTTGTTTTGGGGCACAATTTGGGGATGCTGAGCAAAGGATACGGGCACCATTCAGAGCCTGCCATCCAAATCGCCCGGGGAGTGGGCGGGGGGGGACAGCTTCAAACCCACCAGCACTACCACGTCCACGCCGGCCTGCACCAACAGGTCCAGCCGGTACTTGTCGTCCTCCCGGGTGCCAATGGCTGCCCCGCACAGCAGCTGCTTGCGCGAGTCCTTGGAGGCCAGTGGGTAATCCCGGTTCTTCTTCAAGTCGGTGCGGGCAATGATGGCCACCAGCTCATCCACCTCATTCACGATGGGCAGCTTGCCTGCAGGGCAGGAGGGCCAGTCATTCGGTCAGGCCACGGCCCGGGAAGGGAGCCGCCCTGCAGCTGGCTGGGCCAGGCAGGACCCTCCCTCCCCCCCGCAGGCCACAGGAAGACCCCCCCCCCATCTCACGGCCCCTCCTACCTTTCTTGCTCCGCTGCAGAATCTCGTTAGCCTCTTTGAGGGTGACGCCTGCCGGGGCCACCACCAGGTCACTGCGCCTGGTCATGACCTGAAGAAGGGAAAGGGTGGCAGGGGCTCAGCCGGCCCACTCAGCCCCTGGGGTGGCAGGATGGCAGCTGCTGCTTTAGGCATGGGGTGAACAGGCCACCAGGCTGGTTTGCATTTTGGGGGCAAAGTGGGAGAGAACAGCCTCTCGTAAACTGGGCTCAGCAGGGGCACCAATCCAGCCGGGCGATTGCCCCAGAAGAGGGGCTGGCTCTTGCTAGCCCCCCCCCTCCACTGCCAGAGGGCTCCTGACCCCCGGGAACCCTTGGGGGGAGGAGGGAAGGCGGGTTGCTGCCTCACCTCACTGAGAGGGGTGTTGTAGTCCTTCTCAGAGAGGAAGTCGATGTCCCTCGAGGTCACGATCCCCACCAGCTGGCTCTCCATCTTGCCCGTCTCAGTGATGGGGATGCCCGAGAAGCCATGCCGGATCTTGGCCTCAAAGACGTCCCCCACGGTGTGGCTGGGGCTCAGGACCACCGGGTCAGTGATGAAGCCTTGCTCAAACTTCTGTGGCCCGAGGAAGAGGGGAGGCTTTTTCTGCAGAGCTGCCCCCTCCCCACTCGCGTTCTCGGATCTGCTCCCATGCCCGCCCTTCCTCCACGGGGCAGCCTGGCAGGCAAGTCTGGGAAGGGGGCTCCTGACGCAAGGCCAGCCTCAGGGCATCTGAGCGGCCTCTCCCACCAGCGTCCCTGGGCTGGTCCTGCAGCCCCACAGCAAGCCCAGCCCTCAGGCCGGACTCCACAGCTCCAAGTGGCACTCACCTTGACTTTGCGGACTTCGTTGGCCTGGAACTCTGGGGTGCAGTTGTGGTGGATGATCCCAATCCCCCCCATCAGCTGCAGGGGGAGAGAGGCGGGAGCCCTGAAGTCCCGAGGCCACCCCAGCCCTGCCTTCTGCCCTCTGGCCCCTGCTTTGGCATCCCCATGGAAAGGGGCCCCGGGAGGAGCTCACCCCTGGGCAGACCCATAGCAGGCGCCCCACCAGCCCCAGAGGACTCGGCTCACCGCCATGGCAATGGCCATATCTGACTCGGTGACGGTGTCCATAGGAGAGGAGATAAGGGGGGTCTTCAGGGTGATCTTCCGGGTCAGGGCGGAGGTCAGGTCCTGCAAGCAAAGAGGGCCACAGCTTAATGTTCTGCCAGCCAGGCGTGTCTCCCGCCCCCCCAATCCTCTCCCAGGCCAAGCTGGAAGGCGCCACTGGAGGGAGCCAGGCTGCCCCCCCAGTTCAGCCTTGCAGAGAAGGTAGAGCTGGTGCTGATGCAGGAGAACCTGAAGCTGTGTGTGTCCGTGTCCTGGGCCCTTCCGATCTAAGCCCACCTCACTGGCATTGGGATAAAGTGCGAGCAATCGGCCCTTCGGATACAGATGGGCGAGCAAAGCCCGTTTCTGCCCCGGGAGCCAAGGGAGCTGAACAGGACAGCTGTGACCCCCCCTCCCCCTTTGATGGGGTCCCCCAGAGGCCCTCTGCCAGACTCACCACTTCATCTGCCGTGAAGTCGATGAAGCCGGGAAGGATGAGGAAGTCACTGTGGGGAGAGAAGCAGGTCACCCAATGCCCGATGCAGCCCAAATGGGAAGCGGGAGGCAAACCAGCCCCGGCCTGGCACCACACGGAGCCCAACGGTTGATATGGCCGCCCATCTTGTAAAAGGCCAGTCCGGGCAGTTCCACAGCCATGAAACGCAGCCCTGGACCCCTCCTCTCTCATCCATCCATCCGTCCATCCATCCAGAGCATGTCAGGCCCCACCTCTCCCTACTTAGACCCACCAAAGGGCACCAGCCACGGAGGGAGGGAACCACTGCGAGGAGGAGCCTCCAAGCCCTGAAGCCAGCCAGAGGGACACTGTGGCTGATGGTCCTGAGAGCCACCAAGAGAGCCAGGACCAGGGGTGAAATGTAAAATTTGTTACTACCGGTTCTGTGGGCGTGGCTTGGTAAGGGGGGGCAATGTGACTGGGTGGGCGTGGCCAACTTTTTTTCCCAAAAACTTTTCCAAGCATTTTTTCTAATGCTTTGAAAAGCCTCTGACGGTCAGGCAACTCAGCTGGGATCATCAGAGACTTTTCAAAGCATTTTTTTAACCACCTCTTCGGCCAAGAGGTTGCAGAAAAAAATGCTTTGAAAAGCTTGACTATCCCAGCTGAGCTGCGTGATCATCAGAGGCTTTTTTTAAAAACTTTTAAAAGCATTTTTTCGTTGGAAGAGGTTGTAGAAAAAATGCTTTTAAAAGTAAAAAAAAAAAAAAACCTCTGATGATCCTGCGGCTCAGCTGGGCATGGTGGGTGGGGGGTGCAGGGATTTTTGCTACCGGTTCTCCGAACCACCTGCCGCCATCGCTACTGGATCGGGTGATCTGGTCCGAACTGGGAGCATTTCACCCCTGGCCAAGACGGCCACACTACCTCCACGGCCAGCCCTCCAAAGGTCACAACACCCTAAAGGAACCTGGCCTGAACCCAGCCGGAAACTGGTGGGCAGCAGAGGTGGAGGAGGCTGCAAGGCTCTTGGTCAGCCACAGAGTCTTTCCAAATCAGAGACATCACCAACATTGTCCTGTGTGTGTGTGTGTGTGTGTGTTCAGCTGCCCTCCTGTAGCACAAACAGGAAACAACAAGCGGCAGCAGTGCAGTTTACAAGGCCGTGAAGGGCCGGGGGCTGTTTCAGCTCATCTATCCCACCCAGCCTGTGCTTTGAACTAGGCCATTGCCGTCAGCTGGGCTGTGATTTCTCCGTTTCTGCTTCCCACGGTGGTTTCTATCCGCTGGGTGGAATTCAAGGCGGCGTCACCTCTGAACTGGGGATACCCCCAAAGGGCTTTGAACTTTTATTTAACTTTTCAACTTTTGTACCACAGAGTTCATACACCGGAGATGATGCCAGCAAGGCAAAACAAACTGTAAATCCTCAGTTAGATCAAAATTGCCAAGGTTTCCGTTAGAAAACAAAGTTGATCCAAGGTGGGCTTTCAAACCTGGGGGGAAGCTTTCCCAAAGCCCCTCCCCAATTCCGAGAACACTACGTCACCCCCTTCTCAATTTGACCTCGTGTTCAGCTTTAAGGCAGAAAAGCACCGTGCCTTCTCCCTGGGCACTTGGTGGTGACGGGCACACTTCCTTGGTGCAGGGACCAAGGGGCTGCTCCCCTATCCCTGCAGAGACACCCTCCCCCCGTCTGACCAGCCTGGCTCAACCCCGCCCACAGGCCCCACCCGTAACCTCCAGCAGAGCCTTTGCAACAGCAGCTGACCTGTGGGGACACATCCTTTCCTTGAAATGTGAACCAAATGCATTTAAGTGCCACGTTCCCCAAGCTCTGCAGGGCCCAAACGAAGCGCAAACAAATGCCAATTACATTTGGGACAAAGCCTGACCCAGCCCAGGCCCTCTTCCCACATGCGCCAGGACGACTGCTGGACCCCCAGGCTTGTGTGAGTGAGGGAATAAAAGCTCCCTCAAAGAGGCGGCTCTGGGCAGGCCACCTGCCGGCTTCGAAAACCTCAGTGCCTCACGTGTCCCGTAAAGGATTCCAGGCAATGCTCAGTCATCAAATATTAACAGAACGCACCATTGAAACGAAGCAACCAGGTAGCTCAGCAGGTTAAACTCTGCGGTTGTTTAACGCTGCAATTAAGGAGGGACTTTATTGGTAGGACTTAGGTAAACAAGCCTCACACGGAAGCAGGCTGGCTAGCAGAGATATTGGAAGGCTTTTCCTGAAGAAAGGTAGGAGGTTGAGCCATGAAATGTGAGCCCAAATGGGCCACTGCAGAGTGGGAAGGGGCTATGCAGCCCCCCCTGCCAGATTCAGGAATGCAAGAGAGCAGGTGCCCAACTCTGCAGGGGCGTGTCTGAGGAAGGGAGCCCCCCAGCTTCTCCGGTCCCTAGACCCAGCTGCTCTCGCGGTTCAGGAGGAGCTCATTTTAACCGTTGGTTTTCTGTGTCAGAAACAAAACAAATTTCCGCTTTATTATAAACCTTGTTTGGCTGAGAAGAGAGCGCAGAACTGAAAGCGAAACCGAGTTTTCACAGGGGAAAAGGTGCCCTGGAAAGGAAGCCCCCGCACAGCCAGGGGTAGAGGAGGGACTCGGCCTTTGCAGTGGCCCCCAAACAGCTGGAGAGTGAAGGCCAACCAGGGAACCAGGGCTGAAAGGAGCCGCAGGCCTTTAGCAAAATCAGCAGCACCAGTTAGAAAGAACCACACTGCACCCCTTTGTGCTCTCACTCCCCGCATCTCACCCTTGGAGAAATCCTTCGGTCCTTCTCTCTTCCCAAAACCAGGGCCAAGAAAGAAAGGCCCTCCCACACTTTGCACAATTACCTGCAAAGCTAAGAGGCTGCTCAGCCTGCATCTTGTCCTGCTTGCTTCTCTCCTCCTCCCAACTTCCTTAGTTTTGTGCTGACCCTGCAGGAGCCCCCCCCCCCAAACCTGCCCTGAGACACGCAATGCTGGGCCCATCGGAGCAGCCTTCCTTGCTGCAAAGGAGGCACCCCTGTTGCCTGCGGAGCCCCTGCAGGGCCTCTTAAGAGGAAAGCAAGCCAGGCTGAGACCTGCCCGGCCCTGGCTTCAGGCATGCCAGATCGCGGCATGAAGAGGCTGCTAGCGGGCTGTGAAGCCCCTTCCCATTCTGGGGTTCCCCACCTTCTCTCAGAGCACTGGCCTTTGAAAAGGCACCAAGCCCCTCAGCCGAGGGGCAGGAGGCTCAGGCAGCCCCAGGTATGCAGTGGGGCCAGGACCAGTTGCACCAGCAGCCATTTGGACCCAGTTGTAAGCAGCACCTTCGGGGTAGGCAGCACCCATCCCTCATGAACACTCCGGGCGCCTTCCAAGATGCCCTGGAGAAAAGCCCGTCCCAGGGAAGGAGGGCGCTGCCAAGCAGGCTCAAGGGGCACCCCGATTCAGTCCAGGCCCAGGGGGACGGGGGGGGGCTGCAGAGGTTCTCCTATGGCTCACCACCCTTTCTGCACAAGCCCAGCAGAGACCCCGACCTGCTGCCTGCCTGGACGGATCGGCCCAGAAACAGGCGACAGCCGCGGCTTAGCTAGAGGTCTGGGAGAGGTTGGGGGGTGGGGGTGGGGGGTGTGAGGCACCATCAGCTGAGCAAAGGGGGGCAGCTTCTGCCCACTCCAGCAAAGGGCTCCCTGCCAGGGGGAGAGGCGGGCGGGCGACCGGTGGTTGCGGCGTCCCTTGCGCGCCCGGCCTCCACTTCGCCCGGAGCCCCTTGCCCGGCTCGCGCAAGGCCAGCGCCCCCCAGCCCCGCCTCCCCCCCAAGTCCGCGCAGCTTCCCGGGCCGGGCAGAGCCACGTGCGCCGCCACTTCCTCCCGGGCGGCCGCCCCCCTGCGACCCCCGCCCGCGCCCCGGCGCCGCTTACTTGTAGGTGAGCCCGTCCGCCACGGCGAAGAGCTGCTGCGCCGTCAGCCCATCCTCGGGGACGTAGCCGGTGCCGCCGCTGATCAGGTAATCGGCCATGCTGCGCAGGGAGGAAGGAGGGAGGCAGGGAGGGGCTGTCAGCCTGAGACCCCCCCCCGCCACGCCTGGGCGGCTCCCCGGGCTCCGGGGATGCGCGCTGGCCCCGCGGCTGCTCGGGGCTGGGCGGCTCCACCCGGCCACCCCCGGAGGAGGACCCGGCGCTGCCCGGCTGGGGGCCCCGCCCCGCCCCCCGCCCCCCCCCACCCACCCGGCCGCCTGGGCTGCGGTTGGGCGCGGCGCCCCCCGGAAGACGGGCCGTGCGAAGGCTGCCCCGCTGCCCGCCGCCTCCCGCGCGCATCGCTCGGCTCAGTTCCTGCTGGCGCGTCAGTCCCGGCGTCCCTTGCAGCGCCCGCCCCCCCCGCGACCCCCCCCCCCCCACGGCCGTACCTGAGCCCGGGGAAGGAGGGGGCCGCTCCCGCCCGGGGCTGCAGAGGCGCGAGCTCCGGGCGGCCGCGGGCGCTTCGGGCAAGGCCGGCCCGGAAGCGGGGCTCGTGACCGGGGCTTGCCTCTGCTTACGGCCAGCTTCCTGCCCGGAACTGGGGGCTCAGTCGGCGACCTCCGATCTGCTGGGCGAAGGCGGCCCCTCCCCTGAAGCTGCCCCCCTTCTTTGGAGAGGCGGCCTTGGGGCTCCTCTTGCGGGCCCTTCCCCGCTACTCCCCCCGTGGCTGCAGGGGGCCAGGCTTCCCAGGAAAGGCGGGGGGGGGGGAAGAGCCCTTTCCAGGCCAAATGCACTTTTGGGTGCGATTTTGACTGGCCTTGATCAGGTTGTGGTGGCTGTTTTTTCCCCATTCTTCTGGGCAGCCCCTTTGAGTGAACCCAGAAGAGAAACCCAGGAACCCCCCTCCGGTTGCAAGGCCGAATGGTTGTGCTTTGCCCCAGCAGCCCAGGATCAGGGCAGGAGGGCAGGGCCTGGCTCTCCCCCTGTGCTCCACCTCGGGGTTCATGGTGCAAACCCCAGCTGACCTCACCCCCCTCTTCCTGATGGGCAGTGGCCGCCCACGAGCTCATCCGGATCTCCTGACCAGGGCATGATAGCGAGGCTCAATTAAACGCCTGCCCGCCTTTCCGGCCCGTGATTCCAATTTGCCCCCAGCTGAGACGCCCTCCGGGAGGCCTGGCTGAGGCCAGTGAATGCAAAGGCTGGCACTGAGGTGCCTGGAGCGGGGGCGGGGGGGGCTGAGCTGCCACAGGGTGGGGGTCTCCATCTGCCAAGAAAAAGGCGGGGGTGGGGGGGAAAGAAGCCTTGCTTCCTCAAAGGGCGACATCTTTGAACTGAAGGCCCAGGCCGAGCGCGCAGTGGAGCCAAGAGCGGCTGGGCTGTGGCCGGGTGCCACTCGGGGGGGGGGGGCGCAGAAGGGAGCAAGCACTCGCCAGGGTACAGGCCTAGCCGGTGTCAGAGAGCAGCAACAGGCAGCAAAGGGCCTTTTCCAAATCCTGGGCTGGGCAGACCATTGCTGCCCTGTTGAATCCTGGGAACTGTAGTTCCAGCAGAGTTGCTTGAAAGAACAGGTGCTTTTAAGGCACCCGCCACATTTCTCATCATGCTCCTGCGTGGCAAAACAGGAGCCCATGCCATGCCACTCCCTCGGCTGAAGGAGCCGCTTTGGCATGGGAGGAAGGAATACTCCAGCAGAAAAGCTTCAGCCCAGCCCAGCCCTGATCTGCCTGGAACTGGGCTCCCACCTGAATGGGACAGGAAGAGGAGCCAGAAGTTTTCAATTCAATTCAGAACAGAGTTGGAAGGGACCTTAGAGGTCTTCTAGTCCAACCCCCTGGTCAAGCAAGAAACCCTGTACCATTCTAGACAAGTGACTGATGGAGTCCCCACAACTTCTGAAGGCAACTTCTGTTCCACTGATTAATTGTCCTCACTGTCAGTAAAGAACTCCTTAATTTCAGGTTGCTTCTCTCCTTGGTTAGTTTCCATCCTTTGCTGCTTGTCCTGCCCTCGGGTACTTTGGAGAAAAGGTGGACCCCCCTGCCCCTTCTTCTTTGTGCCAGTATTTGTCTCAAATTCTGGAATACATGTCACCCCCTGTCCTCCTTTTTTCTAGACTGGCTAAACACAATTCCTGCAGCCGTTCTTTGTGTGTTTTAGCCTCCAGTCCCCTCATCGTCTTAGTTGCCCTTCTCTGCAGGCTTTCCGGAGACTCTACATCTTTTTATATCGGGGCGACCAAAACTGGATGCAGGATTCCAGGGAAGGCTTTACTAAGGCTTTGTAAGGCAATACTAACACACATGATCTTGACTCTATGTCTCTTGTTTATACAACCGAGGACTGTATTAGGCAGGCAGGCAGGCAGGCAGGCAGGCAGCTGAGGGGCGAGGCCCACGTAGCTGCCCCACAGCCAAGGTTCTTGCTTTGAACCCCCTGCCTCTGCACGAGAGATTCCTCGGCCCCAGTTGGGTTGGGGAGGAAGCAGGTAAGCATAGCAAGAGGGCTGGTTCACCCCACAGACCTGACCTCCCCCCCAACCTGGCAGGCGACCTTGGCTGTATTCCGAGGGTGCCTTAAAATCCTCAGCAAGAAAAGGCCAGGCACTCTGACCATGCTCAGAGACCCCTGTTCCTCTGCTGGCCTGAAGCCTAGTCCTACTGCTGGCAGCAATTTGGAAATCCAGGAATTGGCAAGTGGGGAGCTGTGCCTCCCCTTCGACACACACACACACAGTTACTAAACACACCAGGAGTTTGACAATGCGGAGTTCCCCTTGGTTGGCTGAACGAAAGCCCCCAGGGTGGGCAGGTGGCAGCTGCTCTGCTTTGGAGAGTGCAGAGCAAGTGGTCCAAGGGAGCTCTGGTGCCCACAAACCCTGATGAGCTGCTGTGCCCAGGCAAAGCCTGTCCTGATGCCCACCCCCAGCTGCTCCCCCCTACTTGGAGCCCCAGGCTGAGTCCTGGCAGAACAGGCTGCTCTGCAGTGGCTCATCCCAACTGTTGGGCTCCAAGCCAGAGCAAGAGAGCCTGGAAGCCCCCAGAGGCCTCCTTTATCCCATTAAGGTCAAGTTGGTGGCCTCTGAGGATCTTCAAAACGGGGGGGGGGGGGAGTGTAGCTTCAGGACTGTTCAAAAGATGCCCCACTCAGAAGGATCCCCACGTTTGCTCCCCAAGGCTGGAATTTGCTGGCATCTCCTCCTCCCCCTCCTTTGTGTGTTGGGGCTGCTGCTTCATCTTGTGATTTGGCATCCCAAAAAAGCAGCAAATTGGGCTGAAAAATCCCGGTCACAGATTGAGCAGCAGCTGAGGAGGGAGGAGGGACTCTAATTCCCCTTCCGTGAAGTTTGGTTTCTTGCATGGCAAAAAATTAAGTGCATCTCCTGATTAGGCCTCAAAAGCCTCTTTGGTGGATGGTGGAGATTTAATCAACCCGTGGAATGGGAAATAGCCCTTCATGTTAGTAGGAACACGATTTGTTCCTGCCCTGCGTAGATAGGTAGCTATGCATACATGTATATATGTACGTATACATGCATACATACAACGTATACCATATATTTGTCAGATTATCCCATATGTATCCTACAGAAAGAAACATCAATTGTTAAATCAAAGGTGCTTTTCCAAAAAGCAACTTGGTTTTTTCTTTGTTTTTTTCTTTGAACATTTTTCACTTGTCATCCAAGAAGCTGCTTCTGTTTTAACGGAAGTTATTTAGAACATTTAGAACTGAAGAAGCTTCTTGGATGAGAAGTAAAACAGTTTCAAGGAAAAAAATCCAAGAAAGTCCAGTTGCCTTCTGGGAAAAGCACATTTAGGATAACCATGACCTGGATGATGGGAGAATTGTTAAATATCTGGAAGAGAAATAAATATGAATCACCTTCTGACCAGCATAAATCTTTGGTCTGTGTTGAAAAAAAGACGAGGTTTATACTTCCAAAACAGCAGTGCCAATAAAGCCCTTGGACTAGGGGATAATGTGAGGGAGGGAGGGAAGGGCAGGACACGGAGGCTGCAAGGATGCAAATTTGCTTTAATTTATTAGAAGGCTTTGTGCTTGGATGGGACACCACAGGAATCTCAGGGCTATGAGCGGAAGAAGGCAGCGGCCAGCTACTTTGCCAATGGGATCAAGGAAGCCACCAGGAATCGCCAGAGTTAAGCGCCAATCCAACTTTTAAGAATTCCTGGTGATTTGCTGGAGAAGGGCGGTTGGTATGCTCTGTGCTAAATTTCATACTGAAGGCACGAGAAAGGAAGGAAGGGAAGAATTAAAAGGGTTCCTTAATCAAACGTGTACTTGTGTAATCTTTTGTAAGGCAGTCTTTGCCAGCTAAGGTTCTGCGTCACTGTGGCCTGTGAAGACAGGAAGAGGGGTGGGTTTGGGGCCGGAATCGGAGCTAGGCACTTAAGCAGCCCTGACTGTCCAAGATGGACCAACTGCTGGGCATCCTCATTGCAGCAGATGAAAGCTGCTCTGTCCAAAAAGATGGGGCTCCTCCTGATTTGGGGCTACCCTACTAGGGGACTCCAAACCTGACAACTCTAAGACTTGTGGACTTCAACTCCCAGAATTCCCCAGCCTTTCCTCTGCCCTACATTGATCTGCTCAGAACTATTAGCAGGGCTCTGGGTGTCTGCTGCCCCTACTGGTGTAACCGAAAACCTCAGTCCAGCTCTCCCAGTACAACTCTGAGCAGTGACCAACTGGAGAAGAGTCTGTTTTGGGGGTAGGGGGCATGGAGGGTCTTAGCTGGCTGTGGCTGGTCAAAAGGATCACAGATATTGACTCCGTATTCAGTGTAAGTCTACGCTCAAGATCACCTTTGAAAGATGATGCAGGGGAGGGGGTGTCTCAGGCATTTCCCCCTCCCTTGGAAGAGGCCTTTAAGCCCCCTCTGCCCTCAGGAAAGAAATCCAGGTGAGTCCTTCCTGAGGCAACTTTAAACACCTGCCATTTGAGCACCTGAGGTTGAACAGTCTTTTTTTCATACCCTGTTTTTCATTGAGGGAGGGGCTGAAGCTGTTTTGCCCCCAGCACTCCCTTGGGTGCAGCCTTGGGCATCAGTTGAGAGGCTGCTGAAAACTGGCAGCAAAACCCCCCTGCAGGCCCTGCCTTTCCTCCAGCAGCCGGGAAAGCCCTGGGGAGAGCTTTGGGGCTGCCCCTCCTTTCCTGGGACAGACCTTCCTCCCCGCACTTCCAAAGGATCTATGTGATCTCCAGGCCACTCTCCTCCCTCCTGAACCTTCCCCACCAAAGCTTTGGCTGGATTGACCTGCTGGGGATGGGGAGGCACTAGCTGAAAGCCTGCAGGTGGCAGCAGTTCATGTCTCCACACACACACACATACACACACACACCCCGTTGCCTTGAACAACTTGCCTAGGGTAATTACACCCCCAGGGACCCCCCCAGAGCCAGCAAAACAGCCTCGGGGCCCAGCAACCACGGCTGCTGCTGTTTGTGTAGCATCGTTGCAGGGAAGGGAGGCACCAGGTGGCTGTGTAGCCCTCCAGCGTGATGTGGCTCCAAGGCCGCCCTTCTGGGGGGGGCACTGAGTTCAGGGGGGCATCCTGGGCCCAGAGACTGGGGGGACTCATAGCATCTCCTGGTCCAGGTGAGCTCAGCCCCAGAGCTGCCTGCAAAAGGGCTGCTTCAGCTTTGAAGCCAAGCAGATGGGCTGTGGGTTAACGGGGGTGGGGGGGTGGGGAATTGGGCAGGCTTTTGTCTCTGTCCCTGACTGGCCGTGGATGGCATCGGGCAGCTTAGGAAGACAAATAAATAAATAAAAGTTGGCAAAGCCCAGGAGGAGGAACAACAGACTCTTGTAAAATTTGGATGGCAAAGATCTCAACGTTTGCCACATTCCAACTAAGCAGTGGGACCCCCAACTGCCTCCCAAGCGCAGCTGCGGACCCTCGGCAGGCAGAAGAATGGGGCCCGGTGCCCTCCCCCCCTGCTGAGCTGCGATTCCTGCCCTGGGCTTCCCTGTGGCTGAGCTGGTCCCTTTAGGGCTTTAGGGATTAGCGGTTGCACGTCATTCTCTGTCCTGAGGCAGAAATAGCCCCTGGAGGAAGCCGCTTTGCAGGGCAGGGCTGGGCCACCGGCCGCTCAGAGCCAATGCCCGTGGGAAGGTGCCCGGGGTGAGGCCAGGGCAGGCCACGTGTGCAAGGGGCAGCGGGCAAGGATTGCTAGAGGTGGAGATCTGCAGGAGCCCAAATGGGCAATTGGGGGGCATTGTCAGGTCAAGGCATCTGCGTGCAAATGGTTGTGTTTTTGCACACCTGCTTCTGGGTCTGGCTGTTGTCTGACGTTCATAGTGTGAATCACAGGGACCAGCAGCTTCAAATGCCTCCTGGGGTCCTGAACCAAGGCTGGATTGAAGACTTATACTGGGATGCCCCCTCCCCCCCGGTGGGTTCTGATCCGCTTCTCTTGGGGCCATTGACAGAGATCACCAGATCTCAAGACTGGACATGGCAGGAGAGGCCTGGCCCTTCTCGGAACACCCCCATCCCTTTCCACCAGGGAGATGGCCTACTAATGGGGCGGCCTGGGCCAGGGCAGGGTTCAGCAACTCTGCCCTCTGGGCTTAGACCCAAAACATCGCTCTCCCTTCTTCAGTGTTGGACGTGCAGCTTGGCTGACTCTGAACTAGGTGAGCCATTATTCTCGTGCCCCCCCCCGCCTCCTGCATGGATCTGAGGAGTTGGGTGCTATGCTGTGGCCCAAACAACAGCCCCCCCCCCCAGGGCAGCCAGGCAGGCCACGCCCTTTGGGCCTTGACTTGATGTGGCTTGAGGGTGTGGGCCTTTGGTGGAAAGCAGCATCAAATGCCTGCCCTCCCCTTGCAGAACAGACACATTCACACATGCAACAGCACAGGAGGGCTACAATTGGTTGTGGGGGGGGGAATCCACCTTGCGGGGGTTTGCAGAGCTATGCTTGGTGCATGAGCAACTGTCACTGCGGGGTGGTGGTGGATCAGAGCCCCCCTTCTGATATTTCTATAGGCCAAAGGAACTCAACTTGTTTCTAACTAGTCACCAAACTTGCCTTTTTTTAATTGCAGCCAATTCCAGGGGAAACCTCCCTTCCCCTTGTGGGAATTCCAAGATAGCAAATCTTTTTAAAAAAATATTCATCAAACCAGCTCTTTGAAACCAAAGTGTTTGACATTTAAGGATTGCTGCCTGTCCAAACTTGGCATAACTGGGAATTCTGGGAGTTGAACTGTTGAAGTCCACAAGTCTTAAAAGGGGCCAAGCTTGGAGACCCCGTCCCAGGATTAACTCCCAAGGCCTCCATCTTGCCTCCGAACAGAATCCTGCCTACTTGCTCTTAGGCTGATTTTCAAGGGGAGCAAAATTTCAGACGTTGTTCAAATACACCATCTGTTTGTTTAATAATGGCAATTTTGCTGTTTTCCGTTCACCCCCAATTCAGTCTCCACAGGACTGCAGAAAAAGAGGACATTCCCCTCCCCCCAGTGTGAGCCCAATGGGCTCCTGCAGGCCTGCTGACCCAGACTCCCCCCGTCTGCAGCTGCCCCTCCACTGGACTCTTGGCAGTTTACAAACACAACAATACACCTGGTTTGTTTGCTTGGCTCTCGGTCCAGCCTGAAAGGACAAGTTAGCCCAAACGCTGGCACAAACAACCCCAGCAAAGGTTTACTGATGGCCAGGATTTTGACCCTGCCCCGTCCAAAGGGTTCAAGGCAGGTCATGCTCCTTTGCACAACAGGAAGGGGGCACCGGCCACGGTGTGGTTTGGGTGCCAGTGGGCCCTGGACCTCCCGGTCCACTGAGCTGCAAGGAGGGGGCTCCCAAGTCTGGTGCCCTGCATGTGGATGGCCCATCAATGTGGGCAGACCCAGAGTTTCAAGCACACCCTGCACCCACCGTGGCTGGGCTCGCACAATACAGTTAATCCCACAGCCAGCTAACGAAGCACCTTTGCTAGTTCAGGTAACCTGCCAAGCCAAACCTATCCTGATGTAAACTACCAGTCCTGCTTCTGCCTCTCACCTGAACCAGCCTTGATTCTTCACCACCCCCAGCCCTGGTTTTTGCACCCCAAACCTTCATGCAGCTGAGAAAGTGGGGGGGGGGGGCTTGAGGTGAGAGATTCCTTTTGCCCCTGTGATTCCTCTGACTCTCTTTGTGGTTCCCCACCCCAGGCAGGTGCTTTCCTCCAAGGAGCCCAGGTGCAGTCCAGGACGAGTGAGCGAACCAGCTCACCAGCTCTGTCTTCCCCCTGAGTGCCCCGGGCAGAAAGGAGGCCTAAGGGCCCTGCCTCTCCCCTCCTCGTCCTGTCCTTTCACACCTACGCACAAACACATCTCCCAGGCATGGGGGCTGCACTGCCTCTTGCTCACTAGTCTGCCTGATTTCTGGGCCACCTGTTTGGGGCCAGGCTGGCAGTCACATATCAGGACCAGCTGTGCCAAGGCCACTATCTGCGGCAGGGAGCTGGGTGAGGAGCTGCTGGGGCTCTTCAGGAGAGCAAAATCTGCACTCAACAATGACGGAACAGAGTGTAATTTGGGGGGGCTGCCTCCTCTCTTACCTGAAGCTCCTGAAATGCAGAGAGAGACACGCAGAGAGCAGCCAGTCTTTCCTGGATCCATTTACCAAACAAAGCCCTTCTGGCTACAACACAGCATCGCACACCGTTTGGCAGGATGGTCAAACTGGGTTACTGCCTGATTGTAGCCCCGCTTTGCTTGGCCTAATGCTGAACCTTTGGGGAGGGGGGAGGACTTCTGCCCTCCTTCACAACAAGAGCTGCAAAATATAAGGAGTGGGAAGGGGGCAGTCTCCTCTGCTCCCCAAGAAGGGATTCCGCCCAGAAAAGGCTGGAGGGGGGAAGGGAGACAGCAGCCACTCACTCCCCGGTTTCACAGCAGCTGGCCTTCAGAGATAGACTGCTCCCCAAGAGAGAGGATCCATTCATCCAAGGAAAATATAGTGAAGATTATAATATGCTTCCTAAATCCAGAATGTCGATTTAAAGGCAGGATCCAATCTCTGGTGAAGTTCGAATATTTTAAGTAGAGGAGAAAGTGATCCCAGATGGCAGCTCCTCGGCCCAGCGGATGCCCAAGAGAGAGATCCGCTCCGGCAGAGGCCGTCCATCCCCCCAGGCGTTACCAGGCGTTGATGCCAGGCCTGCCAGGGAGAGCCATTCTCTGCAGGGCTGGCTGGGCAAGCGCGGGCCGGGTGGCTGGGAGGCTACCGCTGCTTTCAGCGCCGCCAGCGCCTCTCTTGCTCTCCCTGGTTGGAAGCGGCGGCGCAGAACCCCCGCGAGACCCGACGCGCACTCACCGCCCCTCGCTCCGGGAGCCGCGTGCCTTGGAGGGGCCCCGGAGGGCCCGTCCCGTCCGCCGCCCGCCCTTGCTCGGCTGCGCTCACCTCTCGGGTTCCAGGCCGGCCTGGCAGAGCCGGGCGTTGTACCGCTGCGCCGCGGTCCGATGCCCGGTGTGGAGCGGCGCACAGCCGGCGGAGTCGAAGCGCGGTGTTCTGGGGCTGGCCGGTTCTTGCAGGGGCCCCACGATCAGGCTGTAATCGTAGGGCGCCATCGCCGCCTGCCCGTCCATGGCCACGGCCACTCGACGGCTCCGGGCAGCCCAGGCGGCGGCGGCGGCGGCGGCGGGAGACGAGCTCCGACAGGCGTGGCGCTGGGCGGGAGCGCCCGGGAGGGTTTCCACGCCCGCGCCCAGCCCCGCCCCGCCCCGCGGTCCACCTCCCGGACCGGCAATGGAGGGAGGAGGGCTGCCTGCCGGGCTCAGTTCGGTCCGGCTAGAGCACCGCTGGCGACCCGGCCAGACCGGCCCTCGAGCCCCAGACGGGGCGAACCATAGCCAGCCCTCTGAGCATGGACAAAGTGCGAATCCTCTCTGCCCTGAGTTCGGGCGCTCGTTTCCCACCGGAGGCTGTTCCTTGCCTGGAAACCCCGAGGGGTCTCGAGTCACCTAGGGAGTGAACCCCCTCCCGCCCGATTTTGAAGCAGGGAAAAATGTTGCTGTAGGACCTGTTCTTCTTCTTCTCATCGTCCCGCGGATGTTTGATTCTTTCCACGCCAGCCAAGACCGCGGCGCTCTCAAGGCCCCCTCGATGCCCGAGCAAATCTCCCCACGGCAGATGTCTAGGGCGCGTCAGCCCCCGCGCGCCCTTTCGCTTTCTCTTGGCTCTTGCCACGTTTCGCGGTAGGGCCCCAAGGTCGCCCGTTGCCTTTCCGGCTCTGCCTGCCTCCTTCCTCCCGGTCAGGCAGCAGGAGGCCGGCAGAGTCGCCAGGGTCCCCGTTTCGCCCCCAAGCATCCGGGCCCTTTGTGGGGGCCTTCTGGGCTCCCCGCGCTTGTAGGGCTGCCCGGGGAAGAGGGGCGGAACTGTGTGTTCACTTCCTTTGCTTGCGCTCCGCAACGGACCGTCTCCCCAGCAAACCTCTAACCCGTTGCTTGAAATAACGCTGGCCGCCCCCCGCAAACCCTGGGCAACCCCTAAGCAGAACTCCGATGCCGGCCGGTGGCCGCCCCCTCGAAAGCGCCTCGCCGGCGGAGAGCGGAAGTGCCGGTGCCCCTGTCGGCTGGCTGCCCGGACACACGGACGCCCCCTCCGTCCGTCAGGTCCCTCCTGCCCACCCCCCAGCAAATCTTTGGATCCCGCTGCCTGTTTGCGGGCACGCAGGGACCAGTTGGGAGGCCGCTGGGCTCTACTAGCAGCCCGGCGGCGTCCGTGGCTCCGAGCATTCCCGCCGGCAGCATAGACGTGGAAGTGGGAGGAGGGGAGCCCGGGAGCCCCGCTCAGCGCCCTCGTCAGATGGGGCGGCCGAGGCATCGAAGGAGGCTTTCTGGGAGAGCTGCGCTTTGGGAGCGAGCGAGGGCCAGGGTGCTGCGCAGGAGCCTTGTTTGGCTTTTCTGGCGCCCAGCATAAAAAAAAGAAAAAAAAGGGGGGGGGGGGGAGAAGGAGGAGTCAATGTCCGGACTGTGAGGATTGGGAAAGCCCCCAGCCCGCATCAGGATCAGGAGGCTTTTTGTCCTCCCCTGTACCCACATTCCCATGAGAAGGTTCGGAGCCAAAAGGCTGGCTCCGCTTCCTGAAGCCCCCCCTCCCCCGCCCCCGCCAAAGGCAAGCAGGGGCGAGAGACTGGCCGTAACCAAATTGCACACTTCAGACGATGCGGGAGGTCGGGGGAAGGGAGAGAAGAGTCAGAGGCTGAGTTCCTCTCCCCGTGGTTGGTTCTCTGCTGGGCCTGGCTGGTGGGACCCTCAAGACAAGGCAGCCCTTCTTCCTGAAGGGCTGACCTGGAACTCACCCGGAGCCCCCAGTCTCATCCCCAGAGCAAAGGGGGAAGAGCAGGACCTGGGGGCCAGTAGTTCTGCCTGGCCAAAGAAGGGGGGAAGCCTTGGACCCACTCCTGAGCTGCCCACCTCTTGGTCTTCCTGAGGTTACAACACAGAACCTCCGCCTGTGATGGCAGCTGATCTACAGCAGGTGGCAGACTTGAGCAGGCCTCTCAAAACAGTCAAGCAGGACTTAACCTAGTTTGTCATCCCCAATGAAGCAGAATGTGGCTTGTGGAGCACCGGAGTTCTCTCGTTTCAGCCACATAATTGGGGAATGGCTATCCGTTGTTGGCTATCCTTTTTTTGGCCATTTCATGGAGAAACACTGCTTTGGGATGAACACACATGCAGACATTTCAGCAAGCGTCCCTTTAGCTTGGCTTTCGACCCAGGAGGGGGCCCCCCTGCACCCCCAAACTGCTGGTGGTTCCATGTTCTCAGGAGGTAGCCAGAGAGGTCATTTTGGGTGGCATCAGCAGATCTTCTGATCTCAATTTGCAAATGTTAAGAACGGATGCTGAGGGGAGGTGTGGAAACTGGATAATTCCAAACATCCTGAGGAAAAATAACCAACTGACCATTTAATTTAATTCAACACTTATCAGATTCCAGCTTCAGAGGGAGAGGAACAGGGAGCAGCAAAAAAACCCTTTTAGAAGCATGAATGGCCTCCTGAGCTCTGATTTGTGGTCAGGATATTGAGGCCAGACAGGAAGAACCAGATAACTTGGACGGGGCATGGAGAACCCCTCAACTGTTAGAGAAAAAGAGGTTTGTGTAGGGGGTCTGGGCTGCTGGGACAGCCACGGCCTCTTTTCAGCCAGGGAGGAGCTCATTTGGGGTCTCCATGCCTTTCCCTTATTTCAGCTTCACCTTCCTCAAAGTCTGGCCTGCCTGTCTTGGTGGCCAGCAATGCTTGTCTTCAGGGAGGAGAGGATTTGGGGTACAAGTAGACCTTGACGAAGGCCACAGTTGAGCCCAAAATTGCGAAGCGAGACAGTTGTTAAATTATTTTTGCCCCATTTTATTGCCACAGTTATTAAATGAATCATTGCACTTAAGTTAGTAACACAGTTGTTAAGTAAATCTGGCTTCTCCATTGACTTTTTTATCAAAAGGTCACAAAAGGGGACCACGTGATCCCCAGGACACTGAGACTGTGATAGCCATAGCAATAGCAATAGCCCTTACTTATTTATTTTATTTTATTAGATTTATATACCGCCCTACTCCCGAAGGACTCAGGGCAGTGAACAGGCAAAAAGATAAAACACACAGATTATAAAATTTAAAACGTATTAAACAATTTGGCCCGAGACGAATTAAAAAACATCCCCATATTTAAAACAAATTTAAAATTTCTCATATGCCATTTAAAAGGGAAAGTTAGGCCAGGCCAGCCTGTTGGAATAAAAAGGTCTTGAGGGCACGGTGGAAAGTGCGTAAATCCGGGATCCTCGGTATCTCCGGGGGGAGCTCATTCCAAATAACAGGTGCCTCCACAGAGAAGGCTCTCCCCCTGGGGGCCGCCAGCTGACACTGTTTGGCCGATGGCACCCTGAGGAGCCCCTCTCTATGAGAGTGTACTGGCCGGTGAGAGGCTACTGGTGGCAGCAGGCGGTCCTATAAGTATCCAGGTCCTAAACCATGGAGTGCTGTAAAGGTGGTAACCAAAACCTTGAAGCGCGCCCGGAAGACCACTGGAAGCCAGTGCAGCTTGCGCAGGAGAGGTGTTACATGGGAGCACCACGTCGCTCCCATAACCACCAGCGCGGCTGCACTCTGCGCCAGTTGGAGCCTTCAGGTGCTCAGGTGCAGTAATCCAGGCAGGAAGTGACGAGGGCATGAGTGGCCGTGCGTAAGGAGTCCCGATCCAGAAAGGGACGCAACTGACGAATCGGGTGGACCTGACGAAAAGTCCTCCAGTTATGGCCGTCAAGTGCTCTTCTAAAGACAGCCGTGAGTCCAGGAGGACACCCAAGTTGCGAGCCCTCTCCGTGGGGGCCAACGACTCGCCCCCAATAGTCAGTGATGGCACCAACTGACTATATTGGAACGCCGGAAACCACAGCCACTCGGTCTTGGATGGGTTGAGCCTGAGCCTGTTTCTCCCCATCCAGATCCACATGGCCTCCAGGCACCGGGACATCATTGGGGTGGTCCAGGGTGGAGATGTACAGCTGAGTGTCATCAGTGTACTGCTGGTACTTCACTAGATTAAACTTCTATATCGCTTTGCTGCGCTTTACAGAGTCACAGCCTCTTGCAAACCCCAACAATCTGGCTCCTCATTTTACCCACCTCGGAAGGACGGAAGGATGAGTCAACCTTGAGCCTGGTGAGATTCGATCTGCTGAACTGCAGGCAGCCGGCAGGCAGCAGAAGCAGCCTGCGGTACTGCACTCTAACCACTGCGCTACCGTGGCTTATAAATACATGCAAGCTGCCAAGGGTCTGAATTTTGATCGCATGACCACAGGGATGGGGCAATGGTCTTGTGTGTGAAAAATGGCCATCAGTCACTTTTTTCAGTGCCGTTGTAACATTGAACAGTCACTAAACAAACTGTTGTTAAGTCAAGGACTGCCTGTATTTAGTGGGCAGGAAGAGTGTGAAGATTTGAGGGAATGGAGGAGGCTGCTGGGATCCCTGCTCTGTGGAATATCCTCCCAGGGAGATCAGGCTTGGCCCAACCCCGCTGGCCTTTTGTAAGGCTCTCAGAAGCTGGCCGTGTCCCGGGGCCTGTGGCTCAGAAGGGGTCGAGGGCCCCGTGACTCGGCTTTAGGGCTAACCGGCCGAGTATCTTGTGTACATCTATTTTGAATGTCTTCACGATTGGGTTTAAAATATTTTAAAAAACGTTTTGGAATCATTGATTGAGATGGGAGGCTTTATCAACTGAATAAATAAATTTAAAAGGCTGGTGGGTGGCACTCTCCGGCACCTCACTCGTTCGCAAAGCAGCTGGAAGGGGGGGTGGCACCCTGCCCAGAAGAGGGGAAGGTCTCATTGGTGGCCTGGACCCACAAGGCGTGACCTGCTCCTGCTAGTGACAAGAGACTTTGACCCCCCTGCCCTAGAAGGCGGGGTGGGGTTTGGGTCGTCACCGACTGAGCCCACCTGCCCTTTTGCTGCTGGTCTGGCAGGGGAGGAGAAGGGTGGACCCGCGATTTGATTTTTAATGTGAGTTGCTGCAAAGTATAACACTGAGGACTAGCCACACACAGAAATAGATGCTTTCTCTCTTTAGTTTTCTGAGTGTCTTCTTATAAGGCCCAGGTCTTGTCTGTGGACCCTGTGAATGGGCCATGATAGGGAGACTGGATATGAAGCCTGGCTCGGGGGTCAAGATATGAGGAAACCCACCGGAGCAGCAGTGTCTATAGAGATTCTCAGTCACCCGGGTTAGGTGAGAGTCACCCAGAACCACTGAGCAGGAGGGTCATATATACAGTATACAGTATACAATATACAGTCAATAACTGAACCATTTCCCCTGCCCCCTCCCCAGATTAAGGCCAGATGTAACAATCATAGGTTATTGTCCAAAACTACAGAGAAACTCCTTGTAGGCAAGACCTACAAGGGAGGGGAGTGGTCTCCCTACAGAGGCTGTGGGTTCGCCCTCTCGGCCAGAAGAAGCTGAACGAAGGGTCTTTCGAGGTTGGTCTAGATCAGGGGTCTCCAGCCTTGGCATGTTGAAGACTTGTGGACTTCAACTCCCAGAACTCCCCATCTCTCTGAGCGATCTCCAATCTTTCTGACTCAAGGCGGGGAGGGAGGGGAGAGTGAGGGCATGCACTGGCTGCCCTGGCCCGGTTGCGAGCGGGGCCTGGGGGTTAGGGACCCCTGATCTAGATGATCCTCGTGCTCCCTTCGTACTGGGTTCTATAAGTCCTGAACCTGATCACCTTCTTAGCTTAAACATGGCCCATGTTCTACAAGCACAGCATTTATCTTTTATGGATCCGAGTTTAGGGTTAACCTGTTGTGTAAACGCAGCCTTTACAAACTGCCGGGATGTCTATGGATGCCCATGAAATGTCACACGGTATTAGGGGCATTTTAACGGGATGGGGGGACGGTGAGCCATCGGCCTTCCCTGCCACTTGGGGGATTCCAAGGGCAACCAAATCCATGCCTGGCTGGCAGCGTGCAGTGCAGCTGACTGGGCTCTGAGCTCTGCTGCCATCTCAATGGAGCCAGCACTTCCGCTGCCAGTGTGACATCACAGCTTCTTCCAGGTGGCACCCCAATGCCACTGTGATGCACACAGCTCTGCTCTGACCTGTTCCACGGATTGCTGAGCCAGCTCCCCCCCCTCCTCGCTGAGTCAGTGCTGGCCCCTGCTGCCTGGCCAGCTAAGGGAGGGCCTGGGCATGCCTGGCTCCTTGAGCCCAGCCGCCCCACGCCCCATGGCTGGAGGGCTCTTCACTGGCAGCAACCAAGATGCTGGCAGGACACTCGGCTTGGAGGGGGGGCTGCTCTGCCAGCTGATCCGTTCCCCAGATTACAATCTGTTCCCCAACTCAGCGGTTTTTGAGAGCAACTTCATTCAGGTTTGTGGGGTGGTGGGTTACCAGAAGGATCCCGTCCCCTTGTCCTGAATAGGTCTAGAAGGCAGGCTAGGCTGGGTGCTGAGCCCAAGATGCCCACCTAGCCTTCTGTCTTCACCTTTGGGCAGCGAGGGTGGTGCACTGGTCACTCCTTCTGCTGAGCACGCCAGTGGGAAGCCTTGGACTGAGTGAGGAGGGTACCCTCACCTGCTGCACCACCTGGTGCGAACAAGGGGGCGGCTGGATTTGGTGCAAATGGATTGACTGGGTTAATCAAGAAGGGTCTGGCCCTTCAATTAACTCAGGGGTCTCGGGTGGGTGGGGAACGGTTCCCACAGGTCACAAAGAAGGGGAAATGGATGGACATCACCCACACACCCACCATTGTGACTCTGGCAGTGACCTCCTCAGATCCCTGCCTCCCTCTCCCCAACGTGCTCCTGATGGCGAACCAACGGGCCCCACTTCAGAGGGTCCACGTTGGCAGTCCCCGGCTGTCGCAAGTGGATCTGACCAGGTGACGTGGGGCCAGGATCAGGAGGGAGACGTTGGGCCGGATCAGGAAGGGAAGCAGGTTGGCACCAGAGAGGCTCATGGGACCTTCCCACCGCTAAGTATTCCTTGGGACCTCCTGAATGGGGTCATGTGGTAGCACCATTCCCACAACATTTGAGGGAACACTGGGTTCCCCCCAAGTCCGAAATGGCCACCTGCTAGTTTGGTCTAACATGAGTGCGATCATGTGAATGGACTCCCCCAATGTTGTGCAAAGCCCCCCCCCTCCAGCTGCTCTTCTAGAGGAGGAGGAACTGGGCCAGGTGTAATCCCAGGTTGCTTCACACATGCAACTCAAGAGCTGGGTGTGTGGACTCCATCCAGAGCCTCGTTTTGGGCCACCTCAAGTCCTCTGCAGCTGCAGACCCATACTGGGGCTGATGCCCGACATCAGCTGTGTTTGCATGACATGCTTACCCAGGGTTTATTCCATGAATCCTTTCCTGGAATTTTATCTAAGAAACTGAAACCGGCTGCAGGGAGCCGATTTTTGAGACTCGGGAGGGGTTCAGTGCTTGCAAAAAGGGGCAGCCAAAGCCTCTGTCCCCAGCCAAGCATTCCCCAGAGTTGCTGGACTTTGAGTCCCCCAGGCCCACCCCAGGGGGGTCTTGCCCACCTCCCAGCCCCACCCGCCACTACCGGAACCTCTGGCCCAGCCTGTCCCTGACTGCCTCCGTTGCTTTGCCCAGGCTGCTCCCCCTCCGCTACGTCCGGCTCTCTGTCCACAGCGCCTCCCAGCGCATTTTGCGTCTCCAGACGGTGACCAAGACGGTGTATTACCTGCAGCTGCACCACGATCACCCAGAGGCCGTCTTTGCGCTCTGGAGCCGCCTGTCAAACATCCTGCAGAATGGCCTCTCCACCACCACCAAGGACCCGGCCATCCCCATCCACCACTGCCTGGTCTCCAGCCGTAGCAGCAGCGTCTCCAGCATCGGGCCCTTGGTCGAGGTAGGCAGCCCCCTCAACTCCAATCAGAATAGAGCCGGGAGGGACCTCAGAGGTCTTCTAGTCCAACCCCCTGCTCAAGAAGGAGACCCCATGCCATTTCAGTCAAATGACTGTCCAGTCTCTTCTTAAAAACCTCCAGGGATGGAGCACCCACAACGTCTGTCCGACTGGTTAATTGCCCTCACTTTTAGGAAATGTCTCCTTAATTCCAAGTTGCTTCTCTCCTTGGTTAGTTTCCATCCGTTACTCCTTTTCCTGCCCTCGGGTGCTTTGGAGAATAGGTGGACCCCCTCTTCTCTGTGGCAGCCCCTCAGATATTGGAAGATGCTATCATGTCACCCCTAGTGCTTCTCTTCTCTAGACTGGCCAAACCCAAATCCTGCAACCATTCTTCATATTTTTTTAGTCTCCAGGCCTTTAATCATCTTAGTTGCTCTTCTCTGCACTTTTTCCAAAGTCTCAACATCTTTTTTGTAATGTGGTGACCCAAAACTGGATGCAGGATTCCAGGTCTGGCCTTACTAAGGCTTTATAAAGTGGTATTAATACTCCTCTGAAAGGCTGCTTGGTTCTGGGGAGAGCCTGGGAGGAGGCACAGCCGGGTGCAGCGGCTGCCATGAGAAGCATCTCTGACAACTTCCCTGCAGGCTGCGGATGGCTTTCAAGGAGTCAATGGCAGGAGAACGATGTCCTAAAGGCCAGCCAGATGCCCTTCTGCCCCTGGCTTGATGCAGGCTTTTGATTTCAGAGACAATCAGAAAGAATCTCTCTTGCCCAGCTGATCTAGGCCTCTCTTGCCAGCATAGCACCAATGGTGGGTGAAGGGGGTGTCCCTTGGTGCTCTCTGAGCTTTGTGGGTTTTTTTGCAGACTTTTCATAACCCAACTACGTAACATCATCAGTGCTAAAACAGGCAGTGGGGATTGCTTTATATACCACTTATCCCCGTGATGGCGAACCTATGGCACGTGTGCCACGGGTGGCACGCGGAGCCATATCAGTGGGCACGCAAGTGTTGCCCTAGCTCAATTCCGGCATGCCTACATGTGCCAGCTAGCTGATTTTCAGGCCTTCTGGTCCCACCGGAACTCAGCAAACAATCCATTTTCGGCCTCCGGAGGGGTGGGGAAGGCTGTTTTCACCCTCCCCAGACTTCTAGAAAGCCTCTGGAGCCTGGGGAGACCAAAACAATGGGCCTACCAGGCCCATCCGTGCCACCTGCCAAAAGCGGGGGGAGCGGGGAGGAGGGTCGCATGCGGGGGGTGGGGCACATTGAATTATGGCGTGGGCACGCATGTGTGCAACCTCCCCGTTTTTGGCACGCGACGGCAAAAAGGTTAGCCATCCCTGACTTATCCGGTTGTTGTTGGAAGTGTTCTTGGTTGTTCCTTCATTAGGCTGTTGCTTAGCATTTGATTGTCTGAGTTGGTAGTTTCTTGATTGGGGTATAAACAGAGAGCAAACCCTGCTCCCGTCAAGCACTGATGACGTTCCTTAATTGGGTCATGAATCGTCTGCGAGAAAACCACCCAGCTCAGAGAGCACCAAGGAACCCCACAGTTCAACCCTGAGCTACAAATATTCCATGGATATCATAGCACCCCTCCCTCAGCTCTCTAATGGGGCAGCCTAGTCCTGGCTGCTGCTGAGCCAAGACCAACCCCCCCCCCACTTTAGCTGGAGCTAGTTATGGTGTGAAGAAGCCTCACCCTCGGCTGTCACCTTCCTTTCCACCTCACAGGGGTGGAATTGCAGTCAGGGTGGGGGATCTGCAGCCCTTTGGGGGAGCAGGGCATTGGTTGCTCCTCTCTGGGCTCGTGGAATTTGGGGGTCTCCATCTAATACCAGCCTCTTCCCCACCCACAGTGCTCTGATACGGTGATAAGGAGCGCAGGGGTGATCAAGAGAGTGGGCAAGAAGGTGTCGGGCACCACCACCCATTTCTCCCCAAGTCCCAAGCAAAACCTGGAAAAGCCTCGGAGGTAAGTGGGCAGATCAGCCAGCCCCCCCCACTCCCCTCCCCCTCGCCAGGTCTGTCTGGGTCAGGTTCAAAACTCTGATTTGCATCAGCTTCTCTCCTGACTTTGTGCTAAAGTCTGCTTATCATTTGCTTGCCCCTCTGGGTGGACCCTGAGGCTGGGTCTGGAAGGCAGGTTCAGGCTGGATGCCCTGTGGAGGGCCAGAGTGGTTTCAGAGGGCCGCCACTGACCCTGAGAGCTGGACACCCTTTTAGCGGAGACTTCTATTTGTGTTTATTACCAATTTTGCTTTAATCTGAATTGACATGGTGGTGGGGACGGGGCCCCTTGGCAGGAGAGAAGGGCCGGCCGTGGGAGGGGGCCCTCCTGGGAAGGAGGCCGGGGGGGGCGTTGGGTGAGAGGCAAGCCCCCCTCCCCCAGGACGTGGTTTAGCGAAGCAAGCGCCAGCGCTGGCTCACTTCCCCCCCCGAAAGGCCCCCGTGGCAATCCGCCACAATCCGGGCCGGGCGGAGGTAGGGCGGAGGGTCCCTTTCCTGACCGGCCTCTCCTCCTGCGCCAGAGTCTCCTTCCAAGCGCAGCAGCGGAGCCTGGAGGATACGTCGGGCCTCTCCAGCGACATTAAAGGTGAGCGCGGGGGGCGGCGGAGCGGGGGCTCTTTTTGCCAGAAGGGCGGGAGTGCCTGTGCAGTGGCACAAGACAGCCACCCGGGGGCGCCCCCCTTCCCAACCCACCCACCGGCCCCTCCTCTGCCCGCAGTCCTCTTCTACGACCTGCCTCCGCCGCTGGTGTGCGGCCGCTGCAAGGGCCGGCTGCCCAGGACCGAGCCGCGAAAGTGCCGCCTGGACGCCCGGCCCGCCGCCTCGGACGTGGAGCTGGCGCCCTGGATGGACCGGAGGACCCACGGCCTCTGGCAGCAGGAGACGCCCGCCTGGCTGCAGCCTCTCTGCCGCCTCAGCAGCCTCGCCGCCGCCGGCTGGAAATAGGCCGGGCCGGGCCGGGGCGGGACCCCGGCTGGGGCGCACGGCCGCCCGGACACCCGCCGCAGCAGCAGCCCAAGCGGGACGAGAAGCGACTGGCGGGGCCAAAGCGCGAAAGGAATAAATAAAGCTGCCGGCTGGACCCGACCCAGGAGTGGCGCCCACTTACAGAGGAGGCGGGGTGGGGCGGACGCCGGGAGCAGGAACCCCGCCCCACCCAGAGGCGTGGGAAAGGCACTTGGGGCCAGCTAACTCTGCTGGATGTCTATGGGTACAGCCAAGGCGGGGAGGGGGTGGGGGGCTTCTAATACCCCCCCTAACCCTCCTCCTACCAGCCTCTCCCCATCACCTGGAAATGATACATCAACTGTTGAGGGGGAGCCCTCTAAGTGGACTGGGGCCCTCCACCAAGCACCCCAGTGTCGGGGTCTCTCACTTGCCCAGAACAGGTGTCAGGTGCCCACCAAGGGGGCAACCCCCCCTCCAGGGTCTGCTTTTGGGTGGGGGTGAAGTCGGTGGTGAACAGCTTCTTGCAGCCAGATGGGGAGGCTTCATCCAGAACATCCCCCAGAAGATGGGGGGGGCGGAGGGGGCCTGGCTTTGGAGACGAGCTGAGCGAGGCACCCCCACAGATGAAGGGGTCCAAATTTGGGGAAGGGTGGCTGGAAGGGCAAGATGCTGCTTTCTCCATGACTGGAAGAGTCCCCATGGCCATAACCTGAGGGTTAGGATCCCCCCCTTCCTTTTCATTCCCCCCCCCCAGGAATCCAAAGGAAGGTCAAACCAGTTTGGGGGCAAAGTTGAAACCAGGGTTTGCATCTGCCTGCTGTGCCTTGAGAGCAGTTAGAGAGAAGCTCAGGAAGCTTGGTGCCACCCTGAGGCACTGGCTCACCATCCCAAGGTCAGGGGCCTGGAAATGGAACCTAACGCTCGAGACACAGCCAGCCCTCCTTCGCAGGGAGAGTTACCAAAACCACTTCGTTTACCGTGAACTGGAGATAGCCGGGGTGGAACAGGAAGGGGAAAGTTAAATGGGAAGCTTTTTTGTGTGCAAAACCTCAGTTCTGGCTTTGATCTACTGTAGCCACTTGGTTTTCAAAAAATAAAAGAAATAAAAAGAATAAAAGTGCTGCAAATGGAGTCGAGAGTCTTGCTTTCCTAGGAGACCAGGCTGGGGCAGGACTGACCGCTGCACCTTCAGCGGAGTGACCGCAGGCAGCCCAAAGACGCACCTGGAGGAAAGGAACAGGGTTTTCCTGCCTTTGAAGAGGGCGGCCCGTCTGCGCAGGCACCGAAAAGAATTCTCTGGCTTTGCAAAGTTCTCCAGCTTCCTGCCTTTTCCAGCTTTTGCAGCTGAGCTGGGTGGTCCTGGCTGACCGGGAGCCTCCCCCCTCTGTCCCCCCAGCCAGACCCCTCCCATGCCAGCTATGTTGGCTCCCTGGCTCCCTCCTGGCTTGCAGTTCGGGAAGGGGCGGCAGGCGCTCCCAGGCCCCTCTGCATGTGGGGCAGACCTTCCCCTGGGCCAGCAAGGTCAGCTGGCACCTGCAGCTGCTGCCTGAAAGCTCAGCCTGCGGCTTCTCTCCCGGCTGCCTCACTCCAAGCAGAGCCTTCAGCTGGCAACTTCCCTCCCTTCAGGCATCTGGATGGGCCCTTCTCCTGCGCTTCTGCTGTTCCACAAGCTGCTCCAGGCGTCTTTCTGGCCTTCCTCCCCGTCCTGGCGATGGAATCTCCAGACGTGGCAGGCTGGGTCAAGCGGGGCCAACCCTACTCCCGGGTGGAAGAGGAGGAGGAAGCGGGGGGCACCTCTTCAGCGCCTCAGAAATAGACCCCCCCACTTCTCCATCTCTCCTTTCTATGTCTCAGGCAGGTTGTGTGACTGGACCGCTGCATTCCAGCATTTGCCCCTTTACTGCCCATGTTCTCTTGGTCTCAGGCTGAGCCATCTGCCTTCCCTTGACAGTCTCCATGCCTTTGGCACGAAACCAACTCAGATTCAGAATAGAGCTGGAAGGGACCTTGAAGGTCTTCTAGTCCAGCCCCCTAGCCCTAAGCCTTGATTAATTTCCATCCACTGCTGCTTGTCCGGCCTTCAGGTGCTTTGGAGAAGAGGTTATCCCGTCCTCTTTGTGGCAGCCCCTCAAATACTGGAATGCTCCTATCATGTCACCCCAGTCCTTCTTTTCTCTAGACTAGCCAGACCCAGTTCTTGCAACCGTTCTTCATAGGTTTTAGTCTCCAGACCTTTAATCAGCTTTTAATCAGCCCCTCCTGCTCTCTGCTACTGGAGAGGCATCTATGGGGACAGGGACCCTTCCAACGGGCAGAACCCACACCCCGTTCCCGTCTCCTCACCTTTCACCTGGGGTTAATGTTGGGCTGTTTTCCCCCTGGTGCCCCCAAGCTTGCTGGTGTGCAGTTCCTACAATCCTGAAGCAGCACATCTGGAGCACATCAGCTTGAGGGAAGCTGCCCCACCTCTTTGAGGGAGAGCATTTATCTCCCACACTTTGGCACAAACATGCTGTGGAGCATCCAAATCCAAATTACTGCATTGCATTCGGAGTGTGGGGGGGTGAGCCTCTCCCTCGGGGACACAGGGACCTCTGGCCACTTGGCTCATTTTTGTTCTTGCCTCTCCCAAAGATGCTTTTCCAAAAGGCAACTGGATGTTCCTGGTTTCTTTCCTTGAAGATGTTTCACTTCTCATCCAAGAAGCTTCTTCATTTCTTCTTGGATGAGAAGCCAAACCTTTTCAAGGAAAAAACTGAGAAAGTCCAATTGCCTCTTGGAAAAGCATCTGTGGGACAACCGTGACCTGGATGACTGAGGCTCCTCATAGACATCTGCTCCTGCCTCCTTCCAATTAAAGGAGGGGTCCAGAGCGAAGCCCCCGAGGTGGGCCTTTCTACTTGCCCTCCTGGTCTCTTTCCTAAAGAGGGGAGGGAGGGAGGGAGGAATTGGGGAAGGGGGAGGGTTTCCTGCTGCTCCTGATTTTCCTGATTGTCTGGGATCCGTCCTCCACTTACAACAGCATTCATTTAGTGACCTTTCAAAGTTACAATAGCATTGGCAACCCTTGCAGCCTCCCCAGGGTCACGTGGTCAACATTCAGACGCTTGGCAGCTGACTCGTATTTATGGCCGTGTCCTGGTGTCCTGTGAGCCCCTTTTGTGACTTTCTGACCAGCAAAATCAATGGGGACAATGAACAACCAGGTTACTAACTTCACAACTGCGGTGGTTCATTTAACAACTGTGGCAAGAAAAGTCATAAAATGGAGCAAAACCCACTGAAGAAATGCCTTGCTTAGCAGTGGAAAAGTTGTCCTTAATTGTCATCACAAATCAAGGCCCAGGTGTGGCCCTCACAGAGAGTCCTGGTTGGGCCTGTTGTGCTGATACCCAAACAAGGGGATTCCCCCCACCCAGAACCTGCAGCTAGTGAGCCAGGCTGGGTTTGGACTCCTTCAGGAGGTGCTGTGCCCATCTTCAGCAGTAGCTGGACAGAATGGACCAAGGCATGGATATGGGCAGCGGGCCAAGCAGGTGGTTCCCAGCACCCACCTCCACTTATCCGTGCCACCACACCCCACCGTGTCCTGCCCTCCCCCCAGGCAGAGGGGGTGGGAGTTGGCTTCTCAGCAGGAAAGAAAAAAATCCACCGCTTTAACTGAACGTGTCCCACATTAAAACCGCAAAGACAATCCAGCTGTTCCTTCTGCCAAATCAAGCAGCACATCTTGAAGCTGGACCCTTCCTGGCTTCAGAGTGCTGAGAATCCAGCTGTTGTGGAGTCACACGGCACAGTGTTTCTCAGCCAAGGTGGCTGGACTTCAACTCCCAGAATTCCCCAGCCAGCATTCTAAGTCCGCCCACCAAAAGTGGCCAAGGATGAGAACTGTTGCCTAGAAAGAAGAGCCTCTGGCTGGATAAAACCGGGTGTGTTTGTGTTGCACATTCTTGGTTGTGTTTTGAGCCCAAGTTTTGTGAGTTGGCAACTCAGAGTGCAGCATTCCTGTTCTTCTCCCACCAAGTCAAGTTGGATGGATTTTATCCTTGAGAGCAAAGCCGTCCTCCTAGGAAGACCTGACCTGGCTCCCTTGGCTGGGGAATCGGACCTCCTTCCTCCTTTCTGGGGTGGGAGCAGCGGGGGAGGAGGGCAAGACCTCGCTCTGGAGCAAGCAGAGACGCTGGATCGATCCTCCCAGGAGCCCAATGAAGGCAGGACACAAATACATAAATAGACAAATCATAAAGTAAATCCAAGCACCACGTCATGGGATGGGACGCTTGCAATTGTGTGTCTGAGTATTTTATTAGTTTATGAAAACATGAATTGCAGAAGTACAAATGAAAGCAATGGGGAAAGGGGAAGAGAAAAAGAAAAGAAAAATGGGGGCGCTTGCAATTGTGATGCGCAGCAGAGCATGGCTGAAGTGGCTCCCCAAAGACCCCCACCTGCCCCCCTTCTCTCCCCCTCCTGTTTTCTTGCCAAGTGCAGGCGTTTCATGCAATGGGAGAGCTGGCAGCCGAAGGCCTGGGTGCGTCTCCTGCCAGCAGGTTCCGGTGCCAAAGGGGTGTGTGTGTGTGTGTGTGTGCGTGCGTGCATGTGTGCATCTCCCTCCCCCTTTTCTTGTGCACAGAGCCCCCCCCCCAATCTCCCTCCTGGCCAAGTCAGGAAGAACTGGAAAGGCAGAGTTTTTGGCTCCCCTCCCGTTCAGCTGCCTCCCCCCACACTGGAGAGGGGCTCTGGGGCGCTTTGCCACTTGTGGGATGTGAGGGTGAGCCCCGAAGCACCGGGGAGCACCTCCAGGGTTCATCCCAGAGAAGCCGTCCAAAGGGCAGCCACCTTTCCTCTTCCTCCCTTCCCTCAAGAGGACCGAGCCTCATGTCAGGACCCCAAGGAGGGGTTTCTGCCCTGGGAATGCCTCTACTTTTATCCTGCCTACAGGGAGTCCCTGACTTGCTTTGTCAGGGTGTGGCAGTTGGTGGCAGTTGTGTGTTTTTGACCAATGGTTGGGAGGCTGATTTAGGGTCTCCAGGAAAACTGCCACAGTGGTCCCAGAATGAAGGGATTTTGCAGAAAATGACTTTTGAAACAAGATTGCAATCTTCTGTTGCCTTGGCTTGCTCTAGGGGCTGCCCCCTTCCTTAGGTTTCCTTGAAAGGAGCTTTGGGGACGATTTGTCCAAAAGAGCTGCCGACTCCCCCGTCCATTGTTCGAAACAAGTAGGAGAGCACACAACCATTTGTCTGTTGCAGCTCTTTTGAAGGGAAGAAGGAAGCCAAAACAGCAGCTTTGACGGCTTAAAGTTCTGAATTTTTGACATAGTTAGAATTGCTCCCACAAGAGCCAGCCGGGGCCATCTGGGCCGCCTCCACCAGAGACAATGAAGATCAACGGAGGACCCTGGGGCCAAAGAGGCTTCTGGGCCACATGTTGTTTGCAGCACCAGATGTTGCTGGCCTCCCCATGCCGGTCGAGGGAGAACAGGAGGCGGGGGGGGGCACTTCTCCTGGCACCAGGTTGGCCAGGGTGGGAAGAAAGGTCTGGTCCAGACGGCTTCCATGCAGCCTCAAGATCCTTGATATAGAGGAAAGCACTGCTGGAAAACAACTGCAGTGTTTAAGTTGTAAACCAGTTATAAAATAAATATAGGAGGAGTGAAGGAGATAAGGTTGGTGTGTAGTTAAAATCATACTGTGAATAAATATTTTGTTATAAATAAATAAATTAAAAATTAAAAAAAAAATCATACTGTGAACCAGCCAAAATAATTCAAGGTCAGGAGTGGAGGTAAGTCTTGCTGGAAAGCAGCAGATCAAGATGTGAACCAGCTAAAAAATAAAATTAGGAGGAAGTGGAAGAAACTTTACAGGAGAATAATAATATAACTGTGAACCAGTTAAATAATCAGATTGGAGTGATATGAACTACTAAGAAATACATTTTTGATAAGATTTGGATATTAGTTGTGATCAAGAAGAGGTGAAATATCGATTTGGTGTAATGGGTCTTAAATTGAGAAATGTATATGAAATATTGATTGTTAAAATGATAGAGATTTAGAATGTTTATAGTCTAGAATGTTGGGCGAAATAATTAAATGATAAATGTTTAGAATAAGATTTTTTTCTTTTTTCTTGTTTCTTTTTAAAAAAAGATGTAACTGGATAACAATGGGAACAAAATTGATTGTGGGAATTTTAATAATATGACGGAACAAGCACCTGCTCTAAAAAGATGTATTTTATGTTTTGTGTTTTGAAAAATAAAAAAATTTTTGGGGAAAAAAAAAGATTCTTGATATACAGGTAGTCCTCAACATACGGACACAATTGAGCCCAACATTTCTGTTGCTAAGCGAGATAGTTGTTAAGTGAGTTTTGCTCCATTTTACAACCTTTCTTGCCTCACTTCTTAAATGAATCTGGCTTCCCCATTGACCTTGCTGGTCAGGAGGTCACACAAGGGGGTCACATGACCACAGGACACTAAAACCGTCATAAATATGAGTCAGTTGGCAAGACTCTGAATTTTGACCACGTGACTGTGGGGATGCTGCAACGGTCATGCGTGTGAAAAATGGTCATAAGTCACTTTCTTCAGTGCCGTTGTAACTTTGAATGGTCACTAAACAAACTGTTGTAAGTCAAGGACTACCTGTATCATGTCTGTCCTTTATTATGACTTGGATGATATGCAAATAATTGACTGAGCAATAGTGCCGTTCAGGTATTCCATGTGGTTGAATTTTGGAGCCTGAAACCATCTCAGCCATGTCGACCCCTTGCGAGGGGAGGGGGCACAATCAAGTGCCCAAAGTGGGCTCAGGTGGTCAACAGCTACTGCAGACCCCCTTGTGGGAAGAAAGCCCCCTCCCCAGTGAGTCAGGCTTGGCAGGGGGTGCAGCATCTGCTCTGTGATTAAAATGGACCCCAAAGTTAACCCATCCTGAGCCGGGCAGAGGGCCAGCCCGGGAGCCTGAGAAAAGAAGTGGAAGATGGTCTGTGGAGACTCTCGGTCCTCCGGGTCATGGCTGTGTCCCAAAGGTGCTTTTCAAAAGGCAACTGGACTTGGCGGTGTTTTTTTTTTCATGAAAACATTTCGCTTCTCATCCCAGAAGCTTCTTCAGTTCTTCAGTCTTCTTCAGAACTGAAGAAGCTTCTGGGATGAGAAGCAAAACATTTTCAAGGAAGAAAACCAAGAAAGTCCAGTTGCCTTTTTGGAAAGCACCTTTGGGACAAGCGGAAGACAGCTAAACAGGTGGCAGAGATGTTGCTTCAGACCTTCTGGAGATGTTGCTGGGACTGCTCCATGGCCCAGGGCTGACTGAGCTCAGGAGATCTTGTGCACAGGTCAAATACCTTCAGGTAGAGGCTTCCTGCAGAAACGGTTTGACTGAGGGGCACTGAAGACCAGTGGCACTTTGCTTCCAGCTGCAAGAGACCATCTTGGCTTCCCAAGGAGAAGATTCTGAGGGATCCGGTGGCTTTCGGCTCTCTGGATTAGTCCTGGGTTAAAACAAGACAGCAAAATTTGATATTTTGGAGAGCTGAGAGGTGCCCTATTGGTGCATTATCTTCTCACAACTGGGAAGGGAGAGAACTCCTCATCATCCTGATGTTTGGAAGGAAGCTACAGCCAACTGCGGGGGGGGGGGGGGGAGGGGAGGGGGGAGCAATGATGGTGCCAGTGATGGTATTTGCAGGCCAGTCGCCATTCCTTCATCTTGGAGCCTTATCTTGAAACCACCAAGCCTTTGATGGCAGACTTGATGGCAGCTACAGAGGGAAAGTCTGAGAGAAACTTCTGCGCCAACTTCAGTGCAGAGACCTTCTGTCTCTCTTCATCCAAAGCACACACAAAAAACTTGAGCTCAGTTAAGAACATGCTGATAGGCAAGATAAACAACATTAGCCCATCAATTCATCTCTATAACATGAGAAACGTGATCAAAGAGGAGATTGGTATGTTGATGGAACTTCAAAAAGAGATGGATTGATCCTCAAAGAGGCAAATTGGGGTCCCAAAGAGACCTCAGCAGGCACAGGGCTAAATGTCCATGGAGATTCTTGGTCATCCAGGCCAAGGTTGTCCCAAAGGTGCTTTTCCAAAAGGCCACTGGACCTTCTTGAAGATGTTTCCTCAGTTCAGAACTGAAGAAGCTTCTTGGATGAGAAGCGACACGTCTTCAAGGAAAAACAAAGTCCAGCTGCCTTTTGTAAAAGCACCTTTGGGGCACAAGGCTAAACTTCCTAGAGGTTTTTTAAATATACTTTTTATGTATTGATATATTGATACTCCCTCCCCCCGCCAATGAAGCTGGAGAGAAGAGTAGCTAAAGAACAAATATTTTCTTCAGGACCATCACCTCCTCCAGGTAGAGTCAGTTTGTCCTCTGCTTTCTCCAGATTCCAGGGACCACCTTACGTACTGAGTAAGGGAGAAGTTGGGGGCCCCGGGCGAGAGCTTTTTCACAGCCACCCCCACCCTGTGGAAACGCTTTCCCAGATGTTCCATTTGCAGCCCCCCTGGTATAGCTGTGCAGTGGCTGCTTCTGGCCTTTGATGAGCTGCTTGGATTAGGCTGAGCAGCCATAAATAGTTGTCTGACTTTATTGATCATCATTGCGCCGCTATTGGCTTCCTGAATGTTGGCTTTTGAGGCTGATGTGCCTTGTGAACCTCTGTGAGTCGATGTGGCAGGGCAGAGTCGGAGAAAGGATGCTGGAGGAGCCAGGGGGAAGGAGGCTCCACTGGGGATGATCATGGCAGGACAAGACCACTTCAGGACCTTGACCCCAATCACACGGGTCACTGGGAGGAACCAAAGAGCACTTCAGTCTGTTGGGCAGTTTTTCAGGCAAGAGATGGTTTAAGCAGCACATAGACAATGCCTCCTCCCCCTTCACCCTTGCACAGGTTAAATAGAGTGGGAGCCCCCCCACCTCACCCCACCCTTAAGGTTTCTGTGCTGTCTACACCCGTCTGTCCTGAATAGTTTCTCTTGTTTTGAAAAGCTCCACCTGGGGCTGGCTTGACCAGCAGGCCGCCTCTCCTGGGGGAAGGTGGAGGAGGACGGTGGGGTGCGTATGGTGTTGAGTGACCACACACAGAAAGGTTGAGGATATAGGTGTTGTTTATTGCTTTACAGAGTGACATTATATAGTTTGTTACTTTCAGCTACAGAGTACTTGTCAGCATCTTATTGGTTCAAAAAGTCTTCCAAGCAACTAAAATCATAAGATCCTTGGATAACTTTTACTGTTTGCTTAAGCACTTATAATGTTTATCTATAGTTAAAGTCTAAAATAAAGTCTTCCTCTTCTCTTGCTCCTCTTATCTATAGATTTATAGTAAATGTTTTCCTACTGCCATTTCTTGGCCTGCTGCTGTGCACTAACTTTCCTTATCTGAGGTTTGCCGTCCAAGATAGGAAAATTCCTGCACGTATGCAGACTCCTACAATATGGAAACCGGGGTTCCAGGGCCCTGAGCCTGCAGCCAGCCTCCCTTCCATCTCCTTGCCTGCCACGGAGCTCCCGATAAGCAGCGACGATCCCCGACTGCTCGCGAGGGGACCACCCTGTCGGAGCTCTCCGTGCGGGGAGGGGGCGGCACTGACAGCTGCCGGGCAGGGGCGGGGCAGGTCGGCTTATAAAGCCCGGGGAAGCCGCTCCTCTTTTCTTCTCTCCGCTTCGGCTGCCCAGGGCTTGCTCTCCTCCCGGCGCGACAGGACCGGTAAGTGCCCTCCGTCCTCTTCCGACCCATCGCGGCTTCCACTCGTCGAGCGTAGGGGGTGAGTCGAAGGACCCGCTGTTTCATCGCGAAGCCACCCGCATCCGGGGCATGGCAGCCGGTCTCTTCCCTCCATCCACTTTGAGGTTCCCGGCTCAGCGGGGCAAGCAGCAGAGGCTTGCCTTGGGGAGGGGTCAGTTGTGACCCCCGGGGCAACCCGCAGTAGCCGCGGCGGCCAAGCCTGGCCAAGAGGCCCGCGCGCTCGGCTGGCGGAGGGTGGGCTCTCCCGTGGCTTTCCCAGCTGCAGAGCCCCCCGCCCCCCTCCAAACACCCCGAGCGAGGAAGGTCGGGGAGACGCATCTGGAGGGCGCCAGGGCGAAGCTCGCTTTCTACCAGACCGAACTCCATTCTGCCTGCTAGGCAGCTCCCCTCCCGAGACCCCCGGTGGAATCGGGCTCTTCGAGGCTGCGCCTGGCACTCTCGGCGTTGAGCGCCCTCCAGACGCCCGATGGCCCAGTTCCCGGCCCTTTCTGCCCAAAGGGAGGGAGAAGTGGGAGGGCCGTCCCTACTTGCCAGCCCCAAATCAACTCCAGCTGCGGCTTAGCCCGGCCAGCGGCTGGACCTCAGCACCTCGGAGAGATCCAAGAGAAGGCGGGAGAGATCTGAGACCCGGAATGGGCCACTTCGCCTCCGCCACATGCCCGCCCCCCTCTAGCCCCGGTCTTCCAGCCACAGCCGACAAACAGCGGGCCTCCCGCCTGCCCTCCACCTCTGGCCCCGCGACCCGGGCGATTCGCGTAGGATACTTTTACCGGGGGGGGGGGTGGTCGCTGCAAGGGACACGTAGCCGCGCCTCCCGGCAGCCACTCTAAGCACCGAGGGCTGGGCTTCTGTCGAGCCGTGGTGGCGCTGGGCGGAGGGGGGGGAGGTGCGGCGTTGGCAGGCAGCGGGATCGGAAAGACGGTTCCTTTCTATGGGACGGACACACCCAGACACGCCTTTGGTTTGAATGTCCTGGATTCCTTGTTGACGCCTGGCAATTACCAGGGAAATTAGAAGGGTTTCCCCACCTTTTTTTTCAACGATGCAGCGGAACACCCATGATTATTATTTTTTTTGATTTGATTTATATGCCGCCCTTCTCCGGAGACTCAGGGCGGCTTACAATGCGTTAAATCAGTGTTTCTCAACCTTGGAAGCTTGAAGATGGGTGGACTTCAACTCCCAGAAACTGGGAGTTGGGAGTTGAAGTCCACCCATCTTCAAGCTACCACGGTTGAGAAACACTGCGTTAAGCAATAGCCTTCATCCTTTTGTATATTTTATACAAAGTCAGCTTATTGCCCCCACAATCCGGGTCCTCATTTCACCTACCTTTGAAAGGATGGAAGGCTGAGTCAACCTTGAGCCTGGTGAGATTTGAACTTGCAGTAATTGCAAGCAGCAGATGTTAATAACAGTGCTTTAGTCTGCTGCGCTACCAGGGCTCTATTTGGCCGCCAAAAGATTCCGTAGGCAAACTGGCTGCGATGCAGCTTTCATACCAAAGGGGGAAAAAATCTACTTCGGCCTCGCTAGGGATGAAAAGCAACTAGAAGAGTCCAGGCTGCTCTGAGCACCGCTCTGTGTCTCTTGCCCGCTGCTGCTTTTCCTGCGTCCAACCTCAGGTTTCAACGTCTACGTCTAAGACTCCAGGACTAGGTAGATGTGCAGAGAGCTGAGCCGGTCGAGCCAGGGCAACCTTTACCTAATGGGCCTTGATCTAATTCTCAATATATGTAGGCGTGTACAGTATGCATATATTTTTCCTCATGCAGAGAAGATAACTTGAGCCGAGTGTGCAAATCACAGCTGCAGACAGTTATTTCAATCCGTGCCAAAGATGCCGCAGCTGTTACCAAGAAGCTACTCCTGACGCTTCGGTTACACAAGGAAAGAGTCCGGGAAAGCCAACACCTGCAGACACCCACAAGGCTCCGGATAAAACGTTGTGTTCTTTTTTCTGCTGTCTCTGAGCCCAACTATGTATATGGAATCCAATAACCTAGAAAACCCAACTCCAAACTATTTTTCAGTCACTTTCCCAGAAATTGTGCGGTGCTTGGGGCTCTCTGTGGTTGGTGGCTTTCTTGCAGAGCCTGTAGAGATTCTGTTGTCCCAAAGGTGCATTTTCAGGAAGCAATGGGACTTTCTTGTTTTTTCTTTTGAAGACCTTTTGCTTCTCATCCAAGAAGCTTCTTCAGCTCTGACAGGATAGTGGGGAATGGAAGGATTTATACTCCTTGCGGACAGCTGGTCATTTGCATCCTTTTAGAGAGTCGTTGAGGCACTTGGAGGTTTATCTGTGTCCTCAGGGTCACCTGAGTGGTGCAAATGGTTCCTGTAGTCTGCAATTATTCCTTTCATGCAGAGATTTCATTACCAACAAGCACTGATTTTCCCTAGTTGGATCATGAAAGGTCTGGAAGGAAACCCCCAAATTCAGAGAGCACCAAGGACCCCACAACTCAATCCCGAGCTACAGATCTTGCGCTCTGTCAGTTTTCAGAAACTACCCACTATTTTATCATTTCTAATCAATGTTCCTATGTGCATTTATAGTATTTCACACCTAAGCTGGTCTGAAAAACATGCACAGCCCTTGGGTGATATGGTAGAATAGCACATGGCACTAAAAGAATGCAACTGCTTTAAATGATACTTCTCAAAATGTTCTTTTTACATCCTTCCTGCCCTCATTCGAATTATGGGAAAGGGCTACCTGTCTCCATCTATTTCCTTCATGCTAACCTTACCTGCCCAGATGTGGCATTAGCTGATTTCGTTCCGCACTCCTGGGGACTTACATGCTCAACTGAGATAATTGATATAATTCCACACCTTCACAATCTTTTATTTCAACTGCCCCCCACTTTGTGATACACACTTCCTTATACACTTCCTTATACACAGAAACCGTTGCTAGGTTATGAGAATTTTGTTTTTCTCCCTAAGATAAGCAAACCTGTGAGGTTCAGGGCTGAGGAGGATCTGTACCGGTAGAAAAACACACAGCGGCTTAGAGTTTGATTTGAAAATCTCTCATTTTGCTCCAGGGCTGAGGTGTCACTTAACAACCATGGCAAGAAAATGGTGCAAAATTAACAAATGTCTCACTCAACAATAAACATTTTGGCCTGAATTGTGGTCATTGAGTCGAGGACTATCTGTGCTTTTATTCCTGCACAAGAAATCCTCAACTTGCAACCGTTCGTTTAGTGACCATTTGGTTACAATGGCATTGAAAAAAGCAGCTTACGACCCGTCCTCACACTTACAACAGAGCATCCCCAGGGGCACTTGGCAGGCGGCAGGTATATCTCCCAGGGCCGTCCCTGGGTGGGTCCCTGATCGCCGCTTTCTGACAAACATGATTCATTTAACAACCATGGGAAAAAGAGTTGTAAAATTGGGCACGTCATGAAACATTGCCTTGATCCTGGAGGTGCTTTGACGGTTACAAATGTGAGGATTTGGTTAATTTTCCACCGTTTTATGACCTTTCTTGCAGGGTCGTTAAGGCAATCCGGCTTCCCCGTTGACTTTGCTTGTCAGAAGGTTGCAAAAAGGGGATCACAATTCCAGTCCTAAATGTCAGGTGCCGAGGGCCCGATTTCGAGCACGTGGCCACTGGGAAGCTGCAAGGGCCATTTTGAACCGTCACTCAGCAAATAGTTGCAAGTTGAGGATGATCTTTGCTGGCTGTTTTATCCTTCCCAAATACTTCCCCAGAGTATACTCCCCCTTTTGCCTGGAATGTCTGTCTGAGCAGGGGGTTGGACTAGAAGACCTCCAAGGTCCCTTCCAACTTGGTTGTTCTTTTATTACTCTTAAATACTATACTATTTCCCTTTGGATAATTCCATTAAGAAAAATAGAAAACCCATGAAAAGTTACAAGCCCTGGAGCAAAAGGAGAGATTTTTCAATCAAACTAAGCCGCTGTGTGTTTTTGTGCCCATACAGATCCTCCTCGGCCCCCATCCTCACAGGCTTATTTTTTTGGGGGGGGAGGGAGGGGAAACAAAAATCCATAACTTAGCAACAGTTTCTGTGTATGAGCTGTGGAAGGGGGTGTGTATCAGGGTCCCATGGCAGCAAAGAGGAGGGGGGGTGTCTTGAAATAAAAGTTCGTGACAGTGGGGAGTTCTCTTCAGTTGAGCATTTGAGTCCCCAGGAGTGCAGAACGAAATCAGCTGCTGCCACACCTGGGCAGGTAAGGGTAGAGGGAAGGAAAGAGATGGAGACAGGGGAGCCTTTCTCATCTCATTTTGTATTTTCTACCAGCCAGGCCTGGTGGGTGGTGGTCCCCTCCTCCCTCTCCCCTCACGCCTTCTCTTTCTTTACCCAGCTCATTGGAAGATTGGAAGAATCGCAGGATGGCCCCTTTCAGCCTCGGCCTCTTGATCTGCCTGGTGCTTGTACCCTTTGAGGCCAGTGAGTGTCCAATCCCCCTGTGACTGAAAGAGGGGAGGAGGCTCCCCCGTTCCTGTGATGGCCTTTGCCGTTCCACTTCCTGGGAGCAAAGCCAACCTGTGGGCATTCAGGGCCTCACCCCTTTCCTGCCCTTGCAGATGCCCAAGCTGACCTCTGCCCTGGCGGCTGGCTCTCCTACAACGGCCACTGCTACGGTTACTTTGAGCAGGAGGTGAACTGGCAACAGGCTGAGGTGAGTCAGGGGAGGGGAGGGGAGGGGGGCCTGGCTGGGATTGGGCCCCCTGCATCTGGGGATGTGCAGTGGCACTGCCAGGGGTTCAGCCTTGCCCACCCCGTGGCTGCTGGGGCAATGCCAGGAGAAGGAGGCAACGGCCGAGACCCGCAGCTTCTCCCACTGGCTGGGGAATTCTGGGAGTTGAAGTCCCCCCATCTTCAAATGACCACGGCTGAGCCACCTCGAGGGCAGGCAGCCGGCTTCCTCTGCAGCATCTCTGCCAACCTCTGCCCTCCCCCAGACCTTCTGCCAAAGCCACAATGGCCACCTGGCCTCCATCCAGACCCGTGAGGAGCACCAAGCCGTGGCCAACTTCCTGACAAAGGCTCAATGGTGGGAGCGCGAGGACGTCTGGCTGGGACTCTTCCTCCCATCCAACGTGAGTGACCTGGGGTGGCTTGTGGTGCCCCTGCTCCCTCTGCCCCCCGGCTTCTTCCTCCAGTGACCAGTCTCAATGGGTTGGCTTCTGCCTCTAGAGCCGGACCTGGGCTTGGGTGGACGGCAGCCCCGTGGGCTACACCGCCTGGGAAAAGCATTACCGCCGCTCCTGGAAGACCTGCGCTGCCCTGGATGACTCTTACGGTAAGGGCCCAGGGCCAGAAGGCGGGGGAGCGGGCTCCAATCTCCAGAAGGATGCCCTGTGCTTGTCTGTGGAACTCCCTGCCACGAGGAATTCCACTGTAATGGGACAAAACGACTCCCATTTAACTGGTCTCTAAAGATCCCCTCCCAGTTCCCAAAACCTGAGGGGGGACTGCACAATACCTCGACCACAGTTCAGCCCAAAATTTCTGTTATTAAGTGAAACGATTGTTAAATGAGTTTTGCCCCATTTGACAAACTTTGTCAGTTGCTAAGTGAGCCTGGCTTCCCCATTGACCTGGCTGGTCAGTGCCCAGGGTGGCAGCACAGGATTGGCAGCCTTCCCTTCGCAGGTGGTTCAAGGCTAACCGGTGGCCAAGGTCCATCTGGGCTTGGTGAGGAACCCCTCCCGGAAAAGCCTGCTGGCAGCCCCCAGCCCCCTCCCCAGCCCTGACCCCCCTTTTTGTTTCCAGGGTTCATGCTGTGGGACGACGACTCCTGCTACGACCGGAACCCCTTCCTCTGCAAGAGCTTGGCAGCAGCTGCCCCCACCCAGGCCTCGCAGGGAGGTCAGCCTGGCCAGCCCTGACTCTCCCTCCTCCCCCCAGCCCCCGTCATGGCCAAAGCCCAGAGCCCCTCCTGGGCACCTGCCCGCCCCTCCCTCCCTCTGTCCATCCTCCCTTCCCCACCAAGGCCTCCGCAGCATCTCACAATAAATGCCTTCTGAGCAAAGGCTGGGATCCAGGGGCTGCTTTGGGGCTGCTGCCCTTGTGGGGGGTGGAGGGTAGATCCTACCCATTTAGGCCCCCCCCCAATCTGATATGGCAGTTGAAGGCCTGCCATCTTGGGGTCGCTTCACTATCTTGTAGACTGCACTCCTCCATCAGGTGGGGAGGGGAGACCCCCCCCAATGGCCACATGTGTGGTTTCCTGCATCTGCTGCACTTTCATCCTTGGCCAAGATGATGTCGTGAGCCCCCAACCCCACCAGAGGAGATACCCATTGCTGAGGAGGGAGGGGGGCCCTGTGCTCCAGCTGGGCACTTGTTCTGGGGGGGGGCACAGGGGAAGCACAGCACACACCCCAGGCAACCAGGAAGGGCTCTCCAGAGCAAGAGGGCCTCGGCTGCCAAGGGGGAAGGCTGCCCCCATCTTCTGCTGGGGAGCAGGCGGGGAAGAGGGCTCTGTAGAACCAGTGGGCACGGCTGCCTCCGGGTCTGGCCTGACCTTCGTGATGGGGCCTCTGGAAGGAACACCCCAGGCAAAATCAGGTGGCTTCACACAAGGGGGTCCCCAAAACAATCCTCCTTTATGAGTGGCATCACAGGGCAACCGCTATGACCCCCTCCCCAAATCCACGACGCACCCACAGGGCAGCTCTGCAGGGCAGGAGGCGCAGCCGGCCGGCTGGCACCAGGCTCAACGATGCCCAGTACGGCCTCTCCGAAGCTGGCTGCTGCTTTCTTGTGGCTCTCGGCAAAGGCCCCCCAGCTCAGCGGGCCATTCGCCTGGGCTGCACGTCCATCAGGGCGGCTATGTCCACCATGGCCTGACGGATGTTCCCCCCAAAGCGCTTGGAGTCCTGGGGGGGGGGGGAGAGAAAAGAGGCATCACTCAAGGCAGCACCTGAAGGCCACAGAGGCAGGCCGGGGAAGGGGATGCTCCGTGGCCGAGGGGCCCCCTGAAGGGTCTTCCAAAGGGCCGGGCACTGGCCTTCCTTCCTCCCCCTCAGCCCACCAGCCTTTCCTTGGCCACACTCACCGTCTCAGGGCTGGAGAACTTGCTGGAAACGTGAAACGTGATCAGGTTCTCGCCAGCAATGATATAGGAGACCCCGTAGCCATCGTCCGCCACCTGCAGGGGGGAGACACCCCGAGGGGGCCACGCTAAGACCGGAGGACCAGCCCCTGGGCACGGGAGCCAAGGCAAAGGGTGGAGGAACCCTTGGTGTGCCTTGCCAGAGCCCACCCCCTTTCCGGCTCTTCTGTCTTGCGCCTGCATTTCGTCCTGTCCCAAAGAAGCAAAGTCCTCTCATGCCCCACCTTCCTTCCAAAGCAGGCAGGGCAGGGAGGGTGCTCTCCCTGGGCAGGTGGCAACGCTGGGCAGATTTTGACTCATCCCCAAAGCCAGGAGGGGCCAGGCCCTTCATTCATGGATGAAAGATCCCCATTATTGGGTTGGTGCAGCCCCCGGGAAGTGGGCAAAGCACATGGGGCATGGCCATTGCAGCCTCCTTTCGTCCTGCTGCCCATCATCCCCGGACATGGACTCAAGCGGGAGTTTTTAGGGAAAAGTCCCTTGGTAGTTTTTGCCCTCGGGACACGTAACTCGTTCCCACCAACCTCAGTGCAATCGACTCTGGCACTCCCCCCTCCCCCTCCCCCCCTCCCTCTCTCCCGGGAGACCCAGGACCTTGGCACGTCCCTCTGCACAGCCTTTGTCCCTTCCCTGCCTCCACCCCCCCACCGCCCAGCTGGCCGGCCCCCCTCACCGGCCCAAAGCCCCCGCCAGAGGAGACGTAGTCCGGATGGGCCTCCAGGCTGAACATCTTGATCTGCTGCTGGGGGGTCTGGCTGGTGGAGAGGCGCCAGGGCTCAGACAGCACCTGTGGAGGGTGGGGGGAAAGAGGACGGATCAGCCCCAGCAAGGCCAGCTTCTCTTCCCTCTCAAACCGCAGCCCCACAGGGCGGCCACCTGCTCAGTCGGGCCACAGTGCAGAGCCCCTCCCCAAAGCCTGGGGCCCCACGGCCAGGTCCCCCCCATCACCTTGTCCAGAAAGGGAGACTTCACCCCGAGGTAGCGCGACATCACGTAGAGGCAGAAGAGATGCCGGTCGATGCCGGCCCCAGTCATGGCCAGGCGGTACATCTGCTGGTGCTTCTCGGCCGCTGCCCGGAAGAGCTGCAGCCGGTCCAGGGGCTACAGGGAAACCAGGTTGGGGGGGGAGAAGGGGGTGATGCCTAGCCTGATCAGCTGTTTGGCCCCTCCAGGGTGGGCAGTTTCAGGCACTGCCAAGACGCCTCCTGTGCTGGAGGTCATGTTGGGCCACCTTTCCCCAGCCTCCCTTCTCTACCCTGACCCAGCCTCTATCGGGATCCCACCACAAGCCCCCTCCCCATCTTCCTCCGAGTGATGAAGGAGCTTCCCTTGCTTAGGGGGTCCCATGTTCACTGGGGCACCATTTCCATGCACCCCTACTGAGCCCAAGTTTAGAGCTCTGGAGGTGTCGAAGTTTCCCACCTGCTCAGCACACCCATCCTCCCCCTGGCCAGACGGCTGGAGAGGCAACTGGGCGAGGGGGCACCAGGCAGCTGCATCTGAAATGCCCTGGAGTTTAATTCCGGCCTCTGCCCGTGGTGGGTGCCCACAGCAGAAAAGCTGGACAACCACCAGGCTGCGATCCGTGGGATCCCCTGGAACCACTACCTTCACCCCACCCCTTTCGGGGAAAGCACCCCCATCCTCCTGGGGCTGGGCGGGAAATGCCACTTTGCACCCCCTCCCGAGGCGCTCTGGGGCTTCTGCGATGCCCCATGAAAGGCAGTGGCGGGCTGCAGGTGGGGCAGGATGGGGCCAAACAAACGGGGGGCTCACACTGCAGTTCGGGTCGCTCATGCTGAGCACGAAGGCTGTCGCCTCGCTGGTGCAGGAGCGCACGGTCTCCGTCCGGCCCTCACGGAAGAGCCGCGTCATGGAGGCCTCGTAGGTGAGGCAGAAGTGGCCCCTGTCCTGGAGGGGGCAGGAGGAGGAGCAGCTGGATGAGGAATACAAAACCCTCACCACGACCACGGCTTCCCCGTAGCTCCCCTTGGCAGCCGGACTGCACTGCTTCCCCAGCTGAGAGCCCGGGGCCCCCTCCTCACCCGGAAGTTTGCCAGCTGCAGGGCGATCTGGATGAAGCTGTCAGGGCTGGTCCGGCATTTCTTGATCAGCCCTTTGCCGAAAGCGCTGAAGCAGAAGCAGCAGAAGTCCACTTCCTCCGCCAGCGCTCGGGCCTCGCTGTACGACACATCGATGGTCTGGATGCACTGCGGGGAGAGGCAGCCTGAAATTGCGGGTGGGCGGGGGGGGCATCCAGGAGCCCCGGGGGGAGGGGCTCCCTCCCTCTGTGTGAATTTCTCCAGCCAAATGGAGACGAGCCGAGGATGAACCCTCACCCTGTGCCAGCAGAATGCCATCCCGGGGTCTTTGTAGCACACCAGAAGAAATCAATAAACCACCGTCTGGCTTGCAAAGCGTCCCACGTTTACGGTGGGGTTCCCACAACCTGATTATCCACAACCACAACGTCCCATTTGACCCAGAGTAGCTCTCTGGCAGGCCAGCCTGTGCCAGCCTTCTATAAGGGAGGTCTTTGCCCCTTGAATCAGCCATCCAAGAGAGAGGGGGCCCTCTCTCTTGGATGAGGCTTTAACGGGGATCTCTGCACTCAACAGGAGGCTGGACTGGATGGCCTCACGGGCCCCATCCTAACTGAGGAGCCTAAGGCTGGGCAGAGTTTCTTTGTTCCAAGGAGCCCCTCGACAACCTTCACACCCCCAGAGGGAGGTTTTCAGGATGGAGCCTCTTGTGGGGGTCTCCCACCTGCTTCCTGGGCAGAGTAGTTCTCGCGAGGGGCAGGGGAAGAACCCACCCTCTTCCCACTGAGCCCCTTTCAGTGGCCCCACTCTGGACAGCCACCAGACCCACCTCTTCTGGAAGGTCCCACATCAAACGCTGCGGGGGGAGAAGATCGGTGTTGGGCACCCCGTGGCAGTGGCCGCCACTGCAGTAACCCAGCTGGATCTGGTCTGTCGCCAGCATGAACTGGGCAGCGAGAGGAAGGAAGGAAGGGAGGAAGAGAAAAGGCAGCTTGCTCTGGCCTCCCACTCCCCTTCCCATCAGCCTTAGCCAGCCTGTCCCCAAGCAGTGCTGAGGAAATGGACAGGCTGTGGCCCTTGGCAGGGACCCCCCCCAGGGAGACTGACAGGGCCGCTCACCTCCCAGAGGTGCCCCATGACAGGAGCGTCGGCCCACGAGTGCTCGGCGTTGCCCCCCAGTTTGCCGTTGGGATAGACCACCAGCGTGAAGGACTTGTCGAACCACCTGGGGAAGAGAGCCCACCTGCACCAAAGCTGGCACGGGCTGCGGGCAACCCCCTGAAGCCCCAGAGGCCAGGAGGCAGGAGGAGGAGGCCCTCCCCTCTACGGGGGTGTTAGGGGGAGGGGCGCAGAGTTCCCAGGACCAAGATGCCCTGCACAGGAAGCGGGTCCGGCTGTCCTCCCGCCCTGCCCCGCCCCACTTCTTGCTCCCTGCCCGAGCCCAGGAGGGGGCCAGGCCCTGAAAGGAAAACAGTGGAGTCCAGGATGGAGGGAACAGTTCTGTCTAGTGGTTAAAACACCAAGCTAGAAAGCAACAACCTGTGAGTTCAGGTCTTGCCTTAACCACGAAAGCCGGCCAGTTCCTCTCTCTCAGCCCAACCTACCTCACAGGGTTGTTGTTGTTGTTGTGGGGAAAAGAGGAGGAGGAGGAAAGAGTGCGGGATAGATTCAACCGCCTTGAGCAGTTTGTGAAAAAAGCAAAGGCAGGGTATAAATAATCCCCGTGTGCCATCCCAGCCCAACTGAAGCCGGATGCCCTCACCGGTCATAGCAGCGCCCGTGCAGGAGGCTCTTGGCGTAGTCGCTGAGGCTCTCCTCCCGCTCGGGGCTGAAGCCTTGCGACTCTTCGTCCAGCACCAGGAAGAAGGCGGCTCGGTCGATGCAGTCTAGCGACGTCCTGTTCTTGCCCCAGCTGAAGAATCTGGCACGGGCCTCTGCCCAGGGCACCCTGGAGGCGGGGGGGGGGGGGAGAAGGGGGGCCCTGGCTACTATGCGTGCCTCCAGGGTGGGCCTGGGCTCCGGGCGCATGCGGGCACCCGTGGTCGTGCCCACTCCCCCACTGCAGGGGGCGGCTCCCTCTTCCCGCCGGCCCCCTCCCGCACGGGCTACCTGCTCCCTGCAGTGAGGGCCCCCAGCCTCAGCTCCCCCGGCTGCGGAGGGGAGGGGTTGTCCAGGATGCGCTGGAACTGCATCTCCAGGTCCCGGGGTGGCAGCTGCTTCCCCCCGCGGTAGAGCCATACTTTGAAGAAGCGTCCTCTGTGGAAGACTGCCAGGTGCCTGCTGTCAGCCAGGTGCAGGAGGGAATCTGGGGGGGGGAGCGGTGAGGGGGGGATGAGTGACAGGTTGCCCCCCCTCACGGTGGTCCCTGAAGGGCAATGGGGCCTGACCTCTGGCTGGCAGCAGCTCTGCTCCACAGTCCTGACCCACAAACCAGCCAGCCCCCTTTTCCCCGCTTCAGGGTCTTGGCATGAGAAGAAGGGTGTGAGGTCCTGAGGTCAAGGGTCAATCCTCCTGCCTCTCTGTTGAAAGGCCAATCTCCCCCCAGGGGCCTCCCCTCCCCCACTCCCCATCTGGGTCAGTTGCTGATTTCAGGTCAAAGTGGTTACAGATGATCCTCGACTTAAAGCTACCCATTTAGTGGCCATTCAAGGTTACAATGGCACTGAAAAAAGTGTCTTACAACCGTTTTTCACACTTATGACCATGGCAACATCCCTGGGGTCACGTGATCAAAGTTGGGACGCTTGGCGCCTTCCTCCCCCAGCGCTGCCCACCTGCCTCTTTGCCAGGGATGCGTGTCGTGTTGAACATCCGTTCCATCTGGTAGGAGCACATGGGCACCACTCCCAGCGCCATCACCTGGGGGCAGAAACGGGCCGAGGGGTTCGGGCGCCTTGGCTGCGGGGGGGCTCAGCCTGGCGTTAGGAGGCCGAAGCCTGGGTGCGTCTGAGCAGAGAAGGGGCATCGGGCAAGACGGACCAGAGTCCCTGCAAGGGGACGGGGTGGCAGAGGAGTAGGCAGGAGGGGACCCTCCCCCCAGCTCCTTTCCCAGGGGGCGCTACGATTGGCAGCAAGGAGAATTTCTCTTTCCAGCAGAGAAACAGGTCCTTTTAGTTTGGGGGGGGGAGGGGGAATTCTAAAGAAGCCCCTAAACCCAGCCAAGCCCAGGGAGGCTCTCTGGATAAGGGAAGGGGGCCTTGCCCGGGCACCCTTTGCCAGGGGGCAGGCAGGCCTTTCTGGAGGGGGCACCTTTTCCTCTAGGAGGCTTCTGGGAAAGTGCTGTGTGGGGAGCCCCTCCCCCAAAACCTTTTACTCACGGGCGGAAGCTCTTCCCGGTCCAACTGGCGTCGGTACTTCAGGATGGCATGCACGCAGTTGCCTGCTCGGGCAGCCTGGATGGGCGTGGGGGTGATGTAGAGAAAGTCCTGCGGGGGGACGGGGGAGGAGGAGAGAGGGAACAGCCAATGACCTGGCAGGCAGGCAGGCAGGGCTCCCCCCCCCGGCCAGCCCCCCAGTGGCCGAGACTCACCATGAGGTAGTAGTTGCTGTTGACCATGATGGGGCTCCTCCCCCGCAGGTAGATGTACTCCTCCCACCAGTCGCTCACCTGTGGGAGAGAAGGGCTTCCTTAGGGGGCTGCCAGGGTGGGGCCCTCTCCTGGGGGAGGCTCCCTCCACAGGCCAGGCTCCAAGACCAGGGGCCCGTGCCGAGCCATGGATTTGTGGGGGGCGGGGGGAATGCAGGAACTCACGTAGTTGGTGGCCCACCAGGACTTGAGGACTAGGAACTTCTGGAGGCGGGGGGCCATCTTCTGCTGGAAATCCCTGGCCAGGCTGTCCATCTGCTCGAACTTCTCCTTGTCCAGCAAGGGCCGCACAGACTCCAGATACTGCGGGCAAAGCAAGGGGCACTGGGGCCCACTTCTTGCGACCCCCCACGGGCCCCCCTGGGCCCAGAGACCGCGACTCTGGGCAAGGGTCCCAGGGCACCACTGGGCAGTGGCGGAAGGGGGAGGGTGAGACTGGTGGGTCCCCAGCATCAGCACAAGCCCCACTGCCTCAGGCAGCCTCTGCTTTAGCCCCACGGACCGGCCTGGGAGGAGGGGCCTCTTCTCTCTGGGAATATGGAGCCCCCGCTTTCAAATTGGGGCACGACACTCTGGGTCTGTTGTGGCCTCCCCTCTGGGAGGCTCCCAAGCCCCACCCTGCCAGAAGCAGCAACTGGGGCACTGCCTGCCCCCCTCCCTCCCTCCCTCCCTCCCTCCCTCCCGGCAGGAAGAGGCAAGAAGCCGGGGACTGCAGGCAGACCCCCTCAGACATGGAGAAGGCACTTAGGGAACCCTCCCTGCCCCCATGCCATCGCTGATCCTTTAGCCCCTGACCCACACTCAAGGCAGCACCGCCTTCTCCCGACACCTCTGAGAGGCCCTTCCGGCTCAGGGCAGCTGGGCCCTTACCCTCTGGATGGTGTCCCCCACGCTGGGCACCGGCAACTTGGGCAAGGAGGTCTGGAAGCTGTAGAGCAGCGGGTGGCGCCCGGACATGACTTTCACCAAGACCTGCGAGGGGAGGGCGGTCAGGTGGGGAGGGGACAGGCCCTGGCCCCCGGCCCCCAAGTCTTGTGGAGAGCCAGACGGAGCTGAAGGGCAAGGCTTCCCTTCACCCTGCCAGAGAGGGCCCCACTTGGACCCCGGGGCCTCACCACCCAGACTTTGGTGCTGAAGCTGGTCTTGCCGTGGGGCTCAAACATCCAGCCGTGGTAGGAGAGCAGCAGCTTCAACATCTGGCGGCGCAGCCAGATGCCCAGGATCCAGACACCCGTGGAGAAGACCAGGGCACTGAGCAGGGTCTGCTGGCGGAGGTTGAAGTAGCAGCTGCAGCTGGAGGAACACAGAGGGAGGGGGGGTTTCTGGACGGTGGTCTGGGCAGGCCAGGTAAGTAGCTGAAGGGAGGGGGGCGTCCCCTCACTGGAGGTTTGCAAAGGGGGGCTGGGTAGCCATCCGTCGGGGATGGTGTAGGAGGGTGCAATATGCAGGTGGGGTGGGCTTGATGACCTCTGAGATCCTTTACAGCTTCCAAGGCCCCTGCTGTCCCAGGAAAGGAGGGGGAGGACTTCCATGCTCAGAGGTCAAGGTGGCTCCCTGGGGGGAAGCAGGGTCCTTGAAGGAGGGGGTAAGCCTTGGGAAAACACGGCTGCCTTCATGAGTTCCCCTGCCCCCTGGGCCTCCAACCCCCCTCCCCAACGCTGCACTGAGCCCTTGAGAGGGTGGGATTGCAGCTGCAGGACCCCCAGGTCTTCCCAGAGCCCCCCATCACCCCACCTCAGGCGGCCCCCTTGCAAAGGGCCAGAAGCTACATTGCTCTGGAGTGCTTCCCCTGCCAGGTGCTGGGAGAGAGGGGTCAGGACTGGCGCTCACCTGGTAAGCAGGTGCCTCTGGATTCTGCTGATCACTCCCCTGGAGAGGTCCACGTGGACCCACGTGCTGCCCACGGTCACGGCAGTGATGGCCAGCCAGCCGGAGGGGGAGCCAGGATATACCCCGGTCAAGAAGCTGTTCTGTGAAATCGGCCCTGTCAGAGGGGGGGATTTGGAAGCCCCCCATGCCTCTAAAAACAGGGGAAGAGAACCCCCAAGCGGAGGGCAACCCTGCCCCCCCTTCTCTGCCGAGTAAAAGCCGGGCGAGCAACCACACAATTGGGGTCCCTGGCAGAAGTGGGGTGGTCCCACCCTCAAATCCAGCCCCAGAGGCCGAGCCTGCCAGGGAAGGGGAGGGGTCTCCCAGGAAGGCAGCCAGGCCAAGGTCTGGCCCCGGCTCACCCTCAAGACCCCGGGCATGCCCTGGATTTTGCCAGGACCTGCCCTCCCAGCTGACCTTGAGCCGGATGAAGCGTTTCTTCCAGGAATGGAGGCCCGACAGGTAGATCTGCTTCAGGGCTTCCTGGCTCAGCCGGAAATCCACCCCGTCCGGAGTGACTGTGAACTGGAAGGCAACCGCCTGGTGGGCTTCCGCCATCTTGCCTGGGAGGAGGAATTGGGGCAGGGGCCTTCACCCAGTTGCTGCTTCGCCTTGGGAGGTTCACACAACTTGGTGGGAGTTAGCTTACTACCTCCCCTCCCCTCTCCCATTCCAATCCCATTGACCCTGGAAGGAAGGAAAGAAATACAGTGCCTCCACATGCAGAGCCCTCAGAGCATGTGCAGAGTGCACTCTTGTGAAGAAGGCCTTGCTGGAAGGGTGGGGGAGAAGAGTCCCCGAGGGCAGGGACCCTACAGCCAGACTCTGCTCTGCAAAAGGGAACCGGGGTGGGGGGGCACTGCCTCACCTCATCCCCCCCCAGCACTAACCCCCCCCCCCGGGGCTATTCTGCCTCTGAGGGGGAGACAAGACCTCCTTGGGGAAGAGGACAAGGGCGCCCAGGAGACCCTGGAAACCGTCCACCTAGCTGGCTGCCAGCACTACAAGGGATTCCCCAGAAACCGTTTCTCATCATGGGACCCCTGTTTTCTCCCCTCTCGCTCCCCAAACTGGAATCCTCTGCTGGAGGCTTCCCCCACCACCACCACTATGTGCCTCTCCGCCTGACCCCTTGTCCATGTCGTTCCATGAGTCGCAGCTCAGGAGTCTATGTGGGTCTACACAAGGGGCTCCTCCAGTGAGCCAAACCCTCCCCATTCCAGCCCCCCCATCCCGCTAACCTAGAAAGGTGGATTTAGGCTCAGTGTCAGCAGCAGCCTCTAGGCAGAGCCTGGGAAAGTGGGGGGGGGGCAGAGCTTGAGGGCTTCCTTCACTCTCTTCTGCTCCTTTTCCCCCCTAGGCCTGTGGGGAAACACGCAGGGACCAGGGTCAACGTTGCCATGAGGGCTGACTCTGGGGGCAAAGCTTCCCTCCCTCCCTCTCCCGCCAGCTGATCTGCAGCCACCCGTCTGTTTACACAAGGAGCTGCTTGGCTGGAGAGGCTGTTTCCGTCACGTGAGGCTGGCATTCCAGGCTGGCATCAGGCACAGGGTGGGTGGGTGCCCTAGCCGGGAAGGAGGGGAGACCCAACTGGGAGGGAGAAGGGCCCTTGAGGACGCTCGTGACAGAGAGCACCCCGACCCCCCCCCAGGGATTATGAACTGCCTCCCCTTCCTCTGAAGTCTTTATTATTTATTCTGTGTAAGAACTATCTCAATGCCTCGTCAGAATTCTCCCCTCCATCCCTGCTGCCTCCTCTTGAACCCACCCCATCCCGGGTGTGAATTGAGGGAGATGGAGGGGGGGGGAGGAGGAAGCAGGCAGGAGGAAGCCACTCTAGTTGAGGTCACTCAGGAACCCTGACTTTCTTTCCTTCTTACTTCTCTTTTCCTTCGTTTCTTCCTTCCACCCTTCCTTCCTTCCTTCCACCCACCCTCCCATCCCTCCTTCCTCCCTCCCTCTTTTCTTTCATTTCCTTCTTTCCCTCCCTCTTTTCCTTCATTTCTTCCTTATTTCCTTCCTTCCATCCACCCAAATCCATCCTTCTTTGCGCTTGGCCACAATCCAGAAGTGGGGAGGGACAATCTTCACAGCTGGCATAGCATTTCTACGCAGGGGGGCCAGGTGACAAGCCTCCTCAGAGCAGGTCTGAGGCGGAGCCTGGCAGCAGGTGTCTCAACCCTCCGCATCCTCCAGAAGACCCTTCCTCAATCCACAGACTGCTGGAGTGGCCTTGCCTTTGCAGCCTAGGATTTTCGGGTGTTGTACCCCCCCCCATCCTGCTGGAGATCAAGAGAAGGCTGTCACCCAGCTAGCCCACCCTCTTGGGCTGCATCCCCCTCCTCAGGAAACTGGAGTCCAGGCTTGTCCCCTGATGCCGCTTGTTGAGCAAGACCCCACCAAGGGATTTCCGGAGGACCCCCAGACCTCCCCGTCCCCCGGATTCTGCCAGCGCAGCTGCCCTAGGAAAGCCACCTCAGGCGCCCTGCTCCAGAAGGGTGAGACTCTCCCCCTCCCTTGGGCGTCCCCACAAAGACAGCCTGGGGGGCTGCAGCTGTGACAAACAAGGGCTGGGGGGCGGGGTCTTCAGGCATCCAAAACCCTAAAAGGAGCAAAGCTTTTGGAATGGGGGCCTTAGGACTTTGGCCAGGAAACTCATCAGGCTCCCAACGTCAACCTTCCCAAGGTGAAGAAGGTTGGATCCTGACTTCTCACGGGCATCTTCGGAGCCCCCTCCGCGGGACCCTTGAGCGGCTCTGGGCGGCGGCGGGGGGAGGGGGCGGCCCACCGGGGACCGTAGCCGGAACCCCCTCCTGCCTCCCCGGGCGAGCCACGCCGCGCGAGCCGAAGGGCCAGGGACCCCCGCCCCCAGGGCAGCCCCGGAGCTCACCGACCGGACGGGGAGGCTGCTCTGTCCGCGCGGGAGGAAAAGCCCGGTCGCCGCACCCCGCTGGCCCCTTCCTTCCCCCCGACCGGAGGCGGCGGCCCTCCTGTAACCGGACACCGGCGGTGGCGGCGGCCGCCCTAGTTGGGAAGAGGAAGCGGGCGGCGCCTCCAGCCCCTCCCCCGAGTCTCCTGGGCGGCGGGAGGCGGACCCGCGACCCCTGCCCGCTCCGTCCAGCACCTAAAGCGGCTCCGGTCGCCTCCTCCGACGGGAGGGAGGGAGTGCAGGGGAGGTGCTGAAGGAACGCGGGGAGCTTCCGGGGGTCTCCAGGCGGAATTTCTAATCCCAGGCGACCCGGTCTCGCCTGGGGGGTCCCTGGCGAGGATTCTGGCTCTTCCCCGACGGTCTTTCCCCTCTTAGCTTGCTTGAGCGAGCAAAGCGGGGCGCCGACCGGGACTCCGCAGCCCGTTTGCCCAGAGGACGGTCCGCCCCACCCGCCTCCGCCACGTCGCTCTCCGCCTGGTCCGCCCCTTCCCCATTCTGCGGCCCAGACCCTTCCCCGGCCGGCCGGGGGGGGCTTCTCCTTTGGGGCGGGGCCGGTCAGGGGCGGGGCGGGGGCTTCCGCGTGCAAACCGCCGCCGCCGCCGCCGCCTCCCGTTGCTTTCCAGCGGCCTTTGCGCGCGGCGGCCCCAGGATTCCGGCCAACCGTCGCGCAGGCCCCGTCCCCGTCCCCGCCCCCGCCCCCGGACGCTTCGGCTGCCCCGGCTTTCCTTTTTTGGTTTAGGCTCTGAAGAGAAGAGAAGAGAAGAGAAGAGAAGAGAAGAGAGGCGCGCGCAAAGCAACCGGCGTCCCTGGGCAGGGTTGCAATGCGAAGGCCTGCGGCGTCCGGAGCCTTCCACCCCCCCGTTGCGCCGCTTCGGGCACGGCGGGCACTGGGCAGGTTCCCCGCCGCCTCTCTCCGGGCCTGAGCCCCCCCGTCCCTCGGGCGCAGGGCTTCCCGGGCGAGGAGCGGGTCAGGGCGCTCGCACATCCCAGTTCGGCCAAAGGCCCAGCGGAGCCCTCGGGCCCCCTGCTCAGCTGGGCTCTGCGCGCCTCGCCTCGCCTCGCCTCGTTTGAGTTTGTCCGCGTGTCCGATTGAGCCCTTCGGGAGTCCCCGGCGTCACCAGGGCTATCCGTGCCCTGCTTAGGCCTCGAGCGCTTCCCTTCCTCCCGGCTGCTTCACACGACAACCAGAAGCAGGCCAGGGAGCAAAGGTCCGGCAGGTGCATTCGCCCGGCCACCGGTGCTCCGGGGCGGCTTACGGGTCATTGCGGGGTGTTCATGCAGCCAACGGGGTAAGCGAGGGTGCAAATGGCTCAGGGGAACGGAAGCGTGTCTTCCGGTGTGCAAGGAGCCGTTTGCACAGAGAAGCGACCAGAACTGAGAAGGGCAGAATTGCGAGGGGCTCCTTCAGCTGCAGGTTAAAGGTCAGCTGCAAATGGGGGGGCGGGGGAGGCCCTATGCCAGGGAAAAGGAGGACACAGCCCTTCCCCCCGCAGAGCCCCTCATCCTGATGCACCGCCTGGGCTCATGCTGAGCCAGGGTTCCCTTCCTTATCAATTTGTTGGCTAACCGACAAACCAGGTTAAAGGATGGAAAGCTCCTGGGCAGGTTTCCAGGTGGCAGAGGCCAAGTGAGGGCTGGCAAGAGGGATGCGCCCCCTGCCTGGCACAACAAGGGCAGAACTGAGGGGCTCCACAACTGCTCTGCTGCAAAACGTGAGGCTGCTGCACCCGGGAACAAGGAGGCTGTCCCGCCAGGCCCCCTGTGCTATAAATAGGGGCTGGAATTTGGGTGAGAGGGCGGCTGGCTGGGAAGAGGGGAGGACAGCTGCTGTCCTGGGCTGCCCCCCCTGCTGCCAGCCAGCCTCTCCCCAACCCCTCGCATCTCCCAGCCACCCCCCCAAGGGAACTGCTGCCCTCCAGCCTCCTTTCCAAAGAGGGGATTTCACGGTTGGTCTGAATTGCAGCTGTTGAGCTTGGGGGCCCAGGAGACCCGGCCTCTAAACGGGCAAGAGGCAGGGTGCCCATAACTCTGGACACAGCCCATTGGGGGGTGGGTGTCTGAGATTGTGGCACACACCAAGCCTCAAATAACCCCCTCACATGATTCCACGGGGTGTGTGAATGTTGCTGCTGGGCCTTTTCCTCTGCTGCTAATTGCCGCAGGAGCTCATCGTCCTGCAAAGGCCCCACCAGCCCCAGGCCTGAGTGGAGCCCTTGCCTGGGGGTGGGGTGGGGGTGGGTGGGTGGAAAAGAAAAAAAGAACAGAAGCAGCAGCAGCAGCAGCAAATTGAGAAAGAATGAAAGGCAGGAGATCATGAATTCCTACTAAGGTTACCCACTGGTAGTCCTCAATTTACAGCCATTCATTTAGTGACCGAAGTTACAACAGCATTGGAAAAAGTGACTTATGATTGTTTTTCATACTTACAATTACAGTATCTCCACAGTCACAGGGTCAAGTGACTCATGACGGTCCTGGGATCACGTGATCCCCCTGCGACCTTCTGGGAAGCCAAGTCACTCCCCTTCTGGGAGCCAGATTCACTTAACAACTGTGGCAAGAGGGGATGTAAAAGGGGTGAAAGCTCACTTTATAATAGCCTCGCTTAGCAATGGAAATGCTGAGTTCAGCTGTGGGTCAGGAGGGTGAAAAATGGTTGCCCAGCATCCAAATGGGGTCAGAGGTGGCTGAAGCGGCCATAAGAGCTCCAGAACGGGGCCTTCAGTTGCTCTGGACGGTGGATAAGGGACCGGTTGCTAAGCGAGGACTACCTGGATCTCACCTGCAGTTATTCAGCCCATTTTCTCTGTCAAATGGCCCCTCTGGGTCTTTGGTCTATTGAGAACGGAATGGAGTGGGATAGGAGTAAAACAGAGCAATCAGGATAGGGCAGGGCAGGACAATGGAACAGAATAGAATAATAATAGCTGGATGGGACCTTGGAGGTCTTCTAGTCCAACCTCCTGCTCAAGCAGGAGGCCCTGTATCATTTCAGACAAGTGGTTGTCCAGTCTCTTGGGAAGCCTTGAAGCACCCACAACTTCTCTTCCATTGGTTGACTGCTCTCACCGTTAGGAAATTCCTCCTTAGTTTTGGGTTGCTTCTCCCCTTGTTAAGTTTCCAACCGTTGCTTCCCGTCTTGCCTTTTGGTGCTTTGGAAAATGGGTTGATCCCCTCATCTTTGTAGGAGCCCCTCAAGTATTGGAGCAGCGCCCGAGTCCTTCTTTCCATTAGACTAGACCAGGGATGGCGAACCTTTCTGGCACCGAGTGCCCAAACAGGAACGCTTGTGCATGTGCTCCGGAGCACCGGAAACCCGAAGACCAGCTGGCTGGCACGCACAGGTCTGTTTTTGCGGCCATTTTCAGGCCATTTTTCAAGCTGTTTTCAGGAAGTTTTTCGGGATGTTTTCAGGACGTTTTTGCGCGCTGGAAACCAGAAGAGCAGCTGGCGACGGTGCACGTTCCCACAGAGAGGGCTCTGCATGACACCTCTGGCACGCTTGCCATAGGTTTGCCATCACAGGACTAGACCTACCAAATTTCTGCCACCATTCTTCCTATCTCTTAGCCTCCAGCCCTCTAATTATTTTTGTTCCTCTTCTCTGCACTCTTTCCAGAGTATCTTTTTAGTATCATGGCGACCAGGACTGGATGCCATATTCCAAGTGTGGTCTTACTAAGGCTTTGTAAAGTGGTAGTAGAACTTCATGTGATCTTGACTCTATCCCTCTGTTAATGCATTGAATTGCATTGGCAATCCGCTGAGCCATTTTGGACTGGTGCCTCTCTGGCCTTTGTCCAAAGATCCTGCTGGAGGAGAACATTCTCCCCCAGTTCTCCTGCTGGCTAATGGGATTCTGTCCACTTGGGGGGGCCGAGCATGTACTTGCACACCTCTGTTCTTGTTAACACAAGTATGTGTTGGGACTTTGTCAACCCACCCCATATCTGAGAATATGCCTATCTTTGTCCTCTTCTTCGGGTGACTTGGTCAGTCCATTCCAGACGTTGGAGTCCCCCTCCGAAGCCTCATAAGCTGGAGCTGAGGAATTGGCCCTCCCCCCTTCCTCCAGCAGAGAATCTGGACCCACCTTATCCCCAGATATTGTAGCAACGTCTCTGCTGGCTTAGCTGACACAAAGACTTGTGAGTTGCATGCTGACTGGGGAATGTTGGGAGTTGAAGTCCACCCATCTCAAAGGCTGCAAGATTAACTACCCTGAGGCTTCATTCCGCTGTTCTGGGCGTGGCCCTGCCCTGCCAGCCAGCCGCACCTGTCTGTGTCCTTGGAGGAAACCAAGGACACCGTGTGCACAAGGCTTAAGCAGGAGACGGGCTGGCCTTTGACGGCTGTTTACACAAAGCTCAGGGATGGATTAGGGAAAGTCAGGTATGCTTTCTTTTGCTTGGAGCTCAGCAATTGCTCCTGAAATTGGGCTTCTAGAATTAGGCAGAAGGCTGTAAAAATAGCAATCCGAATCGGGGAGGGGGATCTCAGGGGGGCTCAACTATTTCTTCTTAGGGCCTCTGCCAGCCAGGGAAAGGGGGGGGGGGGCGGGGAAGCTGGTAGGTTTGTAGCCCTCTAAATCTGGAGGGCATCAGAGCTGGGCTGGCCGATCCCTGGAGGGGCAGGATAAACAGCGGTGGACTGAATAGCAAGGGTGGCTCACCTTGGCTGGAATAGGGATGTTAACAGGGACCCTCGGGTGGAGTGGATTTTGGGATCTACTGAGAAAAGCTGCGGGTAGAAGCCCCCTCCCCAGTGGTTTGCAGCCAGACACCTGTGGCTCTCCCACTGTGGCTCTCGCAGGCCTGGCGAGAGCCGAACGGAGCTGGCATTCAGCTTGCCTCTTGGTGCCTGTCCACTAGTTGGTCTCTCCTCGGGATCCAGCCCTGGGAAATTGGCAAGGGCTTCTCTCGATCCACTCTGGGCAGTCAGATCCTCCCACCTCTGCAACGTAGGCAGGGCCCCCAGGTCAAGTCTTTGTTCCTCTTGCGTAGGGAGAGGGGAGCATTTGGCTGCCCTGCACGAAGGCTGCTGCTGGACCACAAACCTTCAGCCCCCCCCACCCCCCATTTTGAACTCTCTACCTTCAGACCCCTCCTCCGCCTTTTTCAAGAGGATGAAAAGGTGAAGCCACCCGGAGTTGCCTCCAATGGCGAGATTCATTGTTCATTCATAAATAAAACATGATGGTGAAATGCAGCTTTCTACAAATGAACATTTTTTATTTTGTACAATATTCTGACCGAGAGTGCAAAGCATCCGTCCACAGCTCTATTCCAGTGCTTCAGGGATGAGCTGCCCTGAGAACGGAGAGCAGAAAAGCTCATGGGGGTGGGGGGTGGTCTTCGGAGTCCTCCATGCTGAACATTTCATTGATTTAGTAGCCCAGAGTAAAATCAGCGACAGAATTAAGAGGAAAAAACGGGGCGCACTGAGTATATTAAACGGCCTCCTGGCCTGGAACCAAAGCCAAGGTTTCAATGCTTTCTGGACCCGAGGGGCCCCCCGTCTTTATCTTTGGAGGAGCCTGGGGTAGAGTTGGGGGCCCCAAGAGAGAAGCAAGGCTTCCCGGGTCCCACAAGGTGGCAGTGCTTAATGGGGGGTGGGGGATTTGGCGGATATCCCTTCCAGAAATGACCGGAGACAAGCAGCCCTCCAGCTCTCTGACCTGCAGAGTTTTGGAGGCAATGAACGCCGGCTGGCAGCTGGCACGGCTCACGTCACAATGGTGACGGAAGGGCACATGAGAGGCGCCCATTACACTGCACCACGGCTTTCTTTACCAGGGGCTAAAGAAAGGGGTCTTCGAGGGCAGCCCCACCTACAGTGCATTGCAGTAATCTAACTGTGAGGTGAGCAGGGCATGAGTGACTGCAGGGAAGGCAGAGGGTGCAACTGGCGCACAGGATGAAAAGCGCAATGGTTCGTCTTGTGGCAGGATGACCCCCACCCCCAAGCTGCACCCGTCTGGAACGGGGAAATGTGGCCCCCTCCAAGACCAAGGATGGGAACGCAGCTGAGTGGGGAGTGGGGAAAGTGGGCCTCGTACTGTCAGGTGTGAGCAACCAGACCCAGGCGTGCAAAGTTCCCCAGTGGGCCTGGTTGTTCCCTTGCAGCCGATCCTTCCCAGCGGTGTCATGCAGAGGTTGAGCAGGAGGCACCCCATGCGTGAGGGGCTGTGGAGACGATACCCTTCCTGTCCGTCCACCTGGACTGCAACTGAGAAGTTGCCCCACCCCCCACCCCCAATCCCCATCCAGAAGGAGGTTGGCTGCTTGCCCTGCAGGGCGTCACAGGAGCCCCCCAAAACCAGGTTGACTGAATAAGTCCAGGACTCAGAGCACCAAAGCACAGGTGCAGAGAGTGTGTCTTGCAGGAGGGCTGACCAGCCACCCCTCCAGTCTTGGTCCTTCAGCTCCAGCTGCCCAATATGTCAGCCCTGGCCAGCCAACGGTCAGTCGCCCCTGGCCTTCTGCTGGAAGTAGGCCTCAAAGCGGCACTGGGCGTATTCCTGGCAGGAGGGAATGATGGACTGGGAAAGTGACCCACCTTCCCTGCCAGACCCAGTTTGGTTTGGGAAGAGGGAGGGGCAGCCCAGCACCCTGAAACCCCTTGGGGGGCCCCTGGGGGGCCAGCAGCAACCCTTTATCCTTCTAGGCCCTATTGAAATGGCCCAGAAGTTGACTTTCCCTGCACCAACCCCTGGGGGGTGGGGGTGGGGGGCAGAGGGAGAATGGGAACCAGCCCTCGGCACTCACCAGGTAGCCAAACTCAATGGTGGAGATCTTGGCCTGCAGGATAGACCAGAGGCCCCAGAAGAAATGGGAGGCCAAGGTGAACCTGCAAGGGGGTGGGGAGAGAATATCAGCCAAGCGGGGAAGAGGGGGTATCTGTCATTCATGCCCCACAGAGGCAGTTTTTTCTAATCGGGAGCATTTCCCAGGAGAATGAGGGGCAGACCGAAGCCTCTTGCAATGCCCATCCCCCACCCTTAAAGGAAACAGCCACAGCTCTGAAATGCCAGTGAAATGCCAGTGCTGGCTGCTGCAGCGGTTCTGGCCACCCCCTACCCTCACAACTGACCGGCTGATCTCCAGAAGCATCTTGGCCTCCAGGCGCTCTTGCTCCTCCGGCGAGGGGGGGTCGGCCTTCCCACCTGCCTCCTCCAGGTAACACCGGATGAAGTGCAGCTGAGGGAAAATGAGACAGGTGAGGCAAACCACCTTCTGAACTGCGTCTCCTGCCTGCCACTAGGCAAAGCTACTGAGATCCCAGGGACAACTAGGGCCAAAATAAATCGGGGGCGGTGATAGAGACCCCATGGAATTCAAGGAGGAGGAAGTGGCTTCCGGCTGGGCATGGCGAAGACTTTCCCAACCTGTTCCTAACAATTCCTGAACAGTTGCTGCTCAGGAGGTGCAAGATTTCCCTTTGCTGAAGATGCTCAATTGATCCATCAATCAGCTCTGCCACCCAACACCTCACCACCATAGACAAAAAGATCCTAGAAAGGGTGCAGAGAAGAGCCACAAAAATGACTAAAGGAACGGGAGGCTAAAACATATGAAGAACCGTTGCAGGAATCGGGTATATTTAATGAAGAGAAGGACTACAGGCGTCACAATGTCAGTCCTCCAATATCTGAGGGGATGCCCCAAAGAAGAGGGGGTCAAGCGAGTCTCCAAAGTACCGCAAGACGGAATGGATGGAAGCTAAGCAGAGAGAGAACCAGCCTAAAACCAAGGAGGCCGCGAGAGCAATCCCCCAGTGGAAAGGCTTGACTTCAGGAATTGTGGGGGCTCCATCACTGGGGGCCTTTAAAAGGAGACTGGACAGCCCTCTGTCTGAAATGGTAGAGGGTCTTCTGCTTGACTAGAAGACCTCCAAGGCTCCACCCACGTTGACTGTTGGCAATGTACAGTCCTGGAGAGCAGGAAGAAAAACCTGGGCATTTCAACTACGACTCCCACAGCAGAAAGCAAGACCAATGAATAGATCGAATTATAGGCTCACTAGCTCAAGTTCCAAAAGACCAGGCAGGCTCGAGGGCCACCTGAGCTGAAACGACTCCGTTTCCAAAGAGACCAGGTCTTCCAGACTTCCAGGGCCGTTGCTGCTGGGAGGAAAACGGATCCTTGCAGGAATGGGGAGCAGGTTAGCAAGACGGAAAGGTAGAAAGAATGGGTGCTAACTGGGGCAACCTTGAAATCCTCACTTCTAGGCCTGCTGTATCAAAGCTTCTATGGCAATGTCAGCCATGCGTTTCTTGCTCTTAAGGCCATCCGGTTTTTTTGAGGATAGAAGCACTAGAAGGGCAGGGAAGAAAAATCTATTGCCTATCTTTTAGTGTATTATTTTCTCTTCCTTTCCTGAAATGTATAAACACGAGCGCATCCTTCAGACCGTGGGAGTCCCTCCTGCTATATTCTCCAGGGTGCGCTCTTAACAATGAGCACCGCAGCCAGGCTGGAGGTCGGAGGTTCGGGTCCTGCGTTGGATTCCACTGGCCTCGAGGCCAGGGACGGGCAATGATGGCCTCTTCACGACCAGCGGACTTCAACTCCCAGAATTCCTGAGCCAGCGGTTCTGCTCCCACCCTCCAATCCAGCCCCGCCCTTCCCCCAGGAGCCCAGGGCCACTACCTGCTGCTCGGGGCTGGGGTAGTTCTCCGGGCTGGCTTTGTAGAAAGGCCACTCGTCGTGGGCATAGCTGTAGACCCACTCGCAGAAGTGATTGGCGATGTCGAAGCCCCTGCAGGAGGAAGAGGAGGGGCAGGAGGAAGAGGAGGAGGAGAAACAGAAGGAGGAAGAGAAGAAGGGGCAGGAGGAAGGGGAGGAGGACGAGGAGGAAGAGAAAACTGAGCACTGGGTTTGTTCAGCATATCTCTGTGTTTCTCCAAACATCTCCTTACACTACACAGGTAGTCCTTGACTTACGACCAATTCCTCAGCCACTGTTCAAAGTAACAAGGGTCCAACCTTGGGCCTTACTTACCAGCCGGATTCCAAATTCCCACGGCTGCCCCTCCCTCGACGGTCACATGACCAAACTTTGGGCACTGAGCGACATGGCTGCATTTAAAGACGCTTGCTGTGTCCTGCAGTCACCCGGCCACATTTTATGAGTTTTGACAAAACCTGGTATTTACTGCACCCATTGCAAACCACAGATTTGCTTAATGACTGCCAGTAAATAGGTTGTAAATTTGGGTCTGATCCATAACCCAGTCTGTTTTCTGATTTGTCACAACTTCTGACTGCGATGGGCAGATTCCATGATCGTTGTAAGTCGAGGAATGCCTGTAACCAGGTTGTCACCACCTGCTACGCCAAGCAAACCCCCTGGGCACTTTCACGGAATTGCTGGGTTTCTGCAGTGCTCTTAGTCAGGCTAGTGAAAGGCTGGCCGGAGCATCAAGACACTAAGCACATTTTAAATCTTTGCTCAGGATCTCTCTGTGTGTGTGTGTGTGTGTGGGTGCACGTGATAGAGCATGTTATACAAACCCAGCACTGTTGGGTTACTTTCTACTGCAGTATAAAACACGGTCCAGAAAGGGGTCACTTCAATAAACCAATCAGGGCTAAGATGGAAAGACAGCCGGCATATGAAAATACTTATAATTGGCTAATTTGTGACGAGGGGCGTGTCACTGCCAGGCCTGGCCTGGGGGAATTCGAGGGGAGGTTTTCGCGAAAAGCAGGACTGGAGAGCAGAGAAACTCCCTGGAAGAACTGAAATAGCAAAGCCTCCCTCCCTCGCCAAGCAAACTCTCTGGCTGCAGGCAGAGAGTCACCAGGAGACTGTGGGCAGTCCTTGACTTACGACTGTTGGTTTAGTGGCTGTTCAAAGTTCCAATGGCACTGAAAAAAGGCCATTTTTTCACCCTTACGATTGTTGCAGCATCCCCGATTTGGTCACGTGATCAAAATTCAGATGCTTGGCGACTGACTCATATTTATGACGGTTGCTGTGTCCCGAGGTCACGTGATCCCCTTTTGTGGCCTCTTGACAAACAAAGTCAACGGAGAAGCCAGATTCACTTAACAACTGCAGGGCTTCACGGAACAACGGTGGCAAGAAAGGTCGTAAAATGGGGCAAAACTCACTTAAGAAATGTCTCACTTAGCCACAAAACCAGCTTGGGCCCAATTGTGGTCCAAAGTCGAGGACTAAGTGTATCCCCAGTTGGCGGTCAAAGCCCTCCTTAGACTTGGCTGGAAGAGGCCGGGAAATCATTGGATGAAAAGGCAGCCCACCCTTTCCTCCCTGGGGCCCTTGGCCTTCTGCCCGGCTGCCTACCGGTAGTTGTAGCTGCTGTACTCAAAGTCGATGAGCATCAGCCGGTCTGTGGAGGAAGCCTGGCGGCCAGCCAGGAGGAGGATGTTCCCTGCGTGGAGAGAAAGGGGGCGAGGGGAGTTGGCTGTCAGCCCAGCCAGGACCTCCTCTTGGGCTTTGGTCCGGTGGCTGGGGAGGCCCCGAGTCTCTGCCGCCCTCACCTTCCTGCACGTCATTGTGGCAGAAAACCACGGGGGACGGCGTGGCCTCCAGCAGCATCCTGGGGAAGAGGAAGGAAGAGAGGAAACAGCTCAGCCCCTTTTCCTTCCTGAGGGAGGGGCACCACAAGACAAGAGGGTTCTCTTGAGCCATGGGGACTTCACCACCCTCCGAGTTTCGATACAAAGTTGTCTTCTGGGTGTGAAACCTGGAGGGTCCCAGCCTCTGAATCCACCTTGCCCCACCAGCAGCATTTTCCTGATCCCAGGGGAAGTGTGTGTGTGTGTAGGAGACTACTGCAAAGCTGGCAAGGAGCCAGGCTGGGGCAAGTGAAGGATGGCCCAGGGTCACAGGTGGCCTCTCTCTGGCCGCCTGCTCACCTGAGGCTGTGCATTTCGGCCTCCAGGTTGTAGGCCTTGAGCCGGTTAAGCTTGTGCCGCTGGACCTCCTGGGAAAAGGTGAGTTCGGAGATCTGCTTCAGGTACCTGCCAGGAACGGAGGAGGATGAAGGGAGGCTCTCCAGGGGAGCCTTGGAGGGGAGAAGGACAGGTGGGGAGAGGTCCAAACACCTTCCCAGGCAGCCCCTGGAGTCCTTGGCAGGGTGAGAGCTGCAAGGCCACCCGCTCAGGGAGTGGCCCTTGCCGGGAGCAGCCCCAGCCACCTCTGCAGCCCAGGGGCCAGCCAGCACACCGAAGGGTGACCCACCTCTCCATGGTGCCAAACATCCACTTGGGCTCTTTGTTGAAAGGCATCACCATGCCATGGAAGCGGGCCATCTTCACCGCGATCTCCCCCGAGATGCTGGCCTCTGGCAGGTCCTCCGTGACCAGGCGGCGGCTCTGCGGGTGGAGACAGAGGGCAGCCCTGAGGCCGGAGGGGGGGGGGCGGCTGGAGGGAGCGGGGAGCTCAGAATCATGGGGAAGCGGATGGAGAGGAGAGGCTGCAGGGGGTCAGAAAGGCCTCTGGGAGACCCCGAGGCCACATTGATTTATAAGTCCCCCAAAATCTCTTGAAACCAGGCTGGGAGCGAAGGACCCATGACACACACACTGCACAAAGCCACACTGAGGCCCAACATCCCCCCCCTTAGATCAGCGGTCACCAACCGGTGGTCCGGTCCGCGAGAAAATGTTTGTGGTCCGTGGAGAAATCTTCCTATTTTCGCCGGTGCCCCCCGGTGGAGGAGCTGCTCCGCGATGACCAATGGGCCAATCCTGTGAGTGTGACTACAGCAGCTCTGGAATATGGGACTGGCGGGGGTGGGGCTGGAAATCTCTGTCCTGGGGTGGCACATGCAATGCGCAACTTTGCAGGTCGTGCAATACGCAAAAAGGAGCGCAGCCCTCTCCGTCCGGAATGAAATAATGGTGCTGTTGCGTGGTGGGGGAGGAGGCGGTGTAAGCGGGCCGAAGCGGCGATTCTGATGGCTAGAAGCTGCGGGAGCGAAGCACTACTTGCACTTGCACAGCTTCAGCATTCCGCCTTGGGATATTGGTGCCAGCCGGTGGCGCAAGGCAGCCCTCGTCTCCTGCCGCTTGGGATTCGGAGCGGTAAACAGCGACTGGTCCGGGAAGCAGCCGGATTTTGCTCTCCATTGTGGGCGCCAGATCGGCCCCCTGCAAGCTCTCGTCTCTCGAGGAGCCCGGCCGAAATCTCCCGTGCCGCTTCAGCAAGCACTCCTCGAGAGACGAGAGCTTGCAGGGGGCCGATCTGGCGCCCACAATGGAGAGCAAAATCCGGCTGCTCCCCGGACCAGTCGCTGTTTACCGCTCCGAATCCCAAGCGGCAGGAGACGAGGGCTGCCTTGCGCCACCGGCTGGCACCAATATCCCAAGGCGGAATGCTGAAGCTGTGCAAGTGCAAGTAGTGCTTCGCTCCTGCACTTCTTCTAGCCCTTATTGGTGCTCCGTGCACCTCGGTCTCTCCGGGAGATGCTTGACTTCCTCTCAGCCCCAAGACACTGGCTGGCCCATGAGATGAGAGAGAGAAAGAGAGAATGAGAGAGAGAATCAGAATGAGACAGAGAGAGAATGAGAGAAAGACAGAAAATGAAAGAGAGAGAATCAGAGACAGAATGAAAGAGAGAGAGAGAGAATCAGAATGAGAGAGAGTGAGGGGGGAGAGAAAGAGAGTTGAGAGAATGAGTGGGAGAGAGAGAAAGAGAGAGAGAGAGAGATATGAGACAGAGAGAATGGGAATGAGTGGGAGAGAGAGAGAAAGAATCAGAATGAGAGAGAGTGAGGGGGGAGAGAAAGAGAGTTGAGAGAATGAGAGAGAATGAGTGGGAGAGAGAGAAAGAGGGGAGAGAGGGGACGAGAGAGAGAGAGAGAGAGAGAGAGAGAAGGGAGGGAGAGTGCCTGAAGGACCCCATCCCGTCACTGGGAGTCCAGGCGCTTCAGCAAGCGGTGCACTGGATTCGTATTAGTGGTCCAAAATTATGAACTTGGTGGTCCCTGAGGTCCAAAAGGTTGGGGGGCCCTGGTTTAGATTCCTAAAGCCCTGGAAGGCCTGGCTGTTTCCCCACACCTTGTGGTTGAGATGTGAGGCTGTTGGTTGCTTTTCTTCCTGCTAGGTTTCCAGAGGAGGAGGGCTCCGTTTTGCCTAAATTTATGGCTTTCTGGGGTTTTCTCTCTTTTTAAATTCGGTCATCCAGAGTTGCTTGGAGTCAGAAGTTTAAGAAAGTGAAACAAAGAGGATTATACACAAAGCAGAGCTGTGTCCAATTTGGACTTGAGTTGAAACCTCTGCACAACAGGCAACTCGGGGGGCAGCTTGTGAGGGCAGCCTTGCCCTTCTGCTTGGGGTGGCGGCCTGAGCGCCTTAAAGCAAGGACGGGCGCTAACCAGAAGCCCCTCAGCCCACCACCCGCATGCTCACCACCATTCTTCACACTTCCCTAAAATGGGATTCCGGGAATCAGAAGAACAGGGTTGGAAGGGCCCTTGGAGGTCTTCTAGTCCAACCCCCTGCTCAAACAGGAGACCCTCTCCCATTCCAGACCAAGTAGAAGTGTGCCTGGAGATGGCATTTGGCGGCAGTGCCAGGCCAGGTTCAGCCCTACGTTGCAGCCTGTCCTGCCTGCCAGGGAGGGAAGGGGTGGCACCTACTGGGATGTATTCCTCCAGGCGCCCCTGCGGGAAGATGCCATACAGCCGTGGTCCCAGGGCCCGCTCGGCCAGGATGGCGAACATGACGCTCTCAAGAACCAGCGAGTCGACCCCCTGCGGGAGAGAGAGGGAGCATTGGAGGGGCTGCTCCCGAAGACAGACTCACCGGGGCCTGAGCCTCCCAACTGGGCTCCAGCAGACCAGGAGCCAGAGGCCTCGAGGCTGTTGGCCATCCCCAGCCCTGCAGCGAGACGGCACTGAAGTGGCCGGTCAAGCGGTCATCAGTCCACGGAAGCCAGTCTGGGAGAATCCACTGCCCAGGAGTGGTTGCTTCAGCTCTTCCCCTGCCAGGGGAGCCCACGGCCGCTGATCAGCTGACACGGAGGGAGGGAGGGAGGGAGATGTGTGAGGAGGCACACAACCACTCGTGGCAAAGCCAGAATGGCCCTATCAGTTTTCCTAAGTACAGGTAGCTCTCGACTTATGACCAAAATCGAGCCCAAAATTTATGTTGCTAAGTGAGAAATTTGTTAAATGAGTTTTGTTCCATTTTACAAACTTTGTTGCCAGAGTTGTTAAGTGAACACTGCAGTTGTTAAGTTAGGAACATGGTTGCTAAGTGAATCCGGCTTCCCTCTTGACTCTGCCTGTGATCACATGACCCCGGGACACATGCAACCGTCATAAATGTGAGTCAGTTGACAAGCATCCACATGTAAATCCCTCGGCCATGGGGATGCTACAATGGTCATAGGTGTGAAAAATGGTCATAAGTCACTTTTATCAGTGCCGTTGTACTTGTGGTCACTAAATGAACTGTTGTAAGTCAAGGACTATATGTAACTAAACGAAGCCATTGCTTCGTGGAAGAGCCCCAGCTGGATATCTTGGGGCCCCGGAAGCAGGCAGACGGCAAAGGTCATCCCGGGGCCTGAAGGGAAGCTTCCAGAAGGCCCGGCTGAAGCTCACCTGGAGGATGACGCCGTAGATGCGAAGCAGGACCTGGCGTGGCTCCTCCTGGGCGGTCGGGATGTGGTCCGGCAGGGAGCATTTGTACAGCAGGTTGCTCAGCCCTCCGCTGTGGGGGAAGCAGAGACAGGCAGGTTGGGGGCTGGTGGGACAGGACAAGCCCCCTCCTCTCCCCCTGGGAACGCAGGCAGCACCCCTGACTTCTCCCAGGGGGCTGGTCCCTTCCAACTCTGCTGCAGGCAGTCCTCGATTTACAACAGTTCATTTAGTGACTGTTCGAAGTTACAACAGCACTTGTAACTGTTTTTCACACTTCCGACCCTTGCAACATCCCACGGTCACGGGATCAAAATCCACTCTTGGCGGGGGCAGGTTTTGCCAGCTTCTGCAAGCAGAGTCAGTGGGGAAGCCGGATTCACTTACCAACCGTGGTGCTAACTGAACAACTGCAGCCCTTCACTGAACAGCTGTGGCACGGAAGCTTGTCAAATGGAGCAAACCTCACTTAACAAATGCCTCCGTTGTGGTCGTAGGTCGAGGACTACCGGTGTTCTGTTAGGCGTGGCTGTGGCGTCTCGGGGGGGAGGGGGCGTCGACCACCTTGGCTACTTTTAAAAGCGGCTTCCGGACTCCAACTCCCAGAATCCCCAGCCAGCCCCCCCCCCGGGTCTCTTTGGTGCGAGGCTTCCTCCCCGGGATGAGCCGCCTGGGGCGGGAGGCGCTGCCGGAGAAGAGCCTCGGGGGAGCCTCGCGAGGGGCTCCGGAGGGATCCCGGCCAAGAGACACCGGGGCTCATCCCGGGGAAATCTTCCTGCGGGGGCCACCCAGTGGCGGGGCGTTCCGCGGGCGGGGGGGGCTCACCTGACGGGGACGATGCCCAGCTGCTCGGGGGCGGCCAGGCGGCGCCAGGCCCCGGCCAGGAACTCGCGGCACCAGAGGAAGGCGCGCAGGCGGGTGGGCGCGGGGACGGCCGGGCAGCCGCGGGGCGAGCGGGGCGCGGCTCGGTCTCCGTCGGGCCCGTCTCCGTCCGGAGCCTCCATCGCAGAAACCGACCGATGGCCGCCCCGCCCCTCCGGTCCCGCCCCCGCGCTCCCATTGGCCCGGGGCGGCTCCGGGGGCGGAAGACGGGCTGCGGTTCGGGCCCGGGACGGAGGGGGCGGGGCAAGGAGGGGACGGCGCCCAATCGGAGGACGTAACGTAGGCGGCCGCGGCGCCAATCGCGGAACGGCAGAACCCGGCGAGGGTGAAGGTCGCGACACGTGTAGCGGCGTTTGTGTGAACGCGCACTCGACCCGCAGCTGAGGGTGCGTTCCTTGGAAAAGGCGGCCTAGCCGGCCCCGCCGCTTCAGTCGGGCGAAGAGAAGTGGTGCAGGGCGCTGGGTCCCCGGAGGGCGGCTCCGTTCGCCTTTCCCGACCGGTCGCGCCACCTGCGCGGGGGGCCGTTGCCAGCTGCACCAGCCCCTCCGCTGCGGGGCGGGGCCTCTTGGAGGGGGCGGGGAACCAGCGGGGACCTACACGTGTCTGGGGCATCCGGGGGTTTGGAGAAGCAGAAGCTCCCCCCCACCTCCGCGAAGAAAGATCCGGGCTGGGTCCCCCCTCCCCCTCCCCCTCCCCCCCCCCGCGTCTGCTCGGCCCCGACAAGGGCGGAGAGGCGCTGGCCAGCAGCTGGGGCTGAGGGGCGTGGGGGGGGGATGGGCTGGGCTGGGCTCTTGGAGGGGAATTTCCCCCGAAGATCCTCGGCTGGAAGAGAAGAGAATAGCCGTAGCTCAGGATTGAGCCACAGGGTCCCTGGTGCTCTCTGAACTTGGAGGTTTTCTTGCAGACGTTTCATGACCCTGCTAGGTAGCATCATCGGTGCTAGAGAGGGGTTGCTCTCTGTTTATGCCCCAAGCAAGGAACTGCCAACTCAAACAAGCACTCAGGCAATAGACACCAGGCTAATTGGGGAACCAACAAGAAGGAAACGCTCCCGCCAACACCAATGGGTCAAGCCACTAGTATATAAACAGAGAGGAACCCCCACCCCCAGCACTGAGGATGTTACCTAGTTGGGTCATGAGACGTCTGCAAGGAAACCATTGTCTTAGAGCTTAGAGAGCACCAGGGGCCCCCACCCTCAGCTTCCCCTGATCTCTGATTGTCTTGTAGATGCCAGCCAATGTGGAGATCAAGGCCCGGGTGCAGGATCTGGCCCAGCTGATCAGCAGGGTGGAGCAGCTGAGTGGATCCCCAGGCTCTCTCATCCTTCAGACAGATACCTTCTTTCCTGTTCCCCATGGACGGCTGAAGGTTCGCGACTTCAGAGTGAGTAACCCAGCCAAGCAGTATGGGGGGGGGGGGGCTCAGTATGCTTCCTCCATTTTGCCCTTCAAGGGAGTCTCCAGCTCTTCCATCCAGGATGGGCCCATGAAGTGGCCGTTCCCATTTCAGGACATTCTTTCTCCATGCAGCTTAGTGGGACAGACCCCCCCTTGCCCCCCTCCCTTTTGAGGATAAGCGAGATTCCTTCATCTTTAACTTTTCCAGGCAGGGAAAACACTCCCCAAATTCAAACAAATCTGCTAAGCAGTTTCCAGCCCATTTCATTTCTACATTTTCTGCTGCTGCCTAGAGATGTTCCTCCTGGAGGATTTGAGTGACAGGCGTGTAACAGAAAGTAGGTTGATTCCAGGCGTAAATCCCAGCGCTGGGTTCCAGCCTCCCTGAATTGGGTAATGTTAGTGACCCAATTTTGGAGAGTTTCTTCAGTTTGAGAAGTGGCGGCATCTGCACTGAACATTCCCTGCAATTCCATTCTTTTGGGCCAGTTTCCCTCTTTGCTTTACAGGCAGTCCTCGCCTTACAGCAGTTCGATTAGTGACCATTCAAAGTTATAACTGCACTGAGGCTTCCGGTTTGCTGCTGGCCGCCGCCAGACGTTCCTTTGGGATCGTCAGCTTCCATTCCCTGTCAGAGCCGCCGTTACAGCGGATGGCGGCTCGAAAAAACTCCGTTTCCAAGAGGAAACGGAGATAGAGCCGGCAGGGGTGGGTAGAACTCTCCGCAGAGTCCCAAAAGTTTTTTTTTTAACTTTTGGGACGGAGCGGATGAGAAGCCCCATATCCCCTGCCGCTGCTCCGGGCTTTGGGAGACCTCTGCTTATGCAGAGCCAGGCGTCAAGAGCAAGCCTGCGAATTTAACAGAATACTCAAAGAAAATGCGAGCTGGACCCTTAATACTGAACCGCAAGTATTTCACCTTTCCAAAATCTATCTAAGAGAAAAGAGGAGAGGAAAAGAGGGAAAAAGAATCTTTTAAAATGGCGTCTGCTGTGGCTGGAGAAGGGCTAAAAGGGAAAGTCCTTCCGTTTCTTCTTACTACAATGTAGCGGAATAAATATCACTGGCTACATTTGTAGATAAAACCTCGCTCCTGTGCTGTTGATTGAAAAGAAGTTTTTTTTTTCCTTTTTTAAGGGAAAGTTCTTTTGTTTTCTATTTCTTCTCTCTTTTTTGCTAAATCTTGTCTGTGTGGGAAATGGCATCGGGACTTACACAGCTGGACAAATGGGGGGGGGGAACTTCCCCTCTCAAGAAATTGCGCCAACAAATTTCAACTCTCCAGCGTCAGAAACCCGATTTTAATATATTAGAATTTATCCCTGAAGAGATTGTAAGAAGGGATGAGATTGTGAACCAGCAACTTGAAAAATTTAAGCAGGAAATTAAAGAAATTGGTGAATTGGTCAAATCAAAGTTTGATTTTTTGAATCAAAAGATTTTAAAAGCTGCTAATGGTTTATCAGGCTTTCTGATTCGGGTGGATGCAAAGACTAAATTATTAGAGTCTAAAATGAAGGAAATTGAGGAGAATTTGGATGACATGACTCAAAAAATTAAAAAGGATTTGATAAACATTCAGGATAATAGCTCGGAAGACAAATCTAAAATGGAGACTGACCAAAAGATTGGTAATGAAGAAAATGTACAACAGAGGATTGAAAGAGAAGTTTTAATGATTCAATATAATTTTACAGAATATGCAATTAGACTGAGAGGTTTGCAGGAAAATAATAGAGATGATCTAAGGAAAATATCTTCTGAAATTCTGGCTGGGATCTCAAAGGTTCAACCTGATGAAGTGTATTGTAGGATTGATAGAATTTACAGAATAAACTCCTGGTTGGCAAAGCAAAGGCAATTGCCTAGAGATGTGGTGATCTATTTTACAGATAAAGAAATTAGGAATAATATTGTGCAGAACTCTTTTAATTCTACCTTGCAATTTCATGGAAGAAAGATTTGGATTTTTAAGGAGCTCCCGCCCAAGATGTTAATGGAGAGGAAGAAATTTGGCTTTCTAGTGACTGAATTAAAAAAAAGAAATATCCTATTCAGGTGGGACACCCCAGTTGGCCTAATATTGAGATATCAAGGAATAAGATATCAATTGCATACTGTTGAAAAAGCGGAAGATTTTTATCAAAAAATTTTAAAAATGAATTTAACACCTTTAGGCATAATACAGGATAAGCAAAAGGAGTTGGAAACAAAAGGAAAACATCAAATTACAGAGGCTGTGATGGATAAATTGTCTTTGGACTTCTTGGATACCCCAGCTGGACTGTCTATAAATAAGAGAGCAGTGTCATCCGACTCCAACGTGATGAACCATCAAGTCACAGACAAGTGCGCAAATCAATCAATTGATATACAAGTGATGGAGAAGAAAGATGAGATGATAAAACTAACCCAACAACAACAATACATAAAGCAGAATGAAAATCAACTAGCAGACAAACAATTGGTAGGCAAGAAACGAGGATGGAAATTCAACCCGGAAAAGAAAAAGAAAAGAAATAGATCGCATAGAAACAGCAATTTCTAAACTATGCAACAGTGATGCCAGGGACTTTAAAAAATGAATGAATATTTGAAAAGATAGTGGAGGCGAACAATTGTCTGATACTATCCTGAGGATTGTGGCAGATCTCTGCAAGGCCATGATTTTGGGATGTGAAAAGAGCCTCACTTTGTTGGATTTGAATCATCTAAAAATTTTTTTTTTTTTTTTTTTGGTAAATATATTATAATCATTTTGAGTTATAAGGCAGGAGAGTCTCGCCGGGGCATGCAGAAGATCTGGATGTTACTCAGTAGGATGATGGGAATTAATAATCCTGATGAATACCACAACTATAACCATATGGATATAATTATAATTATAATGTCACTCGGGTGGTTGTTTTTGCTTTTATACAGATGCGAGGATATCTACTACTGATGGGGGCAGAAGATGACTGGAGATTTTGAACAAACTGTTGCACCAGCATGTTATTTTACCCTATTATGGGTGATGGATTTAACAATCCAGAGGAAAGACATCAAAGAAGATACTATATGGATTATAAATTTAAAGTTATTGTTTTTTCCTTTTTTACAAAATGGAATGCATATATAGATATGTGTATATCTTAGTAATGTGGGCAGTGGATTATATCTAGAATTGTACTGCATGATTTTGTAGGAATTGAAGGGTTGAAATAGGTTAGTTTACTGATTGATTAGTTTAAGAAAAAGGATTCTTAAGTCATATATTTAGGGGAGTGGAGGACTTAACAATTCAGTGGAAAGATACTAAAGAAGATATATTTTTTTCTCTTCTTTTTTTTTTCTCTTTTTATAAAATGGGATGCATATATAGATATGTGTATATTTTAGTAAAGTGGGTAGTGGATTATATCTAGAATTGTACTGTATGATTTTAAGTCATATATTTAGAGGAGTGGAGGAATTGGACAGAATTGAATAAATGTTAAATTTGGATGCAGGGAGAAGGTCGATTTAAAATGTTATATTAATATATATAAAAGATTAAAGGTTAAATTGTAATAATACTCAATAAGCTTAACATGTTAAGGGTCAGTACCTCGAGAAGGGATTAAGGGAAAGAAAAGATATTATGTATGTAACTAGTTATGAAATAGCCTATTGTTGTGAAGAAGTCACAGGGGGGGTTGGGTGGAAAGGGTGGGTTAGGGAAGAGTGGGGGGGGAAAGGGGGAAAAACTTGTATTTGAAAACTTTTTCAATAAAAAGTTATAACTGCACTGAACAAAATGCTTTATGACTCTTTGTCACAGCATCCCCAGGGTCACCTGATCAGAATTCAGCCACTTGGCAATGGACTCATATTTATGACGGTCGCAGTGCCCCAGGGTCAAAGTCAACGGGGAAGCCAGATTCACTTAACAACCATGCAAGAAAGGTTGTAAAATGGGGAAAAATTCACCTAATAAATGTCTTGGTTAGCAACAGAAATTTTGGGTTCAAATCTGGACCTAAGTAGGGGACTACCCCTATTCTCTCTTCTTTCCTGCCGGTTCTTGCAACCCTCCTCTCCCTTTGAACGACCTGTTTCTTCCGCTCAGCCTCTCTCCCTTTCCTCTTTGCCCAGGGCTCCCAAAGTTCTCCCTCTGCCTCACCCAGTCCTCTTAGAAAATAATGGGCAGGTGTTACGGGAGGGGCGCCCTGCAGCATCCGGATTGGCTCCTGCCAATTAGTACAAGCCGGCCTTATTCTTTGCCGAGACGGTTCCTGTTTTCACCCCTGCTGGGGAGGACAGAACTCCAAGGTCTCGTGGGCAGAGCGGCAGCTTCTCAGCACCAGCTACCTCTTTGGCTCTCTTGATGGCATTGATAAGATGTGCCTAGAAGAAACCAGGGTCACTCGGCCCTCTCTTCTCTGGCAGAGGTGGAAGGGGGGCAGTTCAGCCCAGCCTCCCTTTGAGGCTGTCAGTTCTGAAAGAAATAGATTTTTTGGTGGGGGGCGCTCAGGTCAAAGGACTTTCTCCAGCCGGCTGCCCAGATCTGCAGGCTGATCTTCAAAGGCCCCCAGAAGGCTCCAAGTTGGGAAGATTTTGCCTGAGCTGCACAGAAATGGCAGAAATGGCTCCATTGGTTTTTGGGGGGCTCAGGCTGGGAGTATGGTTGAAGGTGCCAAAGCTTTTCCAAAGCTGAGAAGCCCCTCCGACCCCTGACCAGTTGGGGCCGCCTGCAAGGGACTCCCAAACCCATCATGTGCATTGTGTGCTCCTTGCTTTGCTAAAGACACAATTTTCTGGAATTTGGAAATGGACTTGGTGTCAGAGAAGGCTCTCGAGAGTCCCTCGGACTGCCAGGAGATCAAATCAGTCGATCCTAAAGTCGATCTTTTGGAAGGACAGATTCTGAAGCTGAAGCTCAAAGACTTTGGCCACCACATGAGAAGAGAGGACTCCCTGGAGGAGGCCCGATGCTGGGAAAGGCGGAAGTCCAAAGGAGAAGGGGACGGCAGAAGAGGAGGAGATGGGTTAGGAAGGGTCATCAATGCAACGAACAGGAAAACTTGGGCAAACTTGGGGGGACGAGGGAGGGGGGCCTGGGGTGCTGTGGTCCATGGGATCACAAAGAGTCAGACACAACTTAGCAACTAAACGACAACCACAGCTCCAACTTAATTTTAAATAATTTTAAATTTTGTATGTGATGTTTTTATTCTTGGCTGTTCACCGCCCTGAGTCCAGTGGGAGAAGGGCGGTATAAAAATCGAATAAAATAAAATAATAAATAAACTCCAGAATCAGAAAACCTTCACTTTATGTGAAGATTGTCAGTTATATTGTCAACTCTTGAAAATAATGAAAATGAAAAGACACAACTTTCAGGAAGTTACTCATAAAATGGCTTGAGCTTTGTTTCGTTTGTTATTAGAGTTTATTGTGAGTTAAAATGCAAATAGAAGCAAAAATTAAGAAAGTTAGAGAGACGAATGCAAGAAAAAGAAAAAAGTAATTTCTCATTTTTTTTCAGTGCAGTAGAATACAAATAAGTTCCAACCTCAACATTTGCTTTACATTTTCTAAATTTCAAATTATTTCTATAACAAAATTATTCTAAAAATCAAAACCTAAAATTAGAGCTTCATTTTTTTTAAAATTTTTTTTTGCTTTCAAGTACAAACGTCCAGAAGTAGTTCCAGTTGCAAATCGAGCTAGACCAATTCTTCTCTTTAATGAAAACAGGCCATTTCCCCCTCTCCACCGACTCTTTATTGCCCTGGCCATCTGGGAATTGATGTCTCTCCATCTTTGTGCAGATAAAATACACATGGACATCCAGATTTCCTTTCAAGCTGTTTGTACTCCCAACTAAGAGGAACAAATTCTGGTTTCATTTTTAAGTATCTTTTAAGAAACGTCTTCTGAATTAAGAGTAAAAATCCCATCGCGGCACTTCTTGGCTTTATCACAAGTCAACCCGAGAAGTCGATGAACTTTCCATCATAAACAAGCAGGTTCATTTCAGTAGGCAGGGCCTTCCCCGTCTGGCCTGCTGGGAGCCTCACACTGAGGATTAAGCAGGCAAGCGGCTCTGTGAAGCCCCCAGGGGACCCTCAGCAGCCGCCACTCTGGAGTTGCCGTGTATGTGTGTGTGTGTGTGTGTGTGAGAGAGAGAGACCAAAGCTTTGCTACCAGGCTGCATTTAGGGTCCTATGGTCATGTGTCCACATTTTACAATGGGCATTTGCTTAATGACCTTGGATCGGCTTAATGACCACTGCAAAAAAGTCATAAAATTAGATCGATCATGTGATTGACCCATTTTAGGACATATTATGACCTTAATAAGCAGGCTCCATGATGACTGTATGTCAAGGACTACCCATAAGGCAGACTTCCCCACCATTCAGCTCCCATCATTCCCAGCAAGCACAGCTTTAGGATGAGTATTTATGTTTGACGATTTTAATCTTTTTATGTTCTAAGCTGCCCAGTCACTTTGGAATGATGGGCGGCAGATAAACTTAACAATAAATGTAAATAAATGACAATATAGATTACCTGATCATATCTTAAAATAAAATAGAGATTCAAGGACAGGCCAGAGAGAAAGAAGCCTCCTGCATCAGCTGCTCTCCAGTTTCACCTCAAGAGCAAGAGCAGGCAGAAGCCTTTTGTTCAGCCTCTCCTCAAATTACAGCCTGGCAGGGCTGCATTTCAGAAAATAGGATTAATTTGCTTATTTTGATCTGTAGGTTTGGTCTGATCCTGAGCCTTTTACCAGGTGAGGCTGATGCTTGACCCATGTTTTCTTTGCAGGATGGCCACGGAGAGCTGGTGTTTTATGATCGGCCGAACTCAACAGCCCCTAAACTCTCTCGTTTCACCATCTCTCCCACCGATGACCCCGGAGGACTTGTGGTAATGCCTTGTGGACTGGGAAGGGCTGCTTGCTGTGGGAATGGCCCTGAGGGGCTGCTTTGGGAGGCACAGCACGGTCATTCTGGAGGGGGGCAGGACCCATCTCTGCTTCCAGCAGCCACGTGAATGTTTGAGGCTGTCAGACCTCCCCAACCCAGTCCCTGAGGAAAGAGAGACCCTTGACTCCATTAGACTGAAGCAAAATGTTATTTGACTAAAGGAAGTTGGTTGCAGTAAAGTCAGGTTAGATCTAAGGTTTTCCTGCACGAAAAAATACAGAAAAGTTTCTCTTCTTCCCTCCCCCTATGACCAGTCCATATTTCACTAATTGGAGCTGTCTAGGATGTTTTGAGAACACTGAAAAATTCTGGGGCAATTCACGTTCTTTCTCAGGGTGCATGGCCTTGGTGCCCGCTGGTACAAGCTGGTTTCCGGGCATCTTTGGTCTTATCACCTGTCATTCCCTCCCCTCCCTGTTTCCCATTATGTACACACACAGCTATTGCCCATTTGTCCCCTCCCCCATCTAGCCTTTGATGACAGGATGCTGGACCTGGCAGACCTGAGAGAGGCGTTTTTCCAGGCCAGGCAACACCCAACAGTCGACACCAAAACACGTTGTGCAAAGTCAATTCCACATGCAATGAGGCAGCAGGCAGCCCTCCAAAGCTTGGAAGCGTCCAGTTACCATGCAAGGCCGGATCAGAAGGTCATCCTGTGTGAGACTCTCTACCTATTCCTCCCCCCTGGAGATGGTCAGAGGAAAGTGGGTCAGCCCAGGCAGGTCCTCGTCTGGTCTGGCCACTTTCCTGCAGGGCCCTCCAGGTGTTTCCGGGACGTACATCAGATGCCCTCTCCTGCTCTTGTGCTCCAAGGCTGCCTCTTCCTCCTCTCCCATTGTCCATGGAAATTCTTCATCCTCCAGGTCATGGTTGTCCCAAAGATGCTTTTTCAAAAGGCAACTGGACGTTCTTGATTTTTCCCTTGAAAACGTTTTGTTTCTCATCCAAGAAGCTTCTTCATTTCTGGACATGTTCAGTTCTTCAGAACTGAAGAAGCTTCTAGGATGAGAAGTGAAATGTTCTCAAGGAAAAAACCAAGAAAGTCCAGTTGCCTTTTGGAAAAGCACCTTCATCTCCCACCGCAGCTCATCTGCTCCCGGCGACCCTTTGGGCTTCGTATCCAGGGAAGGGGAGAGACGGGGCCTTGAGGCCTCTTAGAAGGCGGGGGGGCTGGGACATGCGATTCACTGTATGACCCCTGGGCTCTGCCTGCCTCTCTCCCACCCCCCACAGGCAGCGCTGTCCCAGGCGCTTGGAAAGCAAGGAGTGGTGAAGAAGGCGCGCCACCTTTATATGGTGGGCCAGACCCATGTCCGCGTGGATCAGGTGGAAGGACTGGGTGACTTTGTGGAGCTGGAGGTGAGGAGCAGCGCTTGGAGGCCTTTCCGTTCCATGAGCAACGGGGGCTTCTCTAGTGTTGTTTGGAACAGTTGATCCACTTTATAATGCCCTGGGGAGACCCCATTTGGAATACTGCATCTGTAAATGCGGGGGTGTGTGTGTGTGTTTATAGGTATAAGGTGGGATGTGGGAAAAAGAGGTCATTTTAAGAGATGGTGCTGTTACTAAGATGGTTTATAGTTGTGTTGAAGAGAGAAATAATTTCTCATTAGGCTTGTTCCCCTCCCTGGGGTCCCCAGACTCTGTTTGGACAACCTTCGGTTAAAAATGTTCTTGGAGATCATTGAACTGAAGGTGCATCTAGCTGACCCCCAAGATCCCTGACTCGGGGGCTGCAGTAGCCCAGCACCTCCAGCTGTGGGGAGGGGGGGCGTGCCTCCCTGCCCCTGCCTGCTCCCAGAGCTGGCATGGAAGTTTCCTGGCTTGTTCCTCCCTTGTCCCCAAGGGCAGGAGGCAGCAGGTAAACACACTTCGCCAGGTGGCCACGTGATCTCCCAGGCAGTCAAACTGCGCCTGGAGGTGATAAACAGATTCAGAGAAAAGAGCCGTGAAGGAAACAGGTTGAGGCTTTCCTGCACAGAACGGGCGCTCCGTCTCTCTCGGGAAGAGCCGAAAGGAAGCCAACGGAGCTAAAGAACTGAAGAGGAAGAAGAGGTCGGGGCCGGCAAGCCAATTTTTATCAGCTGAGGAAAAGCAGGTTTTGGCGGGGGTGGAAGCCCCTTGGAGACCCCTGCAGGCGGGTGATGGAGGAAGACCACCAGGCGCTGACTTGTGTGCAGAATTCCCAAGGGATGAAGATGCCCCAAGTCCAGGGTCCTGCTAGCCACAAGCGACGGTTGGCCAGGTTTTATCTGAATTTGCCTTGATTAGCTTAACGAAGGGGAACCCCATTATTGCCACACCTGCAACATACCACAGAGAGGGACTTGGCTCAGAGGAGTGAGTTGGAATCCTAAAGGGCTTTTTTTCCTGCTTTTGCTGAATTGGAACCTTTTTACATTGGTTATTGCAGGAGAAAAAGGGGGGCTGGATCTGAAGAGCCTTCTAATTAAGGACCTTTAGTGTGGTGCTGCTTTCTGTGCTGGGTCAAAGACAGAGAGACACAGGTAGTCCTCGACTTACAATGTTTAAGTGTAAGTGATTTATGACCGTCTTTCACACATACGACCGTTGCAGGATTCCCGTGATCACGTGATCAAAATTGGGATGCTTGACAACCGATTCATATTTATGACGGTTGCCATGTGATCCCCTTTTGCGACCTTCTGAGAAGCAAAATCAGTGGGGAAGCCAGATTCACTTAACAACCGTGTTACTGACTTAACTACGGTGATTAACAACCAAAAGGAAGTTCATAAAATGGGGCAAAATTGACTTAACAAATGATTCACTTAGCAATAGAAATTTGGGGCTCAATTGTGGTCATATTTCAAGGACTACCTGTAGAATAAATGCAGATAGGAAAAACGCCTGGTTGGACCACAGACGTTTGTTGAGCCGAAAAGCTGCATACATGGGGAGGAGGAGGAGGATGTAGCCATAAAAGCCAGCCTCTCAGACAAACCGACTTTCGCCCATCTCAAGGGTTTCCAATCTTGGAAGTTTTAAGACTTGTGAACTTTTAACTCCCAGCATGGTGAGTTCTGGGAGTTGAAGTCCACAGGTCTTAAAAGTTGCCAAGTTTGGAGACACCCCCACCCCCCGTCCATCTCATATTGTTGGAAATGAATTTAGCTTCACAAGGCAGCTGGTTGCACATTGGGGTTGAGGGGTTTGCCGTGTGTATGAGCCCCGTATCCCATCGTCCACTCTCCCTTCTTGCAGGTGGTATTGGAGGAGCAACAGAGTCTCCAGGAAGGCAAGGAAGTGGCCTGGCAACTGATGAGTGAATTAGGCATAGAGGAGAAAGATCTCATTGGTGGGGCTTACCTGGATCTTCTGCTGGCAGGTGGAGAAGCCTTGTGATGGCTGGAGGACGTCTGGAGGTGGGGGGGTCACCTTGCTAATTGGTGGAATAAAATGCCTGGGATGCTGAGGGGAGCAGGAGGTTTTGTACCTGAAGTCCACCCGCAATCATATCAAATTAAAAGGTGCCTTGGCCCAGAACAGGGATGTCCAACCTTGGCAACTTTAAGACTTAGTTAAGTATCCACTGTGGTGCATTGGAATATGCAGTGACTGGGATAACCCACCTCACAGGGTTGTTGTGGGGAAAATGAGAGGCAGGAGCTTTAGGCATGTTCGCCCCTTGAGTTGACCAGATAGAATAAAAACACAAGTGAAGCAGCAGAGCCAGAGGTACCTGGTGAAACCTTTGGGGGGAATCAGTGGGGTGGACAAAGATGGCACTCAGTTCAACAGTCGCTGACCCCACAGGAGGAAGAGGAGGAGGAGGACTATCTGGCTGGCTGCATGGAGGATGTATGAGAACACGAAAGAGGAAGCAGGAGTTGCCTCCTTCATACATAACGGCAGTTTTCCAAGTTTCCACAATGTGTTGCATTATCATCTCATGACACCCTAGACAGTTATAAGGAAAGGGGCTGAGCCTGTGGGTCTGCTTGATAGATTGTTTTATCATACAAGTGCATGTATCTTCCACCCAGCAAAATGAACTCTGGCTGGTGAACAAAATAAAAACACTTAAAAACCATCATTCAAAACTGAGCTCTGTTGCACCAATAAATACATCCATCCATCAGCCAACAAACCTCCCCCCCTCATTTGCTGCATGGTTAGTCCTGGGGAGGGCCACCTCCTGCCCTGCCTGTATTCATGGGCATGGGCACAGAGGGTTGTGGGTCTCTGCCTTAGAGGGAAGCTGCAGCTACTGGGATGCTGGCTGAGATGTTCTCAGAGGTGTGTATGCCAATTATGAATCTCTGGCCCCAGCCTGGCACACCAGTCCCAATGTGCTGAGTTATCATCATCCACAGCCAACGTGGCCAGTCTAATTCCAGTCTAATTCAGTGTAGGTCAGTATGGTATGTGCTGCAGAAAAGGGCAAAGCAGAGACCTCCTGGAGCATCAGGTGCCCCCCTTAGAGAAGTTGCCACAACTTTCTGCCCTTGAGATGCCCACTTTGGTATTCAGAGTAGCTGGCTGGGCATTCTGGGTGGCACCAGCCCGGGGAAGGCTCTTTGTCCATGCTTTTCTTCTCTTGGCCCAGGTTTCCTGGGAAGGCAGCATGCGGTGTCGGTGAATTGCCCTGGATCAGTGGCTTGCCCACAGTGTGGGCAGCCTTAGCAACCGGGAGTCTGGGCTGCTGGGCAGGGCCTAGTGGGGAAGTCCCAGGAGCAGCAGGACTTGCCTTTAATTGGAGTTTCTTTAATTTGCTCCCTGGGGAGGGAGGGAGGTCTCCCTTGCCACCCTGCTCAGGCCCGGTTTCTTGGGGCTGCTTCTGTACGAAATCTGGCCCCCCGCTAGGCAGATGCTGCCAGGGCCTGTCGTGGCACCGGCTGTCTCCTGCCCGCCCACCCCGGTGGGGACCTTTCCCTGCTTGCACTGTCAGCAGGAGAACGGACCGGGCAAAGCTTTCTTGCCGGGGCCTCCCTGTGCTGCCCAGACGCCCCAGGCAGCGCCACGACTCCCGCGGCAAGACAGGTGGGCATCGCCTCCCCAGCGGCCTCTGGCAGCCCGCGCCCACCCGCCCGCCCGCCCCAGGGACAGCTCCTCGCAGCCGCCCTTCAGCACCAACGGCGCGGACAGCTCCTCGCCCCGCAAGCCGCCGGCCCCCTCCCTCGCCCGCAGCGCCCTCATTCTGCAACCGGGCGCCCGACGCTGGCATTGGGCGCCCGCTTTGTTTTGGCGGCGGGGTGGGGGCGCCGGGAGGGGCTGGACATTCCTGCGGCCGCCGCCTCCCCCGACCCGGCAGGCTGGTGGTGTCGCGCCGCGCATCCGCAGTGGGGAGGGGGCGCTGTGGAGCCTCGCTCCGCCTTGCCCCTCCTCCCCCTCCCCCTCGCCGCCTCCCGCCGAGTCGCGCCGCGCCGGAGCACGACGGGCTGGTGGGTATTGGCTGCGCCGCCCGCCCGCCCGCCCGCTCCCCCCCGCCGCAGCCAGGGCAGGCGCAGAGCCCCCCGCGCTGTTTACCCGGGCCCGGCGGAGGAAGCGCCAGCGCGCCATGGCAGCTGCGGCTCTTGCCAGCCTCTCCGGGCAGCATCCGCAGTGAAGAGCCGCCGCCGCCGCCGCCGCCGCCGCCGCCCCGACCGGCCCGGCCTCGCCGCCCCTCGCCTCGCCCGCGGCGCCTCGCCTCTCGCTCGCCTCGGCTCGGCTGCGCGGCCCTGCGCGGCGCCCGGAGAAGATGGCGGATCGGGCGGAGATGTTCTCGCTCTCCACCTTCCACTCGCTCTCGCCGCCCAGCTGCAGGTAAGGCGCCGCCGCCGCCGCCGCCGCCCCCGCCCGGCCTCCGCGGAGGGGCTGAGCCAGCAGGCAGCCTCCAAGGCCGGGGGAGGGGAGGGCGGAGAGGGAGAGGGAGAGGTGCTGGCCGACGCGGCTCCGAGAGGCTCCCCGGGGCCCGTCCGCAACCCGGGCGGAGAGGCTGGGCCTGGGAGCGGCGGCCGAGGAGGTTCGGCTGGTTGAGCTTTGGGCGGCTCCTCGGAGAAACTGGGCCTGGCCCCCGCCGGCCTCGCGCACCTGGGGTCCCTCCTGCCGACCGCCAAGGGGGTCGCCGGCCGCTCCCTGCCTGCCCTTCCAAGAGGGCCGCTCCGCGTGAGCGCTCCCCCGGGACCCTCCATCCCTGCCTGCCTGCTGCTCTTGCCGTCGGGGTGGGGGTGGGCGGCGGCGGCGGCGGCGGCGGCGCTCGGCCCAGATAAAGAGCGAAGCCGCTTCTCTTCCCGCCTGGAGGCCGCAGCAGCGGAGGCATTTCGCGGCTTTCGGGGTGCCGCTTCGTCGTCGCCCATCCGGCCGCCCTTCCTTTCATGGAGCATTTGCCCCCGACTCGGCGTCTCTGGAGCAGTCTCGGAGAAGCCGGACCCCGCCCGTGGCAGCCCCCTCCGGCTCTTGCTTGGGCGCTGTGTGCCCCGAGCTTGGGCCTGGGGTGGGGGGCGCTTATCCTGACCCTCCTAAGGGGACTAGGCCAAGCGCTGAGCTTGTTGTGGGGAGAGTGCTTTAGGCCTGTGTGGTCCTGAGAGGGAGCCCTGCTGTTGCCCACCCCACCAATAGGCAAACTGGGCAATGGGCGGACCTCCCGCCCCTCCCCCTTCCTCCTTTCTCTCCTTGCCAGGCTCAGTCTGGCAAGGAGCCGGAGCTGCCTCTGAGCTGAGCTCTCCCAGATGAGCAGCAGCCCTCTGCCCCACTTGGAACCCCCAGCCACGGTGGGGCAGAGGGCTGCATAGTGCCAACCCTGCTTTGCGGGCCCCTTCTTCAAAGCCAAAGAGGGGCTCCAAGAGGAGTTTCCCTTGGCGACCCCCAGAGGCACTGGATGAGCCAGAGCTGATCCTGGAGGGCTCCTTCTAGGAACTGAGGTTCTTATTTGGGGAGAAGGATCCCAAGCCCAGCAGGATCTACAGGGAGGGGCAATCCTTGGGAGCTGGAAATTTGTTGTGGGGGGTTGAGTGGGTCTGTTTGGGCAGGGAGGCCCCAAGGGTGGATCCAGCTGTGAGAGCACCAGGAGCCCCTGGCTGGATTGGGCCCGTCAAGACCCCTGTTTTGGTTTCCCCAGATGCACCCTGGAGATGGGGGAGGTCTCTCGTTCTGCTGTGGTTGTTCTCCTGAAGGGCCCTTTGGGGACACCCAGAGACGGGGCTGCAGGGGAACCAGGGTGCCAAGAACCAGGGCACGGCTGGCAGTTGAAGCGTTGGGGAGTCAGGTTCAAGCCCCCCCCTCCCCCCAAAATGGCCCCTTTCTCTGCTTACCTGGGTGTGGGATAAAATCAACCCGCAGTCCACCTTTGGCGTCTGGGGGGAAAAAGGCTGGACATCAATTAAATGGATCCATGGAAAGGGCAGGAATATTGTCAGAGGAATCCTCCTTTGCTCCTTCTGGGATCTCTTCTGAATGAGCAGGGATCTTGCAGATCTGCTTTGGCACAAAGGGAGAGGTGGGGGGAGGGGAATGAGATGAAGGCCAGGATGGAGGGGTCTTTCACAGATCTTTGGGGCCTGGGCTGAGCCAACCCACTGCACCCCACCCAATATGGAGCCGGCATAGTGCTTCCTGGCCTCCTTAACTCTCAGGGCACTGGCCTTGGCCAACTGGTGGTTACCAAGCACCTGGAGGAAGGGGTGTATTTTGAAGGCAAGAATACAATTGAGGGGGTGGGTTCCATGATTCTGATGAAAGAGAATTGGGTGCCACAAGATGGGAAGAGGTTTGGGTTGTCTTTGGCCCTTTTCTCGGGTGGGGGGCAGTGGAAGGGGCAGAGTAAGGAGAGGAATGGCTCTGGCCAGGACCATCTGTGAGCCCTTTAAGGGAGACTCATGGATGAAGGGGAGATTCTCACACCCTCTTTCCAGAATCTGGGACAACTGAAAAGACATAATCTGGTAGAGGATGCACACGTATATATAGGTGTATATATATATACAGTACATAGAGTACACATGGATGGCCCCAGAGCACATTTAAGCAGCATACTGAAGGGACCCTCAATGGCAGCCTTTCATCCGGCTTCTCTGCTGATGTGCTTGACCCGTTAAGAGGGCAGCCAAGGATTTTCTCTGTGAGGAGCTGCTCAGGGCCAGGAAGGAGAGAGGCATTGCTAGATCCCTGGTGGATCCCAAATGGATCCCTGCCCTCTGGAACAGTGTCTTGACCCTTCTGCTCTTTAGGAAGACTTTGAAAAACCCGGCTTTTCCAGCAGGGCAAACGGTGAACTTACCAGGATGTTGATATTTTGCATTTTTATCTTCCTGGGTGCTTTGGCTGTTTTATTGCCTTACCTGCTTGTAAGTTGCTATAGTCAGCTGGGTGGCCATCTTTTCAATCAATCAATCAATCAATCAATCAATCAATCAGGGCCACTATATGTTTTATTCAAAGTTATTGGCCACGGGGGCATAACTGGGGGGAGGGTCCTGCTACTTTGTTGCCCCAGGCCATGTCTGAATGTACCCATGGTGAGAAGGGGGTCCTGGACCAGGAGCCCCATGGGTTAGATTCAGAGATGGCCTGGGACAACAAGGAAGAGGGAGAGAGGCATGTCAGAAGGAGCCGGAGAGCTTCAGATGCCCATTGCAGCCCCTCCGGTCCCAGCTCCACAGAAGTCCTGCTCCGACCCTGGGAGGGTCCCCCCATGGGGTTTGCCAAAGAGATTCATGCAGTGGGGTGGATGTACGTGGGCCTCCCTCTGCAGAGGCCATCTCATTCCGCCCATAGAGAGGCATCACCTGCCAAGATGAGATCTGGAGATGTTGGAGCACCTCCACAACTCTCTTGAGTTGGTGAAGCCCGTTTGGTAGAGCACACCCAGGCTTTTTGCTCAGCTATTTATTAAATTTATATGCCGTCCATCTCGCACTTATGGGGAACATCGTGGCATCCCCACATCATGTCTTCAGAATTTGGGGGCTTGGTAACTGGCATGTATTTACGATGAGGGCAGTGTCCCTGGAGTTGATGGGGGTTTTTAAGAAGAGATTGGACAGCCATTTGTCCTGAATGTCATCGCGTTTCCTGCCCGAGCAGGGGGTTGGACTAGAAGATCTCTAAGGTGCCCTCCAGCTCTGTGATTCTGTCACAGTCACACATCTGGGGTTGTCTCCTTTTGCTTGTGATGTGCACTTCTCCCTCTAGGGTGTTGATCCAGCCTGGATTCACACAACACACTTAACTAAGTTGTCTTTTGCGTATGCACATTCTGTCGAGCTGCAAAATACTAGAGTTGTCAGACAACTCTAACCTGCTTCACGGACAATGAAGCTGCAGTCAGTATGTCTTTCAGTGACCTGGTTAAGCTGCTGTGAGAAGGCGGCCACTGGATCCACTGGCTCTGAAAGTTGATCAGCAACCAAGTGCAGAAACCGAGTCTGGCCTGGTCCAGCTTGGTCTCTGCTGAGTTTAAGCAGGACCTGGAGCTACCAGGAGGGGCCATGTCCTCAGCTAGGAGCCCCCACTTCCATGTTGCATGGAAGGAAAAAAGGATAAGGAGTGACATGATAGCAGCCTTCCAGTATTTGAGGGGCTGCCATAAAGCGGAGGGAGTCAAGCTATTCTCCAAAGCACCAGAAAACAAGATAAGAAACAATGGATGGAAACCAACCAAGGAGAGAAGCAACCTAGAACTAAGGAGAAACTTCCTGACAGTGAGGACAATTAACCAGTGGAACAGCTTTTGCCTTCAGAAGCTGTGGCTGCTCCAACACTGGGAGCTTTCAAGAAGGGATTGGACAACCATTTGCTTGGAGTTCTGACACAGGGTCTCCTGCTTGAGCAGGAGGTGGACTAGAAGGCCTCCAGGGTCCCTTCCAGCTCTCTTATTCTGTCATTTTAAGTGGCAGCTTCCCTCATCCTCAAGATTGTAAATGGTGAGGTTTTGCTTCAGCAAGTGAGGAGCTGGGTCAGATCCATCCTTTCTTGAGAAGGAGTTGGCCTTCTCTCGGGGGTGGGGGGCTCCAGGGGTGTTTCGCCCAGTAAGACCTTGAAAATGCTGCAAGATGGACGTGGTGGCATTATTATCTAATGATTCAGAAGTCAAAACTGAAGGAGGGGAGGGAGGGAGGGAGAGATGGAGGAATGGGGGAAAGATAAGAATTGTGATTGAAGCAGGAATTGTTGCTTGGGAGTTGGAGGGCTGATGCTTCAGCACATGGTGAGGACCAGGAAATCCGATTTATTGATTTGGGGCCTGCAGGTTTCACTGCATGACCCAGATTTGGGGTCAAATGTGCTGCATGAACCTGGCTTTTCAATCGGTCGTGTCACCCACTTCAGCCAAAGATGCTTTAGTGGAAACCTTCCAGGACGAATCTTGCTTCTCTCTCTGTCCCCAAAGCACCAATGAATTACACTGGACAGCCGAGAGGGGCTCTGGTGTGTGTGCAAGTCTGCGCAGGAGGGGGCAGAGGTGGGGCTCCCCCTCTTTTAGCTCCTTCGGGAAGTCCCACCAAGGGAAGAGGCCCCCCCTCACTCAGGTGCTGAGGCAAGGGGGGAGGGTAAGTGCTTATTCCTTGTTCAGGCGGGCACAGGTCAAGGTTGCCAACCGGAGGGAACGGGAGCAGCTTTGCCGGGTCAGTTAGTATCCCAAACAAGGCTGGTAATTCCTTGGGCTGCTGAGGGGTGGGGGTGGGGGTCAGGGGGACCATTGGGATTCTTCTAAGGGGATATTTAGGCATCTCAGCTCCTGGCCTACCTTTCTACCCAAGGCAGCTCTTTAGAACCTAGGGGGCCATCTGGGGCTTCTGTTCTTTGTGACTGTGGTGACATTCAGACCAGAACACATACATACACCTGCCCTTGGTGTCCCGATCAGGGTCCACTGGCTGACAGAATACAATTAATGTTGCTAGTTCCTGGGCAAGATCTGTTTAATTGCACAAACTTTAATCTTGCATTTTATATTTTAAATTTTATGTCCTCTAGTGTGCCTTACTTTAATTGTGGTGCCTCTGATACAAATAAACAAACAGCTCTTTAAAAGACAATGAATTCCAAAATAATTAAAAAGAAGCCAACCCGGAAACAGCCTTAAAATCATGATTTAACCCACCCCAGAGGATGTTCTCCTGGTGATTCCACAGAGTTGCCCTGTGGTAAGATAGGCGGCCAATACATTTTATAAATAAATGAAATACAAATTCATTTCTGAACATGCCACTTTTCCTCTCTGTCTGCCCTTCAAGACCTGGCGCCAGATCTACCCAGCTTCATCTTTGACAGAGAGGCTGGAGGCTCCTGGATCAGGACTTCTTTTGATGCCCCCCCTGGGGACTCTTGGGGTGACCAAGATTGGCATCTTGGTTTTTTGGGTGTGTGTGTGTGTGTGTGTGTGTGTGTGTGTGTGTGGTCAGCTGCACTTGTCCTCTTCTTCCTGGCCACCCCCCTGCAAGGGTGGCTGCAGTCCTGTAAATGCCAGGGGCAATTTGGCTGCCACCATTCCAGGTGTTTTGGTGCCCCTCACTTTCCTCTGCCCCCCCAGGGCTGGCAGGGCCTTCGCTCTGTTGGCACCGGATGGAGCATTATCGCTTGTCAGCTGGCCTCTAGAGCGGGGGGGGGGGGACCTTGGCCCTTTTATGACTTGTGGACTTCAACTCCCAGAATTATTCCTCTGCCGTGCTGGCTCAGGAATTGTGGGAGTTGAAGTCCACAAGCCATAAAAGGTCCAAGGTTCCCCACCCCTGCTCTAGAGGCAGGACCGTGGTTTCCCCCATGGATTCCAACCGAGGTGTGTGGGGGCTAAAAGGGGTTGAAGTGCTCCCCCCTGAATTGATGGCTTAAAGTTGCACCCATGGGAGGGACTGTGTCATTACTATAGTTCCCATCAGGCTCTTCCAGGGAACTGAAATAAATCTGAGAGTTCAAAGCCACATTCTGCTTTTGTTATAGAGAAGAGAAGGGAAGGCAATTGCATCACAGTTTCCCAGGGAGGAGGCAGCCCATTCCAGAGAGGGGCCCAAGGCAAGAGGTTGCACAGACCCGAGCTGGATGGGGAGGAAAAAAGAAATTCAGGGTAGCCACACTGTAGAATCTCTCATATCTGGTATTTTAGAAGGCTGTAGCTTTAGTCTGGCAAGATTCTGTCCATTAGGCGCAAGCAAGCAGAGGATTGGATTTCACGGTGTCGTCTTGGGCGTTGGGCCTGGCAAGCCCTTGGAAGTGCTCGTAGCCCAGAGCAGAGAAGCTGGGCCCCTCCTGGGCAGGGAGGTCAGCAACACCCACGGACGTGTCTAAGGTGGAGACTCACTAGCTCACCTACACCATGCCAGGTGTGCCCAGGGCCTCTCCTTGGCAGCTGCAGATGGGGACGGGCTCAAGGTCGGCCTGGAATGGGCCCCTCCCATTGTCCCTGAAGACAGCAGCTGGTTAGGAGGGGTCAGTGCTGCCATGAAGCTACAGCAGCAGGGCAGATGGCTTTGTCTCAGGGTGCCCTTCCGCTCGACATGGGCACGGTGGAGGAAAGCAGCTCTGCCATCTCCCCAGGGGTTGGTCCCCGGTGCTCACCAACTCGGTGTTTGCAACGGATGGACTGCTCTGAACTTTGGAGCAACTGCCGAGGAAGGCATGTTTCAGCAAATAAAATTGCAGCTGTGGCTGATTCTTTGGGTTTTCAGAAATAAACAACTGTGTGAAGCTTAAGTCCTGATTATCATTGGCTGAAACTCTGTGTGCCAGTTGAATTTCCCTGTTGCGAGAATTGCTGAGGATGCAGCAGTTCCTGGGAATCAGGTGCATTTCGGATCAGGGCTCTGGTTGGCTCTTCAGGTGGGCCAGGATGGGAAGCAGATGCCCCAAGAACATCTGGGAAGCTGGCAGCCTCCTTGCACCCCAAAGAATCAAGGGGGAGCTGTTTGGAATGGTGGCCTTGCTCAGCTCCCAAGGCTGAGCCATCCTTCCCTTTCTCCTTTACGGTCTCTTAAAACGGTTGCAGTTGCCTTGCAGTCCATTACCTCTTCATCCTCTCTGCATTGTTTAAAAATGCAACATTAATGGGATGATGGAAAGGAGTAAGTGAACAGGGGAAAAATAAAATTGTGAAACCTGATCACATACTCAGATCACAAGAGCTCATAAGGATCAGGCACTTTGCGAGAAATTGCCTCACGTATTACATGCTAAGAAAATAGAAATTCACCCCAAGTCAGAAATGGGAATTGGTCCCACAAGGGAAGCTTCGACCTGCTTGTTTTTCCTTCCTTCCTTCCTTCCTTCCTTCCTTCCTTCCTTCCTTCCTTCCTTCCTTCCTTTCTTCCTTCCTTCCTCTCCTCTCACCCTTTCCCCTTCCCTTCCCCTCTCCTCTCCTTGTCTCTCTTCTTTCCTCCCTCCCTCCAAGTTGCCATGGCCTTCTATTTGCCTGCCCCCTCGTGTTCTGGTCCATTTCTGACCTGCTGGTCCACCTGCCACCCTGAAAGTCAGGATGCTGCCCCTGCAGATACCTTTAGCCTGGGCAGAGAAGAGTGGCTCAGTGCCATGAAGAGGGAAGCCGCAGTCCTGAGGGCAAACAAGCAGAGGTCAGAGAAGGCAACCCAGAACCGGTGGATGAGGACCACCCGGGTTCAGCCACCGGAGCTGAGACAGGCCTCATTTTCTTGTGTTCTGGAATAATGGCCCTTCCCTTGAAATCAGCATAGAATTGCAACCGAGCAGAAATTGGGGTTCTGCCCCAGTTCTGGTTTCTGAGAGGGAGGGGGAAGGGAAAAGCCTCAGGCAAGGAGGCCATCTGAGCATCCCTGAGCCGGATGGCCAGCGGGCTGCTCCGAATACGGCCGCCGTCTTGGCTAGTGCAGGGAAGGAGGAGGACAAACACGGCAGTTCCGCATCGGAGAGCGGCTGCCTCCACACCAGTCAGGAACCAGGTGTAGAAAGAGTCTCTGGCCATGTTCCTCTCCTGCCCTTGAGCAGCTCCTTTGCAGACGGTGCAGCTGTGCTGACCTTGGTTAAAGCCACCTTTAAATCCAGCTGGGCTGGGATTACCCAGAGGGGTCTTCCAAGAACTTCTGGGCAGACTTGAGTCTGGGTCTGCCTTGGTCTACTCCAGAGCTCTCCAAACGTGGCAATGATGGCTGGGGAATTCTGGGAGTCGAAGTCCACAAGTCTTAAAGTTGTTAGGTTTGGAGACCCCGCTCTACTCCAACCCATGACTCAGGCACCACACTGGCCTGCGGGAGAAGCCAGGAAAGGGCTTCCCTCCCACTGCTTTGCCAAGCCAGATGTGGCTTCGATCACCAAGGTCCCTTCAGAGGCTTTTATTTTTCTGCAATGGCACCCTTGGATTTGCCCGGGCATCCTGGCTTTCCCACCCGAGCTGTGTGCTGCTGCCCAAGGAATCAAACAGCTGAAGCAGCTTCATAGTTCATAGTTCCCTTGCCTCCTCTTTCAAGCAGAGATCAAGCTGGAACTAAGGAGAAATTTCCTGACAGTGAGAACAATTAACCAGTGGAACAATCTGCCTCCAGAGGTTGTGGGGGTTCCATTACTTGAGGTTTTTAAGAAGAGACTGGACAGCCATTTGTCTGGGGTGGAATAGGGCATATGGGCGTTCCTTGGGGGTAACAGAATAACAGGCTTGGAAAGGACTTTGGAGATCTTCTTGTAGTCCAACCTCCTGCTCAGGCAGGGGACACCATACCAGGGAAGTCCAAATTTGAGTACTTTAAGACTTGTGGACCTCAACTCCCAGAATTCCCAAGCCAGCAAAGCTGGCTGGGAAATGCTGAGACTTGAAGTCCACAAGTCTTAAAGTTCCAAGGTTGGACACCCCTGGTATGGTGTCCCCTGCTTGAGCAGGAAGTTGGACTACAAGAAGATCTCCAAAGTCCCTTCCAAGCCTGTTATTCTGTTACCCCCAAGGAACGCCCATCTGGCCAGAAATGTGGCCCCACAAGAGCACGTCCCCTTCCTCTGAATTCCCCAGCCCCTTCCTCTGCTGTGCTGCTGGTCTCTTTGTTCCCTATCGTGGGCGGCACAGAGAAGGGCAGCACGACTAGTGAGGGCACTCTGCACATGGCTACTCATGTCTCTCTTTGCAACTATGTAGGTTTTCCCCACTTGGGATCTGGCAATGATTCAAGGACCTCATTTCTGCATCGGTTCAACCTTCAGGATGATTACTCAGCTTTGCAAAGGAGGCCTTTTATTTTTAAGTGGTTCCAACGCCCTGCCAGCCTCATAAAAGAGGCAGGAGAACCACCCAGCCTCCGAAAGCAATCAGAGAACCTGGAACCTGGGCCTGGCCGGTGTCTCATGGGCTGGGCGCCTCCCCCCCGCTCCCAGGATGGGATGCTTGGCAGGAGAATAGAGAAGGTTGTTGGAGGGCCCAGTAACTCTACCAGATTATGGTCTGCCGTTAATGCACCCAACAAACTTCCTGTATTTCAAATTCAGTTCAGGGTGATTATAGTCCAAGTGAGTGAATAATTTAAAAATATTTCCAGGATCTCACGAAGCCACTCCTGCTAAAGAATGAATGTCCATAACTCCTGAGGCTTTTTCATCCTCCTCAGTTTAACAGCATAACAGAGTTGGAAGGGACCTTGGAGGTCATCTAGTCCAACCCCCTGCTCAAGCAGGAGACCCTATGCCTTTTCAGAGAAATGGTTATCCAATGTCTTTTTGAAGACCTCCAGTGATGAGACCCTCACAACTTCTGAAGGCAAGTTGTTCCACTGTTCCATTGTTATGTCAGGAAGTTTCTCCTTAGTTCTTTGTTGCTTCTTTCCTTGATGAGTTTCCATCCAGTGTTTCTTGTCCTGCCCTCAGGGGCTTTGGAGAATAGGTGGAGCCCCTTCTTCCTTGTGGCAACCCCTGAGATATTGAACACCATCAACCGGCCTGCTCCCTCACCCCACCCTCCAAGGATGACCCAGAGGCCTTAATTTATCCTGGGGACGAAAGGGTGCGCCTCCCTGCACACCTGCCAAGCACTTCAGAGTTGTGTGAAGGGCACGGCCTGGAAAAACGATGACGTGTCTCAGTATTGACAATAAAAGAGCCACGATATGCTGAAAACATTAATTGCTGGTATCAGGGATGACCTCATCCTGCTTCTTGGTGCTGGGATGATGCAGAAATCCCAGGGTTTGGCAGGTGGGCTTCTGGGAGGGGATGGCTGGGAAGATGGAGAGAGGAAAAAGGACCCCTGCTGGGAGGAAGCAGAAAGAGACACAGGTCTTGTCTTAATCGGGGTGGCAGGTTTTGGGCAAGTGGCGACTCTTGCCCACCTCCGTCTGCCAGACACAATGAGCTTTGAAGATGGTGCCACTGGCCAGAACAGCCAAGCAGAAGGAAAGGGCCAAGGAAGACCATGGTGGGGGGGCAGTTGTGTTACTCACAACCGTGAGAGTCCAGCAGAGCTCCAGATGGAGGTGGGTTTCTCCCCACCCACGGAGGGAGGGGGCTGCCATGAGCCCCACCAGAAAGGGCAAGATGTCGAGATGGGTACCCATGACGGGTGGGCTTGTGGGCAAGATCCCCTCCCAGATGGGCTGGCAAGTTGCCTTACCTGAAGCAGTCCCAAGGATGGGCAGAAAAGGCCCCCTCGCCCAAACCCAGCTTCCCTCGGCCAACTGCAGGTCCCTTCCATCGGGACTGGGGGAGGGGAGGGGGCTCCCCCGTGCTCATCCTCCTCCAGCTGACCTCCAAGGTCAGAGGGCCTGCAGCCCAAGGGCTGCTCTGCTCAGGGCTGAGCTGGGGGCCGCACCAGGGAATGGAAACCTGGTAGAAACAGTGGCTCCCCCTCAGATCTCAGCTGGCTTCTCAAGACCCTCCAAACTGCGGCTGGCCCTTTAAGGCTCTCCGGGCAGGTTGGGCAGAGCAGCCGCTGGGCCCCCAAGGGCTCAGCCCTCTCTCAAGGCAGAAGCATCTCCCCAGGATGCCCAACTGACCCGTTTGTTTGTTTGTTTGTTCGTTCTCTGCATTTGGCCAGCAGGGCTGGGTCTGCCCCACCCTCTGGAAGGCCTCGTGTGGACCCCTCCCCGGAGGGCCTCCTCCAAGCAAGACAATGGCCTCCCAGGGACTCTGGCCCACTCCAGCCACATTGGGGGTGGGTGGGGAGGGAGACTTTTGCTGCAGTCCTGGCTTTCCATCTCCGTTACATGATTTGAATGTACAGATTAGGCCAGCATTTCTGGCTTTCAAAGGACGGTTTCCATAACAACCATGTTCTCATCAGGTTGCTTAACTCTTCCACCGCTGGACCAGCCTCTCCTCCGCCTAAGTGGACTTCCCCCAGGATGCGTGCTGGAGGGGCACGTTTGGCTTCCCCTTCTCCATTTAGGTTATGGGGGGGGCATCTACCATGGGGGAGGTAGCAAGGGCAGGGCAGAAAGCAGGCTGAGCCTCAAAGGTCAGGAGATGCCCAGGGAGGGTTGGGGTTTCTACTCCAGCAAAAGAGGCTCTGAGGTCCCCCCAAGGAGGGGGGGTGAGGGAGAATGGGGCTCCCCCTCCCTAATCAGCCACCGGCTCAGCTGTTGCAATTAAGGCTAATTGCAGGAAGGAGAGCAAAGGGCCGCCTGTTTTTCCAGGCCCAGCAGGTCCCCTGGCAGGTGGGGGAGGGAAAGGAGGGAGGGAGGGAGGGTGAGGCAGCCGGTGGTTTCCGGGCTTCATGGGAGTCTCCTCCTGCTTCCCTTGTAGACCCTCCCAGGACATCAGCCTGGAAGAATTTGACGACGAGGACCTGTCCGAGATCACAGACGATTGCGGCATCGGCCTGAATTATGATTCGGATCACAATGAGAAGGTGAGAGAAGCTGGCGGGTGGGAGGGGCTGGCAAGGGGGGGTGACTGCCCCTCTCCTTTTACACTGGGGGACCTCGCAGTTCACCTTCCCTCTTGCTGCAGGATCTGCCCCTTGATGGAGAGCCTGGCTGGCTTGCTTGCAGGAGCCATCCACAGGCCTTCGTCCATCCACCATCAACCCTCCCAGGAGACCCTCCGTGGGGGAGGGGGCAGGGGGGCAGAGCACCTGCTCTCTTCTTTAAAGGGCAGCTGCTGGTTCAAAAGAGGCAGACAGGGTGGGGGCTGGGGAGCCTGGCTTGACCCTGGGTGGGGGGCTCCTGCCGGTCAGTGGGGTCTTGTCCCTGCCTGGACTGGACATTTGGGTCACAGCAGCAACAAGGAAAAGAGAATTGAGACTCAGCGCAGAGACCACCCACCCAAGTTGGTCCTGGGGGAGGCCATGAGCAGGGTGCAGGCAGGGAAGTGACCCACCAGGAGGCTGAATCAGCTCTGGAGGGATCCGGCTCCCCAGTCCAGGCCATTGAGCCAAGCGCCCCCCCTTCTCCCAAATGAAAATCCTCATTAAAGACCCCCAGGAGCCCCCCAGGAACGTGAGTTCCCTGCCTGCCAATCCAGTTCTCTCTCTCTCTCTCTCTCTCTCTGATCATTATCATCATGATTTGGGGATCCTTGAAAAAAACCAGCACAGATTCCAGCAGCCGGGTCTACTGTCCCACCAGACCAGGGGTGAAATGCTCCCGGTTCGGACTGGCTTGGGCGAGTAGGTAGCAATGGCGGTGGGCAGTTCGGAGAACCGGTAGTAAAAATCCCTGCCCCTGCCCCCCATGCCCAGCTGAGCCGCACGATCATCAGGGGCCCTTTTTTTCTTTTAAATGCCTCTGACGATCCCAGCAGAGGGTTTTTTAAAAGGCAACTCAGCTAGGATCATCAGAGCCTTTTGAAAGCATTTTTTTACATGGTTTTACATGTAAAAAATGGTTTTAAAAGTAAAAAAAAAAATTGGCCACGCCTACCCAGTCACATTACCCCCCCACCAAGCCACGCCCACAGAACCGGTAGTAACAAATTTTAAGATTTCACCCCTGCACCAGACCCCCTAGAGAGGCTGCAAGACAGATCAGCCTTCTTGCATTCAAAGTGGCTGCCTACCCTGCCAGGTCACCCCCCACCCCCACCCCCACCCCCACCCCGATTTCCCCTTTGTTTGCCTGAAAAAGCAGCCGGTCAGGCAGTGATTAGCATGGCCACCGCCCCCCCCCCCCCCCGCATGGAAGGATGTTAATGCAATTCCTGGGGGCTCCCCAAGGAAGGTGGGTTGTCCATTGCTGCTGGGTGGGGGGCTCCTGCTGGGTCCCTTCTTCAAGGGAGGGGGGATTGAGAAGAGCTGGGTTCTTCTCCCATGCCTCCCCATGGCTGCAAGAGATTGGGATTCTCAGCTAATTTGGTCTTTGTGCACCAAACCCACCCAATTTGCCCTATCATCCAGTCTCTGCTCCCCCAGCCCCACCACCTTCTTCCTCCTCCTCCTCCTCCTCCTCCTGAGTTGCTGCTGAACCTCTATCCAAAGGAGCAGGAGGGAGGCTTTCCCTCCCCAGGGATGGAGGCTACTGAATGAGCCATCCTTCCCTATTTCCTGCCTTTGCTGGCCCGTATCTCTGCTCCCCTGAAGACCCAGCCCCCCAATCTGGACGCAGCCCCCAGGCAGTTCTTGGCAAGGCCAGTCCTCCACCTGGCAGGGTCTGTGGATGGTTTGGGGGCCGGCTGGGCTTGATCCCCTTTGCCTGTGGGGAGGGGGGTTTGGTCACCTATGGCCCAACCACAAGACCCCCTCAGCGGCCTCTGACCAGAAATGGTGAGACTGCTGGCAGCACAGGGAAAAGGTTTCCTCCTCCCTTGTCTGAATGCCCTTGGCCTAAAAACAGAAGACAGCTGGGGGTGGGGGGGCTTGCAAAGGGTCTTCTGGGTGGGGGTGGGTGGGACATAAATGCTGCCAGTCAACCTTCCTGAGGAAGGGGCCCCCCAGCCCAGTTGAGAGATGTCCTGCAGGACCCTTGAGCCCAGAGCTGCTCATGGCCCGGCTCGGTGGCCCCCCCCCCAAACCTCCTCCCCATGGCCAAGATCTTCCTTTGCTTCTGCCCAGGACTGCTTGGGGCTGGGCAGGGGGGAGCAGCCCCACCCCACCTGCACCTTCCAGGAAGACTTCCAGGAGTTTGAGATGATCGATGACAATGAAGAGGAGGAAGAAGAGGAGGGGCTGGAAGAGGCACCCCCCTCCCCTTCGGGGTCGCTGATACCTTCGCCCACCCCCGAGGACCCCCAGAAGCTTCGTCCCACCACCCTCAATTTGACAGTCACAAGCACCCAGGTGAGGCTTTGCACAGCCAGGCCGGGGAGGGGAACTGAGGCTGAGAGGGCTGCAGCCAGGGGGTGGGGTGGGAGGCAGTGGGGAAGCAGCTTTGCTCTCAGAAAGGGGGGTGGGGGTGGGGCATCTGGGTCGGATTTCAGACATGAACTTGGAAGGCGCATCCGGTACGGAGCTTGGGATGGGAAGCCCAGGGGCTCCTGCACAGGGAGTCCTCGACTTACAATTGTTTGTTTAGTGACCGAAGTGACAACAGCACTGAAAATGTGACTTAGGGCCGATGACCATTGCAGCATCCTCAGGGATGCTTGGCAACAGACTCCCATTTATGACGGCTGCAGTGTCCTGGGGGCTCACGCAACCCCCTTTTGCGACCTCCGGACAAGCGAAATCAAGGGGGAAGCCAGATTCACTTAAGAACCGTTTTACTAACTTAAGAACTGCAGTGATTCACTTAGTAAATTCAGCAAGAAAAGTCATTAAATGGGGCAAAACACACTTAACAGCAGAAACATTTGGTTCAATTGTGGTCGTAAGTCGAGGACTACCTGTACGAAGAGAGGTGCATCCGTCCAGCAGAAAGGTTGCTGGCCGAGTGGGGTTGGGGGTTGGGAGGACCCTGAGCTGCTTCGTGCAGGAGGCTGCCCAGGGCGTCCCCAGGCAGTGAGGGCCTCAGGGCTCCTGCCCCACTTAGCGGGCACTGGGGCTCCAGCAGCCTTCTGCATCATGAATAAAGCAGGCGGGAGAGTGCAGGGCCCGTGGGGAGGGCGAAGGAGGCAGCGCCCTCCACTTCCGGTGCCCCGGCAGACTCTGGAGGGTTTCAGGGCGAGCACAAAGAAATCGAGGCGCCCCAGAGGCCGTTGGGGCCTCCGGGGGTTGGGAGAAGGCAGCGCCCTGCCCAGCATTTGGAGGTGTCCCCAGCAACCGCTGCAGCCCTCCGTGGGGCAAAAGACAGGGGGAGGCAGGAGGTGCGGGAGGGGGGCGATTGCTGGACGGCTGACGGGGGCCAGGGGGAGGGTATGCCAATGTTCAGAAAAGCTCTGGAAAGAGCGCAAAGAAAAGCAACAAAGGGGACGAGGGGGCTGGAGGCTAAAATATATGAAGAACACTTGCATGATTCAGGTGGGTCTCATCTAGTGAAAGGAAGAACTGAGGGTGACATGACAGCAGTCTTCCAGTATTTGAGGGGCTGCCACAGAGAAGAAGGGGACCACCTCTTCTCCAAAGCACCAGGACAAGAAGCAACGGATGGAAACTCACCAAGGAGAGAAGCAACCTGGAACTAAGGAGGAATTTCCTGACAGTGAGGACAATTAAACGGTGGAACAGCTTGCCACCAGAGGTGGTGAAGGCTCAATCACTGGAGGTTTTCAAGAAGAGGCTGGACAGCCATCTATCAGAAATAGAATAGGTCTCCTGTGACAGCGACCTCCAAGGTCCCTTCCAATTCTGTTAAACCAGCTGGGGCTGCCAATTGACTGGAAGTCCAGCTGCATTTATTGGGCTTGGTGGGACCACTGAAGGCAGCCCCTACCCCACATAGCAAAGGGACATATTCCCACTCTGGTTTTCAGAAATGGGTTTTTAAACGGTGCAGCACTTGCTGAAAAAGGTGGCCGTGAAGCAGAGGCATTGCCAGTGACTGGCTCGCTGGATGGGGAAGGGGCTTCTGCCCACCAGTTCAATGAAGCCCTGCAGGGGAGTGACGTCCTGGGGAGGGGCTTCCTCTGCCAAGAGACTGATCTTGCAGGGATGCAAGCAGAGGCCACCAGGTGGGACGGGCGGACACAGGATGTGTGTCATGTGGGCAGTCGAGGCAGCTGGCTTTACCAAGTCCCAGTCTGGAGGGCAACTGCACGGGAGGTGCCCACCTCCAGGGTCTTCCCAGTAGGGGAGACGGACTCTCCCGCTGTCCTTTGGCTGAGCTCGACCTCTGCACTGAGCCACAAATGGTCTTGTGCACTGAATCACACCCCACGGTTTCCAGGAGGTGGTCTGAGTTCACAGAGCCCTCCGAATCGGTGTGAGGTCTGAAGCCAGATTTGGGCTGGGGCTCCCCCAAGCCCTTTCTGCCTCTGGAGCAATGCCAGAGGCTCACCTTTGGGCTGCTGCCCTGCTAGTTTTCTCTCCCCACTGCTGCTCTCCCCACAGCCTCTCCTGGATCCCCCTCCCTCCCTCCCTCCCTCCCTCCCTTCCTTCCTTCTCATTGCTCTTGATTGGACGCCCCACCTCTGAGCAGGCTGAAGAGGCCACGTGCCCAGAAAGGGGCCCGGAAAGGACCTGAAGGAGGTTCAGCCCCAAACGCCTTTGTCCCTGCCTCTGAGTGAACCTGGACACTGCCGGATTGCGGCCTTTCGGGTGGACATCTGGGGGGCCACGGTATTATTATTATTATTTATTGAATTTATATACTGCCCTACTCCCGAAGGACTCAGGGTGGTGAACAGCCAGAAGATAAAATACATATAATGCAAATGTTAAAAAACCATTTAAAATACAATGTAAAATAAACATGGTTGACCATCTTAGCCATACAAATAGGTGCCAACTACTGCCACAACTCCTGTGTGCATCCCAAGCATGGGTTAACTTGCACAGATGAGCAGCCCAGACAGATATTATTTTATTTATTTATTTAGAAGATTTCTATGGCTGCCCACTCACTCTAAGTGACTCTGGACGGCTTAGGAACGATAAAAAAGAATGATTAAGAATAGAAGTCATTTGGTTGCGTCACTGAAAGCCACACAGAGCCTTGAATGGGCAGCCTTCAAAAGAAGCAGAGAAATGTGATTCCCCTGCTGCTTATCTAATGCCCCAAGTGGCTCCTCTTCATTTTTCAACGCAGCACGGAAACTCTTCTCTAGGGCCACTTTTGAGGTGCTTTGAGGTCCCTTGAAAGCCTCGGCTGGGTGTCCTTCCCAGCTGCCTGGGCTCCCCTGACCTTCAGGCTGCTTAAGTTCCTGCCGGATTTTTGTTCCCGTTTATGTCACAGGCCCATCACTAATCCCCTCCCCCCCTTGAGATTAAGGCTCCCCCTTCTGGGCTTCTAATCTGCCGATATGTTAACTTTCAGCTGGTTTCCGACTGAAGCTCCGTTTTCAGGCTAAGCCTTCCTAGGAGGCAGGAGAAGATTGTGGAGCGCTCCCCTTCAAATGGGGGTGCAGGGCGGGGGCTGATCCCCTCTTTCTTAGCAGGTAGAAGACTGCTCAGATGCAAGGAGTCCAGGTTGATCCCAACAGCTGAAGGGGAATCTGTCAAACTGGACATGGTTTACCTGGAAGAAGCCTAACGTATTAATAACCTTACGGGTGGACACGTTTCCAATGCATAGATCCTACTCTGGTCTTGCTAAACTGGCATCATGGGGGGAGGGGGGCATGGCTGGGGGGCATAGATGTGTCCTCCTTACAAGAACTGCTGCCTAGAAGACAAAGTTAGACCAGAGTTGTGGTCATTAATAATGCCAGAAGGCTCCAGGAACCGATGAAAGACCCACTGAAATACGACCAGCAACAAAAGAAGACTCAGCCAAGGTTTTAGCCAGCACATCTGTAGAATGACAGATTTGTATAGAAGCCAAAGCTACAATAAAGAAGCAGGATAGGGAGAATAACAGAGTTGGAAGGGACCTTGGAGGTCTTCTAGCCCAACCCTTTGCTTGAGTAGGAGACCCTCTACCATTTCAGACAAATGGCTGTCCAATCTCTTCTTAAAAGCCGTCAGTGTTGGAGCATCCACAACTTCTGGAGGCAAGCAGTTCCACTGGTTAATTGTTCTCACTCTCAGGAAGTTTCTCCTTAATTCCAGGTTGCTTTTCTCCTTGATGAGTTTCCAGCCATTGCTTCTTGTCCTGCCCTCAGGGCCTTTGGAAAATAACTTGACCCCCTCTTCTTTCTGACAGCCCCTCAAATACTGGAATACTGATAACATGTCAATCCTGGTCCTTATTTTCATTAAACTAGACACATCCAGATTCAGCAAGCATTCTTTAGAGTGTTGATACCTCCAACTTTGGTGTTGGAGAAGATGCTTGAGAATATCATGGACAGCCAAGGAAACAAACCAACAGATCATCAGACAAACCAACCCCAAGTTACAGAATCATGGAGTTGGAGGGGACTTTGGAGGACTTCTAATCCAACCCCCTCTTAGGCAGGAAACTCCATAACTATACTATCACTGAGGACATTACCTAGTTGGGTCATGAAACGTTTTAAGAAAACCACCAAGCTCAGAAAGCACCAAGGACCTCATTTCAATCCTGAGCTACAATTATTCTCCTTTATTGAAACCTTATTCCATTTCAGACAAATGTTTGTCACTTAATGTACAAATGACCATTCTTCCTCCTTCCTATTCAGCACTGGTTCTGGATTAGAAACTCACTGCTGCTTCTTAGTCAGTTTTGTGGCTTTAATTACTGGATTCTTTTAGTTGGAATAAAAAAAATGCTAAGTAAGGAAAATATGGAGAATAAACAAGGAACTTCCTCTTTACACGAAAAGCAGGCACCAAATTGTACTGACCAAAGGGCTGATCTACAGAAACATGGCACTAGGGCCACCAAGAAAGCTGCAGGAGATGGCAGAACATCACCTGAACAAGTTAAAACGGTACCCAATGCGGCAGTTCAAGGTGCCACTTGCGTTTTGTCAGCAGGCAGGGAAAACCCAGCTGGGCCCGAGAAGAAAGATCCACTTAGGTTCCTGGAGGATGAGGGGTGCTTAGCCCGAATCCTTTCAAGATAACTTATGCTCAAGATGTAGCTGTCCAGACCTTGTCAGGACATTTTATTTTATTTTGTTTATTTATTTGTCAAACATGTACAAGATAACAGGTACAAGTATAAACATGGACATGAAGACAGGAAATGAGTACAAATAAATGGGGACAGTAGGACAGGGACGCCCCCATGAAACAAGAATGGTCAGATCTGCAACCAGGAGGCAGAAGAACCCCGGATCTCATGACGGGAAGCAAAACCAGGAAGTCCAGTTGCCTCTTGAAAAAGCACCTCTGGAGCCACTGTGACCCGGATGACGACTGAGAAGCTCCACAGACGTTGCAATGGGGAAATTACTCATTTCTTGTCCTCCCTTCCCTTGTTTTATAAAGAAAGACCTCGCATTTTGTGGAGACCTAGCATTTAGGAAGGGAAAAAGAATTCTTAGAAGCACCCAGTAATTAAAGCCACATAACTGACTAAGCAGCAACTTCTTTCTAAGCCCAAATCAGCATTGAATGAGGAGGAGGAAACCTCTGATTAAAGGAATTCGAGGTTTGCAATCTTCCCAGTCATAAGGGACGGACGGCCACGCAATTGTAGCTAAATCAAAACTGTAGCAATTGTGAGAAGGAAATGCAAACAATTTGGTGAGGATCCAGTGAGTTGAGAAAGACCTTACCATCCATTTTATAAAAAAGGTATTAAAAAAGGAAGAATAAAATTGGGGTAAAAGCAAGGCAGTTGCCATACCAATGTGTCTTAAGTTCCCAAATGTGATGATAGATTGTGGAAGTTGTTAGACGAACTGAGACACCAAAACAGTGCTGTATGCTGACTGGGGCAGAGCAACCCAGGAGGGACTTTAGAAAAGTCACTTAAAATCAACGGTTGGTTGAGGGTCACCAATTCAGTCAATCGATCCTTTCTTCGTCCAAGAGTTGCATCAAACAAGCAGTCAAAGAAACAGTGGATTAAAAAGATGAAGCATCATCCTGAGTGGCCTGCTAAGGTGTCAGTTCTGTAGAGAATATTCTAGCACAGGAGTCTTCAAACTTGGCCACTTTAAGACTCGTGGATTTCAACTCCCACAATAAATCCACGAGTCTTAAAGTGGCCAAATTTGGAGAGCTCTGTATCAAGTGGAATAATGCTAACCCTAAAGCTAAAGTCGTAATATTGTTCAAATCACCCCAAAGATAAAAACCCAAGCTGGAGACACTCTATTGCATGACATTATACTCCATCAAAAATTTAAATTCTGAATTTAAAAGTGCTGCAGGAGGTTTTAGATTAGATAAGATTAACAGAGTTGGAAGGGACCTTGGAGGTCATCTAGTCCAATCCCCCATCCAAGCAGGAGACCCTACACCATTTCTGACAGACGGCAGTCCAGTCTCTTCTTGGAAGCCTCCAGTGATGAAGCTCCCACAACTTCTGAAGGCAACTTCGGTTCCAAGGGTTGATTGTTCTCGCTGACAGAAAATGTCCTTCTCTTCACTAGACCAGCCAGGCCCAGTTCCTGCAACCGTTCTTCGTCTGTTTGAGCCTCCAGTCCCCTCATCATTCTGGTTGCTCTTCTCTGCACTTTTTCTAGAGTCTCAACATTTTTTTATAGTGGGGGGACCAAAACTGGATGTAGTAGTCTAGGTGTGGCCCAGAGGTAGGTTGCCCCCAGTTCGCACCGGGAGTATAGAACCGGTAGTAAAAGCGGCGGGAGGCTCCGCCCACTGACCCTGACATCATGAAAATGCTTCTCTGCTTGCGCAGAAGAGCGTGTGTGCGTGGCCCCGTTGCAAACTGGTAGTAAAGGTAAGTAGAACCCACCCCTGGTGTGGCCTTACTAAGCATTTATAGAGTGGTATTAGTACCTCCCTTGATCTGGGTTGTATCCCTCTGTTAATGCCGTTTAGGATTGTGTTGGCTTTTTTGGCTTCCACCACACACGGCTGGCTCCTATTTAGCTGGTTGTTCACTAAGACTCCAAGGTCATGGAGCAGCACCTGTATCCTTGCCAGCTCCCATGGAGTCCCAGTTCTGGTGCTTCCCTGGTTCTGATCCAGGGCCTTGAAGGCAGCCAAGCTATGTGCCGAGCCGTAAAGTGGGGACTTTCCTCTTAGATGCTGCCCCACTGAGTTACTCTGTTCTTTTTCTCCCCCACGTCCAGGATTCCCTGAACAACAACAACAGTGGCTGCAACGTGGCTCCCCCCCTGCAGCGGGCCACGTGGCAGGAGACCCTGCTGCACTCGTCTTCTTCCTCCTCTTCCTCGGTCTCCCACACAGGTGAGGTCTCCCGTTTCTTCTAGGGACCCAAAGACCCAGGTGGCTTTTCATTCGGCTCGCTTGTGGGCGGCTCAGATTCTGGTTGCACAGGGGGCTTAGCCCCCATCTCAGGAACAGCCCCTGCTGGGGAGAGGAATCAGCCTCAAAGGCTTGTCTGAGAAACATTTTTAACATTAAGCAAAGATTTCAACCCTTTTTTTCTTGAAAAGACAAAGCAGCTCAGCTCACAACGAGTAACCAGCCTGGGTTTACTTGATGGAATTCCCCTGCTGGCATCTCCTCCCCATGTCTCTACTGAGGGGGCCCCAGAAGCACTGGGGTCTGGAAAACGCAGAGGGGTTTGAAGCTGAGCGACCCCCTCCCCAACAGGGAGAACGGTGGGCAACTATGGGTTGACTGACCCATCTGTGGCCAGCCCAAATTCGGCAGCTGCCTTCCTACCAGAGCTGGCAGGAGAGTGGGGTGAGGATCAGTGATGGGTGGGGGGCAGCACCCTTCCCTGCCCTTCCTCCTCCCTTCCAGCCATCTGGGGGGGGGCACTAAACTGCATTAAGGGCATTTCAGGCCTTCTTCTACCAGATATTACTGATTAAAAAATGGGCTGAAGATTCCCATCGGGTTGTGCTAACAGATTCCTTTATTTTGGGTCAAAAAAGGGGAAAAAAGATCCCCTTGGCTCTCAGTTTCCAGACTTTTGATAAGAGCGTAAAATGGCTGAATTTTTCAAGGCCTAAAAGGATCCACTGTCTTTCCTCCGCAGAGCGACCGTCTCCCTTGCACGCTTGTCTCCAGGACGGACCCTGCAGGGATGGCCAGAGCAGCAAAGGGCCAGCTGTGTCCCAGGCTGCTGGCAAGCCCCCCCTTTTCGATGCCGAAGGCAATAGCCAGGGTCTGCAGAGAGGCCCCCCTGGGGGGGAGGATTATAACATGAACGTTGTCTCCAGGGAGGCCGGCCTGCAGCCTCCTTCTGTCTTGACCAGCGCAACATCCGGAAAACCTCCTGAAGCTCGGAGCAGCCCTCCGCCCCTCAGTTCCACCTGCCAGCCCCACAGCTGCAGCCCTCACAGATCCCCCGCCACGGAGAGCTACTGTGCCCAGTTTCAGAGGGATGCTGTGGCATGCCAGGAGAAAGAGGAGAGAGCCTGCTTGGCTGGGGAGCCAGCAGGGCACAGACCCCCCGTGGGTGGGGTCCGTGCCCCGCTATCTCAGGGCGAGCCTACCAAGCGCCCGAGGGATGGTGCGCCCGGAGAGTCCGTAGAACCCCACACAAGCCCAGTACGAGAAGTGGCTGCCCCACTGAGCTCCGAAGGAGAGGGCACTTTGCGAGGACTGCCCTCTGCCTCCTCCGATACCACATCTCCCTCCTCGGACCCCGGCATAGAGGCCGATCTCACCAGCCGGACCTCCAAGGCCTTCCCCCCGTGCACCCAGCACTGTGAGGACCTCAGCTCCCCCAGCTCCGACTCCGATGTGGAGGGGGAAATTGAGGCAGCCTTCGCGTCGAACGGGAGCCGCTTGGCTAGCAACATGATCTCCAGCATCTCCGAAACGGAGCTGGACGTGAGCAGCGAGAGCAGCAGTGGCCGGTCCTCCCACCTCACCAATTCCATCGAGGAGGCCAGCTCCCCGGGCTCCGAGGGTGACCTGGAGGCGGACCTGGATGCCCCGGGCGTGATGGGCCTGAAAGATGCCCTCCTGCTGGATGCCAAGAAGGAAGAGGAGGGCACGCGGCTGCCCACAGAGGAGAGCTTGCCCCCCCTGAAAATAGAGGAGTTCTACGAAGACCCCTCGGTGCCCGTCGACCAGACTGAGCTGCCTCCTTCAGGCCATCTGGAGCTGGAGATCAACCCTGACCACAGTCTGGAAAGCCTGCGGCGGTCCTTTTACCTGCCAGTGGGGCATCAGCTCCTGTGCGACGGGGCAGAAGAGGAAGGGAACAGCGAATATGATTCTGAATCGGACTCGGAGTCGGAACCTGACCTGAGTGAGGATTCGGACTCTCCGTGGCTGCTCAGCAACCTGGTGAACAAAATGATCTCAGAGGGCTCCTATCCCATCAAGTGTGCCGACGAATGCTTCCCGGCTGCTCACTCCCTCTCCGACACAATTTCTCCGGCCTCCGACCTGGAGCCGGAGATGCCCAGCGAGGCCCTGAATGACCCCCAGCCCTGCCCCCAACAGAGCATCGAGCTGGTGGACATGGAGACGCTGCGCTGCTCGCTGCAGGGGGCTGAGGAGGAGAAGCCGCTGGGGGCCCAGCCTGCAGTGGAGAAGGGCCCTCAGACAGGGCACACGGGGCCCTACCTGCTCATGAGCAACTCCACAAACGACGTCATTGCACCCGTCTTCCCAGGGCGGCCCTACTCCGGCTGCTGCGTCAACCCTGTTGCCACCAAAATCCTCCCCTCCAAGGAGCCCTCCGGCAAGGCTGACCCGACTACAGAGGAGGAGGAGGAGGAGGAGGAGGAAGGTGCCATCGATGGGGACCTGGACTCGGGCATCTTGGAGGACAACGACATGATCGATGACATCCGGTTAGAACCCAAGGAAGGCCTGGATGTCTCCACTGCCAAGACCAACCGCTGCTTCAGCCTGTCCTATTCCCCTGAAGAGGACATGGCGCCCTGCCTGGGCAGCCTGAAAGGGTCTCCTTTCGGCCAGGAGCTCTCCCTCCCGCCGCCCGCAGTGATGCTGGACGACTCCCTGGCCTACGACTCGGTCAAGTACACCCTGGTGGTGGACGAGAACACCCAGCTGGAGCTGGTCAGCCTCAGGCGATGCACTTCTGTGCTGAGTGACGACAGCGAGCTGCTCCGTGCCTGCGACGCCACTGACCCGGAGGACGCCGCCAGTGACTTTGGGGAAGGGCTGGGGGCTCCTGACGGGCGCAGCTCCTCCTCGGAGGACTCCTCCCCGGAGGCTGACCTCCACTTCTCCAAGAAGTTCCTCAATGTCTTTGTCAACAGCACCTCCCGCTCCTCCAGTGAGTGACGGGTGAAAGTGGGAGACCGGGGGGTGTGGGGGGTGGGGTGGGTGGGAAAGCGAGGCTTTTGAGGAGACTGTGACATTCAGCCCCTTCCGTGCCTTTGCATGTACAGGCAGTCCTCGATTTACAACCATTCATTTAGTAACAGTTCAAGGTTACAACATCACTCAAAAAAGTGACTTATGACCGTTTCCCCCACTTATGACCATCGATTGGCAAGTGACTCACATTTATGATGCTTGGGGGGGTCATTTGATCCCCTTTTGTGACCTGCTGACTAGCAAAGTTAACAATTGTGACACTAACTGAAAACCAACAATGATTCACTTCAAGCAAGGAAAGTTGTAAAACAGGGCAAAACTCCCTTAATAAATGTCTCACTTAGCAATAGAAATTCGGGCTCAATTGTGGTCATAAGTCAAGGACTGCCCGTATTTTCCTTGGTCCCCAAAACTCCAGCCTTTGCTGTCTCCTCCAGCTAATTTTGCTGGCTCAGCCAGTGCCTCCTGCTGTACCCGCGTGATGGGCATTTGTCCTCCCGGAGGCTGCTGGCTTCCCCTGCCCTGGCTGGTCCCCCCCTTTGAGCAGCCAGACTCCCCACTCCCCCCCCCATTTCCTCTGATTGGGCTTCCCCAGTGATGCTTCTCTGCCCCCAGGCACAGAGTCCTTCGGTCTGTTTTCTTGCATGGTGAACGGAGAGGAGAGAGAACAGACCCACCGAGCTGTGTTCAGGTGAGTTGTGGGAGGAGACTCGCCTGGGGTGCTCCTCCTGGACCGATCCAGGGCAGGGAGTTTGGGAGGGGAGGCAGAAGCCCGGCGAAGAAGCGACGTTCAGCCCCTTGGCCGCCTCCTAGGTATGACAGCAAGGCCTCAAGGGGGCCCTCTGGCTTCCTGCAGGGGGTCTCTCCTCCGTATTTGGGACCTCCAACTGCCCGCTGGGTTGGGCTGGTCTCACTTGACATCTCCTGCCAGAGGCCTTTACTCTCCACGCCAAGTGGGGTGGCGTGTCGGTGTTCAATGTCCACAGAGATTCTCACTCAACCAGGACATGGTTGTCCCAAAGGTGCTTTTTTCCAACAGGCACCGGGACTTTCTTGTGTTTTTTTCCTTGAAAACATTTCGCTTCTCATCCAAGAAGTTTCTTCAGTTCTGAAGAAGCTTCTTGGATGAGAAGCGAAATGTTTTCAAGGAAAAAACACAAGAAAGTCCGGGTGCCTGTTGGAAAAAAGCACCTTCGGGGGTGCTCGTGTTAATGGCTGTCGGCCGGGGCAGAAAGGAGCGGAGGGGGCAGGCTGGCCCAGCTGGCCTCCTGAAATGCCCCCTGGGGCTGTTCTCTCTTCCAGGTTCATCCCTCGCCACGAAGACGAGCTGGAGCTTGATGTGGACGACCCGATCCTGGTGGAGCTGGAGGAGGACGACTACTGGTACCGGGGCTACAACATGCGCACGGGGGAGCGTGGCATTTTCCCGGCCTTTTATGCCCATGAGGTGGTGAGCCAGGCCAGGGACGTGGCAGGTACGCCGCAGGGGATGGGGAGGGCGAAGGGGAGAACCTGCCTCGCTTCCTCTGTAGCTGCTCATGGTGTGCCTGGTAGCGTAGCAGCAACCTAAGGACCCACAGAGTGCCCGCTGGGCCTGGGCTCTGGCTCGCTGGCTGCTGGGGCTGGGCTGGCTGGCTGAGAGGAGGAAGCCCCTCCGGGGGGGGGGCGTGGGGAGATGCTCTTCCTGGGTGCTGAGGCTCAGAGGGGGGACAGAGTGGAGGCAGAAAGACAAGAGAGCCTTGCAGGTTGGCCATCCCTGCTCCCACCTCCATGGTGGACTTTCCAGACATACATACAAGGGGTTAAGAGATGGGAGAGGGGCTCCTGCCTTGAGTGCTGACCACAAGGACCAGCCAGGTCCTGCTTAACAACAGCAGAAGAGAGCTGGAAGGGACCTTGGAGGTCTTCTAGTCCAACCCCCTGCTCAAGCAGGAGACCCTCCACCCTTTCAGAAAAAGGGCTATCCAGGCTCTTCTTCAAAACTCTGTGGGTGTTGGAGCCCCCACAACTTCTGGAGGCAACTTCCATTCCACTAGTTAATTGTTCTCACTGTCAGGAAGTTTTTCCCTAGTTCCAGGTTGCTTCTCTCCTTGATCAGTTTCCATCCGTTGCTTCTTCTCCTGCCTTTGGGTGTTTGGGAGAATCCATTGACCCAGTGGTGAAATTTAAAATTTGTTACAACCGGTTCTGTGGGCGTGGCTTGGTGGGGTGGGGGTAATGGGACTGGGTGGGCGTGGCCATTTTTTTTTTTACTTTTAAAAGCATTTTTTTGGCCGAAGACGTCGTAGAAAAAAAGCTTTTTTAAAAAAAGCCTCTGATGATCATGCAGCTCAGTGGGGCATGGAAGCGGAGGGGGGGGCGCAGGGATTTTTGCTACCGGTTCTCCAAACCACCCGCCTTCATCGCTACTGGATCAGGCGATCCAGTCTGAACTGGGAGCATTTCACCCCTGGCTCTACTTACCTTTACTACCGGCTCGCATCACGCCCGCAGTGCATATGCCCAGATCACCACCATGACATCCGGGGGTCAGTGGGCGGAATCTCCCGCTGGGTTTACTACCGGTTTTTGTGAACCAGTCTGAACCAGGGGCAACCCCCCACTTGTTGACCCCCTCCTCTTTGGGGCAAATACTTTGCCTCAAATACTGGAAGGCTGCTATCATGTCGCCCTCAGTCCTGCTTTTCTCTAGACTGGCCATGCCCAGGTCCTGCCATCTTTCTTCATGTTTTAGTCTCCAGGCCTTTCCTCGTCTTAGTTGCTCTTCTTGCACTTTTCCCAAAGTCTCAACACCTTTTCTCTAATGTGGTGACCAAAACTGGATGCAGGATTCCAGGGGTGGCCTTAGCAAGACTTTAAAAAGCGGTACTAAGACTTCACGTGATTGTGATTCTATGCCTCTGTTTATGCAACCGAGGATTGTATTAGCTTTTTTGGCTGCTGCCGCTCAGGGCCGGCTCGTGTTTGAGTACCAGATCCGTAGTTTTGGTACTTTCAGGACCTTGTGACGTGAGATGGAAACGCAGGGCTCTGCCACGAGGACTTTGCAGCCTAAAAACGCAGCCTTGCAAAGCCAGATCGAGACTTGGGGGGGTCCTGGGGGCCTCCCCATCCAGAGGTCCCTAAGGAGATGAAGGTGGTGGAAAATGGGCCCAAGAGGGGTCCCGTGGCCTCCTTCTGGACTCACCTCCCTTTTTGGCATGGTCCTCCATGGGTGGGGGGTGCCAGATGCAGGAGGCCAGGCCAGATGTGACTCTGGGCATTCCTCACAGGGCTGAAGCGGAACCCCTGCTGGGTGGAGCACTTCAACGTCCAGTTCCTGGGCTCGGTGGAGGTGCCCTACCATCAGGGCAACGGCATTCTGTGTGCAGCCATGCAGAAGGTGAGTCCCGTGGGGCGCTGAGGGGTCTGGGCGCCAAGGCTGCCTTAGCGGGGCTGTGCCTGCACCACCCTAAGCGCCAGCAGCCTTCTTCCAGCTTCTTCAATTTTATTCCTTTCAATGGGGGTAACAGAATATGGCATTAGTGCACAAGATTCACAAAAACAGCACGTAAAATGTGTATCAGTACACTGAATTTCTATAGCAATTCAGTCATCCAGATCAGGGTTGTCCTAAAGGTTTTTTTTTAAAAAAAGGCAACCGGACTTTCTTGGTTTTTTTATTGGAAAATGTTTCGCTTCTCATTCAAGAAGCTTCTTCAGTTCTTCAGAACTGAAGAACTTCTTTAGAACAGAAGAAGCTTCTCGGGTGGGAAGTGAAATGTCTTCAAGGAAAAAACCAAGAAAGTCCAGTTGCCTTTTGAATAAGCACCTTTGGGATTACAGTGAATTATTTTAAAAAACCCAATATGAGCAATGAATAAAATAAAATTATGTATGAGTGGTTACTAGAGTGGCTAAGCCTGTGGCTGGATATTTAGATCACTTAGTCATTGGGCAGCACCGCCCTCAAGGGGGCGTAGTTCTTACAGGCTTCCAGGGCACTTCGGAGGGGCCTTCTCTCACCAGGGGACGTAAAGTTTCTGGGATGTTCCCACAGTCCCCGTTGATAGGATCCACCAACTTTTGTGTTGCCAATATTGGCAATAACCTCCCTGGTTCCTATGGATCCGGCTGTCCAGCTTCTCCTTGGGAGAGCAGAGCCAGGGGGATCTTGCCCTGGATCAGGCTCCAGTTTAAACAGACCTGGCACCGGAACCTTCACTGACTCATTGCTGTCCAGGTTTCCATGGCAGATTCCGATTGTGAGAGTCGTGGTGTGTAGAGAATGATTGGGTGGCCTCCCGTTTCTGCCAGTCCTTTTTCGGGGCTGATGGTCTCTTTCCAGCTCCCTGGGGGAGGCCCCGGGCTGAGCCAATGCTGGAAGGAAGCCTTGGTGATGCTTAACACGTGTGCTCCCTGCTCTGGGATGTCCGGGTACCCATCACCTGACCCGAAGCCCAGGTTATTCTCGCCAGCGAATAGGCTTAGGCCAACCTGTGTGTGAGTCCTGTGGGGAGGGGTCCTCCATGCAGGGTCCCGCTTGCCAGGGTTGGTGGAGCCCTGCTCTGCTCCTCTCTGCAGATTGCCACCACCCGGAAGCTGACCGTCCACCTGAGGCCTCCAGCCACCTGTGACCTGGAAATCAGCCTGCAGGGCATCAAACTCATTCTGACCGTCAATGAATACAGTCAGGACGAAGAGGTGAGGGTCTGCCGTGGGGAGGAGGGGAGGGGAGGGGAGGGGGCCATTGGAAAGGGAGCGGGGGCTACTTCCGAGTAGGAGCCAGCCTTGTCAGCTGCAGACTCAACTCTACCTGCCTTCCACCTGCAGAAACTCTCTGCTCACCTGCTCAGAGTCACCGCAGGCTGCCTTCAGCCGCTTTGGCTGGAGAGACTGGTGGGGCTCTGAGGGGTTGGGCAAACTCAGTTTGGCCACACCTAAATGTTAGTTAGCTTATTAACCATGTGACGCCTGCTGCAGGACGGCCTGGTCCAAAGCCAGGAGGGCTTGGCAGGGAGGTTGGCGCAGCCATTGTGCTCTGACTGGTGGGAGGCTGGGCTCTTGCCCAGTTCCCTGGAGAGTTCCCTGGAGAGGAGGGGCAAACCTTTGATGGGAGGTGGCCGCCAGCTCTCTTGGCCCTCCCCACCGATGGCCTGGATTCCCCTCTCTCGGCCACCTCTTTGTCCCAGAGGTGCAATGGGCAGAGGCAGGGCTGTGTCCAGAATCTCGGGGACCATTTTGAAGCCTATGGGGCACAGCGCTGGCTGGCTCTTTTGCTGGTGGGGCCCCCAACACCCATGCCAAGCTCCACGAATTGTGGGGGGATGTAGCCTCTGAGTGGGCAAGAAGGCCAGGTCAGATGGGCACCCATGACAGTGACTTCGGAAAGGCCCTCCTACTCAAGGCCGGGCAGGGGCGGCTGGCATGGCTGCCTCCTCACTGCCCCTTTCCTTCCCTCCCTCCCTCCCTCCTAGTTGGAGCGCTGCAGCCATTTCTTCCAGATGAAGAATGTCTCCTTCTGCGGCTGCCATCCTCGCAATAGCTGGTGAGTGGCTCCTTCTGCAAGGGGTGCCCGCTTGGAATGGCACGGGCTGAATTGGCAGGTTCTGCCCCTGTGGAGGGAAATGCAGCAGTGGTGGGGGGCCTCTCTCTGCAAATGGGCCACTGGAGCCCTCTTGTGGGTCTGCTCACTCCGTGGCAGCTGCTGGCACCGGTCAGCCAAGGCTCTGTGGCGGGAAAGGCGGGCAATGGCAAAGCCACACAGAGCTGGTGCTGCTGCTGGTGCCAGGATGGGTTTGAGACTCTGGTGTCGTACGGCCTCCGACACTCTGCAGAACCAAGGAGGCAGGGTTGGCACCGGCCACTGGGCCAGGCTCTTTCGGGCAAACATGGCTGCCTTCCTTCCTTCCTTCCTTCCTTCCTTCCTTCCTTCCTTCCTTCCTTCCTTCCTTCCTTCCTTCCTTCCTTCCTTCCTTCCTTCCTTCCTTCCTTCCCCCGGCCCCTCCCAGCTCGACAGACGTGCCCCTTGCCCCTCCCCCTTGGCAGCTGTGTGATCAGGGGCTGCTCTGCCCACTTGGCCTCACCACTGCTGGTCTTCTCCTGCAGCTATTTTGGGTTCATCACCAAGCACCCCGTCCTGAGTCGCTTCGCCTGCCACGTCTTCGTTTCGCAGGAGTCCATGCGGCCTGTGGCTGAGTGTGTCGGGTAAGTGGGCAGGGAGGCGCTGCTGCAGCAACGTCGGTGCCACCCAAGGAGGCGGAGGGTGTCCTAGCAGCAACAGGCACCCCAACTCTTCAGGGCAGAGCAACCCTTCAGGCTGGGGGGACCCGAATTGGCAAGATGGCCGAAGTGCCAGTGCCAGGTGCCCAGAGCCCCCGAGTCTCGCCCTGCCACGAAGGGAGAGCAGGTGGCCCAGCGGCAATTCTGCCCCTCCCTCCTTTGCTGGGGTGCTGGTGGGGTTGGGCCGGGTGAAGGCTCCTAAGGATCCAGCTGTGCCCCTCTAGAGGGGTGAGGCGGGGTCTTCTTGGGCGTGGAGAACGATCTGGCCTTCTGATTCGGATGGCACCAATTCCGTTCCTTGCACTCCAAGTCTCCTCAGCCTGTCTTTGCCCAAAGAGATGACCTTACCCAGGGAGGGGGTCTCAATAGCAGCAGCAGCAGCCCCTCCCACGGCACCTATTGGCACAGGGGCAGCCCCACCTATCTTGGGACACTGCTGGGACTTGGTGTGAGCTAGGCACCACCCCAAGTGGTACACCTGGTGGGGGTGGAAGTGAGTGCCGTGGGAGACCCTCCGTGGCTCCTGTGGACAGATTGTGCCAAGCTACGTGTTTCTTCTCTGGGGGGGGGAGTTTGGTCTCCTCCAAAGAAAGGGGGGATTAGGGGTCCTGGATGTGTGCATGCCCATGGGCTCTCTCTCCCCTTTGTCTTGGGGGTTCCCGGGTAAGTGGGGGAGGGCAGGCGTGTGTGGCCTTCTCCCCCACTGAACAGGGTTAGGACTAACTCAGCTCTTCCTCCTCTTTGTAGCCGCGCCTTTCAGGAATACTACCAGGAGCACCTTGAGTTTGCTTGCCCCACAGAAGACATATACCTGGAGTAGGACGTGAGCTGGAGGGCAGCCCCTCCCCCCTCCCCGGTTTCACGCCCCTTCAGAGAGACGGACCCAGAAGCCTGAGTCCTGCCAGGCAGCTGAGCCCACGACTTCCCTGCACGAGTGGGGCCTGGCATTGGGGGCTTTGGGGCCCAGGCTAGCCTGGTGGGCATCTTGCCCTCTTTCCCCCTTTCCCAATTCCCCACCTGCCCCCCCCCCAATGTCCCAGTGTGGTCAGGGGAGCAGCCAGAGGCCAGCCTCTCAGAGGGTGCTTGGGAGGGAGGAAATGGGGCTGCAAGGGGGGCTGTAGGACCCTGAGAAGGCATAGCTTTCCTGCTTGTTTGAGTGGGGGGGCTTCCCAAGAACTACGGCCTTTGTATGAGGTCCCTTGTTTGGGCTGGAAGGAAGGCTGGGAGGGATGGGCCCCTCCCTCGAAGGAGCTTGCCTGGGGAAAGGGCTTCCATCTGCCAGACTCCCTCCCTTCCTTCTTGTGGGGGAGGGCAATGCCTTCCCCATTCCCCGCTCTGCCTGGCCTCGCTGCTCTGGCTCCGTAGATCAGTTTTTCAGGAAGAGGGGCTGTATGTGTGCGCACACCTCCCCCCCATCACCTGCCCACCCCCTACCCCCACCCCCGCATATTTTCCTGCTAATTCTCACCTGCCAGGGGCAAAGCTGAGTTGGGGGGAGTGCAAGATAGACCCCCTCCCCCCCCCCGCATGCTGCATGGCAGCCGGGAACCCACAGGGCGTTTCTGCAGGCAGCTCCTTGGTGGAAGTGGGGAAATGGGGGTCCACCTGTCCGGGGTGTGTGTGCAGAGGGCTCCTTCCTTCCCTCTGCTCCTGCTGTGGCTAGGAGGCCCCTTCTGGTGGGAGAGGGGGTGAAGAGATGAGCAAGGACTACTCCACGCATCACCATTTGCAGAGAACCCAGGAGCCCCCCCCCCGCTAGTTTTCTTTTGCTGAGCCCCCAGGGCACTGGTAGAGGGTCAGCCTGGCTGCAGGCCCCTCGTGAGACCCCCCCTGGCTCTCCTCTCTGCCCCCCTCCACGCCCCTGCTGTGCCTGGTGAACGCATCTGCTTGCCAGCCCGCCTGCCTGGACCCGGTCCGAGCTGAGCGTTAGTGGCCACTGCTGTCTGTTCATGTAACGATATTTATCTGTAACTTCACCCACCAGGAGCAGGGACTTGTACAAACCGGACTAGGGCCCCTCCCTACTCACTGCCTTGTCATGAGTTGGACTTTCAATAAAATATATGCTTGGTGTCACCACGAGGCTGTGTGATTGTGGCGCCTGCCAGTGTCGGCGGGCATCCATGAGGTCTGGATTTGGGCATGGCCAGTCTGGAGAGAAGAGGGGTTGGGGAGGGGGGGACACATGAGAGCAGCGTTCCAGTATTTGAGGGGCTGCCACAAAGAAGAGGAGGGTCAAATGATCTTCCAAAGCACCAGAACAAGAAGCAACGGAGAGAAGCAACCTGGAATTAAGGAGGAACTTCCTAACAGGGAGGACAATTAATCAGTGGAGCAGCTTTTGCCTCCAGAGGTTGTGGGGGCTCCATCCCTGGAGGCTTTTAAGAAGAGCCTGGATGGGAGAGGGTCTCCTGCTTGAGCAGGGGGTTGGACTAGAAGACCCCCGAGGCCCCTTCCAGCTCTCTTCTGATGGATTGATTGGCCTGGCCTAAAAGACAGCCGTGAGCCCAATGGCACCTTGTCTGGCAGCTGCTGGGGTTGTAAGGAACCCCCAGCAGCCCCGTGGGTGCCCTGCGCCTGGCTTGGGGCTAAAATGGGAGCCTCACCCCAGGGCATCTTCAGGCTCTGCTTGCAGGCGGGGGGAGGGGGGGGGCGTGGTGCACGTATACATAGCACTTTGTTTAGTGACCGTTCAAAGTTACAAAGGAGGCCCTGGAAAAAGTGACATGGCCCTTTCTCCTCCTCAGCTACCTTTGCAGCATCCCCAGGGTCACATGGTCAAAATTCAGAGGCTTGGCAACTGGCCTGTACTTACGACGGTTGCAGTGTCCTGGGATTACACGATCCCCTTTGGCGACCTTCTGACCAGCAAAGTCAAGGGGGAGCCAGATTCACTTAACAACCATGTTGCTAACTTAACTGCAGTGATTCACTTAACAGCTGTTGGCAAGAAAGGTGTAAAATGGGGAAAAACTCACTTAACGAGTGCCGATGGGCAACCGGTTGTTGAGCAGACTAGCGCTGGCTCCCCACAGCCCTCATTTATGGGTGCCTTTAAACGGTACCTGTGCAGGGCAAGGTCTGGACACCTGGACAGGGCGGCCTCATCCGATGACGGTCAGACCCGCCCTCTTCAGCTCCATCAATTGCAAGGGGGGGGGGGGAAGCATTGGGGCAGCAGGGCCTGAGAAGGGGAAGATAAGCAGCAGGGGGGTGACATGACAAGAACCACAGGTGCCAAACCGGAAGGAGCCAGCCTCCAAGGACACCTGGCCCAGGAACCGAATGCAAAACCAGAGTGAGAGATGCCAAGCGCCTGAGCCGTTCCCAAGGCATCAAGAGAGCATCCCACTGGACACCGATGACCTGGTCCAAAGGGGAAGGCCAGGGACAGGGGGAAAAGGGTAACCTTTGCCTGGGAATAGTCAGATCCAGCTTCACTTTCACTGCAACCACTTAACTTTAGTCCAAGTGCCCCTCGCTTCAAACAAATGGGAGTCGAGGGTCGTTCTTTCCTCAATGTCTAAGCTGGGGCAGGTCTGACAATGAGTGCAACTGGGGCCAGAATTCCCATTGTTAAGCAAGGCAGCCACACTCACATTTATTATCCTTTTTTTGGCCACAATTGTTTAACACTGCAATTGTTAAGTGAATCCAGCTTCCCCCGTTGACTTTGTTGGTTGGAAGCTGGCTGGGTCATGTGACCCTGGGACACTGCAACGACCATAAATACACGTTGGTTTGCCAAGCACCTGAATTTTGATCATGTGACAGTGGAGATGCTGCAATGGTCATAAGTGCGAGGACCAGTTATAAGTTATTTTTTTCACTGCTTTTGTAACTTTGAACAGTCACTAAACAAATAGATGTTCAAGCGAGGACTATCTGTACTGTCCTAGCATTGAATCCCACTTGTCAGAACTTATTGCCAGTCTGCCAAGAACCCGGGTGTGTGGGGGGGGCTGGAAGGGAGGGAGAAGGCCTGGGGGAAACTGACACTGAACTGTGAGAACCGACACGTCTGCAAGGAGAAGAATGCTACCACGTAGAGTGACTGTTTCCAAAACATCTCTTTTATACTTGATTGGACAAGGAGAGACAAACAATGGGAAGAGACCAAGAGAGGAAAGTTTAACTGGCAAAAATCTGGCGTGAACTCTTCAGTTCTGGCTTTGCGCTACTGTAATCCACTTCTTGCAAACTATCCCTTTCTCAACAAATGGCGTTAAGGATTGTTTTTGCTTAGAAGCCCAAGCTGAGGCAGGTCTGACACCACCTCTCAATAGCAGCAATAACCAAACAACAGCCCAGTGATTTCTTATAAATTTATTACATAATAATAATAGTAATAATAATAATAATAATATAAGAAACATAGATCTCTGTGGGGGGGGGGGGCGTTATCACAACATCGGGTCAGGAGGTGAGTGAGTCAAGCCTCCCTTACTCTGCAGAAGACAGACTTCCTCAGGAAATCGGTATAAAATAAGGGGTGACGTCAAACTGACCCTGTCAATTAATAAACCTTCAGCCAAACCAAGGGGGGGCAGCAGCAGGGGGGGCATGGGGAGGGGACAGGTGGGGGTGGGGTGAGGCCGTGGGCGTTTTGTCTGGGACGCAGAGCTGGGAGCTCTGCTTGTTTCTGGACCCACCAGGCAGCAGCTGCAGGAGCTCCTGGCCCTTCAGAGGCGGCTGGGGGGAGGGGCGCAGGGGTCCCTGCTTGTTTCCAAAGCCCAGAGAGGTGAATGGGCATCTTGGTGGGGGGAATTAAAGGACCACATCAAGACCCCAACGGAAAGCCAGCAACCTTAAGAAAATCTCGAAGCAAAAACTCCTGACCCAACTTTATCCAGAGGTAACAAAAGTCACTGAGAAGTCATGAGAAAAATCACAGTCTCTCCGGGGCAGCTGAGGCTCACACCTGGTGGAGGGGGGGGGTCTCAGGAGGACTCCCCCCCCCAGGAGCCCCGCCAGCCTTCTCTGGGATGGCTTTGGGAATGGAGGAAGAGGTTTGCTGCGAGGTCCTTGAGGATGGGTGGAGGGTGGAGGGTGCAATCCGAACCAGGGACGGGCAAGCTGGGGCATGCAAGCAACATGCTTCGCTCCAGCTGGGGAGGTACCAAGGCCAGGGATGCCAACAGGGCACAAGCGGGTCCTCCTTGCCAAGCAGCCAGTTTAAGCACGGCAGGAGAGGAGGGCAGCCACGGCCAAGCCTCTTGTGGCAGCTGGGGAAGCGAAGGCAGAAGCAGATGAGGGAGCTTGCTAAGCAGGACGTGACTCGCACTGGGGTCCGGGGTGCTGCAGGGGAGGAGTTGAGCGTTTTCACAAAGGGTGAGCCTGCAGCGGGCTGGACAGGCAGCCAAGGCCGTCTTCCCTGCTGCCTCCCCTTCCAGGTGAACCTTGTGGTGGTGGGGGCCCCGTCCCTTGCAAAGCTGAAAGCCGAACCATGAGGAAGAAGTTGCGGTGGCTTTTCCGTGGACAGCTGCGGCTGCCTTTGGCGACCGGAAGGTGCCCTCAAGAGTGGCTGCTTCTCCTCTGGAGAGGGGCAGCAGGGCCCTTTCCCTGCTCTGTCCAGCTCGTTCTTTGAGTGGGTATTTAGGGGTCAAGGTACCGGATCAAAGGAGTGACCTTTCCTGCCTCTTGCTGGGGTGTGTGTGTGCGTGTGTGGGGCTTTGGGTAGCTTCCCCTTCAGGACAGTGACTGGGAAGATCCCTGGCTGATGCAGACCCCCACCCAGCAGTGAGACGTCCACTGGGGCTATTTTTGTTGTTTTGGAAAAGGTGGCTGTGTGTGTGGAAGGCATTCTGGCACAAGAGTCCATCAGCCGTTTCGCTGCAGGCCTCTCTTCCCCAACCTGGCGCCCTCTGAGCATGTCGGGATTCCCACCCGCTCTCTGCATGCCAGGTGGGAGCCCTTGGGTCACGGTGGCCACTGGGATGGCGCAATTCACGCTCAGCCACATTGTGCCTCGATCTCCCTGGCGTGGCCCTGCTGGCTGTGTGGATCCTGCTTTGCGGAGGCTTCCCCGCACGGCTGGGCTGTGGGCTCTGCTGACTTTGCAGGGGAAACGGACCCCCCCCCCCATCCTCTTGGTTTGGGAACAGATCCATCAAGGGCTTCCCCAACGGGGGGCTGAATTTGCTCCATGGGCCAAAGGGGGAACCAACCCCCGTCAGCACAGCCTGTTCTAAGGCAAGCACGGAAGAGCCCCTGTCTAAAAGAAGGGAGGCTTGTGAAGAGGGGAGGGGCGCGGGCCCCTCCAACACCCCGCGGTCCCTTGAGGTTACTGCACCGTCCACGGCCTCCCAGCCGTTACGGGGAGGGGCTTTGAGAACAGCAGGGCTTGAGCTTTATTGGGGGGGGGGCTTGGGGCTCAGAAGGAAGGGGGCTGCTTGGGCGGTTCCTTGCCAAAGCTGCCGCTTGAGGTCTCCTCCCGCTCCAGCCCAGACAAGGGGGCCGAGGAGCCGCTTGACCATCAGGGCTGGGCCGAGCTTCGCGTTCCCTCGCGCGATGCCTGCCGTCGGGACTTAGCCGTGGTGGCCCCGCTCCGGTCAGCCGAGGCTCCGGGGGGCGTCACGCAGTGTTTGCCAACACAGGTACGGCTGCAGCTGCTTAGCGGGATGCGCGGCCGCCTTGATTGGCAGGAGAGCGACCAAAAGCCTCTCCTGCGTCCCTCGAGGGGAGGGGGGCGTCCAGCTTTCCCGGTCCCGAAGGGAACTTCCTGCAGACGAGGGGAGGGAAGTCTGGGGAGGGGTCTGCAGTCTTCGGGCCTCCAAGGGGAGGAGGCCGGGCAGGCGGCCGGGCAGACGCGTCTCCTCTGGTCCCAGAAACAGCTGCGAAAGGGACGGAGACACCGGCTCCACGACACGTGGAGCGGAGAAAGCGCCTGCCGCGCGTGGGTGCGTACCTTAGCCAGTCTGATGAAGGTCCCTGGCCGTGGGAGGGAGGGAGGGAGGGAGGGAGGGAGGGGGGCGGCGGCGGCCGGGGCATGGTTTGGGGGGGGGGGGGCGCCCTCGCTCGCAACTCAAACTTGTGCCAACACAAAAGAAGGATTGTGGGCAGCTCCAGAAAAATTGGGGCGGGGGAAGGCTATATGTTTACTTGGGCCTCTGAAACCCCGAAAGATGAAGGCTAGAGCCCCCCCTCTGGAGACAGGCGGAGTCTCCTTCTGAACACTTCAGAAGCCTTTCGAAATCCAGGTGGGGTCCGGTGGACGCCTTGGATCTTGCCTGTCTTTGGCAGCGAAATGGAAGCAGCCTCTGACCCCCTTTGGCGTCTGTTTTGCAGGGACTCTACCCCCAGCGCAGGAGGGAGGAGAAGCCGTTTGCCGGGTTGGGCCCACGGAGTTTCCAGGCGCCCTAAGAGAGTCTTGGGGGTCAATCACAAACCTTGGGGGGCTCATGAAGTCTGGAGACAACCCAGAACGAAGGCCCCAGGGGGCCCCTTTCCAAGGCCCGGGGGGGGGGTGTTTCTGGCCCAATTTGTAAAAATGGGATAAAAGGATTAGGGGTGACATGATGATAGCAGCCTTCCGGTATTTGAGGGGCTGCCCCAGAGAAGAGGGGCTCCGCCTATTCTCCAAAGCACCAGAAGGCGGGACAAGAAGCAACGGGTGGAAGACCATTCAGGAGAGAGACAGCCCAGAAGGGAGAATTTCCAGACAGGGAGGACAATTAACCTGTGAAGGACTTTCCCTTCAGAAGTGGTGGGGGCTCCACCACAGGAGGGGGGGGCTCCTGCTTGAGCAAGGGGTTGGACTAGAAGACTTCAGAGGAAGCTGAAGATGGGAACTGCAGCCTGACACGGTTGGAGAGCACCAGATGTGGGAGGGGCCCAGCGTTTGCTGACATTTAGAACTCTTATCACACAATTTGTGCGTGTCTGGCCTTTCCGATTGTAACCCCAAACAAGGCTTTCATGTGGATGGGGAAAATGTTCAGGCTTTGCTAGGTGTCCCTGGGATGTTGGGGCTTCTTAAAAGTTTGGAATTGGAACACAGCTGCTTTCCTTCCTCCTCCTGTGACTGGGAGATTTAAAATTTGGTAGTGCCACCATGGTGGGTGTCTGTTCAGGGAGGGGGAGGGGATAGACCTGGCCCCCTCCTCTCACTCTTCCCTAAGGGGGGGGGGGTCAATTCAGGGGTGGGGGAGAATTGCAGAAAGGCCTGGTAGGTTCTGGGTGTTGTAGGTCAATGGATGGGGGGGGGCTGTTGTGGCAAGCATTCCTGGCAGATGCCAAGGCCCACTGAGCTCCTTCCAGGAAGAAGAGAGCAGCCCACCCCCAGCTAAGCTGGCTCCCTGCCTGGCTTTCCTGGGGCCTTCAAGACCATGCGCTCGCCAGCCCTTCTACAGAGCAGATGCTTGAGAGCCTTCAGTAGAAAGCAGGTTTCTGTTGGCAATTGGTAAAAATGGTGGGGGGGGGGAAATCTGGGGATCTATGAAGGTCAGTGAGGGCCCTTCCCTCTAGCACCAGAAAATCTAACGACCCTGCAAAGGAACTGGCTGGGCTGCCCTAGACGGAGGCTCCTGGTCTGGCCCATCTCTTTCCCCCAACCTGCTCCAGAGTCCCAGGTGTGAGACTCCTCCTCTGGGTCTGGGGAGGAAAAAGAGGGAGGTGGGCTCCTTCCAAGCACAGCCACTCAGCTGGCTCAGCCTCCCTCCCCCAAGTCGCACCCACCAAGGTGGAAGCTCCCTGCTGTGGTGTGGCTGGCCAGTCCCTTCTAGGCCGGGCACTGTGGTAGGAAAACAGCCACTCTGTTCTGGGGTAGCCAAAGAGACCAGGGAGGCTCCGGTAGCACCTTTGGACTCATTCTTATTTTTAAGATTACACCTTGAAAATAAAAATGGGCTCATCTTAAAAGGTGCCGCTGGGTCTTCTCCGATTTTAGGCCAGACCTGTAGGGACGGAAATTCCCCCCAGAGGAGCCCCAGGTGCAGAAAGGTAGGGGTGCAGGGAGGCCACTTGTGACGGGGGGGGGGGGAGGGGGCATTTCTTTGGCCTCTTAAAGAAAAGGGGATGGACCAACCACAGGGGGGATCCGAGACCAGCCCCAGCTGGGAGCCCCTCAGGACTGCCCTTCCTTCCACAGGGCCTGGGCTCTGCAAAGTGTTGGGGACCCCCGCCCTCTGTGGGTATTTTGGGTGCAGCTGCTCTGTGGTTCGGGCTCCCTGGCTTCAAGAGGGGAGAGGGAAGGCGAAAGAGGGAAGTGGGGTTCTTCCCCGCTTGCTCTCTCTGTTCTTTCCCAGGAAAGCAGGGGAAGGGGCTTGCACAAGGGAAAGACAGGTGTGTGTGTGTGTGTGTGGAAGGGGGGGAAGCAGCTACTCCAGTCAGGGCCTGTCCAGCAAGAATGGAAGACTTCACACGGGTCCCCAGAAGCCAGTGCAATGTTGCCTTTTTTTTTTGTTCCTACCCCCAATCTTTAAAATTGAGAACATCTAAAAGGAACCTTAAAAAGATTCTCTTCCCCCCCTCACATTCATTCAGTCACTAAAAACTCCCACAAGCATTGCAGGAAGGAGCCCCCAGGCCCCCCCTCTCCCCCCCCAGCAAAGATAGAGCTTCAGTCAACCGTTAACTAAACAAGGTGGCTATAGATATAGATATATAGATATTTCTTTTTTTTTCCTTTTCAAATATATAGCTGATTAAAAAGATGCAAAAATGAGTGACTAGGACAGAGAGGGGGGTGGGTTCCTGCTGTTGGGCATCCTCTCCTTGGGATCACCAAACCTACAGAAATGCAGAGAGATTAAGGGACCCCCTTCAACGTGTCCCGCACCCCCAAAGCCAAACGAGGCCACCCCCCTCCCCACCAGGGCTGCCTGATCCGCCCTTCGCCTCTCTTTGCGCCCCCAGCATGCTTCGATCCATGCGACATCAGCCCTGCTTGCGTGCCAGGGCATGGCAACAGTCCTCCAGGCGGCAGTGCCCGCTCTCCATGGGGTGCCTCTCCTGGTCTTCTCCTCCTCCTGGCCCTGCTGGGTCCTTGCGGGTGGGGTAGGAACTGGGGTGGATGGGGCCCCTCCTGAGCGGTGTTCCCACTTCTGCCCCTTGACCTCTCTAGGAGCTCCTGCTGACCTTCACAGGGAGAGTTCCTCCAGCAGCAGTCGCTTGGGTGCCAGCCAGCCTCCCTGCGGCCAATGCACTGAGCCTCTTCCCCAAAAACCCTCACTGGCCAGTTAGCATCTGGTCTTCCAAAGGCCGAATGCAACGCAAGCAGCCACAGCACCACAACGTACGAATACCGTTAAGGCCCGGCTGGAGCCTTGCAACCCCAGCGCAAGGACCCCCTTCCCCTCTGGCCTCCCCTTGGGGCCCATGCCACGTGGGCAGGACACGCTGCCAAGGTGTTCTCCAAGAGGGGAGCGCCTCTCCTTCCCCAGAACCACCTGTCCAGCAGTGACTCTCTTGGGGAGGGGGTGAGCTTCCGTGGCCCATGCCTGTACCCGAGGAAGGGAGTCTGCACCAGGGTGCCCGGAGAGCTGTGGGGTGGGAGGGAGAGGAGGTGCCTGCCCACCCCCGTCTTTCAGTGCAGCAGTCCGAGCAGGACAGGAAGAGCATCCGGTGGGCTCCTGTTTACTGGCCTAGCAGGAACGGCCCCGCCTGCCCCTGAGTGACACGGCCCCGGGAGAGGAGCCCGGGCTGCCGGTATGGTCAGCTGTCTGCCAGCTGCTTCAGTGCCCGTTCAATGTTCATGCGGTGCCCCACCCGCGTCACCCCCAGCTCCACAAAGTCCTCCTTGGTCAGGGCGGGCAGGTGGGTGCCCTCAATTTCATTGTCCTCAAATTTGTCTCGATGCTCCACCAGGTTAATGCTCTCCAGCCAGTCCCCCACGTCGTATTTGTTCCAGAGCTGGAGGGGTTTCTGCATGAAGGGCCGTGGGGGGTGGAGGGAATGCAGGGGGGGCCCCGGGGAAGGGGAGGGGGAAGGGGAGCGGCTCCGGGCACTGACGCTGCGCACCACGAAGCGTACCTCCTTGGGTTCATGTGGGATGGAGAGGCTGGAAGATTTGAGGATGGTGGGCGGGGTGAGCCCGTAGGGCCGGACGGTGCTCAGGGGGTCTGTCCTATCCAGGGCAGGCTTTACCGGACTGGGAGTGCGGCGGGTCACAGGGTAGCGGCTGCCAGGACGCACGGTGTAGGTGGTGCCAGAGCTGCGCTGGGAAATGGTGCTTAGTTCTCCTAAACTACTGAAAAGTCTGTGAAGACAGAGACACAGAAAGAGAGAGAGGGAGAGAGGGAGAAGCAGTGGTGAGAGAGGTGCCCAGACACAAAACAGGTGCACACACACACACACACACACATTCCCCACACAACCAGCAAGGCCGGATTCTGCAGAACCCTCAGGGAAGATACCCCTGCCACCCCCGTGAGCAATTCTGCAGGGGTCCTTCTGTGCAGGCTTTCTCTCCCAGACCCACTGAGGTTGATTGGGTGGCTGACCCTGCCCAGGAATCGACCCCCCCTCCAGCTTTCCAAAGCTAACATTAGTCTCCCAAGCTTCCCAAAGTCCTTAATTCCTGTGGTCCACCACCTGTCCCTGCAGCAGATCTGGGGGGAGCAGGATCTCTGGGCAGGGAGAAATCCACCCTGGGGAGTGCCAGGAGTATTTGTCTGAAATGGGAGAGGGTTTCCTGCTTGAGCTAGAAGACCTCCAAGGTCCCTTTCAACTCTGTGATCCTGTGAAGACTCCCTGGTTCAGCTTCAGGGGCCACGACCCCCATGTGCCAGAATTTGCTTGCCTGGCAGGGAGGGAGGAGTGGCTAGCTTCCTGCTGGTGTTTGCCATCAGCCCTGGAAGCCCCCCAGGACTCTGGGAAACCAACTGAAGTTTTGCTCCGAATAGACCAAGGGGAAGCTCTCTGAGCCATGGGGATAGCCAGCCTTTCTGAGAGAAGGAATTGTGTTACTCAGTGTCTGGGCCAGGCTCTCCAAACTTGGCAACTTTAAGACTTGTGGACTTCAAGTCCCAAAATTCCCCAGCCAACCGTGCTGGTGTAGATTATTTCCCGGGACAAAACAAAAAGGGACTGAAAGCTTGTTTGTTCTTTTTTGCTAAACATGTGGTGGAACCTGTAGCTGAAAAGCTGGGGAGGGTGGAATTAAGAGAGTCTCTAGCTTGGAATCCCTGCAGAGGCAAACGAGATCTGACCCCTCCCCCCAATCCCTGGAGGGCTTATCCGGTGGTTCTCAAGAGAGTGTAAATAAGTCTGGCGAGAGTGCAAGAATAGGTGAGAAGCAGTAGAGACCCTACTCAGATCAGTTCAGGTGCCGTTCTGGTTCCTTCTGCCTGAAAAGTGTGGCACTCGGAGTGGAACGGTTCAGCCCAAAAGCGAATGCCTCTTTTCTTAGCCTCCCCTTTTCCAATGTTGTGAGCACACGGGATGAGCAAGGGATCGAGTTGTGTTTGGCCTGCTGCTTTTGCTGACCAGGGAGATGACCTTTGAGATGCCATCCTTCTGCACCTCCCTCTCAACCAGGAAGCCTCTGCTCATCGCCTGCACTGGAAGATCCCTTTTCTTCCTGGCCACCAGGATCCCGTTAAGAACCAACATCTCCAGCGCATAAGGGGGAAAGATTAGGGACCTGTCCCATTTATGGGGACGGAGGGCTGAAAGGCAGAGGGGCAGGCAGGACTTGGTCAGCTGGGACTGCTTCAAGGCAGGGGGAGAACAATTAACCAGTGGAACTCCTTGCCTCCAGAAGTTGTGGGCACTCCATCACTGGAGGTTTTTAAGAAGAGTCTGGACAGTCACTTGTCTGAAAGAGTATAGGGTCAGGGAGTTGGACTAGAAGACCTCCAAGGTCCCATTCTGAATTGAATTGAATGTTTGAATTCTGTGAGTTAATGTAGAAAAGGCCTAGTGGTTGGGAATTCCTCTGGTGCTGTCCTGTCCCTGGTCAGAAGGCAGCATTAAGGGTGGGTGGGAACTGCCTAAGAAGACACGTACAAAAGGGCTGAGCCAGTGGGAGGACGTCCACCTGGCTCTGGAATCCTCTCTTACACATGAGCAGCAACAGAAGAAGAAATGGGAGCCAAGGAGGCCCTTGAACCTTAGGATCCTTGAGTGTGGATGAACGATCTGGGCTGGAGCCTTAGGAAGACAGCAGAATTGTGTCCCTGCTGTCTGGCAAGATGTTTACAAAAGTGTCCTGAACTTGTTCCTTTCCTCGGTTCGCCTGCCTTGGACACTGGCGTCTGCTCCTGTGCAGGAAGGATGCAAGATGGAGAGACCAGCAGCAGCTTCTAAGAAACTGGGCGTCTTGTCCTTGCAATGAAACCAAGCTCTTCACAAGAACAGCTTGCCTCTCGATCAACAAGTGACCTTCAGACATGATGACGGCCTCCAGTTTGCCAAATTTATAAACGGCGACAGTCATAGAGGAGAGGTGTCATGGCTACTGGTCTTTAAACGCTTGATGCGTGGACTTGGGAGACATGAGGATGAGTTGCTACCAAGACAACAGTCAGATAAAAGAAACCCGAGTCTGGGGCTGACCTGTAATCAGAAAAAGCATCTCAGACAAGACTCCTTAATTCTCAGGAAGAAAGCAGGGATGCATGTTCATAATTGAAAGGTTCTGTCACTATAACCTTAGAATAAAGGTAATATTCACTTTCATAATTTGGTTTCTTACTTTGGTCTGCCTTGAACTCCCTAACAGCTGCTGGAAGAGGACAATGTGGCCTTCCAGGATGGGAGCCCCTGAGATGCCCCTGGTTTGACATGGCATGACACTGTGTAATGGCCAGGGATTTTCTGTCTGCCACCTGGCTGGCTGCATCTTATCTGGCTCTCCACAAGACAGAAGACCGGGCTGGGATGAGGCCCCAAGGACCAGGCCTTCTGCCCCATCCCTTTCCTGCTGCAAGCAGACGCTGGAGGTGGTGCAGCCGTGTCCCCCAGCCAAAAATCAAGAGTGTGTTACATAGGGAAATCTTCAGCACCAACGGCCTTTCATGATCTTCAAATGAATTAGTTCACTGTCATCAATAACTGAGAGACAACTGTGCCCCCTTGTAATAGATTACATGGGACCCATCTCTGCTTCACAGACTTTGCATTAAAATATTTGTGCATTTGCCTGGGAAGCCTTCGGACTTGGCTTGGCTTGCGATGGACTGCAGTGTGGGGCTTGGAGCCGAGTGTGCCCATTTCTTGCAAAAGCTTTCTTCAGTCCGTGCTTGGGCCTTTTGTTCCTAAGGGCTGGGAGCCACGGCATAAGACTGACCACCTTTTGAAGGCTGCTGTGCAGAATTACCCAATCTTGGTTGGCCAGGCAGAGACGCTCTTGGCCCACGTGGTGGCAAAGGCCATTCCCATGAGCCACAGAAAACCCCCGTTAATCGTGGCAAAGTCTGCGCTTTGGCTAATCAACCTAAAGCAACAGCAGTCAAGTAGAATGAAGAGAAGGCCAAATTTAAAACCCTCTGCATGCCGGTAGTGTTGGGGAACTAACGTCCTACAAGGGCTCCTTCCAACCTGCTCACTCCCAAATAATCCTTGGGTTGGCCTTAGCAGTGACGGTGGGGGCTTGGCAGAATTCTTCCCCAGGATCACAAACTTCCCGACAGCTTTACAATGTGGGAAAATCACAGCGATCTGGAAGGAAGGAGCCAAATGAAAGGCGGATCTTCCCCATAAGTCAAACAGCTGTCTGTGACCTCACCACCAGCTGACCCTCACGGCGGGACCAGTCGGTCACGTGACCAACAGACCACCTAAGACCTATAAAAGCAGAAGAGAATTGAAATAAGACACTTCAACCGAAGTTCCGCTGACGAACGTTACCTCGCCTGGTGAGGAAACCTTCGGGAATGAAACAAGCTCGGGGAACAAACCACCCCCAATAATAGTCGTCTGTTTTGAAGGCTTCTCTCTCCGTTGATGGTGAGACGATGAGAAAGAAGGCTCCGTCGCAAGACAGCTTTTTAATACAGGGCAGATGGAGAATTTAGGAACATCTCCTTGAGCTGAATGTAGAACCCTCAAAGGACTTTTCAGTTGAGAAAGGATCTTCTCCCTGTGTCCAAAACTGAGAAACATGGAATGGAAAGTGTAATCCTCAATTCGCCATTCTTTTACCAAAGTCTTTTCAGCTGGCTTTTTCTAGAGAAAATGAACACACTCTAGCACAAATAGGCAATTTTAAACTCAATTTAAAATACTAAAGGGTAATTTGCTTCACATTCCCACGCAGACAAAAAAACTTGAGAATCCAAAATGCGATGTTGCTTTAAACATTTTCCACACGTCCTTGGAACAAAAATGGATATTCTGTTGTAGGAGCAAGAAGGGACTCAGCAGTTTTTTTAAAAAAGGGATTCTGCTGAATCCCGAACTGCATTTCTTCTCAGAGACTAAGGACATCAACAACAAGGAGGCAAAGTGGAGGCTGCTTCGGTGGCTGAAGATCCCATGTGGGTAACGGAGTCTTTTAGAAGATGCTGAGCTCTCAAGAGATTCAGAACATGATGAGGGTAGGAGAAATACCTTCAGTCACAATGTGGGCCGTGTTTTACAAAGACGCCAGGTATTATGGCTGCCAGGAACTCCAATGCCTGCTCTAAATTGTTCGAGAAAAATGTAGATTTTTTCCCTCAAGGTTTTCAAGAAAAGATTTGACAACCACTTGTCCAAGATGATACATGCTGTTCTGCCATGAGCAAGGGGCTGGATTGGAAGACTCCCCCTCAAGATCCCTTCCAGGCTTAGGATTCTACATGAAAATGTCCAGACCTGTCCGACTGTGGCCATCCTACCTCATCTTCACACTCGATGGCCTCCAACTAAGCCATTATGTGAGTGTGGTGGTACTTTGAGCATCTCCCTTGACTCTTTTTCTCAAGACCAAAACTTTTTCTCATCATGCAAGAAGATGAAAGCAGCAGCACATGAGAAGGTACGGCCAAAGCTGAGGCCAAGCCCAGGTCCACTCCAAGGTGGAGACAAAACATTCTTCCAGGATCACAGGAGTAGATGGAGCCGATACAGGACAAAGCTCATGTTCATCTTGGGTGGGGTTCCATCTAGGAGGGCTTAGCCAGCCGTGTGGTGGTGGCTCATAGGCTGAGTGAGAATCTTTGATGAACGGGCCCACCTGAGGACCTGGATGGAAAACTGTCATGAACATCTGGGCATGAAGGTTGAGTCCACCCTGCTGATAACATGCAGCAAGACCCACCATCAGCCCGACCTGTCAAGGAAGCAGAAGCTCATGGGTTTCCGGGGGCCGCAGGCTGCCTAGATTGTGAATGATGATGAAGAGTCAGATGAGGACATCAGGGAGAGCATCACAGTCACCCAAGGCAGTGGGATTACTCTGACGGGGAAGAGGCCTCCTGGGATCAGGGGTCTTGGGGTTCTTCCTTGGTGACAGGTCTTGCATGGGGCTGCAGAATCCTCAGTGGCCCAACCCCACCCCCTTGTGGGGACTTGCCACCCCTCCCCAAAAATGCTTTGGACCTCAGCTTCTGAAGGAAAGGCAGTGCCCCCTTTCCTGTCGTCCTAGCTGGGCCCATCTTTACGCTGGAGGACGGGCCTGTTCCTACCAGTGGGGCCTGCAGGCAGGGTGACCCCCTGTTGCTTCTGGAAGCCAGTCATGCCAGCCGAGTAGCCCCGGCTTCACCTGACCCCACTTGGCATCCGGTTGCAGACGGGCACTTCCTCCTGGGATTCCGGGGCACAGAACATCACCAGACAGATATCGACATGCTGGGGAGGGATGCAGCCACACAGCCTTGCAGGCCCTGCCCTCCCCCTCCTGGCAGCCCCCAGCCAGCCCACGGCACACACAGCAAGCAGCAGCAGGAGCGGGAACTGAGGAACGGACAGAAGACTGACATGGGGTTGCTATGAGATGAGAACATGCTCACTTACACAGCTCGCCCACCCTCCTGAGGCCTGAGGCGGTGCTACAGAGCAGCCGAGACATGCAGATGGGAGAGCAGGAAGAGAGGCAATGAGAAAGATGTTAGCATCCGTCCAAGGCACCGGGAACCACACTGAGAAGAAGGAACAGACTTGGTCACAAGCTCCTCGGGGCCCCTGCCACTCCCAGAAGCCCCTCCTGCTGGCTGGGGACGGGGGAAGGAGAAGGGTGGAGGTGCTGGGCTGACCTCAGGCTCAACAGGGCCGGAGGAACACCCTCCCTTCCCCAGAGGGCTCCTGACCTCCTGCCACCACTGTCCACCTGGCCAGGGAGACAGGCAGTGGCCCCGTTTGCCTCCTCAGGCCATGGAGGGTCAAGGGCTCCAGGCCAGGGGCCTCAAGGAGTTCTGGGAGGCAGCTCAGTCATGGTCAGTTCAATCCCATGAAGTCGATGTTCACAACCACAGATGTTCAACAGCCAAAGCCTGACATGAAGCAATTCTGAAGCTCCGAGGGGAGGGGAGGGGAGGGGAGGGGCTGGGCCGCGGAGCAGAGAGAGAGAGAGAGAGAGAGAAGGGAGGAGAATGGGCTTTCTGTAGAGCAGGTCCAAAGGAGAGCAGTGCACCCTACTTCTCTGTGGTTCCTGCTGAGCTCCCCAAGAATGTGCAAATTAGGCAAGACGGCTGATCCAGCCTTGCCACGTTGGTGGTTGGAGCCAGGGAACCTGTGTGCCCATGAGAGGCAGCCTCTTTGAGGAAAACTGGGATGCCTCTGAAAAGACCCCCTTGGATCCATTCAGAGCTCTCCACTGCTGACCGGGAATTCCAGCCCAAAGAGCTTTTGTATAATTTGGGGCTCTACAGAATGCAGTGAGAAATCTCCGAGTGATTTGCTACAATCATCTGGGTGATATAGAAATGCTGTAAATAATAAATAAATATGCAAGCGTTTCTGAGGGCAGCCAGTGATGAGAAATGCAAACAGGAAAAAAATCAGAGCGGGGGGGGGGGGGGAGATGCTCAGGGGGTCTACCCCGCAGGGTTTTCTTCTTCCCGATCCTTCCGGGGGTCCTCTTCTAAGCCGCCTCTCCTCCCCAAGCCCTCTGGGCCAACTGCCCCAAAGGTCCTTGATCTCCTGCCAACTGCTTGCACACCTGGCAATCCTCCTGAGCGGACTAGCTCCAGAAAGTCATTTGCCTCCCAAACTAATCCAGGTGGAAGTCCGCAAGAAAACCCTCCACTCCATGTGCTCTTCATGAAATCCGAGCCCCAGCCTGGGCACTGGCCTCCCTCAGTCATGGCCAGCTGTGAAGACAAGAGGACCAGGCAGGCAGATGAAGGTAAATATATGGGTCCCAGGATAACGTTGCACGATCCAATCTGAGTCAGTCACCAGGACCAGAGGTTTATTCCTTCAAGCTTTTGAGCTTGTGCTGGAGCCTCTCTACGTGAGAGAGAGCACATACGGATATGTGCTTCGGGCTATTCCATGAGTCGTATTTATGCGGTGCCTTCCTATTGGTTGATTGGTGTGATGGCAGGCGATTGGCTATTGTTTCCTTGTGCCCACCCTCCATGCCCTCAGTTCCCAAGTACCTGATAAACTGATGGTAAATCAGCATTCCTGTTGACTGCCAAGGGGCCCAGTTCCCAGGCTTCAATGTTTTCTCTGGCTATTTTTGTCCCTGATCAGCCAACAATCTTAGTAGCTGCAAAATTGAATACACATCCTTGTTCGTTGCAATGTGAGGTTACCAATGAGCTTGGATTTCCTCATCTAACTGCTCGCTCCTTACCTGAGGGTAGGCTCCAGCAAGAGCCCAAAAGCTTGGAAGCGTAAATCTTTGGTGCCAGTGACCGGCTCAGATAGGCTTCATGTATACTTTAGGTCTGAGTCTGCCATAACTGCACAGCTCCACCTTGTCCGAGAGGAAGGAAGAACAGCCAGCTGCCAGGGCCACCTACTCTTTCTCTTCGTAACAAGGACAGTTTCCAACCCCTTGGCACCCCCAAAACAATCACTGCCTACTGGGGCGTTTTGTCTCTGGATTCAGAGGGAACTTGTCTCTTGTTGGCTGCTCTTGGCTTCTTTCTTCCTGACCCAGCACACAGGGAGGAGAATGAAGGCATTTCTGCTCAGTTGCTGGGGAGGAGGAAAAATCCATGTGATGATTTTTCTCTCGGGTGCCACCTTAGAGCAAGGGCAGATTCCTAGCCACAACCCTGTCCAAGTCTTATTCCCTAGCATGGCAGCCGTTTCCTCTAAGCCTCTACAATCTACAAATAGCAATAGCCCTTAGGCTTATATACCACTTCACAGTGCTTTCCAGCCCTCTCTAAGCGGTTTACAGAGTCAGCCTCTTGCCCCCAACCATCTGGCTCCTCATTTGACCCACCTCAGCAGGATCAAAGGGTGAGTCAACCTTGAGCCAGTGAGAATTGAACTGCTGAAAGTCAGCAGAAGCAGCCCGCAGTACTGCATTCTAAACACTGCGCCACCACAGCTCTTACAATAAGGTGCTTTCATGAGGACTACTGAGCTGAGGAGAGCGGCACCAGAAGTCAAGCAAATGCCATGCTGTCAGTCCCGTTGGGCAGAGGAGAAAACTTTATAAGGAAGTGAGGATTCTGATCAGAGTTGGGCCTTGGAAGTTATTTCAGGAGTATCTTGACCAGATATTACACAGGTAGCCCTTCGTTAACAATGGCAACCAGGACTGGAATTGCCGTCATTAAGCAATGGGATCCTAAAGCATGACGTCACGTGACCATGCTACTTAACGATGGTAATTCTGCCAGTTCCTGTTGCTGTCGTTAAGCCGATCACCACGGGTTGTTAAGCGAGGGCATTATGTCAGATCTCTGGATCTGGGACTGGATTTATTCCAAAGAGATCTGAGGCCAAGCCATGTATAATGAATTACTTTACATTATTGGAAACTCAAGTGGCATTTCTCTCAAATGCCCCCTCCTCTAATTATTTTTCTTTGCTTGTTGTTTCCAGTGCTGGACTGCCGCAGAAGGAAAAATGTTTGACTTCTCCTTCCATATCTGAAACCATCTCTCGGGGCCACAGAAGATATGACAGCCATCTCTCTTTGCCTGCTCCCCTGCCCTCTGTGAACATGCAGGAGCCAAGGGGCAGGAGCCACAGTGAATGTCCCCCATGGGGTGAGCAAGCCAGGATTAGTAAGGGGTTAGCAAATGGATGGAGCGAGTCTGCCAGCGATCGGTCGGTCATAAACGCATGCCATGACTTGTGACCAACAATGGCCCTCTTACCCCTGTATCCTTGTAGGCAGTGCACTCTTTCTGTAAAAACCAGTTTTCCTGGAGAATATGAATTACTCCATGCGGGGGTGGGGGCGAGACACAGATAGCAATAGCACTTAAGACTTATACACCGCTTCTCAGCCCTCTCTAAGCGGTTTATACAAGATCAGCCTATTGCCCTTAATAATCTGGGTCCTCATTTTACCGACCTCGGAAGGATGGAAGGCTGAGTCAATCGTGAGCCGGTCAGGATCGAACAGCTGGCAGTGGGCAGAATTAGCCTGCAATGCTGCACTCTAACCAATGCATCACCAGGGCTCCTTGTTTGGGGATCGGTTCTGTACAGAATGAGGTATGTTCCTTGGCCCTGCCAGAGGCATCTACGGCATGAAGGTCATGGAGAGAGAAACTCCATGTCAAGGATGAAGAGGGCAGCCCTAGCAAAGTTGGCTTTGATGAAAGGGCACCATCCAGGGAGGGTCCCTGCCTCACCCGTCAACCAGCTCTGGAGTCCAATCTTCTTTCGCCCTGCCTGCCAGGAACCAGGGGGGAACCTTAGGGGATTCAGCGAGTCCCAGCCCACAGGCTGGAGAAGAGCCCCAGTTGGATTCCTGCCTTGGGGAAGACTCCCATTTAAGCACGCAGATGGGCTACGTGTCAGGCCTGGGAGCCGTCTTTTGTATCGGCCCTTCAGACCTGCCACATTTACTACTGTGAGAAATTGGGGAGGGGGGTTAGATGATCTCCAAGTCCCCTTCTCACTCTCTGAACGTGGGCCGGAGGCATGTGAGAGAAGCGCTTCTCCCCTCCGCTCAGCTCCGCTCTTTAATTCTTAGAGAGGCTTCTTGTTTGTGTGTGATGGTTAATGGTTGTGCAGTGACCTTGCAGAAGAATTATTGGTCTGGCACGGAAATCAAGTCTATGGATAATTTAATGCCTCTCTTGCAGGGATGAAGAACGAGGCTCTCTACTAAAGGGCCCAACACGCAGGGCAAACGTGCTCTCAGCACACCAGGCCAGGGGTCTCCACACGTGGCCCCTTTAAGACTTGTGGACTTCAACTCCCAGAACTCTCTTCTGCCTGGGAGTTGACCAAGTTAGGAGATTGCTGCGCTTGACCAACCAATGTCTAATGCAGCCAAATAGAGGGAAGAGCCGAGTGCTGCTATGTCTCCTTCGGACCCCTGGGGCCAAAACACATTTCTTGATCCCGGAAGACCCTCCTCCAGACCGGCTTCCAACAGGTAGAGAAGAAGCTGCCTTAAGAGACGCCCTCAATTTGCCCACCTTTGGGATCATCAGACCTTGGGGCGTGTGAGGCCGTGGCAACAAAGCCTACAAGGAAATTGGTAAGGTGTTAATTGCCTTAGTTGGAAGCTCAGACCAGGACACCAGCGGTTTCAGCTGAGAATTAGGTAGCCAGGACACAGAGGAAGAGGAAGGTTTACCCTAGAGGCTAAAAGGCTTAAATGGTTTAATTCTCTTCAGGGTCTTGGTCAGATCTGTAAGAATACAAAGCAATGGTGGGTTTTGGAAACACAAACTAATCATATCCTTTCTCTTCTCCTTCCTCCTCTTCTTCCTTCTGTTCCCCCCCTCCCGCCCCGCCCCCCCCGGAACCCCTCCCACTAGAGCAGGTTACGCTTCTAGATAAACTGGGGGGAAAAACCAACCTGAGCTCAGATGACACTCTGGGATGTCCAACCTTGGCAGCTTTTAAGACTTGTGGACTTCAACTCCCAGCATTGCTCAGTCAACCGTGCTGGCTCAGGAATTCTGGGAGTTGAAGTCCAAGGGTCGTAAAGTGGCCGTAGTTGCCCACCCCTGTTCTATGCAGTGCAGCAAGGGTCTCAAATGGAAGAGGGTCTGCTCAAACACACCTTTCCAGTTCTAGGAAAAATGGGAAGGGCCCCCTGAGAGGCCACCAGCCTCTTTCTAGGACTTTCCAAGGTTGAGTTAAGGTGGCCAAAGCTTCCCATGCAGGCGACCAAGCCGCCATGGTTTTCTCTGCCATGTCAGGGACCTGTCCTGCCCCCAGGAGTGGGCTCCAACAGCCCATCTTCTCCCTGGCTCTTATCTCCATTGGATTCTCACGTTCAAATTTGATGATCACTAAAAGAATCTACTGTGGGATCTACTGTTGGCTGATCTTCTTGTGGGCGTCTTTGGCCAAAGGAGGGGAGGGGAAGAGGGATCTGTTTGTGGTGGTGTGTCTGATCTCAGTTATTCAGGATAGGAAAAATTCCATGAGATTTTATACGAGGCACGGGGGGCGGGGGGGGGGGGGCTGGGCAAATCGAATGCAACATCCGTCCAAAATGATAGAGACTGAAGGAGGGACATAAAATAGCCTCCTATTTGAGCATGCCACCCACTGGATTCTATGGTTACTCAGAGAAGAGATCTGGGGTAACTGTTATAATGGCCGAATATGTGTGTGTGTGTGTGTGTGTGTGTGTGTATTTGACCAGACGTTGTGGATGCTCCATCACTGGAGGATTTTAAAAGGAGGCTGGACAGGAGGTTTCTCCAGAAGGATCTCTATAGGGCAAGGGTGTCCAACCTTGGCAATTTAAAGACGTGTGGACTGTAACTCCCAGAATTCCCCAGCCAGCGAGATCAAGGGATTGGACTAGAAGACCTCTGAGGTCCCTTCCATCTTTCTTATACTGCTATTCCACATCTCTGAATAAGGCAGGGCCCCAGGGACCCCAGCCCTCGTTTCTGCTGCTTCCTTGCCTTTTCCTCTTCAAGGGTTTATGAATTGAGGGTCCTTCCTTTCACTGGGGGGAATGAGCGTCTGCGCAGATCCCTCCCTCCTCATTAAGAGAATCCTCCCCCTCCCCTTTGACCCACAAGGCCCCTCCAGGATGGGTGCAGTCAAGGCCTTCGGAGGCCCCAGGCCCTGAACCCGAGAAGGAAGGCCTCCCCAACAGCTTCCCCAGGCGTCTTCCTTAGCACCCACTTGCACCCACCTCCACTTGGCTAAATGAGGGTAGTCCTCGATTTACGACCACAAGGGAGCCCAGAATTTCTGGTGAGTTTTGCCCCGTTTTATGACCTTTCTTGCCACAGTTGTTAATCACTGCAGTCGATAAGATAGTAAGCCAGTTGTTAAGTGAATCTGCAGAAGGATCACGTGACCCCGGGGACCTGCAGCCGTCAAAAATAAGAGTCTGAATTTTGATCACGTGACCCGGGGGAGGATGCAAAACTCGTCTCTGAGAAAAATGGTCACCGGTCACTTTTTTCAGCGTTGTCGTAATCTTGAATGGTCACAAAACTAACTGTTGTAAATTGAGGACTGCCTGTATCCCTTTTCACACCTGCAGGTAAAACAGGATGGGATGGCAGCAGCTCCGAGCTCGGGGCTTTCTCCACCAGCAGGAGGAGGAAAGGTTGCTTTCACTCTCCTGCCAGGGACCAAGCCTCCAAGTGGCTTGACTTCAATGGGACATTATGGGAAGGGTTTTACACAGGGGGTGTGCGTGTGTGTGAGAAAGGATGGAGCCTCTGCCTGTTGTCTGCCTGAGGTCTCTGGAACCGCCAAGCTGGGGGTGGGGTGTGAGGAGGAGAAAGAGGAAATGGACAAGTGGGAGGGGGCTTAGCATTCTTCCCAAATCCCCCTTCCCGAATCTAGATGGGGACAAATCCTAAAACATTATTCTGGCATTCTGGAACCAGGGCCTGCCTGGCTAAGGTAGACGGACTCTGGGGAAGGGCAGGAGGCCACCTGCAACCCCCTCCTGTCCGGCTGGGCACGGGGAGAGGGTCTTACCGTGCTGCCACCACGGGAGGCTTCTTTCCAGGGTCTAACACGCCACCGGCAGGTTCCTCCCCCAGGGAGCGCGTGTCCTTGTTCAGCTGCTGCAGCCGGGAACTGAGCTCACTGATCACAGTTGGTTTGTCATCTTCCGGCCCGTGGATGGGCCTGCTGTCCAGGGGGTCCCCCCACAGCTTGGACCTTCGCTGAAAGAGGTAGCGTGGCCGGCCGACGCTGGCGGAAGCCAGGATGGCCGCGTGTTGCTGGGAGATGAGCTCGCTGTCCGAGGACTGCTTCAAAAGTGGGTCCCTGAAGGTTACCGGCCCCTTGCTGGTCTGGGACTTGAGTTTCGGCTTTGGAGGCACTGGCGGCTTCTCGAGTACAAAAGTGTGCCCATCTGCAAAGGAGGTGTAGGTGTCGGTGGGCTCCCCGCTCTCGGAGGACAGTGTGGACATGCTGGAGACGGTGGAGATGGTGCTTGTGGTCTCCAGGTGATGGTCACTTGAACTTCTGGTGTCCACCTCTTCCACTCCTGAGTCTGCGGCAGACTCTGGGGCGGTGGGGGCATCAGAGGGTTTCCCTGAGGGTGTTCCACCAGTGGTAGAAGCTAGGGCCACTGCCGCTGGCACGGATGGCGGGGCGATGGCTGGAGCAGCCAGTTGGCTGATAGGTGTGCCAGCGGTGGTGACCAATACCCCGTTTGCAAACTCATCGGGTGGCGGCACCAGGCCAATCTTCGCCAGCTCCTCCCTGGTTTCCTCATCGCTCGAGGACAGCTGTGCGGGCGGCAGAGTGACCGTGTAGGTCTCTACTTCCTCCTCCGAACTCCCTTGTCCAAGAGTCTTGTCCAAGGCTGGGCTGACAGGTGCCTTCCCCACGGGACTGGGCTGAGCCTCCATCATGGACACTTCCACTGGCTCTGGGCCCCCCTCTGGGACAGGGGTCTTCTCCTCCGTCACATCAAAGCCGAGGTCTTGGCCGTTGCTTGTCGCGTGCACCATGATGAGGCCGGCCGTCTTCTGCTGCGAGGTGTCCAGGATGCTGAGGATCATGGCCTTCTTCTCCTCCACCTTCTTCTCCTCCATCTCCTTCACCGGGGTCTCGGTTCGTGCCTCGCCCTCTTTCCTTGCACTTCCGGGCATCCCCCAGGGGCTCTGGGTAGGTGTCAAGGAGCTGGGTGTCGCCACCTTGGCTCCTGGAGAATAGGCGGGAGATCCCCGGCCTTCCAGCTCACCCCTCTCTTGCTCTTTGGTTTGGATGTCCACAAACAAGGGCGCCGCCCGATCGGAGTCGGGGCTGTGGATGGGGGTTGCCACTCTGGAGGAGACCTGGGTGGAGAGGGCTCGCTCTCTCGCGGCCAGCGCCAGCGCCAGGGGGGAGTTGGGGTCGAGGGGCTTCCCCGTTAGGGGGTGTATGAACGTTGAGGAGGAACTGCTGAGGAATGGCTTTAAAGCAGAGACGGGGGAAGGCAGGAGAACATCCCGGCTCCCCAGCAGACGCTCATCGATGGACCGGGATTGCTGCAGCGATGGCATGTCTATGGTGGGGGGGCTCCCCTCTATGGCACCCACGGAAAGGAAGACAGTGGATTTCCGCTTCTCGTCAAGACGCCGGTCTCGCTCCTTCATGGCCCCCGTGACCGCTGTGGCAAAGGGCAGGCTGGCGGTGTCCACTTGCTGGGAGGTGAACTCCATCCCGCTCAGGCGGTGGCCCCTCCGGGTGGGGGAGGGCTCCCGGGGGAAGCCCCCAGCCACAGAGAGTGCCGCTCGCTCCTGCGCGTCCTCCACCTGCAGCTGCTTCACCAGGGGGCTCTTCTTGCGCTGGGGCTTGGTGGGGGCAAAGAGGCTGACATTGAACTGGCCCATGTTGGCGTATGGGTTGTCCGCCCCGCGCCCCTTCCGCTTCAGCTTCTCTGGCGGGGTGGCCGAGGGGCCTGGCCGGGGGATGTCGGTGGGCTCCACGGGGATGTGGGAGGAGTCTTGCAGGATGATCATGGAGCGGGCCCGCTTCTGCCGTTCGGGGTAAGGGATGCCAGCCCTGGCCTGGTCATACATCTCGGCTGCGCTGATCACCGGTGGCAGCCCGTGCAGCTTGGCCTCCAAGCCCGGCTTGAAGCTGGACCGGACGGTGTCGTACACCCTCCCTGGGGGTGGGGGCGGGGAGAAGGTGGGGGGTGGGCCCGTGTCAAAGTAGTAGGGGGAGGGGGGTGGGGGTGGAGCGGTTTGTGGTGGGGGCGGGATGCCGTGGCCCTCTCGGACAGTGTCTTGCATCGACGTACTCCGGGGAAATTTTCCATCCATTAGGGAAGCCGCAAATTTTTCATCTTCGCCTAAAAAACAGCAAAAGAGGAAAAGTTGCAGCTCTTTTGGGAGGTAAAACGCTGCTTCTCTCCTTTTGACTGGCCAGTAAGATGGACTACAAAGCCTGCAAATGAGGTTTGGGGTTTGGGGTACCCATTGGCAGGTTCACTGTAGACGGTTGGAATTGAGGGGTCCTGGGTGCTCTCTGGCTTGGTTGTTTCTTTGCAGACGTTTCATGACCAAACTAGGTAACTTCATCAGTGCCAGAGGGGAGTAAACAACCTAATCAAGGAACCATCAAGAACACCCCCACCAAAAGTGACAGGGTAAGCGAGGTGTCACAGTGGTTAGAGTGCAATACTACAGGCTCCTTCTGCTGACTGCCAGCTACCTTTAATTTGGCAGTTCAAATCCCACCAGACTCGAAGGTTGACTCAGCCTTCCATCCTTCCGAGGTGGGTAAAATGAGGAGCCAGATGGTTGGGGGCGAATAGGCTGACTCTGTAAACCGCTTAGAGAGGGCTGTAAAGCACCGCAAAGTGGTATATAACTCTAAGTGCTATTGCTATTAGTATACAAACAGAGAGCAAACCCTGCTCCCTTCTAGCATTGACGACATTACCTAGTTTGGGTAATGAAACTGCAAGAAAACAACCAAGCTCAGAGAGCGCCAAGGACCCTACTTACGGTCCTCCTCCTCCCACCTCCTTCTAGCACTAATGACATTACCTAGTTGGGTCATAAAACGTCTGCAAGAAAACAACCAAGCTCAGAGACACACTAAGGACCCCTCATTTCAACCCTGAGCCACAAATATTCTCCTTTGGTGGTTGGAATTCTTCAGTCAGGAACCGGCATGGGAGGGAGGCCCACAGCTGCAGACCGATGCCCAGGACTGCTAACCGGGACGGTGCAGTGCAGGCCGGCTGACGTGCCTTGGAAGTTGGGGAAGGCCAATTAAGGGGGAATAATTTTCACCGAATCTCTTGCAAGGAGCCCTTTGCACCGTGGGCAGGGATCCGTATTCCTCTGGAGTCAGGCACCTGAAGAACGATGTTGCCGAGCAGTGTCCTCTTGCCCAGGGCAGCATAATGCGCAAAGGCCCCGGGGAACAGACACTGTGTACAGTTGCCCTGCGTCTTCCAGGCTGTGGTGGGCCGGGCATCTCCATGGCGCGGAGTGAAGCCGCAGCCTCTGCAAGTCATGCTAGGATCAGCCCCCTCGAGGGGGATTCGAATTGGCCAGCACAAGCAGCCTCGTGTGCCCAGGACCCCCTCCCACTGCCCTTCCTGCCATCACACAAATGATGCCACGGGCACAGGAACACTGCTGCGATGACACACTCCTTCACGCAGCAGACTGGGGAACGCAGGTAGCCCTCGAATTATGACTGTCATGGAGGCCAAAATTTCTGTGGCCGAGTGAGACGGTCGTTAAGTGAGTTCTGCCCCTTTTTATAACCTTTCTTTGCCACCGTTGTTAAGTGAATCACTGCAGTTCAGTTACTAACATGGTCGTTCAGTGAATCGAGCTTCCCCATTGACTTGGCTTGTCGGAAGGTAGCAAACGGGGATCACGTGACCCTGGGACACTGCGACCGTCATAAATAGGAGTCAGTTGCAGGCGTCCAACTTTTGATCACGTGATCATGGGGATGCTGCAATGGTCATCAGTGTGAAAAATGGCCATCAGCCCCTTTTTTCAATGCCGTTGTAGCTTTGAACAGTCACTAAACGAGTGGTTGTAGGTCAAAGCCCCCGCTTTGTCCATCGGAAGGAGGCCTCTCTCTGCAGGCAGCCAACAGCCAGGAAATGGGGGTCATGGGGAGGGGCTGCAGGAAAGTGTTAGGCCCCCCCCACTTAAGGATTTGGGAACTGGAGTTGCATGCTGCCTTTCAACTCTGGCACCCAACCGAGCTACCAGAACATCAGAACAAAAGCAGAGTGTAAGAAAAAATGGAAAAAACAGATGAAAACAGACAATTATATATCCCTATGAAGACCCTGCTAGAATTGAGAGGGTTCTGGGGGAGGATCGTGGGGAGGCCAGGGGAAGGGGGCTTCAGAGGGAGGAAGCAGAGCAATGGCAGCCTGTCTCCCCCAACAGGCAGGGGACTCTATAGGGCAGCCTGTCCTGCCGATGCCCACCGCCAGACAGGGCCCTATGGTCAGAGGAGATGCTCGGTTCACGAGGGCTCTAAAGCCAGTGCCCAGGTGCCGTTGGCCACAGGCAATGCCGTCCTTTGATACCAGGGCTCTCCAAACTTGGCAAATTTAAGACTTCTGGACTTCAACTCCCAGAATTCGCCAGCCATGCCGGCTGAGGAATTCTGGGAGTTGAAGGTCACACACCTCAAAAGTTGCAAAGGTTGTAGACTTCTGCATCACGGGAAGCACAATCCTTGGGCCCAAGATTCCAGCTGCAACACAGCCAGTTCTGCATTCCTCTGCTTGACCATAAAGCTGCCCCCCCTTCCTTCTCCTCCCGCTTTCTTCCGTTGGCATCCCTTGGAGGGTCGGATCCTGGCCTCAATCCCATCAGAGATGCATTCCTGCATTGCTGCTTGGCTCCAACGAATTTCCAGATCACGCAGAGGAAAAAACCTGCTCGGAAGCTTCTGGGCTGTGAATCACTGCTGTTTGTCAGCTCTTGCTGTGCCCAGAATATTTTCCCACAAGCGGGGAGACTGGCATCTCTCCTGGCAGGGAGACGCCCTACAACATCGCTCTGAGTGGCAGATGGTGGAGCAGCAGCAACCCCTTGAGGTGTCACCGGAAGCCCCATGGGCTCCCCACGGCTCTGCCTGCCCCCCCAGCTTCTTCTTCTGCTCTGTGTCCAGCTGGAATTTTCCCACTGCTACTTCCCCTTCTCCCCGCCCCCCTTGTTAATTAAAACCTGACAAGGTGAACTCTTCATTCCAGAGCCCTGACTTATTTTCAGCTCCAGCAGGATTTTTTTCCTTGCGTTGCTTGAAATACTGGTATTCCCCCCCCCGCATTCGTTCTGCTGATGCCCTGCTAGGCAAAGTAAGAACGGGCAGGTACATCCATTTCCTTCCGTAAAGTTTGTTTTTTGCTTTGCTGGAGCCCTGCTCTCAAATCAGCTGAGTGAAGAGCAGCCACACCAGCCGGGTGGGTCCCTGGGATCATCTGCACGGTTGGAAGAAATCCTTGGGATCTGGCTCAGAGTCACAGAGTCCTTTTAATGTCTTCTCAGACATGGCGCTGTGTTAGGAAGAGCCAAGGTAGACGGGACGTGATCAGGCAGCAACAGCCTCGACTGTCAATCAGGGCTGTCTCACCAGGAAACTCTTGTCCGAGTTCCCACGGAAGACGGCTTAGTCAGGGAAAGTGCCTGGTTCACGCCAGTGTCTGCAACTCGTGCAGGTCTCCCGGGAACAAGCATCTCACTCATGTGCCACCACCAGGCAATGCTTACCCAAGAGCCAGCCCAAGGGGCAACCTGCCAGTCAGCCAAGCCAACAGCTGCACGAGGGGAACTCAGCTGTTTGACTTCCCTGCTGCTTCGGAAGCAGCCAAACCAAGAAGGGCCTCGCTCTTCTAGGGGAGATCAAGTCAGGGACCCCTCCAAGCAACCAAAGGCAGCCTCTCGGATGCCCCTCGTTGCTCCCTCTAAAGCGGGGGTCTCCAAACTGGGCCACTGGAAGACTTGTGGACTTGTGAACTCCCAGGATTTCTTGCCCAGGCATTCTGGGAGTTGAGGTCTACAAGTCTTCCAGTGGCCCAGTTTGGAGACCCCTGCCCTAGAGAAAGGGGCAGGGGCATTTAGAGGAACCCTAACCCCCTCCCTTTGAAAGGTTGTGAATCCTAATTAGGGTGGGGCATCCATCACAGCCGTCTTCTTGGCTTTCTGGACGGCTGAACTGGGGCTTTGCTGCTGGAGGTCCAGAGGAGGCCGGCCGCTTCCTGTCCACGGGGCCTCATGGAAAGCCAGAGAAGATCCCACTTACCTACAGACTTGGTCCGCGGGAGGCCTTTGCGGAGGGAGATGTGGGGCTTCTCCGGCCCTGCATGGGTGGCCATGCCCTGGCGCTCGAAGAGGGACTGGAAAAGAAAGGAGACATGGCAAGTCCCACCTGCTCGGGCCGGAGGTCACGCCCCTCCTCCCTCCCCTCCTTCAAGCACTGGCCTGGGGGCAGGGAAGGGCCGCAAGGGAGCCCCCAGGCCCACCCACAGGCAGTCCTCAACTTACACCTCTTCATTTAGTGACCGTTCGAAGTTACAATGGCACTGAAGAGTGACATATGACCGTTTTTCACCTATATGACCGTTGCAGCATCCCTGGGGTCACGTGGTCAAAATTCAGAGGCTTGGCAACTGGCACCTACTTATATGACGGTCGTGTGTTCCCCTTTTGCAATCTTTGGATAAGCCAATTTCACTTAGCAACCGTGTGACTAGTTTAAAAACGGCAGGGGTTCACTTAACAGGGGCAGGGAAGGTCAGAAAAAGGTTGCAGGACTCCCTTGACTGTCTCACTTAGCGACAGATATTTTGGGCTCAATTGTGGTCGTAAGTCGAGGACTGCCCGTGTTCCAGCCTGACCGAGCCTTGCTGGCATCAGCTGGAGTTCAACCATGGGGCCCTGGTGAGGGTGGACCTCCTTGTCCTGGTAGCCAGGAGGCAGTCACGGCAAGGGGGCAGCGCACAAGGGGCTCAGGGCAGCCAGTCTCAGTCCTGCCCACCCTGGAAACGTTAACGTTGCCTTCTGATCAGGACAAACGTTTCGGTCTGCAAAAGGCCGGTTCAATCGTGCTGCTGCCATGCGGTCATTTGGCTGGCATCAACACGGCTGCAGCGGAAACCCGTCTGGGCAAAGCTCGCCTCAGCAGACCTTCCTCCGTTTGGCCCCGGGGTGCAGCCCCCGCCCAGCCCTCTCACACTGATCTCTGCAGGGGTGATGCGCCGGCTGGTCGGTCTCTGCTTCACGGTGGCTGCTCGGGAATCCGCTTCCACCAGGTCTGGTCTCAGCGAAGGCTCAGCCGCTGCCAAGATCTCGTCCAGCTTCTCTGCAAAGTCAGACACACCGGACCGAGTTAGCTGGGCCGGCCCTCGCCAACCGTGCCCTGCTGTGGGCTTTAGGCTGCCCTGCAGAGTGGGGAGCGCTCGGAAGGCGGAACCTGGAACCTGGTGCCCCTGCCACCCTGTGGAGGAGGTCTCCTCTAAGCTCCTCAGAGATGGACCCTCCTCTAAAGGCACCCAAGCCTTCCCAACTGCTGAGGGACCTTCCCAGGTCAGAGCTGAGCAACTTACAAGCTTCTCCTTCTTAAGCTGCTCCCAAAATCTGAAGGAGCCCTGAGCATCCCTGCAGCCGAAGGAAGCCAAGTCGGCTCAGAAAGGAGAACTTCTCCGCCTTCCCGGAGTCAAGTGCTCAGAAGATGAACTTCGCCCCCTTTGGGTTTCTGGGATTTTGTTTGAAGACAGGGGTGGGGAACGATGGACTTGTGGACCAACTCCCAGAATTCCTCGACCGGCGTGGGAGTGGAAGTCCACAAGTCACAAAGGGGCCATCATTCTGCACCCCCGTTTTAACAGAACAAACAGAAGAGAAGAGAATCCTGACTTCCTGTTCCTGAAATGCTTTGGTTTCTGTCTTCTTGAAGGGTTTCTGTGCCCCTCCAAGTCTTTGGACCTCCTCTCCTTACTTGTCCTTGCCTTCTGATGGGCAAGATCCATCCCCCCCCCATCAAAGAGGCTTCCTCACTGCCTTTCCATGCTACTTCTGCCCACAAGCAAGAGGGCAAGAGTCATATTTGGGTGTGATTACAAAGCAACTTGGGTCTGGAGGGCTTCCAACATGAGCCCTCAACCCCTTGGGCAGCCACCCTGTCCTCGCTTCCATCCCCAGGGCTGCCCCACCCCCACCCCCACCCCCCGGCTGGTTCCCTTCACAGAACAGAACTTAACCGAGGGAGTTGAGGTCCAGTAGCTGAAAAATCACAGCTTAGGGGTTTAGTGTGTTGGGGGGTTCACGATTCACTGCGTTGGGTGTACACAGAAAATGGGCTTAATTCACTAACGAGGTTAAGTGTAGGTTGTACAAACTCAATCCACGCCATGATGGCCTAGGCGACCACAGCCTCTTGGGTTCCTGACAAAGTCCAGCCAAAGAGCCTCCCAACTCAGCTGCCTCCTTAAAACCAGAACTGGGGCCACGTGTCCCTGGCCAACGACCACATGAGCTGGGATGCTGGAAGTTCCACCAGCAGCGTTTGCAGGATCCTGACTCTAGTCCCCATCTGGGGACAGAGGATGGGGCCACCATCTCCCACCTTTCCATCTTCTCAAAATATGAAGTTCACACTTGGCTCATGAAGACAGAGAAGGGCTTTGGAAGAAGAGACCAGATTTCAGGCCTTCAGAGAGTTAACAGAATAACAGAGTCGGAAGGGACCTTGGAGGTCTTCTAGTCCAGTCCTCTGCTCAAGGAGGAGACCCGACATCATTTCAGAGAAATGGCTGTCCAGTCTCTTCTTAAAAACTTCCAGTGTTGGAGAACCCACAATTTCTAGTGGCAAGCGGTTCCAGCAGTTATTTGTTCTAACTGTCAGGAAGTTTCTCCTTAGTTCTAGGTTGCTCCTCTCCTTGATTGGTTTCCATCCGTTGCTTCTTGTCCTGCCCTCAGGGGCTTTGGAGAATAGCTTCTCCCTCTTCTTTGTGGCAGCCCCTCAAATATTGGGACACTGCTATCATGTCACCCAGTGGTTCTGTGGGCGTGGCTTGGTGGTGGTGGGGTCGTGACTGGGTGGGCGTGGCCAACTTAAAAAAAAACTTTTTAAAGCATTTTTTACTACCTATTCCCCTGAACTGGTAGTAAAAAAATGCTTTAAAAAAGTAAAAAAAAAAAAGTTCTGACGATCACAGCTGTGCCGTTCGATCGTCAGAACCATTTTTAAAAAACTTTTTTAAAGCATTTATTAACTACTAGTTTGCCTGAACCGGTAGTTTTTATCACTACCAATTCGCCTGAACCGGAGCGAACTGGTAGCATTTCACCCGATTACACCCCTAGTCCTTCTTTTCATTGAACTAAACATACCCAATTCCAGCATTCATTCTTTATGTTTTAGCCTCCAGTCCCCTAATCACCTTTGTTGCTCTTCTCTGTACTCTAGTTTCTAGAGTCTCCAACAACATTGGAGATCAACATTGGAGACCTTAGCGGCCACAGAGCTCTGGGTTCCGGTCCTCTACCTTGCTGTAATGGTGTCAGATTTCTGGATGTGGCTGGGCAGGAGACCATCTGCCAGCTGTGACCTTCACTAGTTTAGTTTTAGTTTAGTTTAGTTTAGTTTTATTAAATTTATATACCGCCCTTCTCCCGAAGGACTTAGGGCGGTTTACAGCCAGGATAAAAAACCAACAATATAAAAGTTAAAAACAATTTAAAATTATTAAATAGTTTGGCCCACAATCTAAAATAACATAAAATAACCCATTAAAAATAATATTTTAGGCCAGCCCTGCTTGATGGAATAATAGTGTTTTAAGGGCACGGCGGTCGGGAATCCGACGAATCTCCGGGGGCAGCTCGTTCCAGAGGGTAGGTGCCCCCAAAGAGAAGGCTCTCCCCCTGGGGGTCGCCAGTCGACACTGTCTAACCGACGGCACCCTGAGAAGACCCTCTCTGTGGGAGGACACTGGTTGGTGGGAGGCTATCGGAGGCAGAAGGCGGTCTCGTAAGTACCCAGGTCCTATGCCATGGAGCACTTTAAAGGTGGCAACCAACACCTTGAATCGCACCCGGAAGACCACCAGGAGCCAGGAACGGTGTTACATGGGAGCATCGAGTCGCCCCCATAATCACCTGTGCGGCCGCATTCTGGACCAGCTGGAGCCTCCGTGTGCTCTTCAAGGGGAGCCCCATGTAGAGAGCATTACAGTAGTCCAGACGGGAAGTGATGAGGGCGTGAGTGACCGTGCGCAAGGCAAAAGGGACACAATTGGTGGATCAGGCGAACCTGATAAAAAGCCCCCATGGCCACAGCCGTCAGATGGTCCTCTAAAGACAGCTGTGATTCCAGGAGGACACTCAAGTTGCCGGGTGAGAGGGCCACGATCTCACCCCCTATAGTCAGTGATGGAACCAACTGACTATGATGGGACGCTGGAAACCACAGCCACTTGGTCTTGGAAGGGTTGAGTCTGAGCTTGTTTCTCCCCATCCACTACATTTCCTGGATCTAACGGTCTTGGCCAACACCTGATTTCCAGCCCACATGAAGCGTCAACTCTGTTTGTGAGAGTCACAGAGGCCGATTCCTCCTGGCGAGTTGAACTGCTGCTGAGACCTTCTTCCCTCGGGCTCTTCCAGGGAAAAGTGCAACGATGCTTTTAGCAGGAATCATCACCGATTTCACCTTCCGTTCCAGACGGGACGTTGGGCGTTTGGCGCAAGCTCCGGTCTGTGATTTTAAGACACAGCCCGAAATCTGACCGGGGCTTCTCAGGCCAGACGGTCACCAAAGCCAAGCGGTCATCACCTCCTTCCTGCCCAATGGCTTCAGCTGAACAGACACCTCACTCAGCAAGCTGACCCCTACCCAGAAGTTGGCCTGTCCAAATTGGGGCCGAACTTGTCCGATGCTGGTACAATTAGGAGCTGCTGTCCAGCCTAAATCCTTGCAGAAGGCAGCCTGGGCGTGGGCCCCAGGGGTGGGTTCTAAAATTTTTTACCAAGGGTTTGGTGGGCATGGCTTATTTTGTGGGCGTGGCTTGGTGGGGGGGGTTAATGTGAGTGGGTGGGCATGGCCAACTTTTTTTTTTACTTTTAAAAGCTTTTTTCTACAACCTTAAGAGGTTGCAGAAAAAAATGCTTTTAAAAACCTCTGATGATCCCAGCTGAGCCGCGTGATCATCAGAGGCTTTTTTTTAATTTTTAAAAGCATTTTTTTTTAGAAAAAATGCTTCTAAAAGTAAAAAAAAAAAAAGCTTCTGATGAGGTGGGCGGGGTAAGTGAGCGGCAACTGGGCTGGGGACTGGTTCCGGGGTGTGGCCAGCCAATGTCATTACAAATTTTTAGTACCGGTTCTTGTGAACCGGTGTGAACCAGGAGCAACCCACCATTGGTGGGCTCAAACATTTGCCCTCTTTCGGTGGGGCAGGTGGGAGCAGGATTCCTCTATTGCCAGAAGCGAGTCTCCCACCCTTAAACCTCCCTAGCAGGCCCCAAACCAGGGATGATTCTGACCTCTTTGGACCCTGCCGCCTTTCTCTTCTCCTCTGCCTGCTCTGGGCATTGGCTGGCTTCCTGTGGGGGGAGGGGAGGGTTGTTTACCAGATTGCCACCCCCCTCCTTGCAAACATATTTCTGAGGTCAGTTTTCACTACAAGAGCAAGTCAGTCCTGCGTTGCGGGGGGGGGGGGATTTTTTCCGGGATGTGAGTAAAAGGGCATTTCACCCTTGCTCTACCCAGCAGCCCCTTTGCAGTTATTCACAATACCCCTCCTCCCCAGAGAAATGCTATTGGGGCAGCGGTCTGGAGTGGCACTATTTGGGTGAACGAGGGGCGCATTTTACAGAATATCAGAGTTGGAAGGGACCTCGGTGGTCTTCTAGTCCAACCCCCTGCTCAGGCAAGGAACCCTATACGATTTCAGACAAATGGGTGTCCCATCTCTTCTTAAAACCAGCCTCCAAGGTTTCTTCTCCTTCCAGGAGGGCTGTTGCACGAGGGAGCTCTGGTAGACCCGTCTGCCCTGCGGGATCCATCCGCCTCTCCTGGCTGCTAGATCCTTTCCCAACTCTCCAGGTAGGGAGCTGGGCCAGGGCAGCTTCTTGGCAAGACTCTGCAGGACGAGGGCTTTCTGTGGCTTTGATGCTCCAGCTTCTCCCCCTCGCCCATCCCGCCACCTCCTGCTGGAGAACGCCTGGACAGATGTCTCTGCGGAATTGTCCATGTCCATCTCCGTTCTGGCATCCCCTCCCTTTCTCCAGGTCCTTCTCCAGCTCAGGAAGGGCCTCCAAGGCCTCTGGCACTTGGTGCTCTTCAAAAGCTCTTCCAGGCCATGGATTGTCCTCTCTTTGCAAGCATCCTTTGGCACCCCAAACCCTGAATCTCCTGGCCTGCAGCCGAGATGCATCATGTTGAAAGAGATCAAGCAGACTTAGTATAATGTGGGGACACGGCTGGAAGATCTCTCTCTGGTCTGAGGAAGCCTGCTGAACTCACTGGCTGGGCTCACATAACTCGGTTCTCAACCTGGGCTTACAAAATACAATTGCTGTCTTCCTGTGACATGCCATGTCCTGACATATAAGATGTGACATGGCTTAGTTTGGTGATCCAAGTCACAATCCACCATGTTAAGACTCCTGGAGGCTGAACTGCAACTACCTAAACCCATTTCAACCTTGGCTGCCTCAGGCAGAAGCAGATCATGGCTCTGGTGTCCCTGACTGGGAAGTAGTCAGAGGGCTGATCCTCAGTTCAGGTCAGCAGAGCAAGAAGCAGCAAAGGCCGCCTTGGCCTCAAGTGCCGGCACACTTCAGAAGTGGCAGTGACCAATGGCAGAGGGGCTTCCTAGGAGGAACCTGATGGGCATCCATCAAGAACCATTTCCCCATCACCTGCCCAATCTATGCCAACTTGAACCTGACATCCCCCAGCTGCCATATTGAACCAACAAGGTCTTGGCACCCCATTCGCCACCCAACCTCACCCCACGCAAGAGAGAAAGAATTACTACAGCCCGAAATCTGGCCTGGCCCCTCCCTGGGCCATAACAGGAGCTGCCTTGTGACCTCTGCTCCATCACTGTGACGGGGGCAGAACCAAGAGCTGGGAGGGTAATTCAATGAATCCCTAGATAGGCCCAAGTGGGCATTATTTATCAGCAAATATCGCATCATGGGAAGCTGCTTTTAGGGAATAGAGGGAACCGTAGAATCCAACAGCTGGAAAGACCCTGGAGGTCTTCTAGTCCAACCCCTACCCAAGGCAAGAGTCCTTACTCAGGGTCCCTCCCACGGGTCGTTCTGGCCAGGGCCTGCTGAGCAACAGCACCAGAGAGCTGGGAGGGACCTTGAAGGCCTTCTTGTCCAAGCCCTGGCTCCACCCTTTCAGGAAAATGGTTTTCCAATCTTTTCTTGAACACCTCCAGTGATGGAGCCCCACAACTTCTGCAGACAAGCCGTTCCAGTGGTTGTTCTCACCGGCAGGAATAACAGGATAACAGAGTCGGAAGGGGTCTTGGAGGCCTTCTAGTCCAACCCGCTGCTTAACCAGGAGACCCTCTACCGTTTCAGATAAATGGTTGTCCAATCTCTTCTTAAACACTTCCAGTGTTGGTTCCCTCCAGCATGGCTGGCACCCCAGGGCTTGGAACATCTGGGGAACATCTGGAAGCGGTGCCAAAGTTATGGCTCCAGCAGGGGCCTCTGGGGACCGAGCCGCCAAGGGCCCCTTCCCTGCACAGGTTGTGGAAGGACCTTCTTCCCCACTGGAGAGGGAGGGAGGGAGGGAGGGAAGAGGGTGGGTGGGAGGGGCCGCCTGAACCCAGAGGACCCCCAGTATGGGGAGTTGCACTCACCCCCTTTCCTCCTCCGCATTGAGGCTTGGAATCAAGAAACAAAGTACAAGACGTCAGTGGCAGGATGGCAGGTTTTCCTCCCCTGGGCTGCACCCCCTGCCTCTGCCAAGAGGAGACAGGGCCTGGGGTGAGGGTCTCCTCACAGGCGGGGTGGGGGAGCAGCATTCTGGGATGCAGCCCTGGACATGTCCCCCACAAGGCAGCCGTCGTGCCCCTCCCAGCCCCTCACCCAGCATGCGTGCTCCCCCACAGCAGCGAGGCTTGGCACCAGGGCATCCGAGTTTTCCTTGGCCCTTCCCTGCCCGTTTTCCTCCTTCTCCCCCCTCTGTGGCCCCCAAAGAAACTGGGGTTCATCTCTGCTTCCTCCACTGCATCACAACTCTGGGGAGGGGCCAGTCAAGCCAATGGGGCACTGGGGACCACCTAAGAACCTCAGGTAAATACACTGGGAGGGTCTCAAAGGATGCGCTAGAGAATGGCGCACCAGGATGCCTCCCTGGGGACTGGTTAGGGGTGCTCCTCTTTCCAGACCCCCTTCTCCCCACCATTGCCTCTCAGGGGTCCAGCCCCCCACTCTCTTCACTTGCACAAGGCACTTCGCTGTCAGTGGAAATGGCAGAAACTGAAGAAGAGGCCAGCTGCCCAAGAAGGATGTCAGCTACCATCAGACACATCCTAGCCCAAGAGGGGGGCTGCGGAGGTGCTGGGGTCAATCCAGGGGTCTTAGTGACCAGTGATCCTCACACCTGTTGGAGAAACCCACCTGCTTTCCAGAGGACAGCCTGTCCCCGGCTGGGCTAAACTTCTGGGAGGGAAGGAGGCAAGTGGCCCTCATCCCTCAGCCTGGTCTGGATGGTTTTTAGGGAGAAAAGGACTTTCAAGGCCCCAGTGGCCATTCCAGCAGCTGGGCTGGTCAACGAAAGGTGTGTGGCTGAAAAGGACCATGGGGGATGGAGCAATCCGAGGTTCTCCCAAATAGGGATGGTGGTGATGACCACAAGGGGATGGCCCAACTGGGTGGCTGTGCAGAGCTGAGGGAGGGCTAGGATTGCCCAACCTGGCTCTTCAGGAGAAGACCTCTGTGGGGGCAGGGGCAGTCGGGGGTTGCTACCGGTTCGGGTGAGCTCGTAGCAGTGGCGGTGGGAGGCTCCGCCCACCCACCCGGAGGTCATCAGATGCAATCTGTGCAAACGAAGAGGCTTCTGCCCGTGCACAGGGGTGGCGTGAACAAAGCAAGAGCACGCATGAGAGTGAACGGGTAGCAAAGGTCAGTGAAACCCACCCTGGGCAGGAGGTCAAGGCAACCAATCGTTGTTCTGCAAAGCCTCCTTTGCTGCCCAACCAACATGGAGGAGAACCTCCCAAGACCCTTTTGGGAAGCCTTCCTTCCCTCGCCTGATGCCCATCGGAGAATGCAAGACTTTGGGAGGCTGAGATCAGAGTCCTCCCCCCCCACCCCACCCCACCCCCGGGGAAAGTCTGGGTTGGAGGAGTGTTTCCCTCAAGTGTGCTAGGATGACTCCGGCAGGATCCAATCGAGTCAGTCACCTGGATCAGAGATTTCATCTTCCAGGCTTTTGGACTTGTGCTGGAGTCCGAAAGTTTGGAAGGCCAAATCTCTGGTCCCGGTGACCGACTCAGATTGGATCCTGCAACATTATCCTGGGAGACGTAGATTCCATTCAGGAAGGGGGGTTCTTTGGGGCGCCCTTTCAACTCTTCTCTTTGGGAACATCCCTCAGGAATGGGGGGGGGGAGGTGCATGGGGACTTTGGGCAGACCAAGAAAGACCTCTGATCCTGCTGGGAAACCTGGGCAGGGTCTGGAAAGGAGACCCCCTAGGCCAGTGTTACCCAACTCGAAGATGCGTGGACTTCAACTCCCAGAATTCCCCAGCCAGGAACACCTGACCGAGGGGTCCTGGGAGTCGAAGTCCAAGGCGGAGGACTTGTCAGGGACGTGAAAGGCAGGCAGAGGCTGCATGCAAGCACGGCGGGTGGGCGGATGGCGGCTCGGCAAAGGCTTTGCCAGGCGGGAGCGGCAGCTGAGCAGGGATAGAAGCCTCCGGGGTGGAGAGACGCTCGCTGAGGGGCCGGGCAGGGAGGGGGGGCGGGGGCTCCTTGCAAAAGCAGGAAAGGGCGTGGCTGGGAGCCCCCCGGGGTCAGTCGGGCGGGGCCACTTACCCAGCTCTTCCAGCTCGGCGGTCATGGACTTGGAGCGGAGGGTGAGGGTGGTGCTGGGCGCCCGCTTGGGCGGCGGCGGGGCTGCAAGGAAGAGAGAGGCCGTCTTGCAGCGCCTGTCCAGCGGCAGCAGCAGCTTGCGCGGCGCGGCCAGGTGCAGGTGCCACTTCTTCTCCACCGCCTGCATCTCCTCGTACTCGCGGGACGAGGAGGCGTCGCACTGCTGCAGGATCTTGTTCAGGCTGCGCGTGGAGGCGAACTTCTTCATCGTCCCGCGGCCGGCCGGCCGGGCAGCGCAGCGCAGCGCAGGGCTGCCTCAGCGGGCGGGGGGTCCCGCCGGCCGGCCCTCTTGCCCAGGCCGGGCCGCGCGGTTCTCCGCCGGGCGCGCCTCCCCCTCCTCCTCGCCCTCCATCTGCCGGGCGGCGGCTCGTCACTTCGCCCGCGGGCGCCCGAGCGATGCAGGCTCCGCCACGCTCCCCGTTGCCATGGCAACCAGCCCGGCCGCTTCTCCGGCGCCGCCTGCAGCAGAGGCCCCGCGCGGGCAGCCGGGCCCCCGGCGGAGAAGGGCGCTGCGGACCCCCGGGGGGCTCTCCAGGCGCCGCGCCCAGGAGGCTGCGGGACCCTCCCCTCCCCACCTTCAGCCGCCCTCCAACTGCGGCCATCGGGCTGCGGCTGCTGCTTCCCCTCCCCTTGCTCCGGGGAGCCTCTCCCCTCCCCTCCCCTCCGGGGGGGGGGGCTATGGCTCCCGTCCCCGACCGACCGATAGAAAGAGGCATGAAAGAGGCTCTCCCCCCCTCCCCCCTCCGTTGCAAAGGCGGGAGCCCCTTTCTGCCAGCTTGTTGGGAGTGGGGCTGAAGAAAGAGCCCAGGATGCCTTCTGCAGCTTCCTGGCACCTGTGGTGCCCCTCCTTCTGCGCCCCCTCCCCCAATAATTCCTTCCGGTGGAAGAGACACTGGGATGGTGCAGAGCCAAACTCCTGGTGTGGGAGGCATCCTGGCCCTCCAAGTGCCTGCTTGGCACGGAGACTTCATGGCCAACGCCTGCCATCAAATACCCCACTCTGGTCTCCTGGCACAACCCCCTTCTCGGCCTCAAGCCCACCTTACAGGGTTGCACGGAGGCTACCGACCAAATATGCCCGCCTGGCATCTGCACGGAAATAGACCATAGTAGGCGTCCTTTGCTGGGCTTTTAAAGCCCATGTCAGCATTGGGTAAGAACAACTATCCACTTCGCTCTTGTATGTAATGCAAGCCCCAAATTGTTCGTGACTTCCTCCTTTTGTTTAACGTTGAATAAGGGCTATTTTTGAGCTCTTCTCCACTCTCTATTTCGCAGCTTCTGTTTTGCCTTCTGAAGAGACCAAGGAAGGGGATTCTGCCTGCACCTTTCTCTGCTTCGATTCTGCCTCTTTGACTTTCTGGCAATTGGGGAGAGGGGGGTTGGGTTAAAATGCTATCCCTCCCTTGGAGTTCGTCACTTTTCTTCCCTTTCGGCCATTTACAGCAATCCAGCAATTTCAGCGCCCCCCTGCCCCCAGTGAAGAGCAGAAATGTGGACTGAGCTGAGTTTAGGGTCCCTTTGCCTGCCTGGGTGTGGGGCAGAGACCCCTTGGGCCCTCCAGCCCACTTTCCCTTCTCCCAGCCCAAGCCTGGGGGAGAAGGGGCTTCCTTGCAGCCACCCATTGATGACGCTAATTGGGACCAAAGCACGAGTCACCTCCCCAGCATTTGGGCCTCAGGCCAGCCCTGCAAGAGAGCGGGGTGCTTTCCTCCCTGCTCAGGGGAGGCCCTTGAGGGGCTGGGCCAGGGGTGGCCAGGAAAATGTACCCCACAAGAAAGAGTCCAGACTTGCAGCAGGAATGATGTGTGTGGGGAAGGCTTTGCAGAATTGACAAGGGGGCATTTCCAGAAGAGAAGAAAGAAAGAAGCCAGGAAGCCTCGCTTGGCCTTCCCATCTGGCCAATCAGACAACCTCCTGACCTCTGCATTTCTCAACGGGCAATTCAGTTGAGGAAGGAGGGGTTAAGCCATCCGGGGCGAGATGCCTATCTTGTGTCGCTGCTGGCCCTCCTGGTACCCACTGCTCCAGGCAGGGTCCCCTGCCTTGCAGCCCCCCTGAAGCCTTCCTCTCCATCACCTTTCGGGATGGAGCCTTCCTGATGAGGCTCAGCCCCAGAGTGGCCTCATCCTGGCCACGCTGCAATGTTCCTTAGGACGACAACAAGGGATGGCAGAGAAGGTGGAGGAAGCCCCAGAATGACAACACCAAGAAGGTGGAATCTGATAAGTGGAAGGAGAGGACTTCTACTCTTCATCAGGGGGCAAAGGAACAACTGGGGGGTACCCTTCCTTCTCTTTTGGGGTCCTTCACTTCCCACTCGGCAAAGAGTGACTTCCCCGCTCCCTTTGTGCCACAGAGGCTCCGGTCTCCCATGCAGCAAATTTTCCTCTTCAGATGTTGCCCTCTCATGGACCCATGGTCTCTCGGGCTGCCAATCGGAGAGGTATGAGGGGCAGGTTTAGTTCCCAGGTTTAGTTCCTGGGCTCCAGAAAGCATCTTCTCCATAAGGAAAAAGGCCAAAGGAAACAAGTTGCTCTGAAGAAACATCTGAGGGCTCCTTGGTGCTCTCTGAGCTTGGTAGTTTCCTTGCAGACGTTTCGTGACCCAACTAGGGAACAGCATCAGGGCCAGAAGTGCTTTGGGGTTGCTCTTCTGCCTGAGATAACATGGGCCAAGGGAGCACTAGTCAGCTCTCAGCCAGCTCTCTTGACCAGGTGGCGCAGTGGTTGAAATGCAGAATTGCAGGCAAACTCTGCCTGAACTTCAATCCTGACGGGCTTGAGGTTGATTCAGCCGTCCATCCTTCCAAGGAGGACCCAGATTGTGGGGGGCAATATGCAAATAATGCAGACACTGCAAACTGCCCAGAGTCAGCTATGAAGCACTGTGGGGCAGTATACACGTCTTAGGTCCTGCTGCTATTGCCACAGCTCCTCCCTCCCCCACGGGTGTCCCGTCCCCCCCCCCCCCCCGCGAACCAACGTGCCCTCCGAGTCTACCTTGGCCTAGGCCATGGGGCTCGGGGCCAGCTCTTGCTGGGCAATATTTCACCAGGCTTCTGCTTCCTGCATGGAGGCCTGGACAACTGACCACCAGTCTGGAGAAGACAGGAGAACGGATGCTTGGGGACGGGGAGGGCAAACCGCAGGCAGGGGCAACGGTGCCTGGCCCAGAGAGGCAGCTGCAGCCGTGGAGAATGGAGCCCCCAAGGGCAGACTCAAACCAAAGAGGGAGGGCGGGGTCTGCTCTGCACTCACCTTTCTTCCGAATGATGTCTTCTGACTCTGGCTTGCGACTGACCGAGACCACTTTCATCACCAGGTGGTTTCCCCCCTGGCGGATGAGCGAGACCACCTGCTTGTGCCCGACCTTCACCACGTTCACACCGTTCACCTGTGTGGCAAGGAGAGAAGGGATAAGAGGAGGAGGAGGAGGAGGAGGAGGAGCTGGCCCCACCTCCTGGGACCCCCCCCAACTTTGCAGGCACCATCTGGCCACAGGTGTCCCTAAACATCGGCAGAAGAACAGCAAGGCCTCTGATCCCCACGGCTGCACCCGGGAGGGGCTGCTGAGGGTGCCCAGCCCCAGAGCACCCCAGGACCTGCCCCCTCCTTGGCTCTGCCTTGTCAGGGGAGGAGCCAACCCAATAAAGGCGGGCTTACAGCTAGGAACCGGCTCAGACTGTTCTGGTTTTGTCTCCAGCCGTTGAAACCATCAAGATCCACTTCAGCAAAGAATATTTAATACCAAAATGGCCCAAATAACCTTCAAACAAGCATTCCAAGAAATCGCAGGAAGCGATTCAATATTGCACTGTAATAAAGAATTCTATTTATCCATCCAAGCAACGGATAACAATGGATGTTTTCTCTGAGCTGAAATAATGATATATTTTATATTCAGTTCGTTAAGTTTTTCTGGTGAGCAAAAAAGAGGAAAAAAAGACAAAAGGGAAAGAAAAAGAAGAGACGACATCAATTCACTCTCACGGTTTCCTTTTAGTGACACAGTGGACGGATTTCTTGGTTGGGACGGGAAGCATTTCCAGCTTTTTGGGATGGCCCCACATGCCCCCTGTACCCCAGGGGGCAAGACGTCCCCACTGGCCCTCCTGGCTGCTGCCAGCACCTTTTTCTACTCCAAAAACCAAAACCCACAGAAACAATAGGGCAGGCTCCAAGACCAGACTATAGTGTTATAAAACCAAACCCTTGGTTATAATTGGGTATTTCCTGGAGAAAACCTGAGACGTTCCACGACCCAACTAGGTAACATCATCAGTGCTAGAAGGGAGAGGTTTTATTCTCTGTTTATATATGAGTGTTTTGCCCTGTTGGTGTTGGTGGGAGGGTTCTTGGTGGTTCCCTGATTACGCTGTTGTTTACTGTTGTGGCAGTTCCTTGACTGGGGCATAAACAGAGAGCAAAGCTCGCTCCATTTTGACACTGATGATGTTACATACTTGGGTCATAAAATGTCTGCAAGAAAACCACCAAGATCAGAGACTACCAAGAACCCCACAATTCTCCTCCTCCCCCAGCACTGATGATGTTACCTAGTTGGGTCACGAAAGGTCTACCAGAAAACAACCAAGCTCAGAGAGTACCAAGACCTCACAGTCCCCCCCCCCCTTCTAGCATTGATGACGTTGCCTAGTTGGGTCATGAAACGCCTGCAAGAAAACTACCAAGCTCAGAGCACACCAAGGACCCCACGGTTGAGCCCTGAGCTGCAAACATTCTCCTTTATCGGTCCTCAGAGTCTTCCTACCAGCTTCTAGTCCCGTGCGCAGCCCTACGTTTCTCTCGGCTCTCCTCCGTGGGCCTCAGGAAGCCTCAAGCCAGAGCAAACGTGATGCTTCCCGGTGGAAAGGGGGCCTTCCAGGCAGCGTGTCCTTCGTGGGGCTCCTTTTGAAAGCCGCCTCTGCATTTCTCGTGGGAGAAAGGGCTTCGGAGCAGGGACTTCAGTGCCAGGTGGGCAAAGAGGTGGCTGATCAGGCTCTGACTCACAGGCTCCTCCTTCACAAAGGACACGGTGTTTGCCAAGAATATTAGTCAATCACTTGATGCAGAGGGGAAATGGGGGGGGGGAGGAGGAGGAGGAGGAAGTTATCCATGATTTATTGAACAAACATGCATGCAAAGGAGGACTAGGATCAGCCTAGAACCTGACCCAAGATGCCATTTCGGAACTGGATCCAGTCCTAGAATCAAGGTTTGTCTCAAGTGGAGGAGGAAAGCCCACCTCTGCTCATCCAAAGTCGGCTGGTGGCCACAAACAGAAGCTAAAGCCAATTAGTGGCTCCTGAAGGGTGATGCCTCAAGGAAGTGAGCCAAGGCGCCTGAGGACCAAGTCTCCTTCCCTTTCTGGCCAGTCCCTGGGAAAGTGGGGAGAAAGAGCCCGGGCAACTGCTCAGAAGCGACTGGAACAGAACAGAACAGAAGTTGGAAGGAACCTCGGAGATCATCTATTCCAGCCCCCGGCTTAGGCAGGAAGCCCTATGCCATTTCAGACAAGTGACTGTCCAGTCTCCTCTTGAAAGCTTCCACTGACGGAGCCCCCACAACTTCTGGTGGCAGGCCCTTCCACTGGTTAATTGTCCTCACAGTTAGGAGGTTTCTCCTTAAGTCCAGGTTGTTTTTGCCAGGCGAATCTCCTCTGGGCCTTCCACAGTCCTCCTCCCCTCCTCCTTAGCCTGGACCTGTGGGCTGTTGGGCTCTTTTGAAGGGGCAAGAAGGGGTGAGTGGAAGCACGCTGTGGGAGGTGGGAGGGCAGGCAGCGGGCAAAAGAGAGTCCTGGTTCCATCTCGGCCAAGAGACAATGCCAGGCATTTTTGCCCTTCAGTTGAACCAGGGAATGGGCAGGGAATGCCAAAGGAAAGGGACGCCGGACTCCAGTTTGAGATACGCTAGGAAGAGGCTAAGCTGAAGAAGGGCGTGCATGGTAGGGAGGCAGGCTGGCATCCCTTCAACTGATGGGCTCTGGGCTCTTGGAAGATGAGGAGGAGAATTTATGAAATGTATTTGCTGCACTTTGGCATCTGACCAAGGAGAGCATTTGTAGCTCAGGGTTCACATGGGGATCCCTGGTGCTCTGTGAGCTTGGCGGTTTTCCTGCAGATGTTTCATGAACCAACTTGGAAACATCATCAGTGCTGAGCAAGAAACATCTGCAAGAAAACCGCCAAGCTGAGAGGGCACCAAAGACCCTTTTTTCCTTCCTTCTCCTTTCTAGCACTGCTGATGTTCCCTAGGGGGGTCATGAAATGTCTGCAAGAAAACCACCCAGCTCAGAGAGCGCCAAGGACCCCTCCCTAGAGCATCTTGGTGCTTATCTCCACGCCATGAGACTTCTGGGCACCATTTGGTACGTAAAACTCAGCTCTGGGTGCCACTTTTCTAGAAGCCCTTGGCAGCCTTTCCAATGGGGGCAGGTTGACCCCTTCCCCCTGGGGTCCCCAATCCCAATCCAGCTGGTGGGGCGGGGGGCCTTCTCCAAACCCGGGGCCTGGCAACGGCTGCCTCCCTCGACAGCAGCTTCTCCTAATGGCACGCCTCGCTTTAATTTTTCTCAAGGAAATGAAGCATTGGTTCAAAATAGAAATGGTTAGTTCAATGCGTTGAATGTCATTTCTCCTCGGCACTGTGGCAAAAATAACTGGTTTTGCGCATTGGAAAGAAAAAAAAATATTTCCAGCAACAGCTTCCAAAAAAAAAAAAAAAAAAACCCCAACACCACATTTTTTATCCAAAGGTCTGATCTGAAAGAGGTTTAATCCAGCTAACCTAGGACAATCCAACATCTGCTGGGGATGATGGGAACTGGACTCTTCTCGCTGGCTCTCCACCCTTCAAGCACTAGGGGGCTGCCTTGCAAAAGGCTGTCGGTGGGAGGCATCCCTCTAGGATGGGGTCTCCAACCTTTCGGACCTCAGGGACCACTAAATTCATAATTTTAAATCCCGTGGACCACTAATATGATTGGCCTAATGACTGGCTGGGTGGGTGTGGCTAGGTGGACATGGGACTGGGTGGGCATGGTTAAACTCAATGTCACTCACATCAAGGGCCCCCTTGCCAGCCCAGGCTCCTTAGGGCCCCAACAGGAAGCAGTTGCTGGAGCTAAGCAGCTACCACGAGAAAGAGTTGGGAAAACAGCTGGCTCAGTTCAAATTGGATCTGACCGAGAAGGAGGCTCAGCAGAAGCACCTCACTGAGGACTACCAGCATAGGCTTTCCAAGCAGAGGGAAGACCTGCGGGAGTGTAAGGCCAGGTACCGGCACCTGGAGGCTCAGCAGGCTGAGATGGTCAGCCGGTTCCAGGCCATGAGGCAGTCCCACTGGAACGAGGCCCTCTGGCTCTTCCCTCCAGCCTTTGCCCAAAGCTCTGCACCAGGAGGCCGAAGCAGACCCCGAGTTGAAATTTCTGCCCCCCTGTGACCCACACAAAAAGACCCCGAATGGGGAGACTCTCTGCAGCAACACAAACGTTCATTGCATGTATCCGGCCCAGGGGCCGTAGTTTGAGGACCCCTGATTTAGTGCAATATAAAAAAATGCAAATAATGTTTCTATAGACCACCAAAGTTTTCTTGTGGACCACCAGTGGTCCATGGACCACCAGTTGGTGACCGCTGCTCTAGGAGGAGCAGGGGCTGTACAGCCTCCCCCACCCAGAATAATAACTTGCCATGTCCGAATGCCAACCTTCTCCAGCCTCTGAGCCTGGCCGAGGATTTACACATCTGGGAAAAGCAGGCTCAGTTCCCTCTTGGTTGTCCCAGCCTTCCACACTTCTTTGATCAGTAAAATGAGGACCCAGGTTGTTGGGGGCAAGAGGCTGACTCTGTAAACCGCTTAGAGAGGGTTGGAAAGCACTGTGAAGCGGCATATAAGCCTAAGGGCTATTGCTATTGCCCTGTGTCCAGATCTCACTCTGACCAGCCAGTGAATATACAGCTTAACAGAGTTGGAAGGGACCTTGGAGGTCTTCTAGTCCAGCCCCCTACTCAAACAGGAGTCTCCCATTATCCGGGCAATGTCCAAGCAAGTTTGTCCTCCGGCTGTCTGGAATTACCATCAACATGCTTCCAAGCCATCACGTCCTCTCCTGCCGAGAGCTTTGTAGGGTAGGGCAATAGGTTTACACCAGGGGAGCCCAATCTTGGCAACTTGAAGACTTGAGGACTTCAGCTTCCCAGAGCCTTGATAGTACAGTGGTTTAGTGCACCCTGTTATTAACACAGCTGCCTGCAATTTCTGCTGGTTCGAATCTCTCCAAGCTCAAGGTTGACTCAGCCTTCCATCCTTTCTAAGGTAGGTAAATTGAGGACCCAGTTTGTGGGGGCAATAAGCTGACTTTGTATAAATATACAAAAGTATGAAGGCTATTGCTTAACGCATTGTAAGCCGCCCTGAGTCTCCGGAGAAGGGCGGCATATAAATCAAATTAAAAAAAAACAAACTCCCAGAATTCCCCAGCCAGTCATGGCTGACCAGGCAGTGACAACAGATACAGCTTAACAGAGTTGGAAGGGACCTTGGAGGCCTTCTAGTCCAGTCCCCTACTCAAGCAGGAGTCCCTACACTATTCTGGACAAGTGGCTGTCCAGTCCAGTCCAGTCTCTTAACAAACCTCCAGGGTTGGAGCCCCCACAACTTCTGGAGGGGAGCCGTTCCACTGGTTGATTGTTCTCACTGCCAGGAAGTTTCTGCTTAGTTCCAGGTTGCTTCTCTCCTTGGTTAGTTTCCACCCGTTGCTTCTTCTCCTGCCCTCGGTTGCTTTGGAGAATAGCTTGACTCCATCTTCCTTGTGGCAGCCCCTTAAGTACTGGAAGACTGCTATCATGTCACCCCTAATCCTTCTCTTCATTAAACTAGACTCACCCAATCCCTGCAACTGTTCTTCGTTTGTTTTATCCTCCAGTCCCCTAATCACCTTTGTTGCTCTTCTCTGCACTCTTCTCCCCACCTTTTTTAATAGTGCGGTGACCAAAACTGGATGCAGGACGCAGTACTCTAGGTGTGGTCTTACTAGGGCTTTAGAGAGAGGTATTAGTACCTCCCTTGATGTTGATTGTATCCGTTAATGCAGTTTAGGATTGCATTGGCTTTTTTGGCTGCCACCACACACGGCTGGCTCCTGTTTAGCTGGTTGTCCAACCAGCTCTGGATAGGAAGTGGAATCTCTCAGATGGGTCCTGTCTAAAAAGCTTTTGATTAATTGATGACGTGCCATTAATTCTCGACTCTTAGTCACAAGACAGGTTTTCTCTATGATGTTCTGGCCCTAACTTGGTCCTTTGCCTCTTCCAAGGATGCCGATTGCCACCGTCCATCCACCTGTCTTCCGGCCACCCTTTTGCCTTCCAACTTTCCTAGCATAACATCTCAATGTCCTCATGGGAAACGTCTTTGCAGGCCAGGAGCCGCCAGCCTGGTTAGGACACGGTGAAGGAGACGGGCTCCTTTTTCACACCAATTCTAGATGGAATCCCCTTCTTAGAAATTCCAGGGATTTTCTGAAAGACTCCTTGTTTTCCCATGTCGGTTTTTATCCTCTGTGCCTTTACAGACATTGTCGTAATGCTGCTTCTTGTTTCTTTTAAAAGAGAAACTCTTTCTTCAATTCCCTTCTGAGAATTTTTCTTTCTTGGCTTTGGCTTCTCTTCTCCTCTTCACAATTTCCAGAGTTTGTTCTGATATCCGGTTTGCATTCTCCCTGTTTTCCTTTCTCTCGGTGGTACCTTTTCACATTCATCCTTAGTGACTCCTTAAGGCCATTCCATGAGTTTCAGGGCTTCAAAGCGATTCCTGATGTTCTCCATGAAAGTGGTGGGTATATGTTCAAGGTCATGTTGTAGAAACCTTTGGCTGTTGGAAAGCCCAGAAGGTTCCGATTTACAGTTCTTCTACTCTGACAGTTAGTTTGTTAGTTTATTTGATTTGTATACCGTCCTATTCCCGAAGGACTCAGGGCGGTCAACAGCCAAGCAATCAAATACATAAATACACAAAATTTAAAAACCAGATAAAATCAAATTAAATCATTTTGGCCCGGACAGATTAAAACACCCCAATAATTTAAAAACAGATTAAAATTTACATATTAAAAGAGGGAGGAGATTAGGCCAAGCCCGCTTGATGGAATAAAAAGGTCTTCACAGCGCGGCGGAAGGAGCGTAGATCCGGGATCCTCCGTATCTCTGGGGGGAGCTCATTCCAGATGGTAGGTGCCCCCACAGAGAAGGCTCTCCCCCTAGGGGCCGCCAGCCGACACTGTTTGGCTGACGGCACCCGGAGGAGCCCCTTTCTATGGGAGTGTACCGGCCGGTGGGAGGCTATTGGTGGTAGTAGGCGGTCCCGTAGATAACCAGTTCTAAGCCATGGAGCCCTTTAAAGGTGGTAACCAAAACCTTGAAGCGCACCCGGAAGACCACCAGGAGCCAGTGCAGCTCGCGCAGGAGAGGTGTTACATGGGAGCGCCATGTCGTTCCCATTACCACCCGCGCGGCCGCACTCTGCGCCAGTTGGAGCCTCCAGGTGCTCCTCAAGGGGAGCCCCATGTAGAGAGCATTGCAATAGTCCAGGCGGGAGGTGACGAGGGCATGAGTGACTGTGCGTAACGAGTCCCGATCCAGACAGGGACGCAACTGGCAAATCAGGCGAACCTGATAAAAAATCCTCCCGGTCACGGCCGTCAAGTGCTCTTCTAAAGACAGCCGTGAGTCCAGGAGGACGCCCAAGTTGCGAGCCCTCTCCCCCTCACACTGCACAGAATCTCTCTTCATTTTGATTGGCTAGTTCTTCTCTCAATTTCCACCAGTAATCTGCATCCTTTTGCCCAAGACAGTCCTTAGATGTTTGCAGGCCCCTCCCCTCCCCTCCCCTTTCTCATGGGCAGGTTCCGCCTCCAGCTGCTTTAAGGCTTCCTCGCAGGGTTGGTGTTCAAGCTCTTGATCCCAGAAGCTCTTGCTACGTCTCTCTTTAAGTCCGGTGCCCAGAAGTGATGAAGAGTGACTGGGCCATCTCAAAATGCCATGGAACTATTGGCCTCCCCTGGTCTGACTGTGATGCTTCTGCTAATTGCGTTGGGTTTCTTAGCTGCCGCATCGCCCTGCCTGCTCACATTCAGCCAGGGTTCCTTCTCACATGCACTACTGCCAAGGCAGGTCTTCCCAATCCTAGCTTGAGAGAGATGCCCTCCTCACAGAGCACAGATCAATGCTGTGATGCCCTCCAGCCCGAAGAAATGGTAGCCAGTTTCACTGCCTCGCCTCCTTAAACACCAGCCGTCCCATCCTGCTTTTGGCAGAACCAGCGTGTGGGATGAATCACAGCCTGCTTTATGGAAAAGGCAACAGCCAGAGGTCCAAGAATTGGTTTGGGACTGTTCCATAGTTTGACTCCCCCGTAGAGAAATAGGGAGACGGCTTTGAAGGAAATGCGTGGCGGCCATTGGGGACACACAAACTTCGCCCAGGAAAGCAGGAAAGAGTGAGGAAGAAACTCAAGATTGATTTCCTTTGGTGTAAGGAGGATGGAAGGGAAACAAATGGGTTTCAAGATTTTGTTACAGGTAGTCCTCGACTTACGACCACAACTTTTGAGCCCAAAATTTCTGTTCCTAAGTGAGAAATTTGTTAAGTGGGTTTTGTCCATTTTATGACCTTCCTTGCCCCAATTCTTAAGTGAATCACTACAACTGTTAAGTTAGTGACATGGTTGTTAAGTGAACCTGGCTTCCCTGTTGACTTTGCTGGTCAGAAGGTCACAAAAGGGGATCACTGGACACTGTAGCCATCATAAATACGAGCCAGCTGCCATGGAGATGCTGCAACGGTCATAAGTGTGAAAAACGGTCCCAAGTCCCCTTTTAAAGTGTGGTTGTAACTCTGAATGGTCACTAAATGAACTGTTGTAAGTGGAGGACTGCCTGTATTATATCCTGTATCAACAGTATTCTGTATGGTGTTTCCTGGGAAGAGGTGGAATGCCCTGGCCCTTCATCTGTGGCACTGCTGGGCACATGGGGAGGCGGGTCAAGGGAAGGTGGCTGAGCCTGGCAGAAACAAAGGGCGCATTCTTTTGGCACAAGGCCACCCCAACAATCCCAGGGGAAGCCAAAGGCTTGGATGCCACCAGTGGCAACCGCAGGGGATGCCCGAACAGGAAAAGGACGGAGGAGAACTTGCCTGCCCCAATGGGGGCCCCTGCCCTACCTGTACGAATGGTCAGGTGTGCTGAGAGGCAGGTGAGAAGGTATCAAAGGATGCATTTTAAAAGATGCCATAACCGACCATCACAGAAGGAGCCAACCGAGAGCTTAGGGCCCTAAAGAGAGGAGATTCTATTTCCCCTGTTAGACGTTTCTCTCTCTGTCCTCTTTTTCTCCTTCACCCGAATGCCGCCTGCCCAGCTGCAGGGAGACCGTCTCGGGAGGGTTTCTGCTCCTTGCAAACGGTGACCCTCAACCGCCCCCCCCTTCCCAATGCTGCTCAGCCTCCCCCGCCCCCGCCATGGTCTCACCTCGATCAGGAAGTCTCCTGTGCGCAGTCCTGCTCGCCAAGCCACACCCTCCACATCCACCGATTCCAGGTACTGCAGTGCCGGGAAAGCTGGTGTTGGGGTGAACTCCTCAATGGGCGTTTCCGCTGAAAGGAGGAAGGAAGGAAGGAAAGTCAGTCCAGATCAGAAGGAGGAAGAGGCTCTTTGTGTGGCTGATGGGGAGCAGAAGGCTTCTGGCTGGCCGTTCCAGCCCATCGGCAGCACTGCTGGGCCCCCACGGCCTTTGGCCTGCCACAGCCGAGATGTGGCGGAAGCTAGTGCAGAGTCCTAGGATGGAGGGGCTCAGGGAGAAAGCAGAGCTTGGGATGCCTGGTAGGCAGGAAGGGAGCAAGTCGGACCCTCCCTAGCAGTTCACAGAGTAAGTCTATGGTCATTGGAGATACTCGCTTTGCTTCGGCAAGATTCTGTCTTAGAGGTGAACAACAGGAAAGGGGCTGCTCAGAGGTCACTCCTTGTGTCGTTCTTGGTTCTATCAGCCGGATAGGAAGGCTTTGCTATACACCAACTCCTTGACTAACGACTGCAACGGAGCCCCACGTTGCTGAGCAAGAGTTGTTAAGCAGGTTTTGTGCCACAGTTGTAAAGTGAATAACTGCAGTTTCTATCACTCAATCAGAATAGAATTGGAAGGGACCTTAGAGGTCCTCTAGCCCAACCCCACTAAGTTACTAACACGGTTGTTAAATGAATCCAGCTTCGCTTGCAAGAAGGTCGCAAAAAGGGATCATATGACCCTGGGACACTGCGACCGCCATAAATATGAACCAGTTCCCAAGCATCCAAATTTTGATCAGGTGACTGTGAAGATGCTGCAACGGTCGTAAGGGTGAAAAATGTCAGTTTTTCCAGCGTGTTGTAACTTTGAATGGTCACTAAACAAATGGTTTGAAGTTGAGGGCTACCGTAGTTCAATTCCCTAGTAGGCAACACCCCTCCCCCTTATTTCTGAGATGGTGAACAACCTCCGCTGGTGTCCCAATGGCCACTCCACGCGCCCAGCCGCCCTTGTCGCTGCCTGGGACGCACAGAGGCTTAGCCAGAGAACAGAAACTGCAGGTTAAGGAGGGGACTGTGGGGGGACGCAGCTCCCTTCATGGCTTCCATCTTTTTTAAAGGCTTACGGCAGGCAGGGGCCTGGAGGCAGGGAGCAGTCTGCCCATTTCTGCTCCTGCCAACGGGGGAGGGCAGCCAAGCAGGAGGCCCCAATCCGTGACCCTGCCAACGGTATTAGGCACTGCCTGTCCTTCGAGGCAAGGAGCCGCCTTTGGAAGGGAAGAAGTGGGGGGAAATCTACTCCGCACTGCCTGGCTGTCCTCTGAAGGCAGCCGCCTCGCCCTGAAGCAGCCTCCATCCATCCAAGGCCTCTTGCACAGGGGCCCTCACGCATCTCTCAGAGCTTCCCATACCACAAATGAAGGAACGTCTATGGAGGGTCTCTATCATCCGGGTCATCTTGTCCCCAAGGTGATTTTGGAGTAAGAAGGTATCTTGGAGGTCATTTAGTCCAACCCCTGCCCTTGCAGGAGAACGTCCTGTACTATTTCTGATAAATGACTGTCCAGTCTTATAAGCCTCCAGTGTTTTGGGGCACTGAAGGCAATTTGTCCCACCGATTACGGTAATTGTTCTGTTAGGAAGTTTCTCCTTAGTTCCAAGTTGTTTTTCTCCTTTGTTAGTTTCTATCCATTCTTTCTTGTCTTGCCTTCGGGTGCTGTGGTGAATAAATTGGCCCCCTCTTCTTTGGGGCGGCCCCCTCAAATATTGCAAGGCTGCTATCTTGTCACCCCAGGTTCTTCTTTTCACTAGACTAGGTTTAAACAACATTTTTTTTTCTTTTCCAAAAGGCAACTGGACTTTCTTGGGGGATTTTCCTTGAAAATGTTTCACTTCTCATCCAAGAAGCTTCTTCGGTTCTTCAGTCTTCTTCAGAACAGAAGAAGCTTCTTGGATTGGAAGCGAAACATTTTCAAAGAAAAAACCCAAGAGAGTCCGGTTGCCTTTTGAAAAAGCCCCTTTGGGGCATATCACCAATTGTTTGCCTTTTAACGGGGGTGGGGACTTAGAACAGCTCTCTCTCTCCCCCCAAAAGTTATGCTTTTCCATAGTAAAATTCAGAATAATTTATTTAACCTCCTTGAGGCAACAAATACTAGAACCTTCCACATCAGGGAAGAACTGAGTCAAAATGTCAATTGAAGACGCTCTTGTCAAGTCCCTGTCCAACGAAAAATCTTGACTCCCACGGAGTCTTAGGAGATTTATTGCAAGAAAAAGCAGAATTTTGGCAATTTGGAAGCTCATATGTGCATCCATTCATCAGTAAGTACATGAAGTCTCTAACCCTTCCGATCGATCGCCAGGGGAAAGGATTCCATGGATGAAAACCAGTTCAGGAGAATTACTGGGAAATTTTGGATAATGAAAGGCCTAAACATAAACAAACCAAAAAGGAAGAAAAATGGCTTATGAAACTGGTGGAGCTGCACCAAGAATTCTCCAATAAACTGAGAGAGCAAAAGGACAAGTTTAAAAAAAAAAGAGGAAAGAGGAACACATAGTAGTAGTAGTAGTAGTAGTAGTAGTAGTAATAATAATAATAATAATAATAATAATAATAATAATAACAACAACAACGAAAGGAGAACATTGAGTAACATGCCAAGGCTGTAAGGATGGGGTAGGAAGACCAAGGCTGGGAAGGAGTGAAGCCTTCCACAAATGCCCAGAAGAGTTTGTTGGGGAAGAAGCAGCCAAGAAAATAGCCAAATCACCTGGCTGGAGAAGATGGCAAGATGTTGATGGGCAACAGGAGGAGACCAACGGCTTAATTCCTATTCTGCACCTGCCATTTCGCAAAAAACGGTCCAACCTGTCAGAAGGTGCTCTCTATGGGGCAGGCAGGAGAGTCAGGAGAGGCAAGGAAATGGTCAGGAAGTGCCTAGCAGCTTGGAATGGGTTCAACCTACCAGGGCCAGATGGATCACATCCCAGGATGCTAAAGGAACTGGGGAGTACGAGGCGACCGGAGAAGAATTCAGATGGACCCAATCTTTAAAAGGGGGGGAAAAGTGAACTCTGGGAAGCTGCAGCTTGATGCGAACACTTGAAAGAGCTTTAAAATGATACTCAAGTGAGCGTGGAGGTCCTTAGAAATATCCCAGGCCGTTAAAGTCAACCTGGGTTTGTTTAGAAACAGGTCATGCTAGAGAAATCTAGCTTCATTCTTGATAAGCTGGAAAGTGGATGGGGTGGATGGTCCTGTTACAAGGTGGCTGGGCAGGTGATTGGACAATGGTGCTCAACGCGAGGTCTTCATGGATCTATATGGAGAGAGAGGTTCCCTCAGAGCTCTGCGCTGGTCCTGGAGCTCTTCAACATAGTAGAGCATAGCAGGAGTATCCAACCCTTGGGAACTTTAAGACTTGTGGACTTCAACTCAACCCAGCATGCTGCCTGGGGAATTCTGGGAGTTGAAGTCCACAAGTCTTTAAATTGCCAAGGTTGGATACTCCTGGTTTAGAGTATTCAGTCCTTTGCAGTGGTGGGTTTCAACATTTTTTACTACCGGTTCTGTGGGTGTGGCTTTGTGGGCATGGCAGGGAAAGGTTACTGCAAAATCCCCATTTCCTCCCGATCAGCTGGGTCTCAGGAGGCAGAGAATAGATGGGGGCGGGGCCAGACAGAGGTGGTATTTACCGGTTCTCTGAACTACTCAAAATTTCCGCTACCGGTTCTCCAGAACTGGTCAGAACCTGCTGAAGCCCACCTCTGGTCCTTTGCCAACCTGGAGCCCACCTGTTTCACCTGTTCTAACCAGATTGTGTTTTCCTGACTTGGATAGAAGTTTTTCATGAGGACATTGAGATGTTCTGGGATTCCCGTTTTCTAAGCACTTTCCACAGCTTGATATAATTGACACAATCAAAGGCTTTTCTGTCATCGTTGAAGCACATCCTGATTTCTTTTTAAATATTCTTTGGCTTTCTCAATTACCCTGCGTGCCTCAGCAATAAAGTCTCCAGTTCTTTGGTCTTTTCTAAAGCCAGCCTGAACATCTGGTTATGTCCCTTTTCATGGAGGGCTCTAATCTCTTTGGTTGAGCCTGCACATTATTTTGCAAGCATTTGAAATTAAGGATGGTGTACAAGAGTTTGAAGGGTCTGTAAAGTCTCCTTTTTCTTGGTGCTCAAACGTAGGCTGGCCTCTTCCAATGGGCCAATGAAACCCTGGGCTGTTCTCCAGATTTCCTGGCATGGTTTGGCTAGAACCGTGACTGATTTTTATTTCTATCGCTTGCCATATTTCATCATCAGTCCCTCTGGATTTCTGACTTGGACTGAGGGTTCCTTGAGGCTCTCTTGGTTGTTTCCTTGCAGACAGTTCATGGGCCAAACTAGCACTGATGACGTTTCTTAGTAGGGTAACGGGTTGGTCTAATTTAATTCCCTATTTTGGGGGTGTTGATTTAATGTCACCTTCTAGAACTAGAGGTTCTTACAAAGAAGGAATGTCTTTTAAGATAGCTTGGATGTTGACATCTCTAGAGTATTTCAGTATACTCCCATCTTCCTTTGAACTTGATTAATTTGGTTATTTTGTTTTATTTATTAAACAAATTTATGTATCTGCCCAACTCACACATAGGTGACTTCAAACGGCAGACGACGTTTAATATTTAACATACCAATTTGAGGTTGGAATCTCCTTCTGAGATCTTTTGAAAGACTTTCCTTGTTTTTTGGAGTCTTTGGTGCTCTCTGAGCTTGGTGGTTTTCTTGCAGACACTTCGTGACCCAACTAGGTAATGCCATCAGTGTTTAGAGGCCCTTTAGCACAAACTTTCTAGCGCTGCTGATGTTCCGTAGTTGGGTCATGAAATGTCTGCAAGAAAACCTCCAGGCTCAGGGAGCACCAAGGACCCCCCAGTTCAATCCTGAACTACAAATGTTATCTTCTACAATTCGGTTTTTCCCCATGCCTCTTTCCTTCCATTTCTTTACAGGGGTTGTAATATTGCTTTTTGTCTGAAACTCTTCGTTCCTTTCTGAGATTTTAGTCTTTCTTTGGCTTCTCTTCTTGGCAATTTCCACGGATTGTTTTGACACCCGGATTGCTTTCTTCTGTCCCTTCGTTTTTGGAGTCTCTTTTCACCTTCATCCTTGAGGACTTAAGTTCATTACCTAATTCCTCTGGTTCTCTATTGATTCAAAGGTTTGGACTTTTCCTAATATTTGGGCTAAAAACAATGAGACTGTTAATATAGTATGAATTGACCAATGTATGTTAAAGATACTCTGGCTCTTTCTGGAGATCTCCCTAATATTTGGGCACTATGAAGACACCTGAGCTTTTTGCAGTGCCAATGAATGTGGCCAAATCAGGAGTCAGTGATGTCTCCTTGGAATGCCTCTCTGGATTAAGGAGAAGACAAGGATCGGCCACAGCTTCTCCCTGCGGAGAGATTGCAAGAGAGCGTTCTCCAGCACTCCAGTCTGAGAGAATTGGGGAAATAAGCCACGATCGGCACCTTTCAAAGAGACACCGAAGTCGCCTACTTCTCTTTCGTAATGACTTTAAGAAAGGGCTTCTTATTGATTTCTTTGGCGTTAAGAACCTTCTGAAACAGAAGCTGTACTACACCAGATTTTCCTTCCTTCCACCCTGGACAAAAGATGTTTAAGGATTAGCAAGACAACCTTTACTTTTTGGAAAACGGCAAAAAGGGGACTAGAACCTTGGTTTTGGAAAGTTAAAGGGCAAGATGGACTTGAAAGAATAGTTCCTGCAGGGAACACAATTTGAAGTCTTTGGCATTAGTCCTCCCCTGGGAAAGTTCTGCTGATTGAAAACTAAACGGGTGATAAAAGGACTACAGGGAAGTAGAGAGAACAAAGAGTTACTGAAAGGAGAACAAACCATGAATACAAGGGAGAAGCAATATTTAACCATGGAAGAAATTAAGGCCTTTTAGGAAGAACCGACTCAGAAATTGCCTGACAAGATTGTGTAATACTATAGCAGAGGATACAGAAGAAAAACACATTGATTGGATCAAATAGAAAGATTTGAATGCAGGTTCGGAGTTTGAAAAATGCTGGATTATGATAATGGAAAAAATTGTTTTGTGGATCTGAAAATGGATTTTAAACAGGCCAGAATATAAGAGTGATATTGCGGGGGGGGATGCCCAAATGGATTTACAAATTAAACTAGCGGATGTCTTAATAATTAAAGGGGACAGAGACAGTAAATAATAAAGCAGAATAAAGAATGACTCAGAAACCCTTTTTGACTTTGGATTTACACAAGGAAAGTCTCTTCGAGAAAAGACGAAGGGAAATTTCAAGCTCTTCCCTGAGATTGAGAGGAAGATAAAGAGAAAATGATACAAAATCAACTTGCAGGACCCTCCTTGATAGGACAAAAGATCCAAGATTTTTAACAATGAAAAGAGGATTTATAAAGTGACTTTATTTGATAAGGGTTAAAATATATATGCTCTGGATTCTGATATGTGTTAATGGGACTTCTTTTTGACCAGGATTACATGACAAGGCTTTAAAGACTGGTTGATAAGCAGGAAGAGATTCCTTCTGCTTTATTTATTGTAGAAAGTGATAAGTTTGGATTGTAAAATTAAATTATATATATAATATACAGCTGATAGCTCTTCAGATTACAGAGTCACCTTAACGGGGCTGATAGGCGACATAAAAAAAAATCAATGAATAATTGAACTATTGCTGATTAAGGTGGAAGGATATGGTTTTTTGTCATTTGACTATCAGGGGATGAGATGGGAAGAAGCTTTTTTTGAAAAATTAAAAGTACTAGTGGAAGTGTTAAGTTAGCCAAATTGTCTATACAGGAAGTCCTCGGCTTACAACGGTTTGCTTAGTGACCGTTCAAAGTTACAAGGGCACTGAAAAAAGTGACTTAGGACCATTTTTCGTCCTTACGACCGTTGCAGCCTCCCCCTGGGTCAGAGGGTCAGAATTACCTTGGCAACAGGTTCATATTTATGACGGTCACCGTCTCCGTGCATCACGTCGTCCCCTTTTGCGACCTTCTGCCGGATTCACTTAAGAACCACGTTACTAATTCAACACTTGAAGTAATTCACTTAACTAATGTGGCAAGAAAGGGTGTAAAATGCGGCAAAACTCATTTAACAAATGCCTCACTTAGCAACACAATTTTTGGGGCTCAATTGTGGTCGTAAGTCGAGGCCTACCTGCATTTGCCTGGAGGGAGTCATCTTTTAATTCAATCTTCTTTTAATTCTTATATATATATAGTATATATATATATACACACACACACATGCATTCCTTTTGTAAATTAAAAGGAAAAGAGTCAGAATATCAGCCAATGCGGAAATCTAACATGTGATAAAGGAACCACAACATTACCGAATTCCTATTTTGGTTTAGTTTTCTCCAACAGAAAACTTTGTGTTCTACTAACCAACAGTGAAGAGAAGGATGAAGGGGAGGGCAGAAGATTCATAAAAGCATGGCCAGTTAATGCCTTTTGGGGGTCCTTGGTGCTCTCTGAGCTTGGCTGTTTTGTTTTGTTTTTTGCAGATGTTTCATTACCTAACTAGGTAACACCTTCAGTGCTAGTAGGGTGTCGGGTTTGCAAAATGCAGCAGGAGGAAGAGAAAGAGAAGAACTATTGGGGTCCTTGATGCTCTCTGAGCTTGGTGGTTTTCTTGCAGATGTTTCATGCAGATTAGCCAACCACCTAACTTCATGATTGCAATCGCAAACTCTACACTCCTTTGCACTGACGCTGTTCCCTAGTTGGGTCATGAAACGTCTACAAGAAAACCACCAAGCTCAGAGAGCACCAAGGACCCCGTAGTTCAACCCTGAACTACAAATATTCTCTTCTATAAATACCTTTTTTGCTCTGAAAGGCTTTTAATCTCCGGGATAAAATGAGCTGCATCTAAGGGTACTGATGGAACTAGCCGATGGTCTGGCCAAACCTTTTCCCATTATTTTGGAGAGTGAAATGCCAGGTGACTGGAGGAGAACAAATGTGGCTTGTATCTTCAAGAAGGAGAAAAGCAATGAAGAAGATTCACTGAACTGCACTCCCGTCACGCTGACGTTGACCCCTGGGAGGATCCTAATCCTGAAGAGACTGAACGATAAACACCTCGACAAACAAATGATCTGACTACAGAAGTCAGCATGGATTTGTTCAAAATAAGTTTTTTTAACAAAATCTTATTAGATGCCATAGTCTTAGATGCATAAAAGCAGTTCAACAGGGCAGGTAATGGTCTGTAGAGACAAGGAGTGGACAGCCACCTGTCCAGCAGGCCTTGAACAGAGCACTGAGGTTACAATAACTAAAAGGATGAAAATGTAGATTTGGGATCTCCAACCATGGCAACTTTAAGGCCGGTGGACTTCAACTCCCAGAACTGGTAGGCTGGGGAATTCTGGGAGTTGAAGTCCACCGGTCTTAATAGTTGCCAAAGTTGTAGTGTCCTGTTGTACATGGAGAAGATGGCCAAAATCTGACCCTATAGAAGAACAGTCGTGATGTGTTCAGGAACAACCAAGCTAAAGAGATGAAGACCTCCACTCTGGAACAGCAAGCACAGATAAGAAAATGATCAAATTATCGTATTTGGCCCAGCAACCTATCAGGTCAGTGAAAGGACAGCTGGGGTGACGGAGGATGGAAGGTCTGATGGAACATGGCTGGTCAAAGAGAAGAAAGGTGACCAGGGGTCCGATTTGGAGATGTGCTATTCTTGAGCAGGCAATTATTACCCACTGAGAAGCCCTGACATCCCCAATCCTGCGCCCCCCGCCCGCCCCCGCCCTCCCGAGCAAGGGTGTGTGCGTCTATGCAGGCACCCACATTCAACGCTTAAGCAATCGTAATTCATAAAACTTTTGTCATTGAGATTTCTAGGTGTTGTGTGTTCCCTTGAGTCTTTCATAATAAATCGAGAGCCAGCCCAGAGTTAGTTATAAGATGGGCAGCCACATATATAATTTTTAATAAATAAAATCAGATCCTAAAGTTCAGGTCCGTAACTCTGGATTGAGTGGGGTGAAGGGTTTTTTTTGTTTTTTTGTTTTTGCATTTCTGGGACTCGATCATTCTGCACAGTCCAGGCAGAACTCAAAGCAGCCGTTGGAAGAGTTTGCAATGGCTTAATTTACTTTCCACTTCAAGGACGGATGTTCCCCAAGACACAGGTAGGATTCTTTCCATCTCAACAAGGAGGTCAAAAAAGGATGAAAACAAAAAATAGAAAGAATGCAGAGAACAACGAAGATGGGGAGGTGTCTGGAGGCTAAACCGTCAGATGAGCCACTACCGGTAAGTCTAGCCTAACGAAGAGAAGGCCTAGGGGGTGACATGATAGCAGCCCTCGGTTACCGCTTCCAGTGCCAGTACTCAAGGGCGGTCAGCTGATTCTCCAGAGGCCAAGACAAGAAGCTCGTTAGAGGGAGATCCAACCTAGAACCAAGGAGGAATTTCTTGATGGTGAGTAAAATTAGTCAGTGGAACAGCCTGCCTCCTGGAGTTGTGGGTGCTCCATCGCCAGAGGTTTTCAAGAAAAGATTGGACAACACTTTGTCCAGGATGGGGTAAGGTCTGCTGCCTTTTATTTTATTAGATTTCTATACCGCCCTTCTCCCGAAGGACTCAGGGCGGTGAACAGCCAAAAGATAAAAACACAGAAAATACAAAATTTAAAATAGGTTAAAACAGATTAAACAATTTGGCTAAATTTTAAAAATATCCCATAATATCAAATTCATTGGGCAAGGGGCTGTGCTAGAAGTCCTCCAAGGTCCCTTCCAGCCCTGGGATTCCATGAAACTTCCTGGGTGACCAAGAGGACTGTAAGGTAAAGGTTCCCCTGTCCAGTTGTGTCCGACTCAAGGGTGTGGGTGCGCATCTGTTTCTTGGTCGAGGGAGCCAGCATTGTCCAAAGACATTTTCCGTAGTCGTGTGGCCAACGTGGCTATATGCCAATAGCACACGAAACACCGTTATTTTCTCACCGAAGTGGTACCTATTAATCTACTCACATTTGCATTCTTTCGAACTACTAGGTGGGCAAAACTGAGGCAAGGGATGGGAGCTCACCCCATCATGCAGAACCCGGGGCTCGAACCTGGGCTGCCAGCTTTCCAGCTGACAAGCTCAGCATCTTTAACCGCAAATACAGTGAATATAAAGTATTTTATTAAGCTTGTTATATTGCTGAATATCCATGGGGAGGGGGGAGAGAGAGGATGGGAAGGACACCCCTGTTTGGCTGTCTCACAGTGGGCCAGGTAGGGGTGGCTGCTTTCCTCTGACATGCATGATTTCTGATTATCCTACATTTCATTTTTGTACAGTCCTTAATTGTGCCTGTTTCTATGTTGCCTGGAGAGACCCAGCAGAGGGATAGGTAATAAGCATTTTCATTACGTGAAGGAAGCTAATAAAGGAGCTGCAGGGAAGGAAGAACAAGAGTTCAGAGCAAGGAGGCTGGCGGACTTGAGACCAGTAACGATGATGAAACCACTGAAGCCAGCCTGGTTAAAGCTGGGAAAACCCAAGATTAGCAAGTCTGCCTCAGCGCCCAGGGCAGGTGCTGGATCTGGTGATCTCAAGGGCAGAGGTCCAGGTGACTCCCAGGGCAACCCCACCCCAGATGGGACAACCCAGGCAAGAAGTCCCCTTTGCCAGGCTTCCAGGCCTGACACCCTTATCGCTCACGTGGTTCCGAAATCTTGGGCACGGTTGCTTGTTATGCTGGCCGAGTTGAGGGAAGGAAGGGTGACAATGTCCAGTAGAGCAGGTCTCTCCAACCTTGGCAACTTTAAGACTTGCAGACTTCAACCCCCAGAATTCCCCAGGCAGCATGCTCGGTTGAGTTGAAGTCCACAAGTCTTAAAAGTTGCCACGGTTGGAGAGACCTGCAGTAGAGTAAGGAGATGTTTTTAGGCAAGAGCATCTGTGGAAGGCCACCAAGAAGATCCTAAGGAAGGTGGGAACAGCTTCAGGGCAGGTCTGTGGAGCAAGACGCCGAGTGGCTCCTTCCGGGATTTCTGGGTGGTAAAATCCATCACGCAGGACTTCCCTCCCCAAGCAAGAGCGGTGGGTGCAGGTGGGACCCGTTTCTGAACAAAGAGGATTTTAACTCCAGATGCTCTTGCCCAGATTGGCCCAAATTTTGCGCTCCCTCCCAGCCTGCCATGACTAGATTTGCCTCCTCTTGAATTATGTATAGTATTTGCCGTGATTCAGCTCTTCGAAAAAGTCAAAGCTTTGTTGCACGGATGAACTAAATTGCACATTCAGGTCAACGGTGCTTCCTTTTCTCTATCCTCCCCCTCCTTGTTTCGAAAGAGCCAAATGGGGGTCCTTGCAGGCTGCTGCTCTCCCTCTCTGCTTCTGGAACCCAGACCCCAGGCATCCACCAGAAGAGGTCATGGGGCTTTGGCCCCCTACACCTGAATCCTGGAATGTCAACCAGGTGCAGAAACATCTCCACCCCTTGCCTTGGTGGAAACCAAGCACCTTCATGGGCTCCTTCTACTCCATCCTCAATCAGGATCAGAGACCCTAGAATTGAGGCCCTCCCCACTGTGGAACTCTGCCCCCACCCATCCTTGAGTTGGCAGAGAGCTCAAAATTCCCTTGAGATGGATCATCCAGCCTGCTCATCCTTTTCCTGCCTCTGTTCAGAGTTCCCGGGGTCCCCAAGGCTACGACTGGCTGTCTTCAGGCAGTGTCAGAATAAAGGAAGGGGGGGGGGAGGGGGAGGAAATGCTATTGTAACCCTGGTTCATCTCAGGACAACCTCAGCTGCCCTGGGACAAGATGAAGGCAAGGAGGAAGCTTGAGGGGACTCTCTACTGCCAAGGGGGCAAGAGAGGGAGAACCCTTAGTAAGGGCCATTTAGGGCAAGCGCTAGCACAGGGACCCACACCTTCAGTACGTCTTCCCAACATGCTCTTCCCATTAAGACCCTTTCCTACATTCACCTGAACCTGCCTTCCTCCCATTGGGCTCCCTGGTTCCGTGTCTCGCTGCATTCGGGGCTGCCCCCACTCAGGTCCCCCTGGAAAAGGACCTCTCCTCTCCTGCATCTCCACGGCCCTTCCTTCAACCACTCTCGGATGGCCAGAAACTCTACAGAAGCCGGCTTGTTCCTCCCCAGCTTCTCCTGGTCAGCACGAGGCAGCGTGGTTGCTGGGGGTCTCCACAAAGCTCTTTCCCTACTCCTTCTCACAAAACCCATGCCTCCATTCGCTGCCGGTCATTGGCCAAGCCCCAGGCCGTTTCCCCCCCCCCCCGTCCGTTTCATGGAGACAAAGGTGGCTGCAGCATCACAGGACCTGCACCCGGGAATCAGCAGGGAAGTACAGGAAGGCTGAAGAGAGGAGAAGCCGGCTGGGTCTTTGACCTCCCCCACCTCTGAGGGAGAAGAAGGAGCCATGCCCCAAGCAGGGAGACCTCCTCTGGGTTGGCCCTCCGGAAAGCTGCCCCTGAGGGGGGTGGGAGGAGGGGGCAGAAATGGGCTCCGCTGAGCTCCACCCAGGTCAGCTGGGGAAGGGGAGGCTGACGGAAGGAAGGCTGATGCAGATAAAGGGAGGGGTGGAGGAGGAGGAAAGTGGGGAGGGGGAGGATGAGACCCTCCCTCCCTCCCTCCGCCTGCTGCTTTGCTGAATCTTGGACCCTCACAGTGGAGAGGGCAAACCTCGCCCACCCGCATTTTCTTCCGCCCATCCCAGCAGCAGGTGGGTCCTTCCCCCCAGCCCATCCCTCCCCCCCCCCCGCAGCTCCCATGCATCCCCCCCCTTCAGCCGAGTTTTCTCCTCCGGGTGCCAACGGGGGGGGGGGGGGACTGGGTCATTGGGAGCTTTGGGGGTCTCCAGAAAGGAAGCCCCTCGGCCTTCTGCACGGGGCACCCAAAACCACGAGGCTTACCTTTGGCCCCGCGCAGGACGAAGCCGAAGCCCTCATGCTCCCGCTTCTGCAGGACGGCCGCCTTCTCCTCGATGATGTAGTCGCTGGGCAGGAGAGAGCAGAGCAAGAGGCGGCTGGGGGGCAGCCTGGCGCGGGGGGCTCCTCCGCCCAGCCACGCGCTCATGGCAGCCGCCGCCGCCGCCCGGACCCCCCCCGCCCCCCGCCCCTCCGCCCGCTCGCTCACCTGCCGCTGGACGCCGCGCGCCGGCTGAGCCCGGGGAAGCCGCGGCCGCCGAGCAACGGAGCCGCCGCGGCCGGCACGGGAGGCGGGCGGAGCGCGGTCCATCCTCACGCCGCCCGCCGCGGGGAGGGAGGGGAGCGGCTCCCTTGTTGGGGGGGGGGCAAGTTCCCGGGGATGGACTTTCTCTCGGGCTCCGGTCCTCCCCCGTTGCTAAGAAACCGCCTGTCATTCGGAGGGGCGGGGGGAGAGGGCCGGGCTTGTGGTCCTCAGTGGAAGAAGCGGGGCGGGGGAGGAGGGGCTCTTTCCCTGCACATCCTCGCTTTGGATTTCGGGAGGGGGAGGGGGAGGGGAGGCAGCGCCCCCACCTGCTTCAAGTCCCGCCCCCTCCCCACTGCAGCACGGGCTTCCCGGAGGTCTGCGAGCCCCTCCCAAAATCCTGGGGACCCAGAAAAGTCCAGAGCCAGCCCTGGTTGGGGAGGGGGGCAGAGACGCCTTTTCACCCGAGAGTGCCGGGCTCACCCCGACTGCAGCAGACTCCCCCCCCTCTCTCTCTCACACACACACACACAGAGCCCCCCCTCTGGCCCAACCCACCGCCCCCAGCCACACAGCCTCCGTGGCCCCCTTCAGCCAAGCAGACACTCCTCCCCGCCTTCACCTGCTGATATGGGCTGGGGGGGTGCTCGGGGGGGGGGGGTTGCCGGGTACTGCAGTTTCTTGGGTGGAAAAGGCCCCCTTTGCTTCCTCAGTCAAGGAAAAGGCCAGCTGGCACAGTGGTCATTCCTAACCTTTGCAGTACTCAAACCACAGCCCCCTTGAGAAAGAGACAAAGCAGCAGCCTTGGGAGCCTTTGCTGGCTCAGGCCTGCTTTGTATGTGGATGGAGGGCCACCAAGGGATCTAGCTATCCCCCCCCCCACCCCACCCCTCCCAGATATTAGCCTGCCCTGGAACTGAGGCTGCTGCCCTCAGTGAGCCTCTTCTGACGGGGGCTGCATGAAGCTGCCCACCTGCCTTTAGGCCACAGCATCACAGAGGGCCAAACGTGGATCGAACCCCTTTCCCTGGAGGGACGGGGGTCTCGCTTAGCTAAGCAGACTTTTCCCTAGGCAAGCCTGCCCCCCCTCCCCCCCATGTATCTCTCCCTCCCCCCAGCAACCAGAGGCAGGTCATCTCCCACCCAGCAGGAAGAGCCAAAAGTTTCCAGCTGGAGTTTTTCCCCCAGCTGAAATGGGCAGCGTATAAATTTAATAAATAAAATGTAACAAAGAAACCCGGCTTTGCAGCCGAAGGAAGAGCCTGATGCGAACATACCTAACACGCCTTCCTCCAACCTTTTCCCCATAACAACAACCCTTTGAGGTTGCCTGGGCTGAAAGAGAGAGAGGAATTGGACCAAAATCCCAACTGACTTTCAGGCCTAGGCAGGACTTGAACTCACGATCCCCCTGTCTCTAGCCTGGTGCCTTAACCACTGACTAGACCAAACTGGCTCTCGCTATATATATCTATAACAATATATAATATGTAAATCTATTAGTGCAGTGCAACTAGGTTTCTTGTTTTAAAATATCTGGGAAGTTGAGTCAAGAACTGATCGTTTCTTTTAATAGCTGCTCTTGTGTGAATGCATCCTTCAGCACCAGGTGGGCCTTCCTGTTCTCCAGCACGGAGCCTCCCCCTCTTCTGGAAAGGGGCCCTGGGGCCCCCACCTCTGCTCAGGGCAGGAGGAGAAAGGTAAGAATGGGCCCCCCTGGACCACTGGCCAACCTCTGCCTGGGAACGTCCAGTGGAGAAGGCGGCCCCACGTGTCTAGGTGATGGTGCCCATGGGAATTGTGGGGTCGTCTTCTGGGATGTCCTCCAGCCAAGTGGATGGTTGTCCCTTGGAGTCTTGTCCCGGGCAGGAGATGGACTTCTTCCCTGGCTTTGGCCAACTCTAGAATTCTACGTTTATAGCAGGTTTTCCAACCTTGGCAACACCCAGTTGAAGCCCAAAAGTCTTAAAATTGCCAAGCTTGAGAAATCCTGGTTTAGAGGCTAAAAGAGGGAGGGAAAAACTCTGGTTGCCTTAAAACCAAACCATCTTGTCCAACCACTAAATGCATCTCAACCAGTCTACCTCTCTCATTCCTTTTCTCCTCCTCTACTCTCCTTGGCCGAGGGCGCACAGCTTGGTGGGCGCAGCTAAAAGGAGGAGCTGGGCATCCCTCGGGCTGCTTGACCCTTCCTGAGCATTTGTTGGGTTTGCGCACAACCTCCTGCCTTCCTCTTGCAGGCCACTCCTGGCGTGTCCCTTCCGCCCCCTCACTCTTAAGCTTCATCTCACATGCGTGTTCCGTGGAGGCTGAGGAGCAGGAAGGACGGGCCCGGGGGGATACCACAACACTACACACAGCTTAAGAGGGGTTGGGCCAACAGACCCTTTAAGTAAGGCTTCTCTGTACGGACAGCACCGTTGCCATGGAAACAGCACTCACAATTCGAGGTGCGAGACAAGGAAGCGGCACCCAGAGGAAGGGGCAAAAATCAGCCGGAGTCAGACAAGCCCACTCCTCGGCCTTGCTCTCCTCCGCCCCCAACCTGGTGCTTCAGTTGTAGCCGACTCTTGGCGGTTCTAGGAGCAGCCAGGTTCTTATTCAAAGTCTAAGAATAGTTATTCTAACTATTGTTACTTTGAATGTACGCTAATTGGCATACATTCAAATGAAATTTTGTTGCGTAGAGCTCTCAAAGGGCCACCACCTCCAGTATGCACTACCTAAACACGACCAAATAAATAAATAAATATAAATAAATAAATACAAAATTATATATATATACCCACATAGGTGACACAGAGAAATAACAAAGTCTAGTTTGGAGGTATAAATGCACATGGCAAGAGAAACGAATCTTCCGAGTTTACCAGATGGATGGCACAGGGAACAAAGCTGTTACAGAAATTGTTAGTCCTGCTAGAAATACTTTGAAACCTCCTCCCAGAGGGGAGCAACAGAATCAGACCGTGAAGTGGGTGTGTGGGGTCTCTAACAATGCTTTGAGCTCTAAGCACAGAGCACTTATAAGCAGCATCCTGAATAACGGGAACTGAGCTTCCAATAACCTCCTTGGCTGTCCTCACCACTCTCTGTAGGAACTTTCTACCTGAGGTGCTGCCGCCACCAAATCAAACAGGGATGCAGTTTATTAAAACACTCTCAATCATGCCTCTGTAAAAAGTGGTCAGGACAGGAGAAAGATGTGCTCTCCTCATCCAATACAGGAAATGCAGACGCTGGTTTGCACGCTTCACTCAGAATGACATGTGGAGAGACCAATTCAGATTGTTAGTTATCTGCACTTCCAGATACTTAATTCTGTTGACCACCCCTACAGCTGCACCCTCGATTCTGAGTGGAGTATGACTTTGCTGTCTCTCTTTCTTCTCTCCGCATCTCCCGATCTTACGCTGCTTCTTAGGCTGAGTTTTTTTCTGTCCTCTGGCTGGTTTCACACCCCTGGGAAGCATCTCTGGGTGGGGAGGGTCGAGCCGGTCCTTTGTTGACCTTAAGCTTCCCATGGATGGCACCGTCATGAACCCTCAAAGAACCCGGGCTGCTGAATTTCCAGAGGTTCTGAGATCCTGCACCAAATGGGCCTATTCCATGAAGAAGGCAGGCAGGCTTTGCATCACCAGGCAAGCACGTGTCCGTACATGACTCCGATCATGACCTCTGACCAGGGTCCTCCTTGGAGAACTTGGAAAGATGGGCCAGGGCATCTTTGGAATATGCCTTTAACTGCTCAGAAACTGGCTTGTTACTGAAAAGCCACAATATCCAGAACGACTAGCCACAGGAACAGTTTTTTTCCTCGTCCATCCCTCTGCTGAACACCTAATTCTGGCAGTATCTGTCTGTCTGTATGTCTGTAGTAGTATTATTTATCCTTCTTCTTATCTTCTTTACTTCCCCTTTTATGGGCCTGACGATGGTTCTGTTCCTTTGCACGTATGCTTGGAGCTTCTGCACTGGGGACCAATTCCTTGTGTGTCTAATCACACTTGGCCAAATAAAGCACTCAGTGCAACACAATTCAATCCAATCTGATGTTGAAGGAACCCAAAAGAATGGATTTTCCTTTCTGGACACGTCTGGTGCTCCCCAGTTGCTGGAAAGCTGGACTGCACTGACCTCGAATTGGGGCTGGTGATTCAAGGACGTGCTTATCTTAGTAGAAAGGGCTATGCACACCCAAGTCGGAGTCACAGAGTAACAGAGCTGGAAGGGACTTTGGAGGTCTTCTAGTCCAACCTCTGCTCAAGCAGGACACCCTGCTTTCTGGACAAATGGCTGCCCACTCTCTTCGTAAAAACTTCCAGGGTTGGAGCATCCACAACTTCTGAAGGCAACTTCTGTTCCACTGGTTAATTATTCTAACTGTCAGGTAATTTCTCCTTAATTCCAGGTTGCTTCTCTCCTTGATTAGTTTCCATCCATTGTTTCTTGTCTTGCCTTCTGGTGCTTTGGAGAATAAATTGACCCTCCCCCCTTCTTTATTTATTTTATTTAATTTCAATTTATATACTGCCCTTCTCCCTGAGGACTCAGGGCGGTGCACAGCCAGAATTAAAAACATGAAATACAAATATTAAAAACAATTAAAATCTATATAAATTTGGCCCAAATTTTAAAAAAACCACAAACCAATTAAACATTTAAAAATGTTAAAAAATTTCTTCCTAAGCCAGCCCGGCTTGCTGGAAAAAGTGGGTTTTAAGGGCACGGCGGAAGGCACTGAGGTCTTGGATTCTCCTTATCTCTGGGGGCAGCTGATTCCAGAGGGTAGGAGCCCCCACAGAGAAGGCCCTCCCCCTGGGGGTCACCAGCCTGCACTGTTTGGCTGATGGCACCCTGAGGAGGCCCTCTCTGTGGGAGCGCACGGGTCGATGGGAGGTCGTTGGTAGCAGCAGGAGGTCTCGCTAGGCCCTATGCCATGGAGCGCTTTGAAGGTGATAACCAACACCTTGAAGCGCACCCGGAAGACCACTGGGAGCCAGTGCAGCTCACGCAGGAGCGGTGTTACATGGGAGCGCCATTCTGCTCCCGTCACTACCCGCGCTGCTGCGTTCTGGACCAGCTGGAGCCTCCGGGTGCTCCTCAAGGGGAGCCCCATGTAGAGAGCGTTGCAGTAGTCAAGGCGAGAGGTGACGAGGGCGTGAGTGACTGTGCACAGGGAATCCCGATCAAGAAAGGGCCGCAACTGGCGAATCAGGCGAACCTGATAAAAGGTCCCCCTGGTAACAGCCGTCAGATGTTCCTCCAAGGACAGCTGCGTATCCAGGAGGACTCCCAGATTGCGAGCCCTTTCAGTGGGGGCCAAAGACTCGCCCCCAATAGTCAGCGATGGAGTCAACTGACTATATCGGGATGCCGGGAGCCACAGCCACTCAGTCTTGGAAGGGTTGAGCTTGAGACTGTTCCTCCCCATCCAGATCCGCACAGCCTCCAGGCACTGGGACATCACTTCAAGGGCATCGTTGGGGTGGCCTGGGGTGGAGATGTACAGCTGGGTGTCATCAGCGTACTGGTGGTATCTCACCCTGAAGCCACGGAGGATCTCACCCAGCGGCTTCACATAAATGTTGAACAGAAGGGGCGAGAGGACTGACCCCTGAGGCACTCCACATATAAGAGGCCTTGAGGTCGACCTCTGCCCCCCTGCCAACACAAACTGCGACCGGTCGGAGAGAAAGGAGGAGAACCACCGCAATACAGTGCCTCCCACTTCTTTGTGGCAGCCCCTCAAATATTGGAAGACTGCTATCACGTCACCCCTAGTCCTTCTTTTCTCTAGACTGGCCATGCCCAGTTCCTGCAACCGTTCTTCATGTGTTTTAGCCTCCAGTCCTCTATCTTTGTTGCTCTTCTCGGCACACTTTCCAGAGTCTCCACATCTTTTTTATATTGTGGGCACCTAACAAGATCAGCAGGATGGGCTCTCTTAATGATCCCCTCCCCCGATTTCAGAGACAGATCAATGTATGCAGAGAAAAAGGCCTCCCTCTGGGCTGAAAACCTGCCAGCCATCATGGAGCCATCAGACGTTCCAAGGCCCAGAATCCAGTTAATATATTGGGCAGGACAGATGTGCCCCCCTTCTCTTGCAGGAAAGCTGCCTAGGGCTGAAAGTTCCCCTGAAGAGTTTTTTTCAGATGAGCAGAGAATGCCCAACAAAAGAAGACAATTCTTTAAAACTGTTTTTAAAGAGGACCAGTGAAATAATCCATTTTATTCCTCATCGCTGTTCATCAAGCATTTAAGGCAATTAGAGGCTGTACAAAATGAAGGGAAGATGTAGCTTTGAGAAAGATGACCTGGAGGTGAGGAATGATCCCAGCCTCTGCTGAACGGGATTTAATTAACCACGATTTGGGGAACAAGCTGGAGCAGGCTGCTTCGGATTTGTAATCAACATGGTTCACATACATTAAAGCACATTAGGGCTGAATTCAAGGCGCCTGATGAGGCCGTCTCCCTCTCTGCAGCTGACTCCATAAGGGAGAGCTCAGGATGAGCAGAGACCCCCCCCCACCACACATAGGGGTTTCTTGGCAGCATTCCCCCTCCCCCTTGCAACATGTTGCAGCCTCTGTATGTGTGTGTCTGTGTGTGTGTCTCTCTCTCTCTCTCTCTCTCTCTCAGTGTCATTCCATCTCCCTGCTCTGCTCCTCTTTGTTCATAAAATCATAGAGTCCTAGGGCTGGAAGGGACCTTGGAGGTCTTCTAACACAAAGATAATCAAGCAACAAATCAGCAAACACCTAGAAGCAAACACAGTAATAACCAAAAGCCAACATAGGTTTGTCAAAAACAGATCATGCCAGATTAATGTTACAAAGTGACAAAATTAGTGGACCAGAGGAATACTGTCGATATCATTTACTTGGACTTCAGTAAGGCATTTGATAAAGTAGACCATAACCTACTACTAGATAAAGTAGAAAAATGTGGGTTGGACAGCATCACCACCAGATGGATTCGTAACTGGCTGACCAACCATACTCAACGTGGAGTCCTCAATGGAACTGCATCTACACGGAGGGAAGTTATTCAGTGGGGTACCCCAGGGATCTGTTTTAGGCCCAGTGCTCTTCAACATCTTCATCAATGACTTGGACGAGGGGATAGATGGGGAACTCATCAAAGTTGCAGAGGACACCAAGCTGGCAGGAATAGCCAACACTCCAGAAGATAGGCTCAAGATACAGAAGGATCTTGACAGACTTGAACATTGGGCGCTATCTAACAAAATGAAATTCAAGGGTGAAAAAAGCAAGGTTCTACATTTAGGCAAGAAAAACAAAATGCACAGGTACCATATATGTGGCACCTTGCTCAAAAGTAGTAACTGTGAGAGGGATCTTGGAGTCCTAGTGGACAACCATTTAGATATGAGCCAGCTGTGTGCAGCAGCCACCAAAAAAGCCAATGCAATCCTGGGCTGCATCAACAGAGGGAGAGAATCAAGACCATGTTAAAAGTGTTAATGCCACTTTATAATGCCCTGGTAAGGCCACACTTGGGATACTCCATTCAGTTTTGGTCGCCACGATGTAAAAAAGATGTGGAGACTCTAGAAAGAGTGCAGAGAAGAGCAACAAAGAGGGTTAGGGGACTGGAGGCTAAAATAAATGAAGAACGGTTGCAGGAACTGGGTAGGTCTAGTTTGATGAAAAGAAGGACCAGGGGAGACATGATAGCAGTCTTCCGATATCTCAGGGGCTGCCCCAAAGAAGAGGGAGTCAAGCTATTCTTCAAAGCACCTGAGGGTAGAACAAGAAGCAACTGATGGAAACTAATCAAGGATAGAAGCAATTTTGAACTAAGGAGAAATTTCCTGAGAATGGAAACAATTAACCAGTGGAACAACTTGCCGACAGAACTGTTTATCTGAAGTGGTGTAGGGTTTCCTGCCTAAGCAGAGGGTTGGACTAGAAGACCTCCAAGGTCCCTTCCAACTCTGTTATTCTATTCTAACCTCCTCCCCCCACCCAAGGCAAGAGTCCTTAGACCACCCCAGAAAATTCTCCTAGATCCCCTCTTCATGCCAGGCCTCCCCCACCCCTCCTGGGCTCCGGGACTTTCCTGTCTTGCTCAGATGTCCTGCCTAGAGAGCCTGGTGAGGTCTCCAAGCTTTGCTTGGCAGCTGAGGCTCCCCACGTCCTCTGGCCGGAGACCAGGATTAAACAGATTTGAGCACTGATGATTTTCCTTAGTGGGTCATGAAACATTTCTAAGAAAACTGCCAAGCTCAGAGAGTACCAAAGACCCCACCGTCCTCCTCCGCCTCCTCCCTGCAACCCCCCTCCTCCCTGCAACCCCCCACTGATCATGTTCCCTAATTGGGTCATGGAACGTCTGCAAGAGCACCGAGGACCCTCAGTTCAAGCCTGAGCTACAAACATTTCCCTTTATTGGTACTGGAGCAACCAGATTTCGTGAATCTGAAACCTGAACCTGAGAAACCTGCCTAACACAGATGAATCCATGTTCTCTCCCTGTCTCTCTCACACGCATCAATCTAAACCATAAAGCAATCGTCCAATTAATCCATTTCCCCAAAGCCCCTGACGGATTCCCTGCTGGCCGGCCTGAGCAAATGCAACCCTTCCCTTCCCAAACCCTCCTCCTTCTGAGCTAATCCCCCACGAGAAACACCTTGTTCATGCCATGCAGGTGAGGGGGGAGGTTCTTAGCCACCCGATAAGTTCTGATTTGCTCGCTAAATCCAGACCTCATAGGGGGAGGGTCTTCCGTCTCCCTAAAACGTCTCCTTTCTATTGTTCTGTTGAGGGAGGGAGGGAGGAGGAGGAGGAGGGGCTGCCTTTGAACACCTGAGCAGGAGAGAAGGCTGGTGCCTTCCTAAAGAGCCTTTTGTAATGAAGACTGAAAACATTTATGGAAGCCGGTTAGTTTAATGTGTTCTTTGCAATCATCTATGTCCAATTCTTTCCTTCCCTCCTTTTCAGCATTAGCAATAGCACTTAAGACGTGTACCCTATACCATTCCACAGCGTTTTTGTAACACTCTCTGAGCAGTTCGCAGGACCAGCCTCTTTGCCCCCAACAATCTGGATCCTCATTTTACCAACCACGGAAGGATGGAAGGCTGAGTCAACCTTGAGCCAGTCAGGATCAAACTCCTGGCTGTGGGCAGAGTCAGCCTGCAATACTGCACTTTAATCACTGTGTCACCAGGGCTCCATCTATTTTTCCTAATAATTTCCTTATATAAAAAGATTTGGCTTTTTGGGACTTTTAACTCTCATCTTAAGTTGCTCTGCAAGCAAGTTGGGTGGGAGCCTTCAGAGCTCCCTCTTGTGCTTCGTGGCTGGCACGAAGTTTATTGACTCATATATTTCTGAGTTGTGGAGAGGGGATGCAAAGCCCCCCCCCTTCTCTGTTATTCTCTTGAGCTGGGCTGGAAATCCTGCACTAAAAACCCCTGCTGGACAGACGGAAGGAGGCACAGGGTGGGGAAACTGCCAGCCATGCTGGAAGGAAGAGTCAAGCGAGGGCCTAGCTTGGAGTCCTTGCGCAGCTGCAAGCGTCATAAGCTTTATCTCCCCCAAGGTACATGAAACCGTATCTGATCGTTCCCAGGGGGAGGCAAGCAGCCTGGGGAGATTCTTCTAACATAGGTGGCATCAGAACCAGGAACCCTCACTGAGTTCAAAGCACTGGAGAATTTATTATTGCTACCTATTCATAAGAATCTGATTTTTCCCCCTAAATTTCTTTTTCTACTTTGATTTCACATCATACTTTTTGTCATTTATTTCTCACACCTGCAAAGCTCAATCTTCTATCAGCTGAAGTCCACAAGTCTTAAAGTGGACACAAGTTTGGAGACCCCTGTTCTGTTGACTGAGACAGAGAAAATGCAGGAAGGGGGGGTGTATCTGGAGGTCTGGTCAAAAAAGGCAGGGTTGAGGCTTTGTCCCTTTAAAAAAGGAAAGAGGGTTGCATAATGGCAGAGCATGGATTTCAGGATTGGGTCAGTTGCCTTCTTGACTTTTTCTGACCATGCCCTGTGGACATCCTTCAGAAGGTGCAAACTAGCTCACCAGCCTTAAGTCACACCCGTGCCACACGCAATGTTCCCTGCTAACAACTGCCCGGTCTGCCCCATGTGAAGTGGGGGGAACTACTGGCAGGGAGCAAAGCATGCAAATGCGAGTAGATAAACAGCTACCACTTCAGTGGGGAGGAAACAGCGCTCTGCGATGTCATGCTGGCCACTGACCCTGCAATTCTCCTTGGGCTCAACGGCCTTGAAATGGAGTCGAGGGCCGCCCCACGATAGTCAGCAGCGACTAGCAGAGCATAAATCTTCCCTCCTCCCATGTGAAGGCCCCCTCGAGCATCCGAGCAACTCTAGGCCACGCACAACGTATCAAAACAAAACTAAGCAAAAACATGAGTTTGGAAAACAGCACCCAGCAACACAATGGGTTTTACTGTCCACACCAATGCCAGGGAATGGTGTCCCCATGGCAGCGCAGGGTCAGAAAATGCCCTGCAGAGAGCGCTGCGTTTTAAGAGCCTTCCTGAAAGAGCAGGTTCAGGGCCCCGGGGGCTTCAAGACAGCACAGAAAACCTGACATTGTCTTTAATGACGACCGACTGAAATGGATGCTGAAGGGCCCAGCCACTCATTCCGCTGTTCCCCAATCTTCCCTCGTAAAAGTGGGGAGCACCCCTTTATTTTATTTAATTATTCATATTTCTATGCTGCCCTCTCTCCGAGGACTCTGGGCGGCCTACACCAAAGACAGTATACTAAATAGCATATTGCCCCCAACAATCTGGGTCCTCATTTTACCCACCTCGGAAGGATGGAAGGCTGAGTCAACCTTGAGCCGGTGAGATTTGATCCGCTGATCTGCTGAACTAGCAGTCAACTGAAGTAGCTGCAGTACTGCACCCTAACCACTGCGCCACCTCGGCTTTCCTTTGGTCCGCCTTTTTTCTCCCACAGAACCTTGTAAGAAGTTGAGGGCCTTCCTTGAAATCAGGGCCCCCCTGAGAGCATCCAGATGCTTCCCATGGCTTCTCCACCAAGCCCCCCACCCCCCGGTGTCTCTGCCGTCACGACCAGGGGCTCTCCGGGCTGCCTTCATTCTAAACCCAAAATTGTGGCTTTGCTTGGACAACCTTCAATCTTTTTAAGGGCATTTCGAACCACCCTTCCAAAGCTCCTTATGAAGAAGGCATAAAACCATGCTCATTCATTTATTCCCTCCCTCCTTCTCTCTCTCTCTCTCTCTCTCTCTCTCTCTCTCTCTCTCTCTCTCTCTCTCACACACACACACACACACACACACACACACACACACACACAATACCCTGCAAGGCTAGCAGTCATTTGGGCCAGGAGCCCACTGACACCCAAGGGGGATCCGAGGCAGCAGAGCTCACCTGTGTGAAGTGAAGTTGTCATAGGAGCCCACGGTGTAATGTCGGAAGAGCCTCTTGGTCCGGTCTTCTCTCGTCTCTGTGGGGAAAGAGCAGCCTTCTTCAGAACCCCCAGCCGGAGGGGAAGGCCACCCGCCACCATCCCATCACGCGCCCATCCCAGGTGCCCCACGGAGCTTCGAGCCCAGTTCCCCTTCGCTCGGCTGCAGAGGAATAGGCACCAAAAGCCTCATCTTGATCCATGGCTTCTCTGAGATGGGACCAGAGGACATGGAAACGGGTGTGGGGGAGCCTCCAACGGTACCCCTGATGCCCCTGTTCCACTGAGCACGCATTAAGACCAACCAATCTCCATGTCATCTCTGCCCGGGGGACAAACTGTGTACGGACAATACCCCAGAACAGACTGGCCCACAAAGCAGCCCTCGCTTGCATGTGGCCCTCGGGGTCAACAGCTGTGGTGATGCTCGGACAGTGGGGAGGCTGCCCAGGAGCCAATGACACCGGGGGGGGGGCATCCTGATGTGCGTGGGGCTGTGCTGCAGACCAAGCAGACGGTTCTGGTTCCAGGCTTAGAAACTGGGTACAGGTGCTGCTTCTCGAGGTTGAATTTGGGGCAGGCTGCACTGGGGCTCCCCAGAGGCCAGGAGGCTGGATCCAGAGGGATCCCCCCACAAACAGTGCTCTCCGCAAGCTTCCTTTGGTCCCTGAGCAGCCCCCCTGCTTTGATTTCCCATTTCGCAGCCGCCCTGCCTGCGAGGGAGATCCAGGAAGAGACAGGCTGGGCTTCCAATCCTCTTACGTCTAGCAGGCCAGGGGCCTGCACTCTCCGGCCTGTCCAGGAGAGAAGGCTGAAGCCCTGATGCTCCCGGCCTGTCTTGGGGATTCTTTCAGAGAAGGGAGCTTCCCACTCAGGTCAACCTCTTCCAGGCAGGATGGTTTTGCAAGGAAACACGGGGCGGGGGAGGGCCATGTCTCTCTTTCCCCTGAACTGGCCCAGGCAGGTTAACAATGAACAATGAACTCAAGGGCCACCATCGGTGAGCTGTTGGACAGCATTACTTGGTCTGTTGTGTGGATGTTTGGGTGGTTTAGGGGTGGGGAATTGTGGTGGGTGGGAGTGTGTTTGGGGATTGTTATGTGTGTTGGACCTGGTCTTTGGGTGTTAAGTGAATTTTGTTGTATGGGTATACTGTGTATATACAAGTTGTTATTATTACTATTACTATTATTATTATTATTATTATTATTAACACAGTATGCAACTTCTTGCCTCTTCTTCTCAATTGGGCTCACAACCCTCCGTCCTCACCTAAACGTTACTGCCTGCAGCTGGGAACTGTGCATGCACCAAGATGCCTGCAGAGTTGTTGGATACATATGGGCGATAAATAGATAGTAGATAGATAGAAGAGAGATTAGAGAGAGAGAGAGAGAAGATAGAGAGATTAAATAGATAGAAGATAGATATAGATTGATGATGATGATGATGATAAACAGATGAATGGATGGATGTCTATGGGGACCCTGTCTTGATGGCCAGATGTGGCTGCTGCAATTGCTCCCCAGACCCAACCCTTCACCAGAAGCAACCAGCCAAGCGTGGAGCTGCAGTGCCTCCTCATGGCCAGCAGAGGGGGCGCTTTCCCCACGCCAAAGCAACAGCCGAGCCCAGGCGAACACTGTGCTGGACCATCGCAGCAGAGACAGCCAGGCAGATGTGGGGCTGCAGGATTGCGAGAGGCAACCAGCCCGTCCTGCTTGGAAGCACTGAGTCAGGCCACCCCTCCGTCCCCCCCCGCAATCTTCCCCCCACGGGGACCAGCTCTTCCTCCTCCAGGTCCCTCCGCAGGGTTTGCACATCAACCTCCCGCTGCAAAGACTCCACCACGCCAGGCAGCCGGCGGGTCATCCAAGAGGAACCTTCTGGCTGTGAGACGATTCCCTTCTTTACCAGGCACCCTGCTAAAAATGGACCAGCTGGGCAGAGATCCTGCCACCTTTTTGGACACGTCGATGGATCCCTCAGCCCCATCCTTGGACACCGCTCACTGGCTCTGGGTCCCCTTAGCCTCTCCTGCAAGGAAGCCCTCTGGCCCTGAAACTCCACAGGCATTGCATCAATGGGGGGGGGGATTCAGACCCACAAGAATTCTGAGAAGGTGAAGGGTCTCCTGCAGGGGTTTGGACTATACGACCTCCAAGGTCCCTTCCAACTTTCTTCTTCTATGTCCTTAGCTGGGAAACTGCAAGAAGGAAGGCCTCCGGATCATGACACTAGCAAGCCCACTGCAATACTGGTACAGCTGCTCAGCACAAGGTCGTGAATAGCACTAGCACTTAAGACTTCTATGCTGCTTCACGGTGCTTTCCAGCCCTCTCGAGCCGTTTCCAGAGTCAGCATAATTTCCTCCAACATTCTGGGTCCTCATTTTGCCGACTTCAGAAGGATTGAAGGCTGAATCAACTTTGAGCCGGTCAGGATCGAACTCCTGGCAGTGGGCAGAGTCAGCCTGCAATGCTGCGTGCTAACCACTGTGCTTGAATGATGAATCCTGCCAGGCTGCTGCAGACTGGCTAGCTGGCTCCTTGTCTAAACCACCGGCAGGATGGAGGGCCAGGGCTGGAGGTCAAAGAGCCTGCAGGAGAACTGTCCATGAGGAGGAGGCCCTCTCCTTGGTCCTATCTGGGTGGGGAGCCTGAGGCGGCTCCTTCCATTTCCCAATACAGACATTGCATGGCATTGATGGCAGCAGTTGCTGGCAGGGATGACGAAATACCAGCTGGGTTAACAAATCTTATAGAGGCGGAGAAAGGCCCCCGTTCTCCTCATTGTGGAGTCCTTGATGCTCTCCGAGCTCGGTTGGTTGCTGGCAGATTATCTGACGAGCGAACATCAGCCGAGCAAGCGAGGGAGGGAGGGAGGGAGGGAGGGTGGCGTTTGCTCCCTTCTTGCCTTGGCAGATAATGAAGCCTCTGCAAGCAAACAGCCAAGCTCGGAGAGAGCGCCAAGGGCTCCGCTGTTCAACCCCGAGCGACAGGGCTGCGCGTCTATTGTGCTCGCCTTACAAAACGCTCAACCCACACGAATCCGCCTGCAGCGCACGGATCTGTAAGCTTCGAGGAGCCTTTCGGGCTGAAAGGAAGGACGGACAATCGCCACTTGCACACGCGGAGAGGAATCAAAGGAGGAACACGAAGAGGCTGCCTCAAAGGGAAACCGGCCCCATGTCCACATGGCCTCATGCAATGAACCAGCTGCTTAAAAACACCCACCTGTGTGGCTGAGGGCTGCCCTAGGCGACCCAGGGGGGAAGGGTCTCAACCAGCTGCCGGCAGAATAGGGGAAAGGGGAGAAATTTGGGAGGCAGGGAGGGGGAGTGGCAGGCCCAGCAGACCAAGGGATGGGGAAGAGCCTTCTCTGCTCGGCGCACTCAGCACCGCTGACAGTAAATGTGCGCAGAACGGGGCCAGACCAGCCTGGGCTGAGACCTTGTGTGAGGCAAGGGTGGGCCATGGGTCCTGCCCCCATTGCTGATGCTTCGTGGAAAAAGGAGAAACGGAAATCTGAAGTATCACGAGAACGGCTCCCATTTTTCTACCTGTCTACTCCCCAGAGAGTCTCATGGCAGGTTACAGGAAAGGAAAGGAAAGGAAAGGAAAGAATGGGGACACCAGAACAGAAAGCCACAGTTTCCCTCCTGTGAAAGCCTGGTAGAACCTTCTAGAAGTTGGCTGTTCTGGAGCCAGTTTGGTCTGGTGCAGGCATGTCCAACCCACAGCCCCCCCACAGGCCTGGACAGGTAGCAATGCACAAGATTGTAAACAGAAAATATCAGAATAACAAACTTGGAAGGGACCTTGGAGGTCTTCTAGTCCAACCCCCTGCTGAAGCAGGAGATCCTATAGCATTTCTGACAAGTGGCTGTCCAGTCTCTTTTTAAAGACCTCCAGTGATGGAGCATCCATAACTTCTGGAAGGAAGCCATCCCACTGATTGATTGTCCTCACTATCAGGAAATCCCTCCTTAATTCCAGGTTGTTTCTCTCTTTGATTAGTTTCCATCCATTGTTTCTTCTCCTGCCTTCAGGGGCTTTGGAGAACAGCTCAACCCCCTCTTCTATGCGAGAACCCCTCAATTACTGGAAGACTGCTATCATTTTCACATTATTATGAGATTGATGTACATTAACTATCTCGTATAGGTGGGCCAAGACGATTCCGCTTCGCTCAACATGGCCGAGGAGGCCAACGGATGGACCACCAGGCTCTAGTGGTTAAGGCTCCAGGCTAGAAACCAGGAGCCGGAGAGTTGTAGTCCTGCCTTAGGCATCAAAGCCAGCTGGGTGACTTCGGGCCAGTCGCCCTCTTTCAGCCCAGTCCACCTCACAAGGTTGTTGTGGTGAGGAAAATAGGAGGAAGGAGCATTAGATATGTTCACTGCTTTTTGTTTATAAGAAATACTAAACGCAGGATACCAGTTCATAAAATTATCTTTGGTGCTACTGAACGGAGCAGAGTTATCACCTGCTCTGAGCCACAGCTGGCGATGTCAGCGCTCACACTTCAAAACTGTAGTGGATACGAACAGTACATAATCTAACATTTCTTTAATTTGAATTGATCTGATTATGTGCCTTTAAGTTATTGTTGACTCTTAGTGACCTCCTAGCTAGGTTTTCTCCATAACCACTCCTCATCATCCTTGTAGCTGAGTCCATCCATCCATCTTGCTGCTGGTCTTCCCTTTCCTTCCACCCTTTCCAACATCTGACCTTCTGCCAGAGAGCTGATGGTCTTTGCTGAATGTGTTTGGACATCTGAGCCTCATCATTGGGCGCCTTGAGTGAGAACTCTGGGTTGGTCCAGTGTTCAATGATCCACTCCTCGATTTTCTTGGCTGTCCACGGTCTACTCAGGAGTCTTCTCCAACAACCACGTTCAGAAGCATCAATGCTTTTCCTCTCCTGCTTCTTCAGAACCCCAATTTTGCTTCCATAGAGTGTCACAGGGAATATTTATTTATTTATTTTATTTATTTATTTTTATTTGATTTATATGCCGCCCTTCTCCGGAGACTCAGGGCGGCTTACAGTGCGTTAAGCAATAGCCTTCATACTTTTGTATATTTATACAAAGTCAGCTTATTGCCCCCACAAACTGGGTCCTCAATTTACCTACCTTAGAAAGGATGGAAGGCTGAGTCAACCTTGAGCCTTGGCGAGATTCGATCTTACTTTAATTGCAGACAGCTGGTGTTAAATTACAGTGCTTCTGTCTGTTGAGCTAAACCATGCTCCTATCATGGCTTGCACAAGGTATGGGCGTATCACGGCCTCTGGAGATCTTTCCCCAAGGTCTTCTGGTCTCCTCTAACAAGCGCTGGTGTGCAGCTTCTCTCTTGACAGCTTGTCCCTTGACTGTTGATGGTTGATCCTGAAAGGCTGCCCACCACTCTGATGTCTTCATTGCCTTCAATCTAAGGCGTCAGTAGTTTGGTCTTCTGAGCACATTTAATTGTAATTAATTTTGTGAAATATGATTACTGCCCACATCTGTAATAATTACCCTTCTGTCATCCTGAAGAATACAATTTACCGGGAACTGTGATGACTCCCACCACAAGCCTTGGGGAGCTGCTGAGAGAGACTCTTGTCTTCCGTTCAATAAAGTCTTCAGGCCAAGCATGTTGCCATGGGGGCACCAAGCCCATGGAAGCCCCTGGTGCTCTCTCCCGGGCCATCCAAGCTGAAGAACATGGCCAAGCCATGGTCTTTCCAGAAGGTCTCCCAGCCATGCTGACACTGTCCTGATTCCCAATCAGTCAGTCAGTCAGTCAGTCAGTCAGTCAGTCAGAATAGAGCTGGAAGGCACCTTGGAGGTCTTCTAGTCCAGCCCCCTGAATCATGCCAAGCTTTCCTTAGCTCCTTGGTGCTCCGCATTCTGCCTCAACCTCAAATGTCTTGGTGAGCTCTGGCTCAGCGCATCACTGCACGCAGCTCCACCAGAGAGGGTCCGGCCAGCCCCCAACCCAGCAGGGTCTCTGAGCTCCCTCAGGCACCTTCCCTTCCCAGCAAAGGGAGCCTCAGGCCAACGGCAGCTGTCCTGGCCAAGCCACACTGGGGCTCCAAATGCCTAGAGCTTTTTACGGTCGGTTTATGGCAGGGCTTTTTATGCTGGATTTATGGCCATTTTTACTGTTGCATGTTGTGCTGTATTCTGCGCAGTTTTTAATTATCTTTCTAATGTTTGTAATTGATTTGTGGACTGCCCATGGAATGGCAGTTAAGGACGATTAAGAAGAACAGCAAGCAAGGCAGCCTCGCATCCAGAGATTGCCCAGTAATGAAGTCAGTGGGAAGGAAGTCTGAAAGGAGGCCGAGTTGGGGGGCTGGGACTTTGCCAGGCGAGCTGGACCCCTCCCCCCCCAGGACAGAGGCACGTGGCTCTTAGCTCCAACATTTAAGAAGCAACAGAAGGGGACCTCAGCTGCCTCCTCACAGAGACATCCAAATTCCTTTCCCAGCACTCAAATACAGACAAGCCTTGTGGGAGTTTCCAAGGGATCCATCCCATCCCCCTGGGGGAGGCTTTTCTAAGGATCTCTTATGAAGACCACAGATCAGAGGTTCTCCACAATAGGTCCTTGGAGCCAGGAGAAGCCCCTCTGACCAGCAATTCCTTCGATGGGGCCTTCCATCCCCACATGCTGACCAAGAGATGTAGACAAGTCCACTCAAGCGTGAGAAGATCCCTGTTGCTCAATTGTTCCACCAGGTCCTGCTGGTGGAAGAAGCTAGAAGCTGAAGCATCAACCTCTCTTGAAGTTGTTGCACCCGAAGGGTGTAGGGTTGGGGGGCAGGGGAAGGAATTAATGTTTGCGGTGCAACAAACCTTCACCTCTTGGTCTGCCTTCCTTCCCAGATGCTTCTCTCCAAGCTCCTTGTTTGAAAGCCCTCTGGTAGAGCTCATTCCAGGCCAGAGAAGAGGACATTATTTTGTGATGGGACCAGGATTGATGGCCTGTCCACAGCCAGGAGGCTCATTCTTCTCCTGGCTTCTAAATATAGCCACTGTGAGATGGCACTTAATGGAGCTGTCAAGCAGGAAGCAGGCATCGGGGCTGATGGATGTGAGAACGGAAGAGGAGGAGGAGGAGGACAGAAGAAGGCTGAAGAGTCCCTCTGGAGAGAAAGGGATGGGCGAGGGGAGGTGGAGGGAGCAAAAGGGAGGAAGGTGCGGCCCCAGCAAACAAACCAGGGATGGTACCAGCTCCAGGCCAAGATAAATTCCAACTACAGATTTGAAGAATGGAGATAGTCAACAAAAGGAAAAAGGGGCCATCTGGAAGCATCCATTAACACCCAGCTTCCCATCTTCTTTCCCAGGAAGACAAGGCGCCCCCTCCCCCACAGGTGGCTGACCCTGGTTAAATGCCTCATTTTTCAAGAACCGCCTTTTCATCACAAATGGTGCAGGCAGCCCATCAAGAGCTGCACTTTCTCGGTCATCTGACATTGTAAACCCGAAAGAACCAGATTCCTCTTGGGCTCAGAATTCACACGTTCACCAAGGCCGCTCTTCAGCTTGCTTTCTTCCGCCTTACAATGTCCCTAAAAACAGCCAACAATCTCTGCAGATCTTTGAAGAGTGACCCTGCATCCATCCATCAGTCTTCTCTCTCTCTCCCTCCCTCCCTCCCACCCTCCCTCCCCACTTGCCTCCCTCCCTCCCTTCTATATATCTACCTACCTACCTACCTACCTACCTCTCCTCTGTCTGTCTGTCTATCTTCTATATATCTCCTTCCCTCCCTCCCTCTCCCTCTCATACATACACACACACACCTACCAACCAACCAACCAACTATATTTAGGAGCTGCCCACCACCCCATAGACTGACCAATGAATAGCCCAACTGCTGAATTTGGTAGCAACCAACATTTCCAGGGGGAGACTGTGCTGCCATCCTCCCGTTGTGATCCCAAAAGCTCAGAATGGGTGGACCAAAATGCTATTGGCTACAGGTTGCCATCTGGAGGTTCAGGGATGAGGAGCCTAAGGAGAAGCTGAGCCTCCCCAAAACTTCCCTCTCCTAAGAAGGAGCAAGTGCCCCTCCCTCAGCAAAAGGGCCGCCTGCAGACCAAGCCGTGTCAGGGTGGATCCCAAAAGCTCAGTGCTGAGGTGGATCTCTCTGCTTGGGGGGGTGGGGATGAAGGATTTCAAAGGCATTTTCAGACCCTCCCTCCCTCCCTCCCTCTTTTTCCGACTTGGCTGCAATATGGCTGATGTACCATTTTCATTAATAGAAACAAAACACCAACGAACTGCAGCCAAGGGGCCACAGCTTAAAAGGGAGCGAGGAAGCAAGCAGGATTCCTCATTTACTACGCCAGGCAAAACAACCTCCTTGCTCCTCTTTACGCTGAGCCACCAAATAAATAAAACATTTTTTCCTCAGTTGTCAAGAATCCTGTTTTGCAAAGGGAGTGAAAAATCTGGGGTAGACTTGAATCAGAGGCTATAAAAAATCAGTTTATTTTTAAATGCACCTATTTGTTGCTAATCCAGCCTGGATAAACATGAGTAAGTGAGTAAATAACCGGGGCCTGATCCTGGAGCCAAATGCAGCAGCCAGCCTGGTGACTGCTGATCCCCCCCAAAGGCTTGGGTGAAGAAGGGGGCCTTGGGGAGAAGACCCCCACTCAACGGGGCAGGAAGAGGGCTGGTTTTGCCTGCAGGAGGCAAGTCACATTGCAGCAACTTTTCTCCCACCAAAGACTGACAGCTGGGCAGATGTGCCTGCCTAGATAGGGGCCTTAACGGAATGACAGAATAGCAGAGTTGTAGCAGAGACTTTAGAGCCCCTTGCTCAAACAGGAGACCCTCTACCATTTCAGACAAACAGTTGTCCACTCTCTTCTTGAAAACCTTCAGTGAAAACCTCCAACTTCTAGCAGCAAGCTGTTCCACTGATTGATTGACTGATTAATTAATAGAGTAACAGAATTGCAAGCGACGCCTTCCCTTCCAGCCCTTTGCTCAAGGCAGGTGATGCTATACCATTACAGACAATCTCTTCTTGAAACCTTCCAGGGATGGGGCACCCACAACTTCTGGGGGCAAGTTGTTCCGCTGATGAATTGTTCTAACTCTCAGGAAATTCTTCCTTAATTCTAGGTTGCTTCTCTCCTTGATGAGTTTCCATCCGTTGCTTCTTGTCCTTAGTGCTTAGAGAATAGGTGGACTCCAGTCCTTTAGAGCCTGGCCGGGAAGGCTGGTGCTCCCGTGAGAAGAACCTGTCCTGACCATTGAGTCCTGCAGGGATGAGAACAAGCGGAGGCCTTCTTGCCTCCAGAAATTGGGGAGGGTTTTAACAAGAGACTGGGCAGCCATTGGTCTGGAATGGTGTAGAGTCTCCTACTTGAGAATGGGGTTGGATTACTAGAAGGCCTCCAAGGACCCTTCCAACTCTCTTACTCTAAGCTCTTACAACAACAGTGGATGGACGACGTGTTGAGAGTGTACCTGCAGGACAACGTTTGGCAAAGCCATCAGCATACAGGGCCTGCTCAAGTTTAAATCACCAATTAGCACCCCCCCCCCAGCATCTTGCAGAGGCTCATTGCATTCAGCCTCCGTTCCCCCCCCCCCCCCCCAGAACAGGCCTGGCAGCAATGACCTTCTCCTCACAATGGGCAAAGCGTATTAAAAGCGCTTAATGGAGGCAATTAGGAAGACAAATATTTCCTCAAAACCACCGAGGCTCTTTCCAAAACGGCCCCCCTGAAGAAACCGGCTCCTGGATGGAGGGGAACCCAGAGGATTTCCCAGGTCAAACCAGGATTGGGGACGGGGAGGGAAAAGATCCCTGGGCTGGAAGGGGGAGGACCTCACTTGCTTGCTCTCCCAGATGCGTGCAATGGCACTGTGTGTGTGTGTGTGTGTGTGTGTGTGTGTGTGTGTGCCTGGAGGTGACTTTCTGGGCAGGGGTCACAGCCTCTGCTGGGCTGGGTCTCTGCTCAGATTTCCATGGCCTGGAGCAAAACAGCCCCTTCCTTCCTTCCTTCCTTCCTTCCTTCCTTCCTTCCTTCCTTCCTTCCTTCCTTCCTTCCTTCCTTCCTTCTTTCCCCAAGGTTGCACCCCATGGAAATGAGGGGCTGCTTATTGCATTTCTTTCCCTGGAAGGGAAACAGCTCTGGGGTCCAGAACAATCTTACATTGCAAAAGTCCATTTTTGGGATAGAATTTAATTCTATTCTAATAGAAAACACCCTTGACTCATTGTGTGGGTTGATAGCACATCCTAAATCTGACCTTTCTTACATTTAGAATTGCTCAGTTCAACCTCATAAGCAATTAAGAGTCTCGATGCCATAATGGTAGTTTACCAATCTAAGTATATGCTGCTTTAGTAGAGAGTACTTTAGCTAAAATGTTAAAAAATGACTTTTAACTGCAGCAAGATTGTTGATAGGTAAATACTGGAAAAATGAAGCGCTGCCTTCGATTGAGGAATGGACTTTGAAGATGGCCAGTTTTGCGGAGATGGCGAAGATTTCAGCATATTTAAAAGATTGTTCTCAAGAGACTTATGAATGGGAATGGAAGAAGTGGATAAATTATGTTCAGCATAAATATCAAACTAGGAAGTATCAAATAGCCTTTATTTAAAAATGTTATATAAGATAGAAACATTTTAGGGTTGAGGATAAAAATTTGTTAGAAAATGTTATATTAAGATAGAAATATTCTAAGGTTAAGGATGAAAATTTGTTAGAAAATGTTACATTATGATAGAAATATTTTTAAGGTAATCAGGATGAAAATTTATCTGAAAATGATATACCAAGATAGAAATAGGTTAATGTAATGAAGATGAAAATTTGTAAGGGGGAGGGAGGGGTTCAAGTTTTATATACAAAGGAGGGTTTTTTCCTTTTATCTGACATGAGCATACTAGGAAGTCTGGGGGGAGGGGAGGGTTAGGGCGGGCTGGGGAGGTTGGGAAGTTTGGGGGGGGTAGGGGGGGGGAAAAGGGGGTGAAAATGTAATTGTAAAACTTTTGCAATAAAAAAAAAAAATGACTTTTAGGTTTTGTTTTGAATGAGCCACGTGACCCAAGCCTGAACTTTATAAGCACCCAAAGACCCATTCAAGGGTTCTGCGCCTCCATGATATTTCTGATCCCCTTGAGAGTTTGAAGGAAGCCTCTTCCTTGCAGGGAGGCTTTTTCCCAACTGCACAAAAGCCTTTGACCGTATTCCAGATTGTTATTTCATTTCCCAGTCTAGCCCAGGATCTCCCACAGATCCTCTTAAGCAAGTTGGATCCTGTTTAGCTCTTCAAGATAATCCAGGATTGGCTGGAAGTCGCCCTTGGCTGCGACAATGGGGGAGAGCAAGCCAGCAGGAGGGGAGGGGGAGGGGAGGCAGCTGACGCAAACGATCTGAAAGGGTTGAGAGGGTCCACCTCTTCTCCAAAGCACCCAAAGGCAGGACAAGAAGCAACGGGTGGAAACTCACCAAGGAGAGAAGCAACCTGGAACTAAGGAGGAATTTCCTGACAGTGAGAACAATTAACCAGTGGAACTCCTTGCCTCCAGAAGTTGTGAACGCTCCAACACTGGAGGCTTTGAAGAAGAGATTGGACAACCATTTGTCTGAAGTGTGTAGGGTCTTCTGCTTGAGCACGGGGTTGGACTAGAAGACCTCCAAGGTCCTTTCCAACTTGTGTTATTCTATCACCTGCAAGGCAACTTTCCTTTCTGACTGCTACCTCCGTCTGCAGGGCACGGCCAGAAGGCAACGGGGAGGCCATGACTGCAATTGAAGCTCTTCGTCTTTTTTAGGGTGAGTGGTGGATAACACAACTAACACCTCATCAGAGCAGCAGACATCCTGGCCATATCCTGGATACCTCAGATTTACCCAGGAGGACCATCTCTTGCCCACCAGATTCACACAGAATTGTATGTGTCGCCCGTTTTAAAATTCTTACAATTTTTAAAATTTCTCCTCCAATCCCCCTTTTTGGGTGAACCTGCAAACTTGCACGTCCTTTGCTCGTAAATTGACTGGTCCTAACAATAAAATTGGAATTTGAGGAGAAGCCTTTCCCCCCCACCCATGGACTTCTGAAGAAGGAAGAGTCCCATCCTGCTCCATCTAAAATCCCCGAGTCTGGAGAGAAGAGGACTACAAAGTCTTCTCTGAAATGTGTCCCAACTGGATGGAGGCAGTGTCCGGTCTGCAAAAGGGAGCCTACGGTTGCCTGTCCCAGAAGCCATGGATGTTCTGGGCAGAGAGAGAGGTTGGCCCAGTGGTGAAATGTAAAATTTGTTATTACTGGTTCTGTGGACGTGGCTTGGTTGTGGTGGGTAATGTGACTGGGTGGGCTTGAAGAGGTTGTAGAAAAAATGCTTTTAAAAGCCTCTGACCATCCCAGCTGAGCTGCGTGATCATCAGAGGCTTTTTTTTTTACTTCTAAAAGCATTTTTTCGGCCAAAGAGAAAAAAAATGCTTTTAAAAGCCTCTGATGATCAGGCAACTCAGCTGGGATCGTCAGAGCCTTTTAAAAGCATTTTTAACAACTTTTGTGGCTGAAGAGGTTGTAGAAAAAATGCTTTTAAAAGCCTCTGACAATCCCAGCTGAGCCACGCGATCATCAGAGGCTTTTTCTTTTTTACCGAAGAAGTTGTAGAAAAAATGCTTTTAAAAGTAAAAAAAAGCAGCCTCTGGTGATCGCGGGGCTCAGCTGGGCATGGTGGGGGGGGGCACAAGGATTTTTGTTACCGGTTCTCCAAACCACCCGCCACCATTGGGCGATCTGGTCTGAACCAGGAGCATTTCAACCCTGGGTTGGCTCCATCAGGAACTCCCACACAAGGAGGCCTCCTCTCAGTGCACTTCTGATTGCTGTGCGGAGCTGTGAGAATGCAGATATAATCAAGGATGCTTTGGAGTAATTAGTCAATGACTGACACCCACAATTTCCCTTCAACGATTATATGTTCCCTGTTTTGAGAGAAAGGGAGAGGCAGCGGCAACTGGAATGTAGCTGGCCAAAGGCAGAACCGGTGAGGGCATCTGCAGCCTTCCCAGCTCATTAGTGGCATTGTCTTCTTCCTTTCTGTCGCCAGTGCCTGCCTTCGCCCTGGGAACAGAGCTGTTCACCCTCCATCCCACTCTGGCGTCTGCCCACACTTCAGGGGCCCATGCTCACCATAACAGAGTGGCCACGGTCTCCTCTGTGGGACCTCCTTAGGTCCAAGGGCCTTCTCCAGCCTCCTGCCCCATTCAGCCCCCCATCAATACTTAACCCCATCTACACACATCCCTTGCCAAGGCTGTCGGTCCTCGTTACAAATCGGCCCCTGTTCCCTTGGGCAACCCATCTGCCCCTCTTCCCAAGGGCTGCTCTGTCTCTCATCTCTCCCCCACCCCCCGCTAGCCCTGGGCAAGGGGCCGAAGGAATGGCCCTGTCGGTCGCAAAAGACCAGGCCCACACGTGAGCAGGAGGGAAGTCCAAAAGGACTTCTTCACAGAAAGAGCAGCAGAAGCTTGGAACCAACTTCCAGCGGAGGTTGGAGGTCAATCATCAGGAACTGAGTTTAAACATGCTTGGGATAAATGCAGGTCTATCATCTGACAAACATTAATAAACTAAAAAAGAATAAAGTAAAAATAAGAATAAAATAAAAAAATAAAAAAAGGGACAGGCACGATGGATCACTGAGTTTTTTCTGCTGTTGGTTTTGTATGTTTCCGCGTATCTAAGCTCCGATTAAACTGATCGATTGCTAAAGGCCTATGCACAAGAATCCTCTAAGAAAGCCTCTGCTAGAATTGAGACAAGGGCCGATGGATTCAGGGTGGGCTGGACTGAGTTCAGGGATTCTAGGCTGATCCCTCTTTTGACTCCGGCCCCAGTTTCTGCCCCTCTTTCTCCTACAGACCTGGACGGACAGGAGGAAGAGATGCAACTAAGACAGTATGTAGATGAAAGACACCTGAGCCTGGATGAGAACCGTATCCAAGTAAGCATCGCAGCGAGTCGTTCTCACACAAAAAAAAAAAAAAAAAAAGAGGGAGGGGAGGGGGGTGCAAGATGTTGTTACTATAACCTTATAATAATAAATCAGCAATATGTAAACCTCTGAGGGAGAACCCAAGTGCTCCTGGCAGTGCTAAGGGCCTGAGCTTTGGGGCACAGTCATTCTGGCTACGGACAACGCTGGCTCCCTCGACTGAGAAACAGAAATGAACACCACCTCTAGAGTAGGACACGATGGGGAAACTTTATGTTTTCTCTTGTTTCCATCACACACACTTCTGAAGAGCCCCATCCCCATTGTCCTCAACTCCTCTGGACATTCCCAACTGTTCTCAGGTGCAGCTATTTTGGCTTCCTCTCCATAGATCACACATTATCTATTATTTTTCTAGTGGTATTTACATATCTAACTTTCTCCAGCAATTTCTCTGGCCTTAGTAAACCTTCTGCCAAGATACAGGTATCTTGCTTGTTCTGAGGTTCCCTCCCCCCCCCATTTACGTACAACCTGCAATTGTTTAACCCCTTTTCTCCTGCAAATGCAACCACTTTTACCTCTGTCACACTAATTTTCAAATCCATATTCCTCATTGCATCATCCAGCCTATCGAACAGCTCTCGGTTTCTCAGACAATAACGCTGCTTCAGGTGAATGCCAAAGCCCACGTCCAGCCCAGACACCTTGAATGCCACTGCAAACTTTCCTTTAAGCATTTCCCACCCATAAAGCAATCAAGAGACCTGGCAGATCTTCCTTTGACTCCCTGTTCAATATTCTGCTAATTTTCTTGCACGCTTTCCTTGTGTCGTGCTCTGCTCATCGCATTCAGCAATCAAAGTTCAAACTGACTCCAAATTTTCCATAATTCGAATATATTCATAGAATAATAGAATGAAAGGGTTGGTGGGGTCATAGAGGTCATCTGCCCAATCCCCATCCAGACAGGAAGCAACCACCACAGCCCCCGCCCACCCCTGGGAGGCTCCACCTCGTCCTAAAACAATACATCCCATCAATGTTCCTGACCTCCAATCGAAATCTTCTTTCTTGTAATTTCAACGTTTTGTTTCACGTCCTGCCTTCTGAAACAACTTTGAGCATTGCTGCCCAACCTTCTCCATACAGCCACTCTTCAGATACTGGAAGACCATCATCGTGTCTTCTCACAGTCTTCTCTTCCCCAGGCTAAACGTGACCACTATCTCCAAAATGTTCCTTACATGTTTTTCTTTTCTGGTTCCTAACACACATTCCACTTTGCTGAAGTCCATCCAAAATGGTGGTTTCCAGAACTGGATGCAATATTCTAGGTGGGGTCTGAGCAATGCACATTGAGCTGTGGTGGCGTTAGAGTGCAGTACTGCAGGCTCCTTCTGCTGACTGCCGGGCTGCCAGAAGTTTGGCAGTTTGAATCTCACCAGGCTCAAGGTTGACTCAGCCTTCCATCCTGCTGAGATGGGTAAAATGAGGACCCGGATTGTTGGGGGCAATTATGCTGACTCTGTAAACCACTTAGAGAGGGCTGGAAAGCACTGGAAAGTGGTATATAAGTCTAAGGGTGTCTAACACCTTTTCTGCTGGACATTTTTCTTCCTTTGATGCAGTCTAAGATTGCATTTTCCTTTGTGGATCACACTGTTGCCTGGTATTCTGTTGGTGATCCACCAAAAGATCCAACAGTGGTTTACAGAGTCAGCATAATTGCCCCCAACAATCTGGGTCCTTATTTGATCAACCTTGGAAGGATGGAAGGCTGAGCCAACCTTGAGCCGGTCAGGATCAAACTCCTGGCGGTGGGCAGAATTGGTCTGAGGTACTGAATTCTTATCGCTGTGCCACCAGAGCTCCTAATATCTTTTGAATTTACTGCTGCTTAGCAGCACCCTCCCCCGCCTTGGATTTGATTTCTCCAACCCACACGAACTACTTGGCATCTGTCCAGGTTGAAATTCATCTGGCTGGCCTCTGCCCAGGGTTCCAGCCTGTTAAGAGCCTCTTGAACTGTGAGGCTGTCCTCCGCCTGAATCTGCTGCCTCCAATATTTGTGTGACATTTGCAAATCTAATAGTCCTATTTCCTAATTCTTCATCAGGCGTTTGTAAAGGTGTGTGGCAGAGCCCAGGGCCTCCATGGAGGCCGTCCTGAGCAGCATCCTGCCTCCCCTCATCTCCTGGGCGAGAGCCTCTTGGGGGTCGTCATGGAAAGCTCGGCTAAAGTCCAGGGAAGCTGCCCTTCGCGGCCTTCCGGTTCTGACTTATCACGGCCACTATCACAAGGACGATGGTTCACTGCAGTGTTGCTCAACCTTAGCAGCGTCCACTCCCAGAATTCCCCAGGCAGCACATTCCCTCCTCGGGGGGAGCTAACAATGGGCCTGCCCGGGAGAAGGATGGCTGAAGAGGGAGCTGCGGGGGTCCCCGGTTGCGCTCAGCGAGTGCTAGCAAAACACCGGCTCCACGTTCCCACCTCGGCAGGAAGACGGCAGCTTGGAGACGGGAGCTGCTGCAGCCCCCCTTCCCCCCCAGCTTGATGGCGGCAGGAGGCCATGGAGGAGGAGGAGGAGGAAGAGGGGGAATCCTGCCCCCCCTCCCCGCCACACTGAGAAACAACCATCCAGCAGGGCAAAGCTGCAGGGGGCTTCCAGAATGTGCTGAAACACTTTGTGCCCAGGAAGGAGGAGGGAAGACGGGGTGGGGGCTGACAGGAAAGGCAGGCAGGGGGAAAAATGTGTGTTGAGTAGACGGAGCTTCGGCTGCTTGATGCTCCTTCAGCACCAGCAAAGGAGAAGATTGGTAGCTCAGGTGGATAGATATGAGGGCTCCTTGGCGACCTCGGAGCCTGGTGGTTTTCATGACCCAACTGGGGAACATCATCTGTGCTAGAAGGGGGGGGGTTGGGGAGAGGAGGTGGGGGAGGGCCCCCATAGCGAAGGGATGGGTTCTCACAAAGGTGTCCCAGGTTCAAGTCCTGTCAGACACGGATGCTCCCTGGTGGGACTTGCCTTCAGAGGGGAGAAATGGGATGCTAAGCTCCTGGAGAGAAATATGAATATACACCAGTGAAAGAAAAGGTGGCACATAGGTGGCTGGTGGAAAGGAAGACGGCCCAGCTGGGAGGTTGATGGGCCAGGAAGTGTGTGGGAAGCCCATCTTCCAAAGACTGGTGCTATCAGCCCTTCAAGGTAGGCCACATCAGGAAGCAGAACTCTATGGTTACAAAGAGAATCTCAATATTCTGATACTGGTCAAGACGGGGCAACCTTGAGTTTCTTCCTCTCCTGCTCCTGACTTGCTAAGCGAAGCAGATGCCTTCCCGGTGATCGTGGCCTGCTCCGAGGTCATCTCCTGCTCCTCCAGGGCCACCTAATAAACATCCCTTTGCCTCCTGAGTATGCTAAGCCGAGACCTTCCACCACAGAGAGTCCCGAGTCGGACATCTCCTGCAGCCAGCCCAGTCCAGAGGTCCAGGGAGGGCAGTGCTGCGGCCACCTCAACGGCCAATGAAGCTCAGAGGAAGAATATTTTCTCCGACTCAGTTCAGCATCTCCGAACAAAACCCTCCGACTCCCCAAGATTTACAGCGGTGCTCGAGACGGTCATTGCAAGGGACTCCCTGCGTACAAAACAGCTTTGCAGTCCATGAAAACACCGTCTCACGTCCCCGTCCACCGCAGAGATTCATGCTTTGCCTTGCTTCTTCTAGCCCCCCACCCCCCCAACACCAGGACCTGCTTGCCTGGCCCCGCGGACATCCCGTGGCCAACACAGGGCCCTGCATTACATTTGGTGGCTCCCCTCAAGTATGGGACAATTGGCGGTCTCTACATAGCAGCGGCCTGTGGAAGAGGCTCCCATCTTCTGAGCGAAGGTCTAGGCCACCTGAGAAAGTCACAACTGAAAGCCAGCTTGTCCTAAGCCCCACCTGGAAGTGCACGAAGGCTCTGCTTCTCTTTTCCTCTCACCCGTGTAACAGATGCAACACACACGGGACCCACAGAGCTGGGAGCCTGCACAACACCTGCTTCACCTTTCTAGCTTGCAACCCTGCAAGGCTGGCCAGTTTGGGCACTGGTATCTCTTAGCTTTTTCCAGGGAGTAGATGTTCCTTGATTCAGTAGATCCCCTAGACCCCAAAAGGCACCTTGCTTTGTTGTTCCTGTCAATGGATCGGAAACATCCCAGGCACCAATCTACCCTGCAGGGGTGTTGCTAGGGAATTGGGGAAAGCTATAGGGGAGGAGATTTAAGAGGAAAGATGCAGAGAGGGCCTGTCCATCAGGATGAGGAGCAATAACATTTCCTCGGCTAAGGGCATTACGTCAGTTACCCAAGACCCATAAAGAAGCTGGTACCATCATGAGGTCCAGTAGCCTGCAGGCTGTCTTATGAAAGCAGCCCTCTCACTGCCCTCCAGAGGCCCTCAAGAAGCCAAGCCCTCGTCCCCTCCCTCCTAGTGGCCTTTGGGACCTTTGGGGAAGCCAACGGTCTGCAATGGGCACCCCAGTCCTGGCTGCCTCTCTTCGATCTCCCCCCCAAAAGGCTCTTACCTGGTCGGGCATCGAACTGCCGCATCTGCACCTCCTCGACACATTCTGCTGGGAACCAGCCTGTCCGTCCTTTCACGGTTCCTTCCCAGAAGCCTCCTTCTCCGATGCTGAGCACTGTGGGGGGAAGAGTCAGATCTATTGAGGCCAAGCATGAAAGGGGCTGCCCCTCCCTCTTAGACACAGCCCCACCATTCCAGGTGCCCACCTGAGACCCCCGTGGCCCTCTCCCTTCCTACAACGTTCCCTCTTCCCCACTCACGGGCCTTCGGAGGGAAGAACTATTCAAAACCGAATGAATTTTCATTTGTATGAAAATCGTCATCCATTATTGTTCATATTTTTGTAAGCTACCCCCACTTGCAAGTGTATGTTTATATTGCCTAGTGTGTGCCAGGTTACAAGGCGCTTCCCCTAACCAATTCTATTTTGACCCCAAAAGGCACTTTTTGATTCAACTGCACCCCAAAATTCCAACAACTGCTCAAAGACAGGGAGAATCGGTTTCCTGCTTGCACATCAGCCCAGGAGGTGTCAGGAGGACGAAGCAAGCTCCCCCATCGTGGCTCCAGGCTCTCTGCTTAGGCCGAGCCCCTCTTCTGCTTTCAAGCCCCAGAAGGGCCCGGGCTGGTCCAGGGCGCTCTCCCCCACCCCTCAACACTTGAGAATCAAGGCACCCTCCAGGTTCTGGCCAGGGCCAGGTGTGGACAGGGTGCAGAGAATTCTGGGGTTCGCAAGGCTGCCTGGGGAATTCTGGGAGTTGAAGTCCACAAGTCTGAAAATCACCAAGGTTGGACAGCAGCTTCAACCCTGGAAGAGTCTACCACAAAGCCTCCCCAGGGAGTGTTCAAAACATAAATAAATAATGGAAATTTAAGATTATGAACAGACCAAGGGCATTCACCCCTTAACCTAAGGCCCGGATGCCTCTCTGCATTGGAATGCCAACAGATATTTCATCCATTCACAAACACCTCCGGGACGAGAGAGTTTCATAAAACGGGGCTGCTCTTTTGAGGGAGTCCCAGAATCCCCAGCTGGCATGCAAACGACGGAAGCAGCAGCAGCAACAGCAAAAACTCGGGCGTAAATGCCAGTGCAATCCTGGGCTGCATTAACAGAGGGACAGAATCAAGATCATGTGAAGTTTTAGTACTGCCTTAGTTACACCACACTTGGAATCCTGCATCCAGTGTTGGTTGCCACGATACAAAAAAGATGTTGAGACTCTAGAAAGAGCAACAAAGAGGATTAAGGAGCCGGAGGCTAAAACCTACGAAGAACAGTTGCAGGAATTGTGTGTGTCTAGTTTAATGAAAAGAAGGACTGGGGAGGCATGGTAACGTCTTCCAGTACTTGAGGGGCTGCCACAGGGAAGAGGGGGCCCACCTATTCTCCAAAGCACCTGAAGGCAGGACAAGAAGCAGTGGGTGGAAACTGATCATGGAGAGAAGCAACCTGGAACTAAGGAGGAATTTCCTGTGAGAACAATTAACCAGTTAACCAGTGGAACAACTTCCCCCTAAAGAAGTTGTGGCTGCTCCATCACTGGAGGTTTTTAAGAAGAGATTGGACAACCACCTGTCTGAAATGGGCTGAGAGCGTCTCCTGTTTGAGCAGGGGGTTGGACTAGAAGACCTCCAAGGCTCTGATATTCTGTTTCTGTAAAGATGGTCTTTCTTGGAGTCCCAACGCCCAGTCTTTGGGGCTAACCATCAACAGCGTCTAACTTGAGAATTTTCACCCGGAGGTTAGAAGTATGCTATAATAACAACCATAAGAGCTTCTATCAATACGCTGAAAATGAAAGGGAAATGAAAGGAACAGGCTACCAGCTGCTGCATGAAAAGAACAAAATGCTGTCCCATATCAAAAGAGTCATTCAATTATTCTGGTTCTGTCTTCTTCAACCAAAAAGATCCCTTCCATTTGAAAATTGCAAAGAGTACGGAAATAGAAATAGGATTGGAATCTTCATTCCTTGGAAGGCATTGATGTCCCCGAAGCACAAAAGACCAAGCAGCTAAAATCCAGCCAGTGTGAGAGAGATACCTGGGGATTTTCTGGAGCAGATTATACAGTGATGGCTTTGCAAGACCCTTGAAAATAATGCAGCAACCACCAGAAATCAGCAGTGATTTGTCCCAAAAGATTTAGTCGCAGAAGACTCTCACTATTGGCTTGGATCAGTTCCTTAACAGATTGTGGATATTCAGAAAGTCATAATATAACTTGACTCTGGCACAACATTTGATATGTCCATTAGCAAGCTGGTTAAAGGTAGGCTAGATGGCATGTCAACTGTCTGATAGGGGGTTAGAAAAATGGTACTACCATGTAATCATTAACAGCTCTTGTTCACGTTAAGGAGAGACACCACAAAATTTGTTCTGATACCTCAATGTTTTTATGAGGGTACCAGATGAGGGAATAGAAGGAACAATTATCAACAGTAATTGGGAGAGGGACCTTGGAGTCTAGTGGACAACCATTTCAATATGAGTCAGCAGCATGAAGCAGCTTCCAAAAGGGCCAAGACCTCCTAGAATTTGGAGCCAATCACCAGGAGACTGGGACTTCTAGTCCCAGTTTAGGCATGAAAGATGTCTGGGTGACTTTGGGCCAATCACCAGGAGACTGGGAGTTGTAATCCAGCTTTAAGCACAAAAGACAGCTGGTGGCTTTGGGCCAGTGCCTCTCCCTCAGCGTAACCCACCTCACAGGGCTGTTGTTGCAGGGAAAACAGGGGGAGGTATATATTGCATCCAGTTTTGGTCCCCACACTATTAAAAAGATGTTGAAACTTTAAAAAAAGTGCAGAGGAGAGCAACCAGGATGGTTCGGGGACTGGAGGCTAAAACCTACGAAGAACGGTTGCAGGAACTGGGCCTGGCTAGTCTAGTAAAGAGAAGGACCAGGGAAGACATGTGAGCAGTCTTCCAATATCTGAGGGGCTGCCACAGAGAGGAGGAAGGGGGTCAAGCTATTTTCCAAAGCACCTGAAGGCCAGACAAGGAACCATGGATGGAAACTAAACAAGGAGAAATTCAACCTAGAAATAAGGAGAACAGTGAGAACAATCAACCGATGGAAGAGAAGTTGCCTTCAGAAGTTGTGGGAGCTTCATCACTGGAGGCTTTCAAGAAGAGACTGGACTTCCATCTATCAGAAATGGAGTAGGGTCTCCTGCTTGGGTGGGGGGTTGGACTAGATGACCTACAAGGTCCCTTCCAACTCATCTGTTAATCTGTATGTTCACCACAGTGAGTTACATATGAAAAGCGTAACGGTGGGATAAAAGTCGTATGAATGAATGAATCAATGCCAAGAGTCTATGAAGAGTAGGGGGTTCACTCTCCTGCACTGGACCTATTCTGGTGGAGGCTGCACATCCTCATCCTGGATGCTTTTAAGTTGATCTCGGAGCTGATCAGGGAGTTGACCTCAAGGATCTTCCCCATGCTAATGGGCTGCCCAGATTTCTTCGCTCTCTGCAGTGGGACAGAAACAGGCTGTGCTGGTGGGAACCCCCCCCCCCCCGACTGATTGTGTGTCAGTGCAGAGAACAGCCGGACTAAAAGACGTTCCCTGGTGGCCAGAAGACTTGGTGTCACCCTTTCTCCTTCCTTCTCAATCTGATACATTCCTGATGAAGCCCATTGTGCCATTTCCTCGACTCAAGCCAGGCTCCTGGCAAGAACTTGCAAGCCAAAAGGCCTTTTTTGGGGGGGGGGGAGCTCAGATAAATGCCTGCCATTATTGCCTTGACCATCCGGAGTCTCTCTCTCTCTCTCTCTGTGTGTACATGACAACAGCGACTCAGTGCAGCCACCATGCAAGCTGCATTTGGCTATCCATCATGGGGTGCTAATGGCTGCAGCAAAGGCAGGGCCCGTCCTTCGCATGCAGAGGGACGCTCTCCGAAGCAGCAGCTGGCACCCGAAGGGAGGGAGCCAAGCGTCCCAGCACCAACTTGGCCTCTTCCCCTCCTGCCATAACCAGCAACTCTTACACAAGGAGCAGGGTTGGATGGGGGTGGGAGAAAGAGAGGCTGGCTCGGCCATCCAGATCTTTCCCTGACAGCTGGACATCAACTGTCCCATCCAGCAGACCTTCCAAGGGGGAAATGCAAGAGGGAAGGTATCTCCTGTCTCCTTAAACAGAGTATCAGAGTTAGAGGGGACCTTGGAGGTCTTTCCCTCCTTTGCTTCTCATTCTAAACAGAAGGTCTGACAGCAGTGGTTGGGGGGCCAGGGACTCTGCCCCTCCCCCCAGACCCCCAGAGCAAAGGGGCTGCTTTTCAGTGGGCTGATCTCTTTCTTCCTTTTCAGGTCTCTGCACACAGAGGGTTCCCCCAAAGCAAGCCAATTATGCAGGGAAGGAGCAAGCCAAAGAAGCAGCTGAGAAGTTGACCCAATCAGGCTTAATCAAGGCCATTCCCTCGCCCTGCCCTGCCCTGCCCAGCCCTCCTACCCTCTGCTTCCACCCCTCCATCCACCCACCGGTGCACCTGTTCCCTTCTTTGTGTCATCCCCCCTCCCCCTCCATAAATAAGAGGCAGAATGGCACAAGGAGGACTTTGGGATCTGCAGCTTTCATGAAAAGGGCCTGAAATTGTGCTGAAATTAGTCTTTTTACTACCCAATTTTTGCCCACGTGATTTCTGGTCCTTTCCAGGGGCTGGCAGGGGGCCAAGGCTGCAAGAGGAAGAATGGGAAATAGAATCGTCAGGAGACAAAAAGGGCATCGGGAGGGCTGCAAGACTTCTGTGCCAGAGCTGGGAAGACTTGGCTGCATATGAGAACAGGGATATGATGGCTGTAAAAGGAAGCGGTCAGGGTGGGGGGAGTCAGAAAAGGAGACAAAAGAATGACAAAGTTGGAAGGGACCTTGGAGGTCCAGCCAGCGGCTCAAGCAGGAGACCCTCTGCCATCCTGGAGAAATGGCTGTCCAGTCTCCAGTGTTGGAGCAAGTTGTTCCTCTGGTTAATTAATTGTTCTGTCAGGAAATTCCTCCTTAGTTCCAGATTGCTTCTCTCCTTGATTAGTTTCTATCCTTTGCCTCTTGTCCTGCCCTCAGGTACTTAGTCACAATTCCCTGGTCATCCCTGCAGGGTTGGAATAGAAGACCTCCAAGGTCCCCTCCAACTCAGAAACAATGGTTGGAAACTCATCAAAGAGAGAAGCAACCTGGAATTAAGGAGAAACTTCCTGACACTGAGGACAATTAACCAGTGGAACAGCTTTTGCCTCCAGAAATCGTGGGCGCTCTTATCACTGGAGGTTTTGAAGAAGAGACTAGACAGTCACTTGTCTGAAAAAATAGTGTAGTCTCTCCTGCTTGAGCAGCGGGCTGGACTAGAAGACCTCCAAGGTCCCTCCCAGCTTATTCAATTCTATGCCCCTTCCAACTCTTTCATTCTGTTCTCTTCGTTCCTGGGGATCTTCCGTTGCCCAAAACACTGAGATTTGTTTATTTATTAAAGTGATTTACCACCCACCTCGTTTTGAAGCGACGGTGAAATAAAGGAGATTTTAGGGCAGGGAAAGGGGCACTTCAATCACAAAGATTGGGGAGATGCACGCATGGCATGATAACCAAACCAATTTCCTAGCTATTCTAAATCCAGATTCTTCAAACTGTGTTCCCTCGAATCGTGGAGGGAGGTTCCATCAGATACCGACAGCTAAATAAATATAAATATATGACTTCCCTTGAACGTGGCCCATTTTCATCACTGGAGCGCTGCCTCTCATCAAGGGTGCTGGGAAACATTGTTATTTACCCACCTAAGTTCCTTGACCTGAAAAAAAATCATTTTCAGGCATTGACTGAGAGGGGCGGCTGCAAAAATTGAATGAATAAAGAAACGGAGAAATAAATAGACCTCCTGCTCTAAATGAGGGTACTTGGAACCAATGGGGGGGGGGTCAGTTCTAAATTTGGTCTTAATGGGGTGACCCCGATTTGGAGTCTTTGGCAAAGTATCACTTTATTGCTTGTATTTTAGTATGTAGGTAGTCCCCAACTTATGACTGTAATTGATCCCAGAATTATGGAACTAAGACACTCCAGCTGTTAAGCGGGTCATCAGGTGTCTGATCTGATTTTGTGATGGTCATTAAGTGAATCTGAAGTCGTTAAGCAAATCCATTGTCTGCTACTTTCCAGCAAAAAGATGTAAACTGTGGTCACATGGACTGTGGCCCCAATTTGACCACACGACCACAGTAGAGGCGGCCGTCAGATCTTTGAATCTGGGTCATAAGCAGTGGTGGGACTCAGCCAGTTTGCACCCCTTCGGGAGAACTGGTTGTTAACTTTCTGAGCAGAAACTGGTTGTTGGAAGAAATCATTAGGGCAGAGAAGCGGTTGTTAAATTACTTGAATCCCACCAGTGGTCCTAAGTACCTGTTTAAGTGTAAGTAAGCTTGCTAAGCGACCAGTTGTAAATTGGCCCTCTGCGCATGTAAATGGGAAATGTCACAGATGTCCAAAATAGACACATTTGAGGACAGAAAACTAAAAAAATAGGGAACTGGTGAAAAAAAGAGACCAACAGGAGATCAAAAGTGCCGTATAACTGGGTGGTTATTCAGAATGTCAAGCCTTCAAATTCCCAGCAGGTCAGAAAGGAGGAGCAGCCCAAGCCAGGAAGAGACCATCGTGGCTCCATCTCGTCACAGGCAGGACGCTAAGCAAGTTTAAGAGGCTGAACGTTTTCCTCTGAACACGGAATAGAGAAAAAAAGTGTGCAACGTAACAATTTGTGGCGAGGCAAAAGGGAAAAGAAAAGCATGAAGAGGAATAATTTATGATGGCTGCGGGGTCATGTGATTCCCGTTAGAAGGTCGCCAAAAGAGATCACACAGCCCCAGGATACTGCAACCGTCATAAATACGAGTCGGTTGCCAAGTGTTGTTCAGGTGGATGCTGCAAAAGTCGTAAGTGCTGAAAAATGGCCGTAAGTTGCTTTTTCTGGTGCTGCTGTAACTCTGAGCGGTCCCTAAATGAACGGTCGCAAACGGGGGACTGCCTGTATCCCCCACTTGCTACAGGAACGCGATGAGGAGCCCCCCAAAGGCCCCAGCCAGGCTGAGGCTGCACCGTCTCTCTCCAGCTTTCCGGCCTGAGCCTCCCAATCCAGGCTCGGCACGTTGCTAGGCAGGTTCTCTCCGGAGCCTGAGTGCCCAGGCAGTGACGCTTCCTCCCACCCGCGGAAGGCTTCGCTTTCTGACAATCCGCCATCTCCTTGGAGACCGGGCTGAATTAAAGCAAGCGAAGCAACCGAGCCGTTTCACTCTCCCTCCGGGTGGGCGGAGGGCGGCTGCTTCCTCCTCCTCCCTGCAGCTGGAGGGGGCTTGGCGGAGGGGCCTCCTTGCTCCTGAGGGAAACGGCAGCCTTCCTCTCCCTCTTTCCTTCTCCGGGGCTCCAACCTTCCAGGAGGAAGGGAGTCCTCGTCTTATGGCCCAATGGAGGCCACAATTTCTGCTGCTAAGTGAGACAGTTGTTACTTAAATGAGTTTTGCCCCACTCTACAACCTTTCTTGCCACGGTTGTTAAGTGAATCTGGCTTCCCAGGTTGGCTTGGCTTCCCAGAAGGTCAGAAAAGGCCATCACGTGGCCACCTTCATAAAGAGGCGCCAACTGCCAAACATCCGAATTGTGTGAAAAAATGGTCATATCACTTTCTTCAGTGCTGTTGTAACTTCGAACGGTCACTAAATGAACTGTTGTAAGACAAGGACCTGTAGCTTTGCACAAATGTCAATTTCCTGGGACAGTCCAGAAGGAAACAATACAGGCTGCCACCTGGATGGGCTTCATGCCCACACGGCCAGAACTCCCTCCTGCCCATCCTCTGAATAACAGTTGGAAGGGACCTCAGAGGTCTTCTAGTCCAACCCCTTGCTCAAGCAGGAGACCCTCTCCCATTCTGGAGGAGCGGCTGTCCAGTCTCTTCTTAAAAACCTCCAGTGATGGAACCCCCACAGCTTCTCCTGCTCCTCCTCCTCCTCCTCCATGCTGGCCAATGCATGGATTACTTGCTTTGGATGCAGGACGGTGGATCACTTCCCCCTCCAGAAAACCCTTGGCTGAGAGATCTACTCTTTGCAATGCCAGATCTCTTGTGATCTGGGCCAAAATGGATCTAGTGCGCAGGGCCCAGGCACCAGACCAGGCAGGGGCTCCCTCAGGGGACTTAAGCAGCCCCTGGGGACTCTGGCAGAGCAGCACCTTCCTGAATTGTCCCCCAATAAAGGTTTATAGTGAGGGGCCACCCTATTTTAATAAAAAAAAGGGGGGGGGAGACCAAAGAGGCATGGAAAGAGAAGTGAAATAATAGAGCAATAAAGTAAACAATGACCAAAGAACACAACAAGAATAAATACATCAATCTGGTAATTAAAAAGGATGGATGGGTGGAGAAAAGAGAGTGGGGGGGGGAGGGGGAAGCTGGAGACTGCCATCAATCCAGCAGCCCCCTCCAGTTAAAAAGATAGATGGATGAATGGAGATAGGATAGATAGATGATATAGATAGGTGATAGATGGATGGAGAGGGAGAGAGAGACAGAGAGAGAGAGAGGCAGGCAGGCAGGCAGTCTTAGGGGTTCTCCAGATCTCCAAATTTGGCAACTTTATGATTTGTGGACTTCAACTCTACAAATGCTGGCTGGGGAATTCTGGGAGCTAAAGTCCACAAGTCTTAAAGTTGCCAAGTTTGGAGAGCCGGCCTGAATGGCTCCATGCTAAGTTAAGGAGGATGTTCAGATGCAAAGCAGCCGCCCAGACCCGCTTTGTCCCCTGGAGTTTGTGAGCTGAAAATCAGAGAAGAGGGGGAGAAAACCACCCACCCACGTTACTCTTGCCCTCCTCTTCTGGCTTTGCATCTGTACCCCTGGCCAAGGTCCCGACATGGGGCAGCACCCAGACCAGCTACCTGGATGGGATTTCAGAAGGAAGCCAGGCAGTTGGGAAGATGGGAAAGTAAACACAAATAAGAATCCCAGAAGAAAAAAAATCATTTCTGCATCTCAGCCAATAAAACTGCCCGGTTGCATCCATCTAGTCAGTGTCACCGTAGAAAGCAACCTCAGCCACTTTGGATAGATGCTGGCAGCTAAGCAGGATCAAACTTAATTGACAGTTGGATGGGAAACAACTAGGAAAGCTCAGCACCGGAGACCAGGCTGGAGAGTGAAAGGGAGCCTCAATAAAGGAGAATCTTTGTAGCTCAGGGTTGAGAGGAGGGGTCCTTGCTGCTCTCTGAGCTCACTTGATTTCTTGCAGATATTTCATTACCTGGCTAGGTAGTGTCATCAGTGCTGGTTGAGATCATCTAGGGACAGGGCAAAGGCCACTCACCAAGTGCTGCCTCCTGATGTGTGCCTGTCATTCTCAAGGGTGGCCCTGGGCCCAAATGGTTTTGCCATGCAGAACAACCATTTTATTCTGCAGAGGACCAGTCCAAAGGGAGCCCAAAGGAGAAAGTCATGGATGGAAACTAACCAGAGAGAGAAGCAACCTGGAATTAAGGAGAAATTTCTTAACATTGACAGCAATCAACCCACGGAGCAGAAGTTGCCTTTAGAAGTTGTGGGAGCTTCATCGCTGGAAGCTTTCAAGAAGAGACTGGACAGCCGTCTGTCAGAAATGGTGTAGGGTCTCCTGCTTGGATGGGGGGGGGGGTTGGACTAGATGACCTCCAAGGTCCCTTCCGACTCTTGCTGTGCTGTTCTGTTCTACTCTACATAAGACATCAGAGCGTTTCAGCCATTTAGGATGCTCCGTTGCAGATGCTTGACGGAAAGAAACTTCACCAGGAGAACAGAGCGAGAAGTTCCTGAGATCGCAAACATCACAAAGGAGGCTCCAAGCTGGACCTCAACAAACACCGTGGGCTTTGAGCACTTGATAGGTATTAACTGATGCCATACAAGGAGTCCTCGACTTACGACAGTTCATTTAGTGATCATTTGACATTACGACAGCACTGAAGAAGGTGACATCAATGGTCCCAAATTGTGGTCATAAGCAGGGGGCTAGCTGAATTGCTATTCACTGACAACTTGCACTTCCCAGGGCCACTGGGGGCCCAGCAGCCTGCAAAGCAGGTCAGGGCCGTTGGCCATTAAAGACCCCCTTCATCCGGGGCTCAAGGAGAGCCAGGAAGACGCCATGGGGGCCTCTTCAGCCACCGACACCTCCTGGGCCCCATTCCCTTGGCCTACCTCACAGGGATGTTACTGTTGCAGGGATGAACCTAGCATGCCCCTTCAGCTCCTGGGGGAGTGGTGGGAGAGAGGGTCTCTCAATTGCTGGAAAAACCTCGAACCCACCCCCACCCCCCATCACGGTGTGAGGCCTCTGGGGTTCACCCCAAAAGACCTCTGCAGCAGCCACAGCTGCTCAAACCCTGCATGACGTCACCCTCATTAAGTCTTGGGGGGAATATTTCCCTGCAGAAGGGGGGGGGCGAGGGAGAGGGGGTCAATCAAAGCAGGGCAGGGCAGCCGGGGATTTGTGCTCCTTCAGCCTAATGAGCAGATGGCGGCTTTATCAGATCCACAAAACCAACAAACTAGTTTTGAATGCACAACCCCAGGTCCATTGTTGCTGGAGGGAGGGCGAGGGGGGGCATCTTCTCTCTCTCCTCCCCCTCCTCACTTTCCTCTGCTTGCACTGGCTGCCATCCTTCAGCAGGAATAACTGGAATAACAGAGTTGGAAGGAACTTTGGAGGCCTTCTAGCCCAACCCCCTCCTCAAGCAGGAGACCCTCGACCATTCTGGATAAATGGTTCACCAATCTCTTCTTGAAAGCCTCTAGAAGCCACAACTTCTGGAGGCAACCTATGCTCCAAAGCACCAGAATGCAGGGCAAGAAGCAACGGATGGAAACTAATCAAGGAGAGAAGCAACCTAGAACTAAGGAGGAATTTCTTGTCAAGTGAGAACAATTAACCAGTGGAACAGCTTGCCACCAGAAGTTGTGGGCGCTCCAACACTGCAGGTTTTGAAGAAGAGATTGGACAACTGCTTGTCTGAAATGGTATAAAGGTTTCCTGCCTGAGCAGGGGGTTGGGCTAGAAGACCTCAAGGATTCCTTCCCACTGTTATTCTAAGATGACCGCAGCCACCCATCTCTCTCCCTGCCTGTTCAGAAGTAGCAGCGAAGCTTCCCTTGCACTGGCAGAGTCTCTTGGGCTGCTCAGGGGTGGCAGCACTTATGTAAACGGAGGGCAATCAAGGTCCAAGGTATTTTTAGCCCCCCCCATCCAACTGATTAAGTAGCTAAATTCCTTCACCTTGACTGATGTGGGGTGGGGGTACTTGGGGTCACTGAAAAGTTAAAGCTTTGGGAGGCCCAGCTGAGCCTCCAAATTGTTGTGGTCTCTCCCTCTCTGGTGGCAGCAGCCCTCGACTGCTTGGGGAATTAAGGCCACCAGAAGCCTGGCAAGTGGGCATTCTCTGCTCTGGTACCCCCACATCCAGAATTTCCGACTTGGCACCTCTGGTGCTCTGATTGGCAGGGGGCAACCCAGGAATGAGGCCAGAGGATGGGGGTTTCTCAATGCCTCCGCACGGACCATCCACCCTGGATCATGCCCCTTTCCACCAACCGGAGGAGGGGTCCCTGCTGTCGATCACAGAAGTCGGAAGGGCTTCCCAGACCCAGCAGCGCTCCCGGTCTCAAGGTCGAGAGCTGGTCTTCCCCTGGGGATTCTTCTCCCCAAGGCACAATTAGCATCTCCCCCTCCCACCAGCAAGGGGTCTCTGCAGGAGGCACACATGAGGCCCATTGGCTGCTCTCCCAAGACAAGCCGAGGCAGCCCACATTGGGGAGGAAAAGGACAAAATCCAACGAGGCCACTGGAGATGAAAATAGAGACCGCCTGAGGTCATTTAGACCAAATGAAATGCAGGAGGTGCCTCTGGCAAAGGGGTGTTGGGGGGGGGATTAATTACAAGGTGAGAAACAGCCTCCCTTGACTGGTGCTGAAGGTGCCCAGCTGCTGGAATCAGAGCCAGGAGCAGGGGTGAAATCTAAAATTTGTTACTACCGGTTCTGTGGGCGTGGCTTGATGGTGGGGGTAATGTGACTGGGTGGGCGTGGCCAACCTTTTTTTTTTTTAACTTTTAAAAGTATTTTTTCTACAACTTCTTCGGCCGAAGAGGTTGCAGAAAAAAATGCTTTCAGAAGCCTCTGACGATCCCAGCTGAGCCACGCGATCATCAGAGGCTTTTTTTTTACTTTTAAAAGCATTTTTTCGGCTGAAGAGGTTGTAGAAAAAATGGTTTTAAAAGTAAAAAAAAGCCTCTGATGATTGTGTGGCTCAGCTGGGCATGGTGGTGGTGGGGGGGCAGGGAATTTTGCTATCAGTTCTCCAAACCGCCCGCCTCCATTGCTACCGGATCGGGTGATCCGGTCCAAACCAGGAGCACTTCACCCCTGGCCAGGAGCCACAGCAAAAATTTTCTGTCCCAGTCATTCTGCCTTTTCTTAGACTTGAGGCTTCCAGAGAGTAACTGAATATTGTTAAAAAAAAGGAAAAAAGAAAAAGGAAAGAAAAAAGGATGATTGGAAAATATGCAGAGCTTGTGAAATATGGGAGACCGTTTTTATCTGCATTCATTTACCTCCAAACTGTACAAAAATCGGCCCTGTATTTGGGGGGAAAGAAAGATAATCAGGACAGATTACTATTGCTCAAACACGAGTAATGAACGATTAAGTGAATAATTAGAGGACTCATAAAGGGGAATTTAGGGGAGGTTCCAGACCCTCCCCAGAAAGAGAAACAGGAATTTTGCCTTATGGGCACAATACTGGTTTTAACAGAAATAGAGCTAGTTCTCAACTTACGACCATTCACTTAGTGACTGTTTGTTGTTGTTGTTGTCGCGGGGGCGGTGGAGGATTACAGGCAGTCCTCAATTTACAACAGTTAATTTAGTGATCATTCAAACTTTCACTGGCCCTGAAAAAAGGGACTTACGACTATTTTTCACACTTATGACAATTGCAATATCCCCACGATCACACGATTTGCAGATGCTTGGCAACTGATTCATATTTATGACGGTCGCAGTGTCCTGGGGTCACATGATCCCCTTTTGCGACCTTCTGACCAGTGAAGTCAATGGGGATGCCAGATTCACTTAATGACCGGTTGTGTGACTTGTTTAACCACTACATGGTTGTCTTAACGACTGCGGAAAGAAAGGTCGTAAAATGGGGCAAAACTCACTTAACAACTGTCTCACTTAACAACCAAAATTTTGGGCTCCATTGTGCTTGTAAATTGAGGGCTCCTGCACAGCCGCAGGTGGGAAAAGCCCCATCTTGGCTGAAGAGGGAAACTGGGAGTGTCACACGAAGCCTCTCGAAGGAAGGGAAGCTCCGGGGCCAAGGAGAATTCTCTGCGCAAAGGAAGTGGAGGCACGGAAGGGATTTGGCTCCTCAAGGAAGCCACAGTAGCCTTTGGGCTGGTTGGGTAACCTTGGTTAGCGCTTGGCCGAAAGCCCCTTTTTTTGCTAACTCCAGAGCCATCTTTGCACGTTTCCTCCTGCTTCTCCGTTGGAGCAACAGCCGGAGGTGCCTCTTTGTCTCTCTCTTGGGGGGTGGGCTTCATTCCTGCACCCCCTCCCCACAACCAGCTCAACATCAAAGGCTGCTTTGAAAGACGCCTCCTCCGTCACCATGGCAGTGCGACTCGCGTCCTTCGTGCCACAGCCGGGGCTGATTGGCCGGCTCGGCTGGCTGCTCCAAGGAGTCGCTGAGCCCCCCCTCACAATCTTGGAGCCTCAGCCGACCCTTCCCCATCTTTCCTTCCTAGCTGGCAGCCCACCCACCCTGGCTGGCAATTAGTTCTCCATTCCAGGCATTCTGAAGGGATCCACTCCAACTTCCTGGCTCCTGATCAGATTTGTGCATCCCACAGCCTCCCCCGTGGTGGTGGTGGAGGAGATCAGTCGGGCCGGCTTGAATCACAAGCAGTTTTGTAAGCTGACTTAGGATGCCTTGAAGCTAGAAGCCCTGGGCGGGGTGTGGGGTGTGGGGTTGCAAGCGGGAGAAGAGCTACAAACCCATCGCTGGGCCCGAGGGGAAGGGTCTCAGGGCACCTACCGTGAACCCAGCAAGTGGGGCTGCCACCGAAGCCGCCCTTCCAGCCAACCGGCTGCCTGAACCAGCCAATTTTGCCTCCCCAAAGCCCTGGCGTGTGGAGAGCCCCCAGGCCCTGTGGCTAACAGGGGCCCGCTTGCTCCTTCAAGGGCGGGGGAGGGAGCTGCCTGCAACCGGCTGAGACCCCCCTGCTCACCAGTGCTTTGGAGAGACCCCCATGCTGGCTTCTGACAGCGCGCCGCCTGGCCAGTCCTTTCGGGAAGGTTCAGGGACCAAAGAAGCCCCTTCAGAAGGGAGATTCTTTTATTGGCAAGACTTATGAACGACATTTGACTGACGACAGTTTTCCTTTCCATTTAATGCCAGTGTTGTATCTCGAGTGGGATGACTAATCCTGGTTTGTGGCACCTCCCTCCCTGTGCTGGAAGAGTAGGAGTAACACTACTACTCTCGGTCGTTTACGCATGGTGGGCTTACGGGGGGCAGAGCAGCACAGCCGAGCGATTCCTCAAAGGTGCCAAAAGATTCTGATCAGCCCCGTTGATGGGGGAAATTGGGGTGGGGGTGGGGGGCACCGCCCAAGGATTTCAGCCACGGTTGCCTTTGGAGGAGGGGCCAGCCCAGCCCTGTGAGCGCAACGACCCAGAAGAGTCCGGCCACCTGACCGGGAGCTGGCCTGCCCGAGGTGTGATGGGAAGGGGAGAAGAGGAGGCTGCCTCTGTGTCTCTGGCTGAGTTCATGTCCACCCAAGGGAGGCTTCTTCCCCAGGTCTTCCGCTGGGTCCAAGCCCCAGATCCCTCGAGTCACAACTCCGGATCTAGCAAGAATCCTCCAACTCTTTGGCGCCTTCTCCTCCTTCGCAAGGTTGTCCCCAACTTATGACAGCTCATTTAGGGACTGTTCAAAGTTAGAAGAGCATTGAAAAAAAGTGACTCAGGGCTGTTTTTCACAGGTGCCACCTTGGCAGCTTTCCCATGGTGACGTGATCAAGATTCAGACGCTTGGCCACTGGCTCACACTTATGACCGTCGTGGTATCACATGATCCCCTTCTGCAACCTTTCAACGAGCAAAGTCAAGGGGAGAGCTGGGTTCCCTCAACAACCACGTTACTAACTGCAGGCAAGAAAGGTCATAAAATGGGGCCAAATGTCTCACTTAACAACAGAGCTTAGGTGCTCAACATAAGCCGAGGACTAGCTGTACTCGGCCCCTCTTTCGAGCCACCCGGCTGCCCTGCATCTCTTCCAGATTTGCCTTTGGTCTTTTTTTTTCCACTGGCTGTGTGAGAACTGGGCCTTTGGGCAATTTTGGCAGCCCCTCACTGCCAAGATAGGACCCCCCTTTGCCCCCCCTCACCCCTCAACCCCCCCGCCCATCTCCCTCCCCTCCCCGGCTCTCTTTTCCTCCAGTGGCCCAGCATCTTTGCCAGGCCGCCCTGCCACCTTCTCCCTGCCCTCGACTGCCAGCCAAATGCTACCCCCCCCCCAAAGTCCCCCTGTGCCCATTAAGAACAGCATTTGCCCCTTTCTGTAGTAATATTTTGGTCAAGAAATGAAATTCTCTTCTCATCTCCCTCACTCTTCTCAGTATTTGCTTCAGAACCACAATTTCCTTATCCTTATATTTCAATGAGAGAAGTTTCAGCCTCTCGCCCGTCTGCCTGTGTGGCACACATGCCAGCCCACATAGGTGTATAAATAGAGGAAATCTGCCTGCCATATGGTTCACGCACCACCCTCCACCAGGTCTGGGTTACAGGCAGTCCTCCACTTATGACCATTCATTTAGTGACTGTTCAGTTACAATGGCACGTGACTTATGACCGTTTTTCGCACAGTGAACAGTTCTCATAGGGTCACGTGATCCAAATTCGGGTCCTTAGGAACTGGCTCGTGTTTATGACGGTCACTGTGTCCCGGGGTCACGTGATCCCCTTTTCCAACCAGCCAACATCAATGGGGCATCCAGATTCCCTTAACAACCAATGTCATGAAATGGGACAAAGCTCACTTAACAACTTTCTCGCTTAGCAGCAGGAATCTGGGGCTTCCTTGTGGTCATAATTTGAGGACTACCTGTACCCAGATCCCAGAAGACAAATTCTTGACGTTCAACCAGCCAAAGCCAAGACCTCTCCCTCCCCCTTTTAAGCACAAGCCTTGGGGCGCCTATCAGGGCTCTGGTCCCACCCCAGGCTAGCAGGGACCCTCAATAGGAGCCCCACAGGACCCCAGCACGACTTCTCCCACGCTCAGCCGTCCACCGTGGAGCATCAGCATTTCGATACGGAAGGACTGACAGATTATCTGTCAACTCTTAGCAACCCTCCTGGTGGGCTGGCTTTGCAGAAGACCCTTCCTCGGGTTGGTGGAACATGTGCCACACGCATTTAATCTGAATATCCGCTAGCTCTGCCCCGGCCTCCTGGGCTGGGCAAACTCCGGCCTTTTCACCTCTACTGCAAATTCAGAAGCCGGGTAATTCAATCGGCATGCTGACTGGATTGCTGGTACTTGGGTTCACCTGAGACCAGGGGTCTCCAACCTTGGCAGCTTCAAGACTTCTGGACTTCAACTCTGGAGACCCCTGACTCAGACAGTCCTGCAGCCAGGATTCAGAGAGGATTCCTCCTTGCTTCTGACTGTGGCAAACTACTCCTGGTTGTTACAGCTCCAAGTCTCCTCCAAGCCCCACATCCTCAGAATTAAAAGAACCGGGGGGGGGGGGGGGGTCCCCTGGTTCCACTTGCCCAGTGGAAGCCTTTGCTCCTATGGCAAAATCTTCAGAGAGGCTCTCAGTTGCAGGGAGCAAGCCAGACCCGGCCATCCCACCATCCCTCTCCGTCTCACCCTGGCCCTTCCCTGCAGCCATCACTCCGCTGCAATGTCTGTCTTTGCAAATATAAATTCTGGGGAAGAAGGGGGGAGAGGGGAGCCTCAGCAGCTGCTGTTCTCATGGGACGTGTCATGGCTGAGCCACATCCTAAAACCATGCCGGAGTCCTTGCCACACACGGGGACAGTGTGTGTTTGTGCAACACAGCCCACGCGCAACAGCTGGTCAGGGAAAGTAGCAGGTATCTATGGCACTTGAAAGCCAAATCGTTGAGGGGAGCACATCAAACAGCACGGGGGTGGGGGGGGGGAGCTTTACTTTTGCTCCTGTGGTGGTCTGACTCAGCACCTCATAACTCACTGCCAGGCAAACTGCAAGCAGGAGCAGCACTTAAGATAAGAGACGCAATTCTGAGATTAGTATAAAGGAAGAGTTAACCCTCTTCCACCGAGAATTCCTCCTTGCTGCTCTGCTTTGTACAAACTTTGTCCTCCCTCCCCCCCCCGATCTTTGTCCAAGTCTAGAACTTGATGGTACAGTGGTCTAAGCACCCTGTTATTAACACAGCTGTCTGCAATTACTGCTGGTTCGAATCTCTCCAAGGCTCAAGGTTGACTCAGCCTTCCATCCTTTCTAAGGTAGGTGAAATGAGGACCCAGTTTGTGGGGGCAATAAGCTGACTTTGTATAAAATATACAAAAGAATGAAGGCTATTGCTTAGCGCATTGTAAGCCGCCCTGAGTCTCCGGAGAAGGGCGGCATATAAATCAAATTAAAAAAAAAAAAACTTTCCCGGAGAGCCTTCTACACCAGCAGGCAACCCAGGACACCAAGAACGAACAAGAGCATCTAGGCAGACTCTACACACAGAAGACAAATGGGAATCGGCCTGATTGCAAGGACAATGGCCGATTTCCATGGACGTCACGAAAAGGTGCCCTTGCACCACCGCCGGCCGGCCAGAAATGCTCCCGGGCACTTTGGGCTTGGAGAGCCACAAGCCGTGCAGGACAGGACAGCTGCTCTGGATGCCCCCAAGGGCTGGTAGCCTCAGGCAGGCTCCCCTCCTCTCTGTGCCCCAATGTCTCTTGCGGAGGCCCCTGCGTACCCCACGCCAAGACCCCCTTCTGCTTTTACAGGTGCCTCTGGGTAGGACAACCGATGCCCGGGTGCTGCAGGAGCATCTTTGCAACATGACCTCATGCTGCCTGCAAGCACAGCCAGCGCTGCAGTGGTGAGTGGGTGCACACAGATGCACCGGGTTCCAGAAGATGCTGTGAGCACACAAGAGGCACCCACGGTGTGGAGCACAACCTGAGCTGCTCCGGCCTCCGTTTCTGACTGCTTGTGTGGGGAAGGCCGCCCCGAGTCAACCTGGCTTCAAACACGGCTACAGCCCCCGGAGCAGCTCTTCTGCCAAGTCAGAAACCAAAGGGGCTCCCTCCCAAGAGGCAGAGAGGGCTCAGCTGCCCAGCTCCTGAAACTCCAAGCCCAGAGATAGAAGAAGCACCTCGGAGGGTCAGGAAACGCAGAACGGAGCTAGGAGGGAAAACGGGTGGGTGTCTCTTTGTCTCTGGCTGAGTTCATGTCCACCGGAGAGAGGCTTCTTCCCCGGGTCTTCCTCTCCTGCACCCCAAGATGCCTCGAGTGACAACTCTTGGCTCTTCCTCATCTGTTGCATGCACACACCCCACGCCCACAGGCAGCAGTGCCTTGACTCCCCTGTCCATGGAAACAGGCCCCAGCACAAAGGGGCCACAGAGGACCACTGGATGCAACGCATCCCACCCGCCATTCACACATCACCACACCAGTCCCGCCGGTGCCTCCCTGGTGCCAGCCATTATATCCCGATTTGTCACGCTCAGCCCAACCAATCCAGGCAGATATGGGCTCTTCACACAAGCCGCCTCGCCTGGTGACAGACCGAGCCAATGGTCTGGGCTCACTTCACAGGGCGGCCCCACCCGAAAGCTCCCCGCCTCCCCCCAGACAGGGCAGGAGTGAAGCCGGGACCCCCTCCCTCCCCCCCCCCGCCCGGGCTCACCCTTGACGGCTTCTCCGCGGTTGAGCTGGATCTCGCCCTCGCCCTGCGGCGCGTAGCTCTTGACCACGATGAAGCGGCGGCCGGGCACGGCGCTGTACAGCTTCTTCTTGGGGCCCCGCAGCGGAGCCGGCGCGGCGTGCGGACTGTGCTCCACGCCCGGCCCGGCGCCCGGCGCCCCCCCAGGCCCGCTGCCGCTCCCGCCGGGGCTGTAAACGAAGACATAGGTTACGCTGCTGATGCCGGGCAGAGGCGGGGGGGCCATGGGCGCGGACGGGGGAGGCTCTCCTGCGGCCCTCCGCCGGGGAAGTCAGGCCATCGCGGCCGGCCGGGGGGGGGGCGGCCGCCGCCGCCGGGACCCGCACCCGCCGCCCGCCGATGGGGGCCCTGCCGGGGCGCCGCCGGGGCGGTCAAGCTGCCGGGCGCCGTCGCTGCTGCCGCTGCTGCCGCCTCCCGCTCCGGCCGGCGCCCCCTCCGACGGCCGCAGCGCCATGGCTCCCCCGCCGCCGCCGCCGCCGCCGCCGCCGCTCCGGACCCCCGCCCGGCTCAGGGGCCGCTCCCGGGACGCCGCCGCCCGGACCGGCCCCGCCGCCGCCACCGCCGCTGCTGCTGCTGCCCGCCCATGACGGCGGCGGGAGGCGCTCCTCGCTCGCTCGCTCGCTCGCCTGCCGGCAGCCCCCGGCCGGGCCGCCCGCCCGCCCCGCCCCGCCTCGCCGGCTCCGGCTGCCGCTCGCCAGCCGCTCCTCCCCTCGGCTGGGCGGGGACCCACCGGGCCGGCCCCCCGCGGACGGCGGCCAGACGGAGGGGCCGGAGGGGAGGGGAGGGGCGCTCTGGCCGCCGGGACCCCCTCCGCAGAGAAGCAGGCAGGCAATGGGCAGGGTTCGGGGCAGCCTCTGAGCCCACCCGCCGGTCTCCCCCGGCCACTCCTGAGCCCCCCACCCTTTCCAGAAAAGGCTCCCCGAGGGGTCCGGCAGGCCAGCCTTGGGCGGCACAGCTGGCTTTCCTGGTGGTCCCCATCCCGCTTTGCCCAAACTCCTGCTTTAAAGTTAGCCGACCAGCTGGGATCTGCCCTTGACAAGGCGGGGGTGGGGGTTCGGGGCTGGGGTCTCCCAATGCCCGAAGGAAGGATAGATGCGATGGCTTATTGGGACCAGCTGGGACCCCCTCCCCCTCCCCCTCTCTTGAGGCAGTAGAGAGAGTCCAACCCTCGCCCAGCCTTTCCCAACCCTGCTCAGGACCCTCCTTCCCGTCTCCCCGCAGAGCCCCCCTCCTCCCCAGCACAGGACCCCAATGGACAGCCTGGTTTGCTGCCCACCACCCCAGTACCCAAAATGGTGACAACAGCCCCCTTCCTCTTAGGTCCTTGCAGGCACACACAGGCCCTCCCCATAAGCACAAACCAGTGAGCCCATTAAGCCCAGTCCGCACTGAACCAGATTGGCTCATCTCCCCAGCTAACCTGCCCTCCCAAGCAGGTTTGGCTCTGCAAGAGGCAGCAAGTCCAAATCAACCATTCTTTCCAAGCAGTAGGGAGCAACTTTCACAGCATCGCCTGGGAGGGGGGAGGCAGAAAATTGGCCCAGGGCTTCCAGAAACCCTCTGCCTCCTCCCACCCCGCCTGCTCTGCCCCCCCCCCACACCGTCCCAAACTGATCAGCTCTGTGCATTGTAGGTCCAAAGAGGACATGCCAGCCAAGGGTGGGGTGGGGGAGGGGAGGCTCTGATCTAAGGAGAGCCTGAAAGCCTGAATGTGTCTGTTCAGAAGAGAGGAAGCTTCTTGGATGAGAAGCAAAACGTTTTCAAAGAAACACAAAACAAAGTCCAGTTGCCTTTTAGGGAAATGGTTCTTGGCTGACCCAACTGAGCAAGGATGCCAAAATCCCCCCTTCCCCCAAAGAGTCTGGGCAATCCCACAGCACCCCCAGATCCCCCCAACTCACCCAGAAGGGGGACCCTCTGAATAACAAAAGCTTTCAGGAGAATGCATCCATCCCTGTTGCCCCACTTTCCGAATAAAGGCAGTCGGAGAAAGAAACACAACTGCAAGCAAGTGTAAAGTTCACAAAAAAAGCTAATCTGGAGAGGAAGGGCGATTTTCCTGCAAGTACAGATCCTCCTTGACTTACAACCAAGTATTTAAAATCAAAATAGCACTGGAAAAGTGACTAATGATCAGTCCTCACACTTACGACCATCGCAGCAAGACCAGCTGCTTGGCAACCAGGAGGTGTTTGAGCCGCAGTGGCCCAGTGGTTAGAACGCAGGACTGCCGGCTGCTTCTGCTGCCTGCCGGCTGCCTGCAATTTGGCAGTTCAAATCTCACCAGGCTCCAGGTTGACTCAGCCTCCTGTCCTTCCAAGGTCGATAAAATGAGGACCCAGATTGTTGGGGCAAGAGGCTGACTCTGTAAACCACTTAGGGCTGGAAAGCACCACAAAGCGGTATATAAGTCTAAGGGCTATGGCTATTTGCAATGGCTGTGGTGCCCCTTGGGCATGGGTTTGCCAGTTGCGACCTTCCCAGGGGGCAATCGGAGAAGCCAGATTTGCTTAAGGACTGCATGGTTCATTTAACAACCCTGGGAAAAAAGGTGTAAAATAAGGACTGACTCACTTAACAAACACCTTGGTTAGCAATGGAAATCCTGGTCACAACTGCGGTCGTAAGTGTGGGACTATTCTCCTGGGAGCTGCAGCCAGCTCTGGCACCCCATGAAGTCACCGCAGAGCTGCAGCCTGACTCAAATGCCCATAATCCATTTCCTGCCAAATGCGCAGTGTTGGAGAAAGCACAGGCCTGTTCAACTTCATTTCCCCCCAAGTGAGAGGGTGAGGATTGGCGTCTATGGCAAAGCCGAAGGCCCTTACAGAGACCCTTCTGGGACCCAAGAACCTTTTCTTAGTGGACCAACAACTGAGGGACACACCCCTTTCATGGTCTACACAACACAACTGCTTTCACATAGATCACAACTCCCAATACTATACTTACTGAGGAGTAGAGGAGTTGTAGCAAAACAGTCAGAAAAAAATAAGTCATTTATTACTGATTATAAGGCCACCCAACTCTGGATTGTATACAGGTTAAAAACACAATTCAACAATAGCTAATAATAATAATAATAATAATAATAATAATAATAATAATAATAATAATAATAATAACAATAATAATTCTCTTTTAAGATGATTATAACTGGAAGAAGGGTGCTGGAGAAGACCTCAATCAATCAATCAGAATAGAGCTGGAAGGGACCATGAAGGACTTCTAGTCCAACCCTGCTCAAGCAAGAGGCCTAGTATACCATTTCAGACAAATCATTGTCCAATCTCTTCTTAAAAACCTCCAGTGATGGAGCAGCCACAACTTCCGAAGGCAACTTCTGTTCCACAGGTTAATTGTTCTCATTGTTAAGAAGTTTCTCCTTAAAATTCCCTTAATTTTCTTGAGAGTCCCTTGGAGTGCAAGGAGATCCAATCAGTCGATCCTAAAGGAAATCAACCCTGTTCTTTGGAAGGACAGACCACCGAATGAGAAGCGAGAGAGAGAGAGCACTCCCTGAGAAGACCCTGAAGGCCCCTTGGTGCTCTCTGAGCTTGGTGGTTTCCTTGGGGTCGTTTCAGGACCCAAACTAGGTAACCTAATTTTTTTGAAGTGTTTTTAAGTGTTTTGTTTATTGTTTTTAATTAACGGGGCCAAATTTATATATGTATATTTTTAACTGTATTTTAATATTTGTACTTGATGTTTTTACTTGGCTGTTCACTGCCCTGAGTCCTCAGGGAGAAGGGCGGTATACAAATTCAAAATAAAATAAAAATAAAAATAATAAAATAAAAAAACCTCATCAGGATTAGTCACTAGCACTGATGAGGTTACCTAGTTGGGTCATGAAATGTCTGCAAGAGAACACCAAGGATGCCACAGTCCTTCTCCTCCTCCTCCTCCTCCTCCTCCTCTCTGCAACCTCCCTTCTAGCACTGATGACATTACCTAGTTGGGTCATGAAACGTCTGCAAGAGAACCTCCAGGGTCGGAGAGCACCAAGGACCCCTCCTATCTATCAACCCTGAGCTACAAATATTCTCCTGTATTAAAGACCCTGATCTTGGGGGAGGAAGGAGAAGGGGAGGGCAGAGGGGATGGTTAGATTGTGTCATCGAAACAATGAAAATGAAATTTGGAGACAAACTCTGGGAGACAGCAGGTGGGAGCCTGGTGTGCTGTGGACCTCGGCTACCTGTCATCTCAACCTTTTCTTGTGAGCAAGTCTTCTCCACAGGGAAAGGGCCTTACGTACGGCTGCTGGCCAGCCATTTGCACCCACAATAACTGGGAAAACAGCTTAACCTTTGCCATGAATGTTCTTTGCAGCACAATTCCTTCTTCCTGCTACTGTGTCCCTCCTCCTTCACCTGGGCTCCTCCACACGTCCAACCGCTTCCTTGGAGTGGCACAAGCAGCTTCTTCTTGCCAGGATTGGTGGGCAGGACTTGGAAGGAGAAAGAAAGGGCCGCGGGAATCCCAAGCTCCTCGCAGAAAGCAAAGGTGGGAATGTTGCGGGGAGGCCAACACAGAGGACGGATAATGCAGATTTAGGCGGATTAGATGGTCAAAATTGTTGTCGTTCTGGCACACTTTTTGGTCCATGGTCCATCACTCCAAAAGGAACCCTCAAGCCTGAACTCTTCAGAAGTTGTGGCCGATTCATCCCTGGAGGTTTCTAAGAAGAGATTGGATAGCCTTTGGTCTGAAGTGGTTTCCTGCCTAAGCAGGGGGTTGGACTAGAAGACCTCTGAGGTCCCTTCCAACTCTGTTATTCTATTCTACGCCCATTTTCATTTTAAAATCAGTTCCATCTTTCTTTGAAAAATAACTTTGTGTGTTGTTTCTCTTTTGCTGTTTGTTTGCTTTTGGCGCTGAGATCAGAAAAAAGGAAAAGAAAAGGGCTGGAAGAGTCAGAAGCACCTTCTCCGCATGGAGGGATTGATCTGAAAGGCCAGGGGAGAGAACAGAAGACAAGATAAATGGGCCTCTTTGGTCTTCTGGCACTTCAGAAACAAATGCGAAGGGAAAAAAGGTGCTCTGAATTTTCAACAGCTTATTTCTGTTTCCAGTTGATAAGCCGACTTCATAAAGAGCCACTAATTGTGCAAATATTTAGAGCCAAATGCTCCCGTGTGAAGGGGGGGGCGAAACAGGTGCCCCAAGGGCAGGTTTCCAAGTTGGGTTCCCTGCATGTGAACGGACGTCAGTGTGAAGCCCATTACAGGCGCAGGTCCTCAACTTACAACCATTCATTTAGTGACCGTTTGAAGTTACAACAAACCTTAAAAAAGTTATTTATGACCATACTTGCAACTGTTGTAGGAAGAGGTGACATGACAGCCCTGTTTCAGTATTGGAGGGGCTGCTCCAAAGAAGAGGGAGTCAACCTGTTCTCCACAGCACCAGAAGGCAGGAGAAGAAGCAACCAAAGAGAGAAGCAACCTGGAACTAAGGAGGAATTTCCTAACAGTGAGAACAATTTACCCCCAGAAGTTGTGGATGCTCCAACACTGGAGGCTTTTAAGAAGAGATTGGACAGCCATTTATCTGAAATGAGCAGACTAGAAGACCTCCACGGTCCCTTCCAACTCTGTTATTCTGTCCTGTTGTTCTGTTATTCGGCATGTCGTGACTGTGGGCACCTTTACCTTCACAACGGTGTCATAGGTAACTTCTTGGGAGGGAGTCTATTGTAACTTTGAATGGTCATTCGGTGACTGGCCATTTAATGAGGTCTATCTGTAACTCAGTACTTCATCTCTTCGGTTGCCTCGCGTCCAGCCCCGACCTTCATCTCGGCACAAAACGTTCCATAAGTCATCCTTAACCTCTTCATCACGCACTGTCTGTACACCACCAATAAATATCCTTCCCCCCTGCCTTTCTCTGTCCTGCTGAAGAGAAGGACCACTCGTACTCGTAACTCAAGGACTTCCTGCCTTCCCTTCTGCAGCACAAATGAGGTTTGTGAGATAGCCACAACAAAACTCTTCACAACGGAAGTTGCCACACTGAAAAACAAAACCCAAAGCCACAAACGCAGAACTCCGGTGGAAATGTGGAACATAAATGCGGGACTCTTGCACAATATCCTTAATGTCACCGGCTAGCAAAATAATGCTCAGGATCATATACAGTAAAGAACGATTGCTGGAACTGGTTATGTCTAGTTTAATGAAAAGAAGGGCTAGGGGAGACATGATAGCAGTCTTCCAATATCTCAGGGCCTGCCCCAAAGAAGAGGGAGTCAAGCTATTCTCCAAAGCACCTGAGAGCAGGACAAGGAGCAACAGGTGGAAACTAACCAAAGAGAGAAGCAACCTAGAACTAAGGAGGAATTTCCTGGCAGTTAGAACAATTAATCAGTGGAACAACTTGCCTCCAGATGTTGTGAATGTCCATCACTGGAAGTTTTTAAAAAAATGTTGGATAACCATTTGTCTGAAGTGGCGTAGGGTTTCCTGCCTAAGCAGGAGGTTGGAATAGAAGACCTCCAAGGTCCCTTCCAACTCTGTTATTCTGTTCTGTTCTGTTCTGTTCTGTTCTGTTCTGTTCTGTTCTGTTCTGTTCTGTTCTATTCTATTCTATTCTATTCTATTCTATTCTATTCAGGGGATATTAGAGTCCCACCTGGGGAGGGAGACGGCAGATGTCTGAGCCAATTTTAGAAAAGGCCAAGGAACAGGAGACATTCATTATTCTTGACATTTGCTAAATAATTGAAAAAGTCCAAGAATATCAAAATGAAATCAATATCCATTTCACCGATTTGACAAAGGCCTTCACTTGCATTGACCGTGTTAAGGGGTGGAATATTCTTAGGAAATTGGGAATTCCAGATCTGCTCGAGGTTCTCCTGAGAAACCTGCACTGTCACCGGAGGAAGAAGCCACATTCTGGATCCCGCAGGATAAAACCCGCAACGGTCTTGGGGTCCACGAAGGAACGAGGGAAGTCCGTGGATGCTCCCATTATTTCTTCAGTCTATATGCTGAATATATTTTAAGGGGAGCTGAATTGGAAAAAGACGTGTATGGTTTAAAATTGGAGGACGAAACATTAATATTCTAAGCCATGCTGATCACTCAAGGATCTGCCAGCCAGAGTTATAAAAATTAAGGTGCAAAATGAAAAAGAAAAAAAGGGGGCCTAACGTTATCTCTACAGCCAACGAGGAACAATAGGTCTGGTAACCAGCCTGAGATTTGGGAGAGAAGATGCTGGAAGGCAGGAGAGCTTCTGCCCTTTAGGATCCACCATCCATGGAGAATATCGGAGTAGAAACTAGTTTTGAGTTCTAGTCCTGCCTTGGGCACGAAGCCAATGGCCGACCTTGGGCCAGTCACTTTCTCTCAACCCTAGGAAGGAGGCAATGGCAAATCGCTTCCGAAAAACCTTGCCAAGAAAAGTTTGAGGACTCGTCTGGGACCTCTCCAAGAGGGAAGGGGAGGAAAGGACACCGAGCGTCAAAGAACAGACAGTCAAGAAGTAGGCCACAGTCTGGCACGAAGGCCTGGAAAAGATCTTCAGAGGCCAAGAGGCCTTCACCTCCAAAGACCAGAATCGGGCAAGCTGAGCTATTCCCTCTCAGGCTCCATGGATGCCGAAGAAGCAGGGAAGGAAGAGGACAGGCTGTCCTCGACTTACAACAGGACATTTAGTGACTATTCAAAGTTACATCATCATGAAAAAAGGGACTTATTTCACTTTTCACCATTTTTCACACTCGCAACCATTACAGCAGCCCACCCTGATCCCGTGATCCAAATTCAGAGGCTTGGCAACTGGCACGGACTTCTAAGAGTCACGTGATCCCTCTTGAGACCTTCTGACAAGCAAAGTCAAGAGGGAAGCCGGATTCACATAACAGCCGTGTTACTGACTTAACAACTGCAGTGATTCACTTAACGACTGTGGCAAGAAAGGTCGCAAAATGAGGCAAAGCTCACTTAACAAATCTTCTCACTTAGCAACAGAAATTTTGGGCTCAATTGTGGTCGCAAGTCAGGGACTACCTGTCATTGATGCCTTTGAATTCTGACCTTGAAGAGGATTACTGGGAACTGTCCATGGTGTTCACAGAAAACAGAATTAACAGAATAACGGAGTTGGAAGGGACCTTGGAGGTCTTCTAATCCATCCCCTGCTCAAACAGGAGACCCTCTACCATTTCAGACAAATGGCTGTCTAAGATCTTCTTAAAAACTTCCAGTGTTGGAGCATTCACAACTTCTGGAGGCAAGCAGTTCCACTGGTTAATTGTTCTCACTTTTAGGAAATTTCTCCTTAGTTCCAGGTTGCTTCTCTCCTTGATTAGTTTCCACCCATTACTTCTTGTCCTGCCCTCAGGGGCTTTGGAGAATAGCTTGACTCCCTCCTCTTTGTGGCAGCCCCTCAAATGCTGGAATGCTGCTATCATGTCACCCCTGGTCCTTCTCTTCATTAGACTGGACAACCCCCGTTTCTGCAACCGTTCTTCCTATGTTTTAGCCTCCAGGACTTTTGTCATCTCTGTTGTTCTTCTCTTTCCAGAGTCTCAAGAGCTCCTGAGGAGAGGCAGGAGCCCAGATCCCCGAGGCCAAAGGCTGGTAGACCGGGAACCTTGCACAAGCCCACCTTCATTGGATCCCAGCCTCCCACTCCTCACTCCACCGAGTCGCTGGAATAACAGGACGGCTGAACAGATGGCAATCAATGCCAGCATTCAGACAAGGGACACGTTGATGGCCCTTAATGGGCAAGCAAACATACGTCAATGCCAGGCTGATGAAGTACCTTTCCTGCCTGCAGAAGGGAACCTTGAAGAGGTCTCCTGCTGCAAGCCGGCCTTCCAAGGAAGCCGCAGAGAGCAGAGCAAACGTCAGCGTGCAGAGGAGGCAAGACAGACGCCGGCACGTTTCGATTCATTGCCCCGAAGGACAATGCAGAGGAGGAGCAAATAACCTGGATCTAAATGGCCAGAAAGGACTAAACTAGGAATCGCTCTGGGGGGACAGGAAGGAAACGCAAGAGGGTTTTGCACTAGGCTGCAGCCCCAGAGAGACCCCCAGGGAGGATGCCCCACCATCTGAACCCAGCAGAATTAGCTGCCGTCTCTTGCCTGGGACACCCCAGATGTTTTCTGCCGGATGGCTGGGACGAGGGTTAAGGGGATCCAGAGACCATCTTCCCCAACCTGGGAAAGGCATTTCTGCACCTCCCTTGTGCTGACCCTCCTCCTGTCGCCCCCACTTTCTCCAAGTGGCAAATTTACCCCTTCCGGCTTCCCTGAGTAAGACTGTGGTCCAGGCGGCTCATTTGAGACTCAGCCTGGTTGGAACTTGGAAGCCCCCTGCCAGCTGCTGCTCGCCCTCCTGAGCACTGCACAAGCCTCCCCCTCCCCCTCTGCAAGGGCCTGGGAAAGAAAGGACGGGGGACGGGGGGCAACAGACAACACTGTGTGTGGGACACCCCCCCTTCCTCAGCCGCCAGGCAGCAGGCAGCGTTTCTCCACCTGGTGCCTTCCAGCTGGGCTCAGCTCCTGCTCTGAATGCCCAGCTGGCCCACGGGGAGACATCCTGCAGTGGGGTGTGTGTGTGTGTGTGTGTCTTCCTTGCGTTTCCCCACTCCCCACACCCTCTTTAGCCCCCACCCACCCACCCAACGGATCCAGTCTTTGTCCAATTGGCTGGTAAAGGGGCAGGCCTCCACCAGGGCCGGATTTAGATGAAAAGAGGCCCTAGGCTATTCCACTTATGAGGCCTTTTCACCTATAGTGAAAGTGTAATTTTAATTTTGCTAACAATTTGAATGTAGGCCCCTCTTGATCTTGAGGCCCTAGGCTGAAGCCTAGTTAGCCTATAGGAAAATCCGGCCCTGGCCTCCACTGAGCAACTCAGCCCAGCATTTCCCTTGCTGAGTAGTTGTTAAGTGAATGCTGTCCCATTTTACGGTCTTTCTTGCCACGGTTCTTAAGTGAATCACTGCAGTTGTTAAGTTAGGAACACGGTCCTTAAGTGAATCTGGCCTCCCCATTGAGCTTGCTTGTGGAGGACTCTCTCTCTCTCTCTCTCTCTCTCTCATCTGTCTGTCCGTCCATCCAATCTCTCTGTATGTGTTGCGGGGGAGGGGCTGGGGGTAGGCAACGACCCCTGTGGGTTTAAGTTCTCCTTGGAGGCCCCGTTTGTCCTCCTGAATTCGGCACCAGCACCGGACTCCCCCCGGCCCTTGTTTCAGTGCCGCCAGAGCAGTCATTAAACAAATGTTATTAAGTGAGGACCACCCGTGTCTGTGCGTTTCTTTTCACTTCTTCCCACTGAATCCTCTGAGGCCCTTGCATAATAGATCGCCAAGCACTGAGGCACAAGCTGTATAAATATCACAGGGTCGGAATAACATACGGTCTGAAAATGGGGAGTTTGGAGCAATGAATGGCCTGGACGACTAGACCTGACGGTATGTTAAAGTATTGATCGAGTTTTATATTAACATTTTATGGACAGAGTCTTAGTTTCTACAAATGTTACTTACTTATTCATCATCCTATATATCTTTTTCTAGAGCTACTATATTTTTGCTTGTCCTTTATTATATCTTCCTGTTGTTACTGATATATATATAAATTAAATATATATTATAAATATATAATACATTTTTAAAAACTCAATGCCTACAATGGCTTGTTGCATTTGTGTTTCGCCTTCTTTCCAAGTTGAAGTCTCTAGTCCCCAAAACAGCCCTTCTCCCAGATTAAGGCTCAGACCATGGAGTCGAGACTCTAGACCAATTCAATTCAATTCAGAATAGAGCTGGAAGGGACTTTGGAGGTCTTCTAGTCCAACCCCCTGCTCAAGCAAGAGACCCCATACCATTTCAGACAAGTGATTGTCCAATCTCTTCTTAAAAATCTCCAGTGATGGAGCACCTACAATTTCCAGTGGCAAGCTGTTCCACTGGTTAATTGTCCTCATTGTTAGGAAGTTTCTCCTTAGTTCCAGGTGGCTTCTCTCCTTGATCAGTTTCCATCCATTCTTTGTCTTGCCTTCTGGTGCTTTGGAAGATAAGTGGACTCCCTCTTCTTTGGGGCAGTCCCTCAAATATTGGAAGACTGTTATCATGTCACCCCTGTCTTTCTGTTCCCTAGACTAGCCATGCCCAGTTCCTGCAACCGTTCATTGTATGTTTTAGTCTCCAGTCCCCTAATTATCCTGGTTGCTCTTCTCTGCACTTTTCCCAAAGTCTCAACATCTTTTTTCTAATGCGGTGACCAAAATGGGATGCAGTATTCCAGGTGTGGCTTTACTAATGATTTATAAAGCGGTACTAAGACTTCACGTGATTTTGATTCTATGCTTCTGTTGATACAACCAAGGATTTTATTAGCATTTTTGGCTGCTGCCGCTCACGGCTGACTCATGTGTAAGGGATCGTCCCGAGGACTCCAAGGTCCCTCTCGCAGTTACTGATTTTGAGCCAGGTTTCGCCTAGTCTATGCTTGTACCTTTGGTTTTTCCTGCCCAGGTGTAAAACCTTGCTTTTCTCCACATTAAATTTCATATTGTTGGATGGGGCCCATTGTTCAAGTCTGTCAAGATCTTTTTGGATCCCGAGCTTGTCTTCTGGGGTGTTGGCTGTTCCTGCTAGTATAGTGTCACCTGCAGATTTGATGAGTTCCCTTTCTATCCCCTCATCTAAGTCATTTACAAAGATACGCTCATAATCCCTGGTGTTCAGCAAGATATGTTGAAAACCAGGAATGTCCACCCTTGGCAATTTTAAGACCGGTGGACTCCAACTCCCAGAATTCCCCAGCCAACCATGCTTAAAATCACCTGGCCAAGGAAGGCTTAAAAACAGCAGGAAATTGAGCAGCAAAGGGATTTTACAGACTCCTAATCTGGACTGCTACATCTTTCCCTCCTTTGGTACCTGTCAGATGTATCTGAGCATACAGGCTGGGGATGATGGGAGGCAGACTTCCTGTTTTCCTAATTTGGTATCCTCCAGATGCCTCTGAACACACAGGCTGGGGATGATGGGGGGCCTGATTTAAGTGGGGAGCTTCGGAGGTGGAAAACAGCCTCCTTGCTAGAGGCACATACCTTTTCAAGAGGCCAAAACCCACAGCTGGGGGAGAGTCTTCCACACCAGCTCAGCCCACAAAGGTAATGGGAAGTGTCGCCCCCAAGCAACCCCCCCCTCCCCGTTTCCTGGAGGTGCCCAGCGAGCTCCTCCTGGAGGCTGGAGCGCCTTCCTCTCATTTTACAACTCCCGCGCCCGTGTGCGAGAGTCTGCCAGCCTTTGAAGCCGGTTTGGCGGCTCAGGGAAAATGAGCTGCCTGGGATGTTGGCGCTGCCGGCTCCGTGTTCCTCCCGGGAGGATGCGGTTGCTAAGCGAGGGAGAGGAAGGCTCCGCATGGCATCATCCAGGATTGGCAAGACACATCCCAGCAAGGGGGCTCTGCACGGCTCACTGGGGGCTCCACTTCAGCTGCAGGAAACGGCCAAAATCTGAGGACCCCAAGCTGGCACGGGGATGTGTGACTCCTTGCCACCTGTACAGCCCTGGCCCTTAGACTTCTATGCCGCTTCACAGGGCTTTTGCCGCCCTCCCTGAGCAGTTGACAGAATCCACCTGCAATGCTGCCCCACAACCACCGGGTACTTTTAGGAACCTGGGTGGGCTTCCTCATATACAAGGGTGGGGGGGCTTGGCCAAGAAGGAAGAATAGGCCATCGGTTTATACAGTCATGGCCATAAATGTTGGCACCCCTGAAATTTTTCCAGAAAATGAAGTATTTCTCACAGAAAAGTATTGCAGTAACACATGTTTTGCTATACACATGTTTATTCCCTTTGTGTGTATTGGAACAAAACCAAAAAAGGGAGGAAAAAAAGCAAATTGGACATAATATCACACAAAACTCCAAAAATGGGCTGGACAAAATCATTGGCACCCTTTCAAAATTGTGGATAAATAAGATTGTTTGAAGCATGTGATGCTCCTTTAAACTCACCTGGGGCAAGTAAGAGGTGTGGGCAATATAAAACTCACACCTGAAAGCAGATAAAAAGGAGAGAAGTTCACTTAGTCTTTGCATTGTGTGTCTGTGTGTGCCACACTAAGCATGGACAACAGAAAGAGGAGAAGAGAACAGTCTGAGGACTTGAGAACCAAAATTGTGGAAAAATATCATCAATCTCAAGGTTACAAGTTCATCTCCAGAGATCTAGATTTGCCTTTGTCCACAGTGCGCAACATTATCAAGAAGTTTGCAACCCATGGCACTGTAGCTAATCTCCCTGGGTGTGGACGGAAGAGAAAAATTGATGAAAGGTGCCAACGCAGGATAGTCCGGATGGTGGATAAGCAGCCCCAAACAGGTTCCAAAGCAATTCAAGCTGTCCTGCAGGCTCAGGGAGCATCAGTGTCAGTGCGAACTATCCGTCGACATTTAAATGAAATGAAACGCTATGGCAGGAGTCCCAGGAGGACCCCACTGCTGACACAGAGACATAACAAAGCAAGCCTACAGTTTGCCAACATGTACTTGAGTAAGCCAAAATCCTTCTGGGCAAACGTCTTGTGGACAGATGAGACCAAGATAGAGCTTTTTGGTAAAGCACATCATTCTACTGTTTACCGCAAATGGAATGAGGCCTACAAAGAAAAGAACACAGTACCTACAGTGAAATATGGTAGAGGTTCACTGATGTTTTGGGGTTGTTTTGCTGCCTCTGGCACTGGGTGCCTTGAATGTGTGCAAGGCATCATAAAATCTGAGGATTACCAACAGATTTTGGGTCACACTGTAGAGCCCAGTGTCAGAAAGCTGGGTTTGTGTTGGAGATCTTGGGTCTTCCAGCAGGACAATGACCCCAAACCTACCTCAAAAAGCACCCAGAAATGGATGGCAACAAAGCGCTGGAGAGTTCTGAAGTGGCCAGCAATGAGTCCAGATCTCAATCTCATTGAACACCTGTGGAGAGATCTTAAAATTGCTGTTGGGAAGAGGCGCCCTTCCAATAAGAGAGATCTAGAGCAGTTTGCAAAGGAAGAGTGGTCCAAAATTCCGGGTGAGAGGTGTAAGAAGCTTATTGATGGTTATCGGAAGCGACTGATTTCAGTTATTTATTCCAAAGGGTATGCAACCAAATATTAAGTAAAGGGTGCCAATGATTTTGTCCAGCCCATTTTTGGAGTTTTGTGTGACATTATGTCCAATTTGCTTTTTTTTCCTCCCGTTTTTGGTTTTGTTCCAATACACACAAAGGGAATAAACATGTGTATAGCAAAACATGTGTTACTGCAATACTTTTCTGTGAGAAATACTTCATTTTCTGGAAAAATTTCAGGGGTGCCAACATTTACAGCCATGACTGTATGTAGTCCTCGATTTATGACCACAATTGAGCCCAACATTTCTGTTGCTAAGCGAGACATTTGTTAACTGAGTTTTGCTCCATTTTATGACCTTTCTTGCCACAGGTGTTAAGTGAATCACTGCAATTGTTAAGTCCATAACACGGTTGTTAAGTGAATCTGGCTTCCCCTTGACTTTGCTTGTCAGAAGGTCGCAAAAGGGGATCACGTGACCCTGGGACACTGCGACCGTCATAAATGTGAGACAATAGCCAAGTGTCCAAATTTTGATCACGTGACCATAAGGATGCTGCAAGAGTGCGAGAACCAGTCATAAATCAATTTTTCCGGTGCTGTTGTTTGCTAGGGTCTGATTTTGCTAAAAACTGGAAGCAAATGCCAATGTTCAGCAAAACCGTCATAAAATGAGTTCCTGTGACTGCGTGATCCTGCGGGTGGCCGTAACTGCAAGAGGTTTGCTGAATGCCGGACATGCGGACATATGGCCCTGGGGGTGTGGGGAGGAGGGGACAGCTGTCAGAAGTTCAAATCCAGGTCGTAAGTACCTTCAGGCAGTCGGTCGTAACTTCAAACAGCCACTAAGCAACTGGTCATAAGTTGAGGAGTACCTGCAGTTATCCCAGAGCCCCAACCTCAAGACTTGAGAAGGGTGCTCTGACCCTGATGGCCAGTTCTTAAAGGCCACCTCGACTTGAATGAAAAGACAGGAGTCTCAGTGCCAAGGTCACTGACCACGCGTGGTGGGGAAATTCTCTGAACCTCCCGGCTGCGTCGCTCCACGTCTTCACTCTCCATTAATTGTCTGCACCGTTCTGGTCTTCCCAGGCCTACCTGCCTCTTTGCGGGCTTTACCTCTACGTTACATTTTATAATTTAGATTTATAATTAAATATACACCTATTTAATTTAATATATTATGAAGAACGTTTGCAGGAACTGGGCATGTCTAGTTTAATGAAAAGCAGGACCAGGGGAGAGATGATAGCAGTCTTCCGATATCTCAGGGCCTGCCCCAAAGAAGAGGGAGTCAAGCTATTCTCCAAAGCCCCTGAAGGCAGGACAAGAAGCAACAGGTGGAAACTAATCAAGGAGAGAAGCAACCTGGAATTAAGGAGAAACCTCCTAACAGGGAGGACGATTAACCAGAGGAAGAGCTTCCCTCCAGAGGTTGTGGGGGCTCCATCACTGACGGCTTTTAAGAAGAGATTGGACAGCCATTTGTCTGAAATGGTAAAAGGTTTCCTGCCTGAGCAGGGGGTTAGACTAGAAGACCTCTGAGGCCCCTTCCAACTCTGTTATTCTGTTCTGTTTTTTCCATCTCTGATCTTGCCCTGTACTGGTAGAGAGGATGCAGCCCGTGGCTAATTCAGGCTAATTAATGCCACGTTTCACACTCAGCCACGGGAGGAAGCAGACAACCAAGAAAAAGATAAGACGAGGCAACCAAGAAAACCTCCCAGATTCCTGTGACTTTCCCTTCTCTTGGAGACCAACAAGGCATTCGTTTTTCAGAAGACTGTGACCTCCCAAGGATCGCGGAGGAGAGAGCAAAATTGAGGGTGCACCCATAAAACACCAGTCCCGCTGGGTTCCGCTCAACCTTTTGTAAAGCCTCCCAGAGGTGCCTCTGACAGCCCATCATCTGCCGGGACAAATGACCCAAGAGAAGAACATCCATTAATTACCCAGCCTTGTCCCAAGCGTCCTTCCTTCCCCATCACAGCCAGAATTAGCAACAGCACCAGATCAGAGGCAAGGGGACAGATGTTAAAACCACTGCTGCATAATAAGAGGGAAGCTCCTGAGGACGCCTCTGCCAGCCTTGTGCAGAATAACAGAGGTGGAAGGGACCTTGGAGGTCTTCTAGTCCAACCCCCTGCTCAGGAGGAAAGCTTATACTACAGGATATCAAGACAAATGGCTGTCCAACCCCTTCTTAAAAGCCTCTGATCTTGGAGCACCCACAATTTCTGTCCCACTGATTAACTGTTCTCACTGCCAGGAAAGTTCTCCGTAATTCTAGGTTGCTTCTCTCCTTGATTACTTAATGGATTCGTTTCCCTCCTTCCTGTCCTGCCTTCAGGTGCTTTGGAGAAGAGGTTGACCCCCTCTTCTTTAGGGCAGCCCCTCAAATATTGGAAAAGTGCGAATATGTCACCCCCTGGTCCTTCTTTTCATTAAACTAGCTATGCCCAGTTCCTGCAACCGTTCTTCGTATGTTTTATCCCCCAGTTCCCTGCCCATCTTTGTCTGCACTCTTTCTAGTACTTTAGTTTAAGGAACAGGGTAAAATTTCACAGAGACAAGAGTCAAGTTCTTTCTTTATCTCGCAGTGCCCCATCCCACAACAGTTCCATCAAGTCCCTCTCCAAAGCCCGGTGGCTGCCACATCCATGCCTGGACATGCCGGGAACCAGCATGCCACTCCCCCCACTTCACAACCCCCCCCACTCAATATGGGACCAGTCCCACTGGTTCCCCCCCTTCCTGGGACCAGCTGCTGTGGCAGATGCCAGAGGAGTCATTGGCGAGGGGCATGACCACCGTCTGCCATGCGTGCCAACTTCTGTTAGGGATGCTCCTTTTCCCTTTTCTGATTTCATGCCTTTAATTTATTCGTCTTATTTTTGCTTGTTTCTTGTCGCTACCTTCGTAACATCACAGCCACTTAGAGCCGGATGACTGAAGCCGCCAAATGACAATTGAAATTAAACTCATGTGGTGGTGGTGGGGGGCTGCCTGAACAAGGGACAGTGGTCAGCTTGAAGGGCTCTCTTGGGAAGCTTTGAGGGTCCCTCGCATGTGTTGCTCATGGTGGGGTGGGGGAAGGGAGGTCATCTTCCTCCCTGGAAGAAGAGACACCCCCCCCAGACAGAGGAGGGTGCAAATACCCTCAACCTTTCAACCAAAGCCTTCAAGCTTCCTTCTTCTCGGACAAAAAGGAAGATGTGCCACAGAGAGTCTATGCCGTCTAATGAAAAGAAGGACTAGGGGTGACATGATAGCAGTTTTCCAATATTTGAGGGGCTTCACCAAAGAAGAGGGGGGGGTGTCAACCTATTCTCCAAAGCACCCAAAGGCAGGACAAGAAGCAATGGATGGAAACTCATCAAGGACAGAAGCAACCTGGAATTAAGGAGAAACTTCCTGATAATTAGAACAATTAATATCGTGGAATGGCTTGCCACCAGAAGTTGTGGGGGCTGCAACACTGGAGGTTTTCAAGAAGAGATTGGACAGCTATTTGTCCAGAAGGTATAAGGTCTCCTGCTTGAGCAGGGGGTGGGACTAGAAGACCTCCAAGGTCCCTTCCAACTCGGTTGTTCAATGACGGCTGCAAGTCAAGGACTACCTATACGGCCTGTCTGTTGGAACGGCCTCCCCCGAGACCCAGATGGCCTTGGCCCTGCTAGACTCCCATAAAATCTTGAAGACCCGCCTTTTCCCTCTGGTGACCTGGGTGGGGGGACTGACTGCAGATCTTTTAGAGGCCGTGTAGTTTTTAGGATGCTTTGCTTTGACGTTTCGTGCCATGTGTTCCCCAGATCACAAGACGGACGTGAGTAAACACAGTGTAAAAACCCATTCAATCCATCCATCCACCCACCCAAACTGAGCCAAAACAATCCAAAGCAGAAACATGGCACAGACCCCACCAGCTGCTTCCCAAAGCCAAACATTTGGAAGGCAGAAGCCTTCAGCAGCCTTCAAACCTGTCGGCTCTCTTCCCACCGCAGACCCAGGAGAGGCCGAGTCTCCTCGTCTGAGCTCTTACTGGATTGCTGCAGATGGAGCCAACTTGATCTGTTTTCAGCCCACATCCCACGTTGTCCTTTCCGGAGGACAGCTATGACCAGGTTGCACAAGGGACCCGCCAGCTTCCCTTCTCCTGGCCCTGTGCAGCGCAGCTCCCCTACCTCTGGTCTGCTGGTGGCAACCAACCTCCTTGGCCTGTTGCCCAAGCAGGAGAGCAGTGGTGGGAAGGGGAAAAGGAGGAGGGGGCTGGAGGGAGGGAAGAAGGGAGACAGGAGGGCTTCAGCAAGGGACAGAGACTAGGTGGGAACAAGGAAGCCTCAAGAGGAGGGGGAGAAGGGGGGTGGGTTGGGGAAGCCCCAGAAGAGAGGCAGCCCCAGGTCCAGAAGCTGGAAAAAGCCCACCCATGGAACTGGACCTCTTTTAGCTGCTTCCCACTCAGCCAGCCCAGCACGCGAACTGGATCTGGCCACGAGCAAAAGACCAGGAACCATACCCGAAAGTCCAATTAAACCGAAGTATTGCCTTGGTACAGGAATCGTCTCAACTAATGTTCAGCAGCTGCTAGGGGTTTATAAGGGTCAAAGGGATTCATGGAGGGTTGGATTTAGTACATTTGTGGCTACGTAGAGATTCTAGGCTGATCCCTCTTTTGACTCTGGCTCCAGGTTCTGCTTTGCCTCCAGTTCCTGCCTCCTGCTCCTTCCAAACCGAGCATGGCCTTGGTGCTTCATCCCTTCCTTTTGTTTCTTCTCCTCCCCTCTCCCCGTCAAGGGCTGCGATCTGTATTTTTTCTAAATATTTTCTTACATGGGGAGATACCCCACCACCATCTATAACCAGAGGACTCTCCTGGAGATGGTTTGGTCCACAGACACGGAAAGAAATGTGGCATCTCTGCTGCCCAGACTTGGGAATCAGCTGTCTCACCAAAGGGGCGCAACCCCCCTGCCAGCCTCCATCCACTTTGGTGTGAGCTGGAGCATTGTGACGCTCGCCTGGGGCACAGGCTCATTTCTCTTCTGATGCTCCCCATTGGTTGAGGGGTTCTTGGTCTGGGTCCCCCTGGGCTTAAGGCCTCATCCACAAGTCCTATGACTCCATAGAAGACCTGCCTATTGCGTGAGTCAGAAGGAGGGCTCAGAAGATACCTACAGCTCACATCCTGGACATAATCTGTTTTGTCTCCTCAGGATGGCGCTACAGGGCCTTGCACCAGACACAGGGACCATTTTTTTCCTCGTGCCATCCCTGTGCTGAACATGGAATTCTCATGGTGCTGTGAGAATGTCAAGGGTCCCTGTTTCCTAGCTTTATTGCCAACAGGTCAAATATCTTGGCTGTTGTAGGAAGAGAGATGGAGTTAAAGGAGGAATCAGCCTAGAATCCCTATGTAGCCATAAGCAAGCATGAAGTCCATTGGCCCTCAGCAAACTCCCAGCAGGGGCTAACCGTTGCTTGAGAAGATTCCTGCACAGAGGCTTTTAGCAACAAATCATTTTAACTGAACCTTCGCATGTAGATCTGACCTTTTGTGCCTGACCAGCTGCACTATGTATATTTATTTTGGACTGTTTCAAAATGATTTTAGTCTTTTAATTGCGGTATTTTTTTGAACTGTGAACTGCCTAGAATCATTGATTGTGATGGGCAGCTGTAGAAATTGGATACAGAAATAAAACAAAAAGGCAGCAACTCTTGACGCAGGCACCCCCTCCAAGAAAATGAGCTCACCGCTCCCGCCCTGACCAGCGGCCACCCAGGCTGCACCAAAGAACTTCAAATGAGAGAAGCATCTCAGGGGGAGGGAGGGGAGAAGAGGCAGGGGCTCTGCCAGAACGCTGGCCTTGGTGTAAGAGTAGCAGGCCTTGAAGCGCCCCCCCTCCCCACCCGGTGGGTGAGGTGGCCCCAAACAAAATGGGTCAGGACCCAGTTGGACACACATCCACAGGACTCAAAGGGCAACGGCTGACCACTTGGTCCCACTTGGCTTTCCTTTCCTGAAAATGGAGTGTCTCTTCCAAGAAGTCGGGTGGAAACCCCAAAGCCCCCCTGGGAATCCTCACCCATCTTCCAGAATCCACCCTCAAGCCAACAGCGGTTCAGCCTGGGAAAGAGGGAGGCCAGGCAGCCCTGTCTGCGAGAAGGAATCTGGGGGTCCAGCTGCCTCCCTCCAGCACCCCAGAACTCCAGGATAAGTAGAGATTCTCCATCATCCAGGTCAGGGTTGTCCCAAAGGAGCTTTTTCAGGAGGCAACTGGGCTCTCTTTGTTTTTTCTTTGAAGATGTTTCACTTCTCATCCAAGAAGCTTCTTCAGCTCTGTCAGAAGTGAAACATCTTCAAAGAAAAAACAAGGAAGTCCAGTTGCCTCCTGAAAAAGCACCATCCGGGATAAGGGACTAGATAGGATTCCCACAACGTCAAAGTTCTGGTTGGAGAAGAGGGCCAGATTGGTGGCTTGGGGCTTAAGTGCAAACCAAGACTGACCGTTGCCTCTAGCTACCTTCAGCCAGTCAGCAAAGCACCTGTGAGTGAAGGAATGTTTAAGGAGCCTGAGTGGCGCAGCAGACTAATGCTACTGTTAAAGGTAGTATTTAGCTTCCAGCTGCCTGCAATTACTGCGAGTTCAATTCTCACCAGGCTCAAGGTCGACTCAGCCTTCCATCCTTTCTAAGGTGGGTAAAATGAGGACCTGGTTTGTGGGGGCAATAAGCTGACTTTGTATAAATATACAAAAGTATGAAGGCTATTGCTTAATGCACTGTAAGCCGCCCTGAGTCTCCAGAGAAGGGCGGCATATAAATAAATAAATAAATAAAAAGGAGAATAAAACAGTCCGGACCCTGGTGAGAAAGTTTCATAAGAACTGAAGGCTTCTCTAAATCTTTGCTCCTCAAGCTTCAGGCAGACCTTCCAACCTTCCACCCAGAAGGGCAAGGCAGCCGCAGCTCTACACAGGCAGAAGAGGCTGATCCCTTCCCCTGGCAAACAACCCAGGTTTTAACCAACTAACCAGGATCAAACCCAGATACCACCAATCCACGAAGAAAGGGACTCTTGTGCTCAAGTCCAAGCGTCCCCAGGGTGTGGCAGTGACACCCTTCAGATTCACAGTGGTGTCACTGCTTGTGGCTGCACACTCCAGAAGTAATGGGAACCGTCCTCCCCCCACATCCAATATGGGGCCAAAGAGAGGGAAAGCTCCTAGGCTCAAAGGTTCTGTCCTCCCCATATAGGGCCAGGGAGAAAGAATCACCGTCACACCTGTGAGACGGTCGATGGAACCAGTGTGCTGGGGTGGTGAAGGTGTGGCCTAGAAACTGGAAGGCTTTGAGTTCTAATCCTGCCTCAGGCATAAAGCTGGCTTTGGGCCAGGGCCTGCCTCTCATACCAACCCACTCCATAGGGTTGTTGTGGGGAAAAAGAGGAGGAGCAAGGGAGAAGCAGGGTTGTTCTTCGTAGCCTGGAGTTACTTATAAAGGCGGATAACCCCCCCCCCGCCCCCAAATGGATGTAGACTGGAGAAAGCGGTCAGAGCAGGCGATCCAGAGGCGCACCGGGGCAAAGCGCGTCCCGCTCTTTCCGGGGCTCCGGGCGGGGCAGCCGCTCCCTCCCCGTCCCGTCCAGTCCCATCCCGTGCGGCGGGGCGGCTGCTCACCTGGGCCTGGCGCGGCTGCTCCTGCGCAGGGAGGGCGCGTCGGCCTCCTTCTCCTCCCGCACGCGCTGCAGCGACGGGGAGCGGCTGTGGGCACCGCGGGGCCCGGCCTCGCCCGCCGCTTCCCGCATCTGGGCCAGCAGCTGCGGGGGGAGGCCGCGGAGCGAGGGCGCCGGCGAGTAGGACGGCCGGCTCTCCTTCAGGTTGTTGTCACTGGCCGAGCGCTGGAGCAGGCGCGGGGAGGAGAGGCCGGCCGCCCCCACCAGCCGCCGCCGCTTGGTGTAGCTCGGGGTCTCGCGGAAAGGCACTGCGGGAGAGAGAGAGAGAAGGGGGGGGGGGGCGGTTAGCACGGCCGGACCACCAGGCTTCCCTTCGGAGGTTCATCCCGGGAGGCTTTCAAGAAGAGACCGCACTGCCACAGGTCAGAAATGGGGTAGGGTCTCCTTGGGCAGCGGGTTGGACTAGATGGCCTCCAAGGACAAGGGAGCGGTGGCCCACCGCTTGCACCGAGGTCAGCATCCAGCGGGAAACGCCGCCTGAGTTCCGGCAGGGACCCCCGGGGCGCAGAGGAGCTCGGGGTGGGCAGAAGGAACCTTTCCCCGCCGACCTGCCCACCCCAGCAGGAAAGAGACGGGGAGGCTTGCGGGCATGGCGTGACCTGCGGACGCCTCCCGTTTCTCACCTGGAGGCCCATCCGGGAAGTGGCCAGGCCCCCTTTCTGAGAGCCCATTCATTCCCCCGCGGGCCCCTCTTAAGAGAGCCGGCAGCCCAGCTGCCTCGGAAGGAGGGGGCGGAGGGGAGAGCCAGGTGCCCTAAAATAGCGGCCCCGAAGCTTCTGGGCACCAAGGAGCGGTTCCGCGGAGGGAAGTTTTTCCGTGGATCGGAGGGGACGTGGTTACGCAGGCTGCCTGCATCCTCCGGATGGGCTTCGCTTGCTTGTGCGGTCCAGGAAGCGGCCATTGGGAAGGACCCCCTGCCCCTAAGGGACGGCTGCTGCTTGATGTCTGCTCCACGGAACCAGCGCTGCTGACTGTCGCTGGCTTGGGTCAACGTGGGAAGGCTTTTCTTTGGCCCCTGCCCTCCCGGCCTTCTGAATGTGGGGAGTACCCAAAACGCAGCCAACGTTTTAAAAGGAAATTTCTCCAGCTCTTTAAAGGTGTTTAAGAAAAAGATTGGACAGCCATTGATGGGGAATGGTACGGGGTCTCCAGCTTGAGCAGGGGGTTGGACTAGAAGACCTCCAAGCTCCCTTCCAAGGCTGATTCTGTATTCCTGCCCTCCTGTGTGCTGACTTCAAACGGTGGGACTCAAAGGGGCAGAGAGGTTTGTCTCTTTCAAGGCGAGGGGTGGTCCCAATGCCTTCAAGAGAGAATCCTGCTTGGTGGGGCTTCGGAGATGCCATGGATTGGATTGGGCCCAAATTGGGGGCCAAGATTTTCAAAGCAGTCCCTGAAACTCCTGGTCTGTCACCTATCTGGACTCCCTGATCCCTCCTTTCTCTCAGGGATAAATGTGCCCTTAAAACTGAGAAAGGAGCTACAGAGAGTGGCTTCCAGTGGCAAGGAGTTCCACATCAGACCAGGGATACGGCTATATAGACCAGCTACTCCAGACCTAAAGAAACTGAGAAGGATAGCCTAGAAGGGAGGGGTCCTGGGTGCTCCCTGAGCTGGGTTGTTTTCTTGCCGACGTTTCATGGCCCAAACTAGCTAACGTCATCAGTGCTAGTAAGGAGTGGGGTTTGCTCTCTGTTTATATTATATATTAACCCTGCTCCTCACTAGCACTGATGACGTTACCTAGTTTGGGCCATGAAACGTCGGCAAGAAAACAACCGAGCTCAGGGAGCACCCCTCCTTTCAACCCCAACGAACATTCTTCTCTCTTGCCCTAGAAGTATGTGACAAAGTACAACAGTGGTGTGAACATCCAGAAAACATCAGCATTTAAAAGTGACAGCTGCCATTACCCTAGTTTTAATTTTTGCAGCTTCTGCATGCAATTCCATCTGTCGGGATGGAAATCTTACTTCCCTCCCGTTGCTCAGGTCAGAAAGAATCCCTGCCGAATCTGACACCTCCGCTCCCAGCATCCTGTGCCATACTGGCAGAGGCTGCTGGGAGCTGTAGTTCAGCAACATCTGACAGGCCCTCACTTTACTGGTAGTTCTCGACTTACGACCACAATCCAGCCCAAAATTTCTGTTGCTAAGCAAGGCATTTCTTAGGTGAGTTTTGCCCCATTTTACGACCTTTCTTGCCACCGTCGTTAAGTGAATCACTGTAATTGTTTAGTGACATAGTTGTTAAGTGAATCTGACTTCCCTGTGGACTTTGATTGTCAGAAGGTTGCAAAAGGGGATCATGTGACCCCGGCAAACTGCAACCGTCATAAATCTGAGTCAGCTGCCAAGCCATCCAAATTTTGACCGTGAGGTCGTAAGTGTAAAAAACAGTCATAAGTCCCCTCTTTCAGTGCCATTGTAACTTTGGAGGTCACTAAGTGAAATGTTGTAAATCGAAGACTACCTGCACTGCACAAAGTAAGGCTTCCCCCCCCCCCAAAAAAGAGGAGGCTTTGCACCTGTGACAAAACCTGCAGCCAAAAGGGGCGGGGCCTGTGCTGCTTTGGTTGTTGCCGTGCCCCCCTCCCCCTCCCCCCTCTGGGGTCACCTCTGAAGACCCTGGATGAAGCCCCCACCCTGGAAACCCAAGCAGGAGAAAATGGCTTATTATTGTAACAGGTGAAGCCCAACACCTGATCTCACCTGCCTCTCCCCCCCTCCCCCCCTTTAAATCCCTTCCAATTCACATAAATGCTATTTACATTTCAAAGGACCGTATTTCTCCTGGCATTAAAAAGCATTGATTATTTGTTTGCTTATAGGCGGCTTCCCTTGTAAATGAATGTCAGCCGTGCAGGCGCTACTCGGGGAAATGAGAGAGATTAAAGCCATAAATTATAATAACAGGAGGCAGAGCAAACGGCAGGCAGCCGTAGCTGCTTATCCCACCCACTGAACAGCAGCTCTCCTTCTCAATAAAAGCCTTCGTCTCCTGCAAAGAGGGAACGGGCTCCCTTCCTTACAGGGGTGCAGGGGTGTGTCTGATCTGACACAGGTGAGGTGGAATCTCAAAGGAGAGACTCTCCATCATCCAGGGCATGGTTGTCCCAAAGGTGCTTTTTCCGAAAAGCAGCTGGACTTCCTTGGGTTTCCTCCCCCCCCCCCCCCCCCGAAAATGTTTCACTTCTCATCCAGGAAGCTTCTTCAGTTCCTTTTCTTCAGTTCAATTCAGAACTGAAGAAGCTTCTTAGATGAGAAGCGAAACTTTTCAAGGGAAAAAAAAAAACAAGGAAGCCCAGTTGCCTTTTGGAAAAAGCACTTTGGGGACACTAAATGAACTCTTGTAAGTCAAGGACTTCCTGTGATTCTATGGAGAGGCATCAAGGGACCAGGCAGGACTTCCTGATCCAGAAGTGGGCACTATTGCCACATCAGAGAGGTGGGCAGAGGCCTTCCTGGCCAGGGCGGCCACCTTCTCCTCAAGCAGGAGGATCTGTGAGTCCAGGAGGAGACAGTGGGCTCCAAGGGAGCTCAGCCCCATCCACAAGCCCAGATGGAACATATCCGAAGCCAGCTGCCCCACCTTGCTAAGACTGAGCTGGCATGGCGTGATTCCTTCTCGCCCCCCAGCTGCATCTCTCCTTTGGCTCAGGGTCCAGAGATAGTTCTGGAATACCCCACCTACGGAGGATGCTTGACCCTGTGTTGATGGGCGTCCTTTCTCAGGGCTGTGTGGAGATGCTAAAAGGTGGGGGGGGGGGCAGGGGGGAAGAATAGGGCACTCTTATCAGCCCACTGTCCTGGGAGTAGGTGGTTCAAGCTCCCAGGAAATCAGAAGATTTGGGATGTTCAAAGGAGTATAAAGATTTCTTGCAATCCTATAAGAATCTGGCCAACTGACAGTTAAGGGGAATGAGCGGGAGATAAGAGAGGCAATTCAAGGTGGGCTGGACTTAGATCTCTCCTGAGTGTGAAGTGACTTGTGACTTATGGCATGTTTGACCCCTCCCTTGTGCTCAGCCTGGTCACCTCCTATAGGTGGTCCTCCATCTAGTCCCAGGAGGAGGTAGGAGGAGAAGAATTACTGCCAAATTAGGGCCCCCTCCCCCTTCCGCCCCCAGAGTCTACGATGGATGGTATCAAAGGCAGTTGAGATGTCAAATGAGACCCTGAGGTCTGAATTTACCCATCTCAGGTCTACCAGCCATTAATTTTGGCAGTAGACTTCCAAAAAGCTTTTAATATCATGGTATTCCCTCCGGCCTTGGGCTGGGATGTTAGATGACCCTGGTTATATAGTTGTAGAATTGAAGGATGCCTCTGAAGAAACTTGGCTTCATTGCATTAAGGTTGTGGTTAATTTTATTTGTGGTTTTAATAGCTGCCCAGAGTCATGGGCAGGCAAGTCAAATGGAAGGAAGGAAAGAAGGGAGGGAGGAAAGGAAGAGAAAGGAGGGGAGAGGGAAGGGGGGAGGGAAGGGGAAGGGAAGGGAAGGAAAGGAAAGAAAGTCAAGGCAAGTCAAGTCAAAATCAGGTCTTTGGAGCACATCTTGAGCTGAATCCAGATTGAAACGGATCTAGAATAATCCGTCCCTCTGACCTAATCTGGAGGTAACATTCTTCCTATTTCAAATTCTAACTCTTTCCCCTTCCTCCTCTTTGGAACCACTTCGTAGCCCTGTGTTCCTTTAATGATTCCTTTAATGACCATCATTGGTTTCAGATGTCCTGTTAATCTTGATAGCAACCAATTATATTGACGTCCTTTCATGGCTGTTGGTGTGATTGGTTACGCTTTAATTAGCCATCTCGCCCAGAAATGACAGCAAGATTTTCTTCCTTCCTTCAGTGGCTTCTCCGGCAGGTTCTCACCACCAAGAGAGGCTCCCATGAGAAGAGCCCTGCCCCGCCCCCCCACCCCCCTTGGCTCTGGAAGCCCATGGGGAGAATTTCCTCAGGGAGCAAGGCCTGAACGGCCCCACCCAGCCCCAAGAACACTGAAGGCCCAGGAAAGGAATTCCTTCCTTCCTTTATTTCTTTTTTAATTTATTTGGTTTCGATAACCGCTCATCTCAGCAAACGAATTTGGGCGGCTCACAATTCAGAACCATACACAGAGGGTCCCTGACTTCCAGTCACAATTGAGCCCCACATTTCTGTTGCCAAGTGAAACATTTGTGGTGAGTTTTGCCCCATTTTACAATGTTTCTTGCCACTGTTGTTAAGTGAATCGCTGCAGCTGTTAAGCGAATCTGGTTCCCCCCATTGACGTTGCCTGTCAGAAGGTTGCAAAAGGGGATCACGTGACCTCCGGGGACACTGACCGTCATAAATACGAGTCAGTTGCCAGGCGTCTGAATTTTGATCAGGTGACCACGGGGACGCTGCAGCGGTCATAAGTGTGAAAAACGGTCACAAGTCCCTTTTTTCAGTGCTGTTATAACTTTGAATGGTCATAGTTGTAAGTCAAGGACTCCCTGTGTTGCAATTAAAATCTTTAAAGACATTTTAGAAGAATAAAAACCGTTCAGACGCCGCGTTCAAGTCCCTGGCGAGGGAGCCATCTGGCCCGTGGGGAATGTAGCCGGGAGGGGGAGGGGGAGCTTGGGGTATGTGGCCTCCCAGGCTTCACGGAAAGCTAAGAGGGTTGGGGCCCTTCCTTGGGGCAGGACCTCCAGATCCAGGCTGTGAAAACCCATCTGGCACTCGACTGGAGGGTGGGCTTCTGCACTCAGCAAGAGATTGGACTAGATGATCTCCGTGGTACCTTCCTACCTGCCTCCGGTTCTCGACTTTGCATTGGTCTCCCCGGCTACCCGCTTCCTGGCCCTGGGAGCCTCTTCCTTCCCATTTCCTTGGAGCCCCCTGCCCTCAGCAGAGACCCTGCCTATCTGGGGCCCCAGGCACCTCCCGAGGGCTGGGGGCCAGGCTTTGCCCTTGTTTCTTTGGGGCTCAAGCCCTCCTGTCTTAATTTGGGGACTTGCTCCCGTGCCCTTAAAAATCTCCTTTTCAAAAGAGATTGGACACTTGTCTGAAACAGGGTAGGGTCTCCGGCTTGAGCAGGGGGTTGGACTAGAAGACCTTCAAGGTCCCTTCCTACCCTATTATCCTGTCCTTTCGGAAGCACATGTTGGGTGGGGGTGGGTGGGGGTGGGGGCATCTCTGCTGTTTCCAGAGCCTCTGTGGATCCCGACGTGTTTCGAATAAAATCCTTTTTCAAAGGGAGCCCCAAAGCCAGAGAAACCAATTAAGGAAGAAAACCTCGCTGTCATTTCTGGGCGATGTAGTTAATTAAACTGTAACGAATCATACAATTACATACACCGTGTGGGGACATCAATATAATTGGTTCCTCTCAAAACACCGCCTCCTGGCTGCGATCTCAGGATCAGCTGGGTGGTTGCGCCCCCAAATCTGGCAGCCCTTCCTCTCTGGCAGGACTTCCCCATTTGTTCCCGATGCCACCAGCAGCCCATAAGTTCAGCTCCTGGCTCTGTGTCTGGGGCTCCAGAAGGGCTGGGAGAGAACTGGCAGCCGTGCCATGGACGGATGGTGCTTAGCCCAAAAGGGCTGCCGTGCCCTCCAGGCGTCTCTTCCCACCCACCTTGCCAGGTGTGGGCACCCACGAGTGGCAGGAGGGAGACCAGGGCCAGCCAGCCCAGGCTCTGGCAGAAGCCAAGTCACTGACCCAGCTGCTGGGAGCCTTGGTGCCCTGTTGGCCCAGTGGATGGCCAGTGGACTCTGCCCGCAGTCAGGAGTTCGATCCTGACCGGCTCAAGCTGGGCTCGTCCTTCTGTCCTTCCCAGGTTGCTCAAATGAGGACCCAGATTGTTGAGGGCAAGAGGCTGACACCCCCCCCCCCCGAGCTTCTCAGCCCTACAAAAGGCCAAAGGTCACACACTTACCAACGTCGGACTCTTTGTGGGTTTTGATGATTTCCGCCAGTTCAAAGTTGCCCGCAATGATGGCCACCTGCAAGTAAAGAGGCCAGAGTGAGCCGGATGGCTGCTGACCACAAAGAGTTCTTTGAGTGCCACTCTGCCTCACAACAGCCCTGCAAAGTAGGCCCTTTGACTTCTTACAGGGACACAGGAATGGACGCGCTCGGTCCAAGCTGCCAAGCCCAGAGAAGTTTGTTTGTGGCAGGATTGGATCCCAGGAAGAGCCGGGCATGACAAATGGTATTCTGAGTCCCTGGGGACACCCCCAGAAACCTTGGGAGAGATGCCTCTGAAAGAGGGAGACGCCCTGTGGGGTCAGGAGAAAAGGGCCAGGCTCCCTTACGTGCCTCATTCAGTACCCTTGCCAAGGATATCAGGACTCTGCGTACTTTTATTCAGAGGGAGAGGAGCAGCCCCGATGCCCCCCTAGGCTGGGGAGAATCTGATATCTCCAAGGTCCACTTCAGATGGGGGCCCAGAAGAGGCAGAATCGGGCGTCAGTCGCCCACCCCAACAGCAAGTGAAAGCTGGTCAATTCAGTTGGGGCAGTTGTGATGCCCTCTGTGCCCCCATGCCCCTCTCCTAGAGGTACCAACCATTGCAAAGCCAAGGCAGCCGGTGTTGGACAGAGAGCCTGGCGGAGGAGTCAAATGGGGAATTAGGCTGCCATCCCTACATGGGCACATAAGGGTGAAGTCTGACCCGCTTTGAATGCTGTTGAACCTTACGTAATTGGGCCTGGGTGCAAACTGTTAGTCTGGGAAGATTCCTGTAAAACAGGCCCAGAGCAATAAAGTAACTAATTGAACTCTTACCAACCAATGTGTGGATCTGGGTGTTTGCGCCTGAAAGACTGTTTGATCAAAGCAGGTGGTGAGAAGGGGCAGTGGGGAGGCTGAGCTGGCCCCACATGGCTCCCCTTCTCCAGCTCTGAACCAGGGGGAGGGATTCAGGGATGCTTGGGGTGCTCTTCCTGGTGTGGGCCCCAGAGGGGATACGCTCCAGTGGCTCCACCTTTTCTCTGAGGACTTTCGGGCAGAGGAAAGGGGGCTCTGGCAGGGGTCTGATCACCCCCCCACACACACAAGGCCTGGAACTGGAACTGATGCAAGATGCCTCTTTTTGACTTGAAGTATGTAATGGATACAGACGGGCGTGAAATGCAGCTCTCCGAATGGAAAAATTAGGCGGCCGTCTCATGTTGGCCAAGACGGATGAATGGGGGGGGGGATTCATGCCAGTTGCAGGGCTTCAAGGGGACATGATGAAGACCCCAACAGAACTCAGGGGCCACTGGAAATGCCCCATTCTGCTTGGGTTTGGTCAGGAGTGGAGAACCCCAATCCCAAACAGCCCTGGTCCCTATTCTGGGGCAAGTCTTGCTCTGTGGTTTGATACAGCAGCCGAGTTCCACTTCAAGGACAGAATAAAAGAGTTGGAAGGGACCTTGGAGGTCTTCTAGTCCAATAAGAGCCCTGGTAGTGCAGCAGACTAAAGCTGCCTGCAATTACTGCAAGTTCAAATCCCACCAGGCTCAAGGTCGACTCATTCCATCCTTTCTAAAGTGGGTAAAATGAGGACCCAGATTGTGGGGACAATAAGCTGACTTTGTATAAAATATACAAAAGTATGAAGGCTATTGCTTAATGCACTGTAAGCCGCCCTGAGTCTCCAGAGAAGGGCGGCATATAAATCAAAATTAAAAAAAAACAAACCACCCTCCCACTCAGGCAGGAGACCCTATGGAAAAGTGGCTGTCCAGTCTCTTCTCAAAAGCCTCCAGTGATGGATCGAAGGGAAGCTGTTCCACTGATTAATTGTCCTCACTGTTAGGAAGTTTCTCCTAAATTCCTGATTGCGTCTCTCCTTGGTTACTCTCCGTCCATTGTTTGTTGTCTTGGAGAGCCGCTTGACCCCTTCTTCTGGGGGTTTAGAGTCAGGGAATACTGCTATCATGTCCCCCCAGGGCCCCAGTCCTTCTTCTCTCTAGACTGGCCATACCCAGTTCCTGCAACCGTACTTCATATATTTTAGCCTCCAGTCCTCTGGTCTTCTTCGCTGCTCCCTTACTAGAATCTCAAGATCTTTTTGTAATATGGTGACCAAAACTGGATGCAGAATTCCAAGTGTGGCCTTAGACAGGGTAGTATTAACCCTTCGCGTGGTCTTGATTCTGTCCCTCTGTTGATGCCGCCTCGGATTGGGTTGGCTTTTTTGGCCACTGCAGCACACGGCCGGCTCCCATTTAAGGCCCCCGGGGGTGGGGCTGAGGGGGAAGACAGGAGGACACAGGCCTTCCAGGGGGCGCTGCCCTCCCAAAGGGCTGGGTGTGAGTGAGCGAGCAGCCGCTGCCTCTCCCTTCCCTTGGTTTCCTGGCCCGGGTATCCTCTGCCCCCCCATGAAGCCTCTCCTGCCAGGGGAGGAAGCAGAGGGTCCCTCTGCCAGAGCCTGCCTGCCCAACTCCTACCTGAAACGCCGTCTGGCTGTTGTAGTTCCGGATCTCCTTGCTGGCTCCCCGGAAGAGGAGAACGCGGGCACAGCTCTCCTGGCAGAGACAAGAGGGGCAACGTCAGACCTCCTTCGGGCTGGGCAGGGAGGCGGGCATCTCTGGCCTAGTTCAGCCAATGGTGGTGTGGAGGGGCCAACGGGGCTGCCCCATGCACTGTCCGGAAAAGGAGGGAGGTTTTGGGCTGCAGGGCAGCTTCAGCCCTGTAGTCTGTGACCCCAGGAGGACGGGGGCGGGGTCCCTGCAGGCCTCTTGCCCTCCCCCCCAGTCCACTTCCATCCTCAGCCCAGAGGAGGGTGTGGGCCTTGTGGCCCAAATTCCTGGATTCGGACAAGAGAGCCAACCCAGGCCAGCCCTGAGCTACGCCCGGTTACCCCTTGCAAGAGGACCCTGGAATTCCCCCCTCCCCATTGGACCCCCCCTCCCTTTACAAAGTCCACCTTCCTTGGAGCATTATTGAAAAGTAAATGGACCCTGATATTAACTTTCGGGAAGAAAAAGAAGGGAAGGAAAGAAAAAAGGACGGAGAATGGACCATCGGTCGGATGCCAGAATTCCTGCCAGACTCGGATTAGCTATGCCCTTTTGGGGTGGGGGGAGGAACTCCTCATCCAGGGCCAGGTGAGAATCTTCAGAAGGACCAGCAAGCCCAGAAGGCTGACCCCCCCCCCAAAGGGCCTCCCCTGCTCAGCTCCTTTGACACCTGGTGATGCTCGAGTGCCCCTGTGGGGCAAAGCCAAGGCCGAGCAGCTGCTGTGTGTTTGTGTGGGTGGGTGAGTGGGTGTGTGGGGAGGGCTCACCTGGTTGTAGAGTGCGCAGACGTGCAGGGCAGTGTTTCCCGAGGCGTTTTGGGCAGTCATGTCCGCCCCATAGAAGAGGAGGTGCTCCAGATGCTGAACGTGTCCGTAGCGGCAGGCCTGCCCAGGTGACAGGAAGGCAGGACTCGCATTCAGAGCCCACTTCAAGGCCCTCCACCCCCCTTGCGCTACAGCTCCCAGTCTGGATTTCCAATCCCCTGGTGCCCACCATCCCCCGTGGCCCTCTGGTGCCAGCCAGGCTGCCATCCCAAAGCTCTAGCCCCCTCTCCCCCAATGCTGAACTATTTCTCTTTGGGGCCTGCAATATTTCTCATTTTATTTATTTATTAAATTTATATGCTGCCCATCTCACTGATAAGGCAGCTTTGGACAAGCTCTAGTAAATAACTCCAGAATACAGGTGGTCCTTGATTTACGACAACAACGGAGCCCAACATTTCTGATACTAAGCAAGACGGTTGTTAAGTGAGTTTTGCCCCATTTTACGACCTTTCTTGCCACCGTTGTTAAGTGAATTACCACAGATGATAAATTAGTAACTTGGTTGTTAAGTGAATCTGGCCTCCCCAGTGACTTTGCTGCTCCGAAGGTCGCAAAGGGGGATCATGCAACCCCAGGACACTGCGACCGTCATAAAGACGAGTCAATTGCCAAGCCTCTGAATTTTGATCCCGTGACCACGGGGATGTGGCAATGGCTGTAAGGGTGAAAAACGGTCATAAGTCGCTGCTTTCAGTGCCCTTGTAACTGTGAATGGTCACTAAACAAACGGTTGTAAGTCGAGGACTAGCTGTAGAATTCGGGGGCAGGAGAAGTGGGGGGACTGAATGCCCAAATTGTTTTAAAGCCCCCCCCCCACACATACACTCCAGGGAGGTTTGCTGCAGGATCTCTGCCCACAGGACAGGTGAAAGGATTTCCCCGTTGCCCCCCTTCCCTGCCAGGGTGGGGATTCAGCCCTGGGGTTCTCCTCACTCAGAAAGGCACCTCTGCCCCACAGCAAAAGGGCTGGGGGCATTTCCACCTGGGCCCGCTCGTCCCGCCCCTCCCCCCTTCCCGGCTGAGCTCCTGCGCCCCCCACTGGCATGGCTCACCTGGTGGATCTCTTGCCAGCCGTTCTCATCCATGCAGCCCACCTTGGCGTAGTCGTGCAGGAGGAGCTCGCAGCAGTAGGGGTCCCCCCCCACCATGACACTGTGGTACAGGGGGGTCAGCCCCCGGCTGTCCTTGTAGTCCGTAGAGGCACCCAGGTCTAGCAGCGTCTGTGCAAAGGAAGTCACAGGGGGTGGGGGGGCATCAGGAGGTGCCTGGCATCCCTGGCCCATCCGGATGGGTGGCACAAGTCCACAAAGGCAGGGGTGGGGGGGGGGGCCCAGGGCGGACCAGAGCCAGCCTTCCCAAAGAGGTTTCTCCCTCTATGCCCAACAAACACATACTTTTATTTATTTTGATTGAATGATGTATTATTAAGTCGTTATTGTTGTTGTTATTGTTATTATTATTATCATTATTATTACATATTTTATTCATTAAACATGAAACTCAGTCAACTGAACATTTAAAAATGTATCACAAATACCACTGACTGGTGCTGATGGTTGATACGGGTTGCTGCCAGCGTCCTAGGGATCAACTAAGTGTCTTCTTAAGATGTAGGATGTTCCAAGTAGCGCAGTTTTTTGCAGTCCCACTGGTGTTATTGCAGGAATAATTGCAATTTGCTGATGTATTTTGTGAAATTCTTGGACATGGTGCCAAGTGTCCCGATGACCATGGGTATCACTGTGATATGTTTCATCCATAATGGCATAGTTCCGAGGGCGTTGTGGTTGTTGTTTTGTTATTGTTATTCTTAATCATTGCACATTCAGCCAAATGCTCAGACTGGGTTTGGCATTTTTGTCTACCTATCGAGCCCTTACCAAGGACCTGGGATAGGCAAATCTGGATGTTTGATGGATTATTATTATTATTATTATTATTATTATTATTATTATTATTATTATTACATAAACATTAATAATTTATTATTATTAAATAATTCATCATAACAGTTAAATAAATGTATGTGTTTGTATTTAATATTTATTTATTAATTAGATAAATTCATCTATTGAAATGTATTTGCCACCCATCTCGGATCGAAACTCTTTGCACCCAGGCTCGTCCTTTGCGCGCACACACAGTTTGCAACCAAGTGGGAGGTGTCGAAAAGATGCAGAAAATGCTATTTGAAACGGGGCTGTCCAACCTCGGCCACTTTAAGACCTGTGGACTTCAACGCCCAGCCTGCGCTGTGAGCCTGTGGGATGGGCTGCCTCATGAAGAAGGGATTTCTCCTTTCGGAGACCTCTTCGACAGCAGTGGGAAAGTCACCCATCAGCTGCACTCTGGTGGTCTGTCCCAAAGGGGCTTTTTTCCCAAAAGGCAACTGGACTTCCTGGGGGGGGGGGTTTCCTTTGAAAACATTTTGCTTCTCATCCAAGAGAGGTGAAATGTAAAATCTGTTACTACCAGTTGTGTGGGTGTGGCTAGGTGGGGAGGGGGGTAATGTGACTGGGTGGGTGTGGCCAACTTTAAAAAAAAAAAACTTTTCAAGGCATTTTGTCTAATTCTTTGAAAAGCCTCTGCCGATCAGGCACTTCTTATAGGCTTGTCCAGAAGTGCATCATACAACCAGGGGAGACTCACAGCTCCATTCACTCAGCTGCCATTTCTTATCCCTGCCTGCTTTCCATCCATCACCGGCCCCTCTTATCGCATCCCGCCCTCCCCGGCCAGCCCTCGGAGGCATCCATCATCCTGGCCTATTTAAGGATGGTAGATTCGATTCTCCCACCAGGCGCAGGCAGGCAGCCATTCGCTTGCTTTCCCATCCTGGGGATGGGTACCAAATGTCCGAGGGGCCCTGGTGGCACCTGGGCAAGCCCACAATTTGGATTCCGAGGCAGAAGCTTCCAGGAACTGTGGCCGGTGCCTTTGGACCCCATGTGGGGGTCGGCAAAGATGCCCCCAGGGCTGAATGCGAAGGTAGTCGGATGTACGTAGTGTACCCCACACAACAGCTTCTTCCTTGGGGCCCCTGGGGGGCTCTGAGCTTGGCAGTTGACTTGCAGATGTTTCATGGCCCAGCTAGGGAGAGCCAGAAGGGACGGTGTGTGTGTGTGTGTCTGGTCTCACAAGTGGTTGGCCCTGTCACTCTGCTTGGGCTGTTGCTTCCTGTTTCTTTGTCTGAGTCAGCAGTTCCTTGATTGGGGTATAGTTTAATGCTTGGTTGTTAGTCTGATACTAATCCTGGTGTCAACTTCTGTTTCTCTGGCTGTTGATTGCTGGCAAGGAGGTACTTTGGTCCTTTATCTTTCCGAGGGTCTCTTTAACACTCCCACCCACACTGACACTAATAGATAAACAGAGGACAAGCCCCCTTTCCTTCTGGCCCTGGCGATGTTCCCTAGTTGGGTCATGAAGCGTCTGCAAGGAAACCATGGGGCTCAGAGAGCACCAAGGAGCCCACAGCTCAGCCGGAGAACTACAAACCTTCCCTCTCTCAGCTTCTTCCTTGGAGAGCAAAGAGGCTTCTTTGGCTGTTTGGCCCCCGTGCTGCTGCCTGGCTGTCCTCCTGCAGTGCTGCAGCTCCTGCCCTCCCAGCCCCCTCCAAGGTGGGTCTGGCAGGGACCCTGAAGGACCAGGATCAGCTGTCCAGGCCGAGCGGTGCCCCACAACTCCGGGGGGAATTGGAGACTCACCCGCAGGGCAGTGTGGTTCCGACATCGGACGGCCTTGTGCAGAGCCGTCATCCCTTCGCGGGTTCGGAAGTCCAAGTGGGCGCCGCCATTCTTCAAGGCTTTGATCGTCTCGGCACAGAACTCCAGCTGGGCACTCATGGTCAGGGGGCATTCTGGGGAGGGAGAAGCGAGAGAGCTCTCAGCAGGGAGTCTTTGGAGGGTCTCCTTCAGTCCCACCCGTCACGACCCCCCCACCCCCCTCAGGTCCCACTGGAGCAGTCCTTTCCCTTGCCTGGGTGGCTTCATCGATGGTCATAACTTGGCCTGTTTTGGGGTGAAGCTCTCCAGCTGCATCTTCCTCCTTAAATAATCTTGATTAAATAAAATCCTGGCTCTGCCTGGCTTGGGAATCGAGTCACACAGTCCTCTCCCTGGACCTCTCAGGTAGGTGTTAAACAAATGCAGAAGACTGTCTCATTCACATGTGACTTTGCACTTGAAATAAAACTTGAAATTTAACATTGCAACCGTCCTTAAAAAGGCACAAGAAAGAATGTTCTTCCTGTGCCAACTCAGAAAGCTCAGACGGCCCAAAGAGCTGCTGATCCAGTTTGACAGAGGAATTGTTGAGTCCCTCATCTGCACCTCCAGAACTGCCTGGTTTGGCTCTGCAACCAACCAGGAGAGGGACGGACTTCAACGGATAGTTAGGGCTGCAGAAAAAACAACTGCCAGCAGCCTGCCTTCCATCACAAAGAGGGCCGAGAAAATTCCTACAGGGCCCTCAGACCCTGGACATAAACTGCTTCAACTTCTCCCCTCTGGATGCCACTCAAGGGCATTGCCTGCCAAAACAACCAGACACAAAGACAAGGTTTTTTCCTCCATGCCATCACTCTGCTAACCTAATCCCCACAGCACTGTCTTATGTCTATTTACCCATGTATTACTATGATCCTTCTCATCTCTCCTACTATCTTCTGTTATGGGTATCTTTATTATTATCATTATTACTCTTATTACTCTTTAATTTTGCATGTACAGTGAGAGCGGAGACAGATTTCTCTAATCACACTTGGCCCTATAAAGTACTCCATTCAATGCGATTCAATTTATAGCCAGCAGCAGGGATCGGACATTGGATATCGGATATACAAGGCACTCTGTGTGAATGTGGAGAAGAACACAGCATCTCACACGTGCTACCTTCAACACGTATGGAGGAAGACCTCCCGCTGGTGAGAGAAAATGCCATTGACGTGGCCCCATACAGGGTGAATGTCATTTAGTTTTAATCCTGTTGATTTTACTCATTTTTAAGTGTGCTACATTTTTATGACCTCTTTCACGCCTGTTTCAGTTGCTCATTGTTGGATGTTACACGTCTGTAGGTGCTTCAGGCAGAAAGAAAGAAAGAAAGAGAGAGAGAGAGAGAGAAAGAAAGAGAGAGAGAGAGAAAGAGAGAGATAAAGAAAGAAAGAGAGAGAGAGAGAGAAAGAAAGAAAGAGAGAGAGAAAGAGAGAGAGAGAGAGAGAGAGAGAGAGAGAAAGAAAGAGAGAGAAAGAAAGAAAGAAAGAAAGAAAGAAAGCCGGCTGGATTGCAAGGGCAGGGTAGGAAGAAGGCTGCAAACGGAGAGAAGGATGTTCACGTGTGTCGAGGGAGCTGCCTCGTTCCAGACAAACGTTCCCAGGCTTCCTACTTCCTCAGTGGCGGGTGAGAAGCCACCCTCCTGGGCTGGGTTCACACAACATGCTAGGCCAAACTCCTCCCACCCCTTTACACTTGCCTGGCCCGTTGCAGAGAGGAGAGTGTGTGCAATATCCCAAGTGCTACAAAGCAAGCAAGAGATCGGGCGATAAATGTCCCAAGGCCAAACTCTAGAAGACACCATTTCAAAACAGGTGAGAGACAGAGATCTCTCCTTGGCCCAAAGTTCCTCTTAAGGCAGAGTTCTTCAACCGTGGCAACTGGAAGATATGTGGACTTCAACTTCAAGAGACGAGGTGGCGCAGTGGTTAAGGTGCAGTACTGCAGCTACTTCAGCTGACTGCTAGTACAGCAGATCAGCGGATCAAATCTCACCGGCTCAAGGTTGACTCAGCCTTCCATCGTTCCGAGGTGGGTAAAATGAGGACCCAGATTGTTGTGGGCAATATGCTATTTAGTATACTGTCTTTGGTGTAAGCCGCCCAGAGTCCTCGGACAGTGGGTGGCATAGAAATATGACTAATAAAATAAAAATAATAATAACTCCCAGAATTCCCCAGCCAGCTGTGGCAAATTGGTGCCCATCCTCATCTCACCTCCAGTGTCCGGGTCATGAAAGTTGGGGTCCAGTCCTTTCTCCAGCAACCTGCTGACCTTCTCCACATTCAGGGTCTGCACATAGTCCATAAATTTCTTCAGATTTGCCTGCGACCCAGGAAGAAAAGATGCCGGTTAGCAGCTCTCCCTGGCAGCCAGGCTGCAGGCCAGAGACCCCTTCCTCCAATCTAGGAGCCAATTCCCTCACTGCAACCAGGAAGAGAGCCGATGGTTGCTTGTGCCAATCCTCCTGATCACACCTGACCTCAGATCCATTTGATCTTGCACACAACCCACAACCCAGCCCTACTGAGCCATCTCTTCTTCTGCCTCCCATCAGCTTTGGGTGCCAAGTGCCAGCTGATTGGTCAAGAACAGCTGCCCTTCTCTGGAACTGCAGCATGGACAGAAGTCAAAATCCCCTCCCCTCCCATCCCCCCCAGATCTGCCTCCCCAAATTCCTCAGGGTCAACAATTCACCGTCCAAAGAGGAATTGAGGAGAAACTTCCTAACAGTGAGAACAATTAACCAGTGGAACAGAAGTTGCCTCCAGGAGTTGTGGGAGCTCCGTCGCTGGGGGTTTTTAAGAAGAAACTGGGCAGCCCTTGGTCTGAAACTCTCTAGGGCTTCCTGCTTGAGCAGGAGGTTGGACGAGAAGGCCTCCAAGGTCCCTTCCAGCTCTATTCTGATTGACTGACAACTCCTTGGCCAAGAATCATCTTGGGTAGGTATGACAACGAGAGAGCTGGAGGTGCTGATTGCTTCGATTGGGGTGCATCGCACCTCAACTGGCCCCTTTAAGACCATGGCTCCCCTTTTCCCTCCGGCCCTTAGAATCCCTGGGAAGCCCCCCCCCGGCTCTTGCTGCCTCTCCTCCTGGCTGCTCCCCTTTTTCCTTTTTTGCAGCAATTCCATTTGCAAAATTTGCAAAAATGTAAAGTGGCCCAAGGTTGGGAAGAGACGGTCTTTTGCTGCCTTCGTCTGCTTGTTTCCTTCAGCCCGGAGAAGGGCAGCTCCATTTGACCCATATTGGCTCCTCTTTCCCTGAGTCCCAGTCTGTGACCATCCTCCACAGCCAACTCCAGAAGGGCCAACTCACCGTGGGACAAGAGCTACACTAATATTGAAGAAATGGTGGACTAGAAAGCAGGAAAAAGGAGGAACAGAATGAAATGGGGAGGACAAAAATTAAAATAATGTTTCATTTATTTTAAATAATTAAATAGAATTGTTAAATTGCCCCTCAGCGGGTTGGCCCATTCTGTTTGAAATAGACCGACACCCTCCTCCTTACAAAGCAGGGGGCCAAAGGGGGGGGATGTGGGTGCTGGGCCATCCAGCCAACCCATGGCCAAGTGAGGCTTTGAACTGGGGACCAAGGACACGGTTGAGGAGCACGCCGGTTTCTCCCTCCTCTTCCTCTTCTCTTGGGTGATTTTAGGAAGCAGCAGAAGCCCCTCCCCTGCCCCCCTCCTGCCCCCACTGCCGCTGGAGCTCAGCAGGTGTTTCAATGTGGGGCAGGTACAGGTAATCCTTGACTTATAGCCACAACTGAGTCCCAAATTTCTATGCTCTATTTTATGACCTGTCTTGCCCCCATGGTTAAGGGAATCACTGCAGTTATTAAGTTAGTAACATGGTCGTTAAGTGAATCTGTCTTCCCCCTTGACTTTGCTCATCTAAAGGTCACAAAAGGGGATCACGTGACCCTGGGACACTGCGACCGTCATCAATAGGAGTCAGTTGCCAAGCGGCTGAATTTTGATCACATGACTCTGGCCATAAGTCTGAAACATCGTTAGCAGCCCATTTTTCTCAGTGCCGTTGTAACTCTGAATGGCTGGGAGTCGAGGACTACCATCGTTGAGCCAAGTGCCAGCTGCATCACCAGCCCCTGGCACTTCACCCCGAGCAAACTTGGGATGGAGATCCAGCTGCCAAGCAAGCAATGCCCATCGTCCCTCTGCAGGCATCTCTGCCAGGGCTGCCCTCCTGGCACCGCATCTTCCACGTGGGCGGCACCATCTGCTGCCTCTGCCAACCCAGCCCAGGCCCCGTCTGTGAGCTGGCAGGCAAAAAAAGGCCACTCTTGTTGCCTTGTTCTCAAGAGACACGCTAGCTGGCAGCCTGAAGGGCATCTCTGCCATTCGATGGTTGAAGGGAAAGGATGGAAGAGGCTGGCTCGGCCTGGTGCTGAAATGACCTCAAAGACACAGATGGAGTGGCCCCTTAGTCCCAAAAACCTCCGAGAAATCCCTCCAAACCTGGCAACTTTCCAAAATACAGGAAAAACAGAGTTGGAAGGGACCTTGGAGGTCTTCTAGTCCAACCCCCTGGTCAAGCAGGGGACCCTATGCCATTCTGTCCAGCCTCATTTCAGACAGATGGTTGCCCAGCCTCTTCTTAAGCATCCACAACTTCTGGAGGCAGGAGGTTCCACTGGTTAGTTGTTCTCACAGTTAGGAAATTTCTCCTTACTTCCAGATTGTTTCTCTCCTTGTTCAGTCCCCCCCCCCCCCCCCCCACCATTGCTCCTTGACTTGCCTTCAGGTACTTTGGAGAAGAGGGTGACTCCCTAATCTTTGCAGCAGCCCCTCAAATATTGGAAGACCACTATCATGTCACCCCTAGTCCTTCTTTTCATTAAACTAAACTTCCCCAATTCCTGCAACTGTTCCTAGGATGTTTGAGCCTCCAGCTTCCTAATCCTCTTGGTTGCTCTTCTCTGCACTCTTTCCAGAGCCTCAACATCTTTTTTACATCGTGGTGACCAAAACTGGATGCAGGATTCCAGGTGTGGCCTTTCCAGGGCCTTATAAAGTGGTATTAACCCTTCACGTGATCTTGACTTTAAGAGCCTTGATAGTACAGTGGTCTACGCACCCTGTTATTAACACAGCTGCCTGCAATTTACTGCTGGTTCAAATCTCTCCAAGGCTCAAGGTTGACTCAGCCTTCCATCCTTTCTAAGGTAGGTAAATTGAGGACCCAGTTGTGGGGGCAATAAGCTGACTTTGTATAAAATATACAAAAGTATGAAGGCTATTGCTTAGCGCATTGTAAGTCACCCTGAGTCTCCGGAGAAGGGCGGCATATAAATCAAATTAAAAAAAAAAAAAAAGACGGCTGGACTTTGACTCCCAGGCTTCCCCAGCCAGCTTGTTCCCTAAACCAAGATCCTCGCTGTGAGCGACATTAGATCTCCACCTCAGGTGACCAGCAAAGAATCTGACAGGTTATTGCAGGAATTGCTGGGCCTAATCCAGAACCAGGAACAGCCAAAGGCAGCTGTGCAAAAGCCCCCCCCCGCCTCCTCCAACCGGCAGCTCCAGATGTGCTGGAACTGAGCTGCGCATTCCATTCTGCTGAAGCCGCCCGCCAGCTGTTAGGCAACAACCGGGAAGGTTTCTGAGGCCTTGCAGAGGATGGGGGACCAGCAGCCCCCCCTCTTCCAGTTGCCCTCTTTCCTACTGCATTTAGCTTTGGCACCTTTAACCTTAGCACACTGTGCACCGATACAGCCGAATAGGACAGAATAACAGAATAACAGAGTTGTTGGAAGGGACCTTGGAGGTCTTCTAGTCCAACCCCCTGCTCAAGCAGATGCCCTGGCCCCCCATTAACTCCTGGGAGTGAGTCGTCCTAAGCAGGAGAGCCTCTCGGCCGGTCAAGAGGGAGCAGAGCCCAGGAGAAGCAGAAAGTCCCTTTTCAATACTGAAGAGGGGGATGCTCAAAAGGAATCAAAAGGGCAGCCGTGATGGTGCGATGGAGCCCCTCCAACTGCTGCAGCCACTGCCTGGCCTTTCGTGACCGTCCCCTGCAGACACCCCTGGAAAAGCCCCTGACCTGCCAGCAGGCGTGGATGGCAGGCGCTGACTGATAGGCAGGCCTCCCATCGTCCATGGGTCCCCAAGTGGGAACCCATCCAGACACCTGTCACTCTGCCGAGGGAGATGGGCGGCATGTAAACAAACAACCAAAGAAAGAAATACGTTTCCATGGAAAGGAAGGTCCCCATTAAGCACCGCTCCTTACAGAAATAAATGAATGAATAAATAAATAAATACACTTAGTCCTCACGAACATATTACAGATAGAATAGAATAGAATAGAATAGAATAGAATAGAATAGAATAGAATAGAATAGAATAGAATAGAATAGAATAGAATAGAATACAATAGAGCTGGAAGGGATCTTGGAGATCTTCTAGTCCAGCCCTCAACTAACAACAATTCATTTAGTGACCGTTCAAAGTTATGACACTGGAAAAAGTGACTTAGGACTCTTTTTCACATTTACGACCATCCCCATGGTCACATGATCAAAATTCAGACACATTCGGCAACTGACTCACACTTATGACGGTCACAGTGTGCCGGGGTCACGTGAATCCCCTTTTGCAACTTTCTGACATGCAAAGTCAACAGGGAAGCCAGATTCACTTAACAACAATGTGACTAACTTATCAACTGCAGTGATTCACTTAACAACTGTCGTAAAATGGGGCAAAACTCACTTAACAAATGTTTCATTTAAGAAGAGATATTTTGGTGGTAAGTCGAGGACTACTTGTATACACAAAAGCGAGACTGTCCTATTTTTCTTTATGGGAAACCCATTAATTCCAGGTGTGTCCTTCTACATGTTGCTGGACTACAGTTCCCAGCATCCTTGGCAGCTGCCCACCCTAAGGGGAGACGGAGTGCTTCTGCCTGCAGGCTGCTTCCAGAGCCCAGCCTGCCTCTCAGCTCCTTTAATCCCATTCCTTCCTTACCCAGAGAGCCTTGTGGGGTTGCCCCTCTGCCTGTCCTCAAGGTGGCCCTTTGCGGAGTCTGAGTCGTGGTCTCAGCGGGGGCTCTGTGGGGCTCCCCACGGCTGCTGGCCAGGCAGTTCCCAGGGCAAAGAGTCAGAACCGCTTCACACACTCCAAACCGGGGCGGGGGGGAGGAGAGGGGCTTCACACTGGAAGGGGTTGACCAATTAAAACCTCCCCCCGCCCGCTCTCCCTTGGCCATCTTGTCTTAAGGATTTTATCTGCTGTAGTATTTCATAATGGATGACTTTCATGTTTTTATGTCAAAAGCTGCCCAGAGTTGTCGGATATGAGATGGGCACAAATGTCTTTCATAAGAAATCATAAATAAATAAAACTGGCTGCTGAGTGAGCTGCTTCAGTCGGGGAGTTTTGATCTCGGAGGGGCTCAGTGGGACCCCTCAATGGGACCTGGTGGGCTCCTTCCTCCAAGGGAGGCCCTACAAAGACCCCCTCTTGCCTGAGCCTGCAGAAGAGGGAAGGAGGCAAAGAGAGCCCCACCCCAGCCCCGAGACCAGCCTGCGTCTCCTCCCCACTCCAAGGCAGCCCCAACGTGCGATGCTAACCATATACAGCTGCTTCTCTGCTTACAAGTAGCTGAGCCCAGAATTACGGTTGCAGGTTGTGACGGTCGTTAAGCGAGCTGCCACATGACCACACCCAATTTTACATTTTTTTTGCAGCCACCGTCATTAAGCAAATGTGGTGGACATTTAGCAAACCTGGTTTCTTCAACAGGTTTTTTTTGTTGTTGTTGCCAGGAACCAGAAGTGAATGCAAAACCCATCCAGAATTAGGGTCACATGACTGCAGGATGTTGCAGATGGGAGCCCAAAATGCAACCCTGGGACCATGGGTGGCGCAGGGGCCTCTGGAACCAGGCTGTAAGGAGCTCTGCTGCAATTTTGAACGGTCATTAAGTGATTGGTGGTTAAATAATAAAAATAAAATAACATAACATAAAAAATAATAAGTGAGGAGTACCTGTATTTGGGAGGGAAAAGGAGAGTGAGGGCAGGATGGATGTGAGAAAAAGTAGGCAGAGGAGGATGCTCCCTCCCTTCCAAGCCACGCCCACAGAACCCATAGTAAAAAAAAAATGAATTTCACTATTGCTCTCTCCCACCTCTTTCTCTTTCTCTTTCCCTCTCCCTCATCTATAAATCCATTAACCACCCTGGGAAACGCTGGTGGCCCTGAAGATGCTTATTTTCAGATTAGATTGGGTTCCTTTTGGATCCCTTGCAGATCAGGACTGGCCCTTTGGAGGCATCCGAGCTGTGGGGCACACTCAGCCGTGGCATCTTCTGCCACCCTTGGCCATTCTCTTTGATGCCCACCCCTCAGCTTCCCAGGCAGGAGAAGGGTCTTTGCAGGACGCCAGAGCAAAGGGAAAGGAAGACCTTCACGGGAGACGGGGAGGCAGCCAGATGAACAGGCTGATGTTGCTGCAGCTCGGCCTTGGGGACGGTGTGTGTGTGTGTGAATTAGAGGAAGAAGGAGTGGCGAGAGGGAGGCGGAGAGACCCCCCCCTTCTCTGGCTGCATCCCTGCTCCCTCCTGAACCAGGGAAGGGGACTTTTCCAGAGAACCATCATCCACCGCTCAAGCACCACCCAGTGCAGGCCCATCGGCTCCTGCTGCTCAACAGGTGCAGTCCAGGCAAGGCCGATTCAGGCAGTGAGCTGCCAGGGCTCCCCCTCCATGCCAGGTGGCTCCCGAGAGCTATCCGAGGTCCTGAAAACCCCGTTTTGATGCCAGAGGCGCCAGCCCATTAAGCAAAGTGGTTTGGCTCCTTCCCCCTCCCCCACTTCTCCCATTTCAAAAGAGAATAAAAATAGAGCAAGGCATCTCTTTCAATTAACCGACCTTCCGTGCAATTAGCGAAATGAAAGGCGGGCGTGTGCCAAGCCACAGAAGCTTAGGGAGCCCATGTGGGGTGGCTCAATGCTCCTTGGCTGACACGAGATGGGGGGGAGGGAGGGGCTGAGCCAACAGAGCATCCCTCACTGGAATCCCCGCTGGGGAAGAAGGGTGATCCTGCTCTCTTTCCCCTAGGAAGGAGTGATGGGAGAAGAGAAGGAAAAGAGTGATGGATCCTATTGTCCATCAGGCTCAAGACTGAAAGGCTGCAGCCGTCTGAAGGGGGCTCCAGGCGGGAAGAGCTGCAGGAGTTTCAGCTGCACAGGTGAGAGTGAGAATGATGCTCCAGAGGTGAGAGGGTAGGAGACCATCTCTGGGCAGCTCCCTGCTATCCTTCTCCCACAGGCATGGGAGCCGATCCCCCGTGGAGCACACAGACCACCCAGCGGTCAGGCTCTGGCTGACTCTCATCCTCACTGGGTTTCTCTCCGGACCCTGGAAGAAGAAGCAGCCGCAGGTGAGCTGCCCTCCGGGGGGGGAGGAAATGGGGCTCTGTTATCACGGCTGCTCCTGCGCTGCTCCCAACAGGCCAGAGAGGGCTGAGGAGAGGCTGGCCTCCGTCTTGATTCTAGCCCGGTCAATGGAGGTTTGCCCTGAGCCTGCATGGAATCGCCTGAAGAGCCTTCGCCATTTCTCCTGGTGGGATGGGGAGGGACCCTGATATTTTTGGAAATAGGAAGACCAAGAGGGTGAGGGTCATTGCTGGGATGGAAGGAGAGCCCCCGAGCAGAGCCCACCCAGCTCTTCTCCCAGGGGACAAAAGGTCACGCATGGAGGACCGATGGACAGGCTGCCCATTCCCAGAATCCCCGCTGTTCCAAGGACATCCATACCACCTGGACTCAAGCTTCCCGACGGGCTAGAAATGGCTTTTAACGGAACGAAGATCGGTTATTCTTAGTGCTGGATTCAGGTTGCGCAACGTTCCCTTCTGCTCGCCTCCTGTTCGTTGTGCACTTTGCTACTTTGGGGACTGGCTCAAAATGCAGCCGCCATAGAAACCGCTCTGAGCATCTCTTCTTCTAAGCACTGCAGGCAGCAGGTTGCCAAGGAAGTCAACCTCCGCCTCATGTTGTCGTTTGCTGCACACTTGAATTCTACTACAGGGCTACGAGGATGATCAAACCCAGAGAAAACAAGGCACAGATATCAATCAATCCCTAACTCACCTCTTGGCACATCTCAGGAAGGAAAGAAAGAAAGAAGGGAGGGAGAGAGGGAGGGGGGAGGGAGGGAGGGAGGGAAGAAAGCGAGAGAGGGAGGGGGGAGGAAGGAAGGAAGGAGGAATAGGGAGAGAGGGGGAAAAGGTAGAGGGAATAAGGGAGGGAGAGAGGGAAGGAAAGAAGGGAGGGAGGGAGGGAAGAAAGGGAGAGAGGGAGGGGGAGGGAAGGAAGGAAGGAGGAATAGAGAGAGAAGGAAGGAAAGAAAGAAGGGAGGGAGGGAGGGAGAGAGGGAGGGAAAAAAGGAAGGAGGGAAGGAAGGAAGGAAGGAAGGAAGGAAGGAAGGAAGGAAGGAAGGAAGGAAGGAAGGAAGGTTGATGGATTATAGCCCAGATTCCCAGAAGGGAGAGATTGTATTCTGGCAGAATAAGAGGAAATAGCTCAGTTCAGTGTTAGTGTGAGCAAAGAGGGCGAAGACAGCTCCTTCTCAATAGTTTCCAGAGTAGAGGCTTCAATTTGGCAAGATTCTGCCTTTAGGTGTGGAGCAATAAGGAAGGATCCTTATTGGAAGGATCACGCTGTGCTTTGGGAGAGTCCAGCCCTGCCCCTTGGAGACTGCATCCTTTCCTCCTGGCAATCAGACACACTTCCTGAATGTTGTGTCCCTCTTTTGTAGGAGAATCCCATCATGTTAAGACTGGAGCTCCAGACGGCGTGAATTGCACCTCAGGGCCCCAAAGGGACAGCTGGAGGCCAGGCTGCCCTCGTGGATTTCATAAGGAACCAGAAGGAGGCAAATGTCCCCATCTATAGCAAGGGGAAATGGAGAAGCTAGGCAACCACGGGGAGTCCTCAATGTACGACGGCAATAGAGTCCAACATTTCTGTTGTTATGAAAGACCTTTGTTAAGTGACTTTTCCTCCGTTTCACAACCTCTCTCGCCACAGTTGTTAAGTGAATCTGGCTTCCCCATTGACTTTGCTTGTCTGGAGGTTGCAAAAGGGGATCACATAAATAGGAACCTGTTGCATCTGAATTCGGATCAGGTGATCGTGGGGATGCTGCAATGGTTGTAACTGTGAAAAACAGTCATAATTCACTTTTTTCAGTGCCGTTATGAATTTGAATGGTCACTAAACAAGCTGTTGTAAGTCAAGGACTCCCTGTATTAACTAAATTCAAAACCCAGGAAGCATCCAGAGCAGATCACAAAGAGTTTTTCACGATGCAGCAATATCGTATTTTCATTTGTTAACTTCCTAGTAGATTGTGGGAATGCTGAAGATATCAACTATCTTGATTCCAAAGAGAAGAGGCCAGCTTTCTTTCTGGCAGATTCTTGCGCCGGTTATGGATCGGACTCCACAGCCTCAAATCAAGCAACCTGATTTTAAATCTAGAGGCATTTCTCTCATTTTCAGAGAGCTTTGTGGATCAATTCTTCATCACCACTAAGTGATTCCCAGCTGGATGGGATCCCTGTGTGATTGAGCAAAGAAGGAAAGGATGCAGGGATCCATAGAGGGGTGGCAACCAAGCTGAAGGACCCTCCGTCCTGCCTCTGGCGGTTGGGCACAAGGAAATGCCACCTCTCTGCCTTCGGGGACAGGTGAGGAGGGAGGGAGGGAGGGAGGGAGGGAGGGAGGGAGGGAGGGAGGGAGGCTCAATGCTTTGGGCCAATCGCCTCAAGAGCTCAGCATCTCAGAGTCAGCTTGTTTGGGAGATGGGCAGCATTGAAACAATGAATGAATGAATGAATGAATGAAGTGAGTGAATGAGTGAGTGAGTGAGTGAGTGAGTAAATGAATGAATGAATGAACCAACCAATCTATGTACATGAGCGAGACAGCTGTGCTGGTGAAGGGGTGTGTGTGTGTGTGTGTGTGTGTGTGTGTGTAGAGAGGGGTAGAGTTGAGCCCTTGACTGCAATGCAAAGCCTTGCCACCCACTGACCTGTAACTGCTACAAAGGCAAGGATGCCCAACCATCTTTGGCTCAAAGGTTAAGGAGTGGTGAAGTTCGCTTTTGAAAAGAAAGGAATGAAGGACAAAGTGAAGGGAAGAAGAGAAGGCCGGGAGGGAGGGAGGGAGGGAGGGAGGGGGAGCTGAGGTCTCCCTCCCCTTCACACGACAGCGAAAGGAACTCTTGCAAGAACGGCCTTTTGCTCACTCCATGCCAGCCAGGAGCGAAGCCTTGGAAGGAAGCTGCCATCCTTGCCATCTGCCAAGCCCGGAGTCCCAGAGCCAAGCGGGAGCTTGGGAGAAGCCAACGTCTTTGGGCCTCCCGGAGACCGGAGGAGCCGCCTGACTCCCGCCAAAACCAGCGAGGAGGGTCGATAGCCAGCAAGGGGGGGGTGTGTCTCATCGATCCCCATCCGCCCGCGGCCACTGAATCAATGTCCTGACGCACAAAGGCTGCCCTCTCCGAGGCAGGGAGAGCAGGCAAAGCATGTCTGGACTGCAGAAGTCCGTCTCTTCACCTGACGCTCATCACACCGGGGGCCTTGCTGGCTGGGAAGCAGGGGCATTTCCAGGGGCCCATTTCTGCCAAATGCCGTTGGAGAGAAGGGTGGGTTACGCATCCTGCAACAAACCGACAGACTGAACCCGCGAGAAGCAATTTTCTCTCACGTCCAAACGAGTCAAGCCCACTCTGGTGCAACATTCACACTTTTCGCCAAGACGGGCTCTGGGTTCCCACCAAAAGGCTGAGAGGCCCAATCTCACGTGAGCAAACTGCTAACGGACAACAATTATAGGGAGTCCTCATTCAGTGACTGCCTCGTTTAGTGACCATTCACCATTAGTGCAATGATGAAACAGTAACTCTGCGACCAATCTTTGCATTTACGACCTTCGCAGGTCTGCAAAGCAAAGGAAAACTGAAGGAAGACCGCAAGCTGTGGTCGCTAAATAAGGACAACCCATAATACAGATTACAATCTGCAGCCCTCCCTCCCAGGTGGGGCTGTGGCTCCTGGGTCCCTAGCCCAGCATGGAGATGGTAGCCCATATCCCTAATTTGGAGAGCGGTATCCCTATGACGAGAGCCGGTCTTGTGTCGGGAGGCGAAGGCAGCAGGCTAGAAATGTGGACAATTCACTAGAAACGTGAGTTTTAAGTCTGCCTTGCTGGCTGACCGTGGGCCGGCCCTTCTCTCTCGGCCCTAGGAAGAAGGCAATGGCAACCCACTTCTGGTATAATAGGGCCAAAAAAGCTGCAGGGACTCATCCAGATGGTCCCTGGGACTCAAGAATGCTTTAAGGCATATGGATGTGCACCCACCCAGCCAGCCCCCTTTAGAGCAGGAGGAGGAGTTGGGAAGTGCATTTAAGATTGCTTGATGAGGTGAGCAGAATCACAGGATGGCCCTCAGGCTCCCCTCCCCCTCCCCGAGGAGCACAGAGCCTCCCCCCCCCATGCTCCTTTCCAGGGCTGAGCAGAAACGGCCGGAGGGCCTATCCAGCAGCCGCTCAGGCCCCCCAAGCCCTGCCCCTCTCTTGCAGCAGCTGGGACCGCTCAGACCTGGATGGGCTCTCCTTGGTCCGGTGAATTCTGCACGGCAGAGCCCATCTCGGCTCGGTCCAACCAGCCAGAGGACAAGGTGGGCTGAGCAAAGTGCAGCCCTAGCTTCCCTCCACCCCCCAAAAGTAGGAGTGGGGAGGGAGCAGGGTCAAGATGGGGGCCCCTGGGGGGGGGAGAGGGGGGTACCTTGCTTTTGGTGCCGGACCACCCACTCCTCCGTCTGTGCTGCTTCCTTCCCAGATGGGCCCCCATCTTCCCGTCCTTCCTCTTCTCTCTCCCGCCAACTCTCTCTCCCCCCAGGCTTCAGAAAGGGCGTACAACTCACAACTCGGATGGACGCACACGCGTGATGTCACACACACTGACACATTCCATGGCTCGATCCTGTCCAAGCAAAACAGCAGCCCGGGGGACAAATCCCACCAGAGCCAACTTGGCCAGCAAGCCTCCCCCTCCCCTTCTCCCTCCCCCCCTCGGCCCTCCCTTTGCGTCTGGGGCTTCCCCCTCTGCAGCATCCCTGGGTTTGCGGGCTCCCTGGTCCCTCCCACTCCCTGGGGATGATTTTTGGGGGGGAACCCATGTCAGCAGGATCGGGGTGGTGGTGGTGAACCATAGCATCCTGCCCTCCTGGCTGCAATCAATCAGAATAGAGCTGGAAGGGACCTCGGGGGTCTTCTAGTCCAGCCCCCTGCCCAAGCAGGAGAGCCTCTCCCATTTCAGACAAATGGCTGTCCAGACTCTTCTTACAAACCTCCAGTGATGAAAGACCCACAACTTCTGTTCCACTGGTTGATTGTCCTCACTGCCAGGAAGTTTCTCCTCAATTCCAGGTTCTTCTCTCCTTGGTTACTTTCCATCCATTGTTGTTTCTTCTCCTGCCTTCAGGTTGACCTCCCTCTTCTTTGGGGCAGCCCCTCAAATACAGGAAAGCTGCTATCTTGCCCCCCCACCCCCACTTGTTGTTCTTTTCTCTAGACTAGCCAAACCCAAATCCTGCAGCCCTTCTTCCTGGGTTTTAGCCTCCAGGCCTTCAAGAGTCTTGGATGCTCTTCTCTGCAAAGGCCACAGAGGGAGGGTGCCTGGCCTGCTTTTGCTCCTGCTGCCCCACGCAGGACCCCAGAGAAGCCAGCAGCACAACGGTCTGCTCATGTACACAAAGCAAGAGCCCAGATTATTCTTTGATGGTTTTCTCTTATTTCCCCCTTTCAACAGGAATCCAGGCTACCACATCTCACCCCCAAAAGAGCCCCAGGCGAGGGAGGGCTTGGCAACGGGTGCAAGTCCACTCAGGGCAAGATCAAGACTCAAAAGAGGGGCTCCCCTGTCCAGCGCTCTGGAGCCCCCAGGCCTAATGGAGGCACCCCATTTCTATCTGATTTGCCTTATAACCACATCAAAAAATAAAGGTAGAATTCAACCTTTCATTCCAGGATAAAATAGGTAAAGTCCTGTCAGAGACAGAAATTCACTGGGTGGATCAACCTGAGTTTAGCCCACAAATATTTCTGTACCTAAAAACCCAAAATGCAACCAGACTGAAAAAAACATGCTTGTGATAATTACACACACACACACCTGGTGCAACATCCTTGTGGAAAGCCAACCGATTCAAAATCGATACAAAAGTCTCTTTAATAAGCTCCTTTAATAAAAGGAGTTTAATCAGCTCTCCAAGACCATCCTAGTTAGCGTATCTGGACGGACGATATTGCAAAACCTGCCTTGCGTGACTGCTAATTGTGGCCTCTTGGGACGTGTTTAGGAGCGGGGTTTTTCCCTGGTAATTTCTGCAATTTTAACCCAGTGCAAAAGTATCGTCTCCATGGAATGGAGTCCAGGCTGTGTGAGCAAACTGGGATAAATAAGGTGCCTCTGCTACACTGGGCACACTCAAGGACAGGGCCCAGGAAAAGGGTCCCCGGAGAATCTCAATCATCCAGGCCATGCTTGCCCCAAAGGCTCTTTCTCCAAAAGACAACCGGACTGTCTGATTTTCCTTCCAGACGCTTCGCTTCTCACCCATAAAGCCTTCTTCGGTTCTGAAGTCGGAGCTGAAGAAGCTTCTTGGACGAGAAGCGAAACGTCTTAAAAGAAAAACCAGAAACTCCAGGTACCTTTGGGGGTCCTGAGAAGCTTTAAGCCCCCTGCCTTCACTAAGGACCCCCAGAAACAGTGTCCTTCTCAGAGCCCCGTCCCTTGCAGCTGTGGGGGTTATGCAGCTCCAGAATCTGGGCTCACAGCACTGAGAAGTGAGGGAGCCCGAGGATCCTGCTGGCCAATTTGTGTCTCCAGTTGGCTCAGCGTTCCCACTTCAAGTCCATGGGTGGTCCAAATACCTGCTTTTCAGGGGGTTGCCTCCTGGAGGAAGGGAAATGGAAAGACAGGGGGCCTGTCCATGTTTCTCCTCAGACAGATGGCCAGCATTGCCAGGGGTTGAGTCAGCAAGACTGTCCCTGCTCGTTTTTGTTACTGGTGCCAGCCTCGGGGGCAAATGGAAAGAAAAGCCTGACCTGCTGGGTGGCATCGGCCTCAGGAGGTGTGGCCCACCTGGGTCCTCCAAGAGGGCGGGGGGCATTTGCCCAGCTCAGCCCAGCCTACCATCCTCCTGGCCCCGGCCAGTGGGGTGAAGCTCAAGGCCTGCAGCCACTTCTGGAGTCTGAGCTGCGAAATGCAGCCAGAAGACCCCCTGCCCCCCCAGCCTCCCACCCCAAGGCGATGGCTTACCTTCGTGTGCAGCTTGGCAAACTGCTTGTCATCCAACAGGGGCTGGGAATAGACGCGCCTCTTGTATCGGAACTGGATGGGAAGCAAAGGGAGGAAGACGCATCAGCTGCCAGCCTGGGCATCGGTCAAACCTTCATCGATTGGGCCCCGTGTCTCCGGCAGAGCCCTCCGGCCCCAAGGCTGCCCACCCAGGGAGAGTCGGAGCTGGGCTCTTTCACCATACGGGGCTTCTTCTGGCCCTCTGCTCTTCTGGAGCCTCCAGAGATTTGGGCCGCTGGTCAATGGAAAGTCTGCGGACCCGCTGATTCAATCAATCACACCGTCCCAGCCGGCTGCAGACGTGGCCTGCAGCTCTTCACCCCACTGCTGGCTCCCCCACAAATGTCCCTTTCTCAAGGCTATGGGAAGGTCAGGCCAAGGTCAACACGGGTGAGCCAACAAGGGCGGCAGCTGGTGAAACACAGCTAACCAACAGGGCCGTTTTTAAGGACACAGGGCTCCAGGCTGTGGTCCCCCTTTGGCCAGGGTGGGCAACTAAGGACCCTTTAAGACTGTGGACTTCAACTCCCAGAATCCCTGAGCCAGAATTTCTCATGCCTCAGCCAGTCTGTCTGTCTGTCCCTTTCTTTATCTGTCCGTCCATCCACCTGTCCATCCATCATCATCGCTCGCTCTCTCTCCCCATCTGTCCATCCATCCATCTTTCATCCTTCTCTCTATCCTATGCTATGCTATGCTATCCTACCCTATCATCATCATCATCTCTTTCTCATTCTCTCTCCCTTCCTCCCTCTGTCTCTTCCAGAATTGTGCGACTACAAGATAGATAGAATATAATTTTAATAAATCAATATAATAAATCAATCAACTTTATCTACCTACCTATCATCCATCATCCATATTCTCTTTCTCTCTTTCTCTCCCTCCCCCCATCCCTCTCTCTGATCTGCTCATCCATGGAAGCAACAATTAACAGCCGAGGAGACTTTGCAACCGGGGAGTTGGGGGGGGGGCATCTTGGACCCTGATACACTTTCTTGCGTTACTGACTCCTCTGTCTGGACCCCAGCCTGGCTCTCCTCTATTCACCTATTGGGCACTTCTGTTAGATTCTACAGCTTAGTTTGGAAACTACTATTAAAATGACATAATATTTGTCCTATTTTAAGATGTGCACCTCACAGGATAAAAATCTGGGCGGAGGACAATTTGTAAATGAGAGAAATAAAGCAAAATAAACAAAGATACTGTAGGTATGTTGGGGGAAAGCTTTTGGGAGACACATGTTCAGATCTTGATCTTGGCACATGGAGCCACTCCCTGCCTCTCCGGGTTGTCCTTGCAAGCCCGCATAAGGTTAATTTGCAGAATTACTTCCGGTAGCTCAGCTTTCCCCTGGCGAAGCGAGATTTTAGATCTCCCATGTGCAAATAAGATACAACACCCCTCTTACACACAGAGGCTGGCAAAATCTCAGAAGGCAGCTGGAGCAGAAGAGGGCCGGGGCACTCCAGAGGGGTTCAAAGGCTCTTTCCCAGACCCTCCACTCCGGGGCTCAGCCTTCCCTGCTGAGGGCTCCCTCCCTAAATTTAAGGTGCTGCCAAATGGCCCTTTTGCAGCAGGACTGAAAGCCCGCACTGGGCCGGGGGGGCCTTTGAGAGCTGGCAATCTGAGAAGAAACTGGCACCCGGAGAGATTCGGTGCTTAACGATTGGCCCTTTAGGGACCCTTTGGCTACAGCAGCCATCGATTCCCTCCCAAGGAGGGGCTTGAAAGGGGACGAAGGTGGGGGGGGGTCCCACAAGGAGAAAGTCACAGCTGTGGCCGGGGGCAGCCCCTCACGGTCCTTGGCAACAAGAGTTGTGATTGTGCAACTCACCACACAGCTCCAAGGGGCAGCCCTGCTGGTGCTCAGTGCAAATTCTGTTTTGCAGAGGGGCGTTTAGCAGCTGCTAAAGCCCGCAGGAGAATTAACCGGAGGCCCTCTGAGGCCCCACAGCATCTGGGGTGTGTGTGTGTCAATTGGTGGAGATCCATTTAGAGCCCACCCCTCTCAAACAAGGGATCGGGAACAAGATCCTCTGCCAGGAGATCTGCCCTGCCTGGACAGGTGACCAGTTTCTTTCCCTGCGACAGAAGCCTGGCTCCCCTGGGCAGCCCACCTCAAGCTCCGGCTGAAGGCAGCACAACCAGACCTCGGCTTGACTCAGGGGAGGCTGTGTGGGGTGCACAGGTGCAGGGCTCGGCCCTCCCGGCCCCCAGCCTGGGATTCCTGCAGAGTCTCTGACCTGAGCTGTCTGTGCGGATGGGCTGGTGGGGGCTGTGAGCACTGCAGAATCCTCCAGAGATGAACCCTCTTGGCCCCAGGATGGCCCCAACTTTAAAGGGGAATATTTATAGCTCGGGGTTGAAATGGGGGGTCTTTGGGGCTCCCTGAGCTTGGTGGTTTCCTTGAGTTACCCATCTAGGAGATCACTAGCACGGAGGATCCTTCCTCGTTTGGTAATGAAATGTTTACAAGAACAATCAAGCTCAGAGAGCACCAAGGATCTCATAGTTTCCTCTTCCTCCTTCTCCTCTGCACATCCCACTTCCTTCTAAACCTGATGATGTTACCTAGCTAGGTCATGAAATGTCTGCATGAAAAGAACCAAGTTCAGAGAGCACCAAGACCCCTGCAGTCCTCCTCCTCCTCTTTCTCTTCCTTAACCTCCTCCTCCTTCTCCTCCTCCTCCGCTTCTAGCCCTGATGATGTTACCTAGTTGGGTCCTGAAACATCTGCAAGAAGCCCACCAAGCTCAGAGAGGACCAAGGACCCCACAACCCCATCTCTGCTTACAGGACCCCTGACCTTACACTGCCAGTTCCCTGGGCTTTGAGCTGAGGGGGGGGGGTCTCTCCTCCAGTCTCCCAGGAATGCATCACCCAGAGCACCTCCCGACCAGGAAAGCCCCCTTTTCAACGCCTTCCTCCCTCGGAGCACCGCAGAGCTGCTGAGCCCAGGAGAAGCGGCCTGCTGGATTCGGGGCAGGTGAGTCCAGCCGGGGGAGGGGACCCAGAGCCACCCCTGAACTGGGCCGTGCCCGCAGGTACCTCCAGGTAAGGGACCGGGGTGTCCGGATTCAGGGGGTACTCCCTCAGCAGCCGCTCTTCATCCAGGAACTTCCCCGCCCGGCCGTTGAAGGCCGGCTGGAAGAAGCCATAGTTGAGGACGTCCTTCAGGCTGTGGTTCAGGGTGCAAAGGATGCGCTGCTTGGAGGTCCAGATGGGGACATCGGGGTTCAGCCGCAGACACTTCTGTGGAGGGAGGGAGACAAGCAAAGGGGGGGGGGGGAGGCATCAGAAGCCGTCCAGGCAGGAGGGCCACAGTCAGCACAGCTGGAATGGGCCTGCACGTTTAAAGGCCAAACAATGTTAAATCCCATCTACATTCACTCGGCCTCTGGATCTGCAGGGTACAGTCACATTTCGCCTGCATTAAAAAAAGCAAAACCACAATAAAATATGAATCTTAAAAAGATCTATATTCAGATACAGGTAGCCCTCAACTCACAACAGTCCAAAGCTACGACAGCATTGAAAAATTGTGACTTATGACCGTTTTTTGCAGTTATGACCTTTGCAACGTCCCGGCAATCACGAGGTCAAACTTTGGATGCTTGGCAACGGGTTCGCATCTATGACCGTTGCTGTGTCCTGGGGCCTTTTGTCAGTGGGGAAGCCAGATTCACTTAACAGCCGTGTGACTAAATTAACAGCTTAACAACAATTGTGGCAAGAAAGGTCGTAAAAGGGGGCAAAACTCACTTAACAAATATCTCATTTAGTAACGGAAGTTGTGGTTGTAAGTCGAGGACTACCTGTACCAACCTCTGGGCCATCTAACCACCGAAGCTCAGCCTTCTTTATAGGAAGGAAGGGGAGGAAAAGTCAGGTACTGAAGTGGTGTGAATGCCCTGAGCTTAAAGCTGGTCACGAGGTGATTTAAGGTTTCATATACAGTTTTTACGTTACAGGAATATTTTATTCGTATGCTGCCCAGAATCCCTCTCCGAAGGAGGCAAGAGGTCAAAAATGTGAAAAATAAATAAAACTATGGTTGCAGCGTTATCCTCATCCTCCTCATGTGACCTCCATTGACGACTTTCCAACACGAAAACTCAACGGGGAAAGCCCGTTGGGCAGCTGCAGTGTTTCACTCAACAACCGTCGGGGGGGAAAAAAAAAGTCTTAAAATCGGGCACAACTGACATAACGACCGCCTGGCTTAGCCCCAGAAATTCAGGTCCCAATTTTATTTATTTATTATTTTAGGAAATTTATGTTGCCGCCTCTCCATGCATGGTGACTCAAGGCGGTTTACAGGAATATAAAAGCCTCAGATATAATATAATTTACAATTTTGATTGAAAAGCAAAGGCCACGTGCTCTGCACACAAACACAGGTTTTGTGAGAGGCGACAACTTTGTGCACTGACCCCAAATGGGTTTTGCTGCCTGTCTCAGAAGGGAGCGGATGTGCGTTATTATTCTGTGGGGGGGGGGAGGGGGGTTGGGGGTGCACTCCCAGAAACCAGGCAGCTAATTTGGGGGAGCATGAGGCCCTGTCTCCATGTCCCCCCTCTCCAGAAGACAAAATTCAGAAGTATGGAAATGTACAGCTGAAGCTTCTGTGGAGCCAGATGGAGTTGGCAGCTGTTCTCCTCACCCATCTGGATTGCTGCAATGTTCTTTATATGGGGCGACCCTTGGAATATGCCCTGAAATTTCCTGACAGCAAGGACAATTAATTATTGGAACGGTTTGCCTTCAGAAGTTGTGGATGCTCCAAACCTGGAGATTTTTAAGAAGAGACTGGACAGTCACTTGTTTGGAACGGTATGGAATAAGAGTATCCAATCTTGGGAACTCTAAGACTTGTGGACTCTAACTCCCAGTCCACAAGTCTTCAAGTTCCAAGGTTGGAGACTCCTGGTATTATAGGACCTCCTGCTTGAGCAAGGGATTGATTAGAGGACCTCCAAGGTCCCTGTTGTGGCCCGTCCCACCGGCCCCTCCAGCAGCCGAATCAGAGGAGGAAGAGGAGGAGGTGTGGGAGTCAGGGTCAGCATCAAGGCAACCTGAGAGCTCCGAGGGGGAAGAGGGAATGGAGCTGGCAGAGAGAGAGAGAGAGAGAGAGAGAGAGAGAGAGAGAGAGAGAGAGAGAGAGAGAGAGAGAGGAGGAGGAGGAGCCTGGGCCATCCATCAGCCCTCAGGTGGAGAGTCAACAGCCCCCAGGTCTGGAGGTGGCTGATGAGGAAGAGGAGGAACAGCTGGGTCCAGTGCCTGACCTGCAGATGCACAGAAGGCAGAGGAGAGGAGAGCATTGGAAATCTATGGGCTGGTCCTTGGGACAGAAGATCCACCGTTGCTAGTGAGGCCTCACTCTAGCTCTGGGAATCAAAGGCCGGGGGGTGGGGGGGAATGAATAGGTGTGGCAGACAAGTACTCATCTCCCTGCCAGACAGACTTGTTAGCCTGCGGTGAGAGAGAAAGTTTTTGCCGGGGCTGCTGGCGCTCCTAATAAAGGAACCATTGATTCAATTGCAGAGGGTTTGTCGTGTTTGGGCAGCTGGGTCAGAACAATCCCTTCCAGCTCTCTTTATTCTGCTCTGTTATTCTGCTTCAAGGATTCTTCCCTCTTATGGAGAATTTGCTCTGCCTGGTGGCTGCTAATGGGATGCAATTCCATGTGTTGGCATCAATCATTAAATCCCTAAAATAATAATAATAATAATAATAATAATAATAATAATAATAATAATAATAATAATGATGATGATGATGATGAACACCCCCCTTTCCTCCTTATCCCTTCCCCGAGAAATTGTTCCTCTCCCTGTGCCAGGCAAGGACTGAAACTGGGCCCTTTTTCTGATATTTAGGGCTGATGTATGCCCAGCAAGAAAATTGCATCTCTCCTTAAGCTTGGTTGCTGCTTTATCAAAGAAACTCAGAGAGAGAGAAAGAGATCTATAGATTGAAAGCTCGGAACAGCAAGAGAGAGAGAGAGAGAGAGAGGGAGGGAGGGAGAGCAAACTCTGAATTCAGGATGAAAATGAATAATGCAGAGGCTTGCTAGCTGAGGACACTCATCGCCTCTATAGAAGAGGAGGAAAAGGGGGGGGGAGGGGGGTTGACAGGGGAAAAATGTGGGGAAACACCCTCAAATAAGCTGTCACTTAGTCACCCCACACCCTACTTGATCAGCTGGGCCATGTTCATACCCTACTTTTCACCAGTTATCTGGAAGTCCTATTCTCTCTCCTCAAGTATCAATATTCCAAATGGGGTCTTACCAAGACATAACAAAGTGGTTATGCACTTTATAAGGCCTTGGTAATAAGGCCACACTTGGAATATTGCATTCACCTTTGGTTGCCACGATGTAAAAAAGATGTGGAGACGCTAGAAAGAGTGCAGAGAAGAGCAACAAAGAGGATGAGGGGACTGGAGGCTAAAACATACGAAGAACGGTTGCAGGAACTGGGTACGTCTAGTTTAATGAAAAAAAGGACCAGGGGGAGACATGATAGCAGTCTTCCAATATCTCAGGGGCTGCCACAAAGAAGAGGGAGTCAAGCTATTCTCCAAAGCCCCCGAGGGCAGGACAAGAAGCGATGGGTAGAAACTAACCAAGGAGAGAAGCCACCTGGAAGGAAGGAGGAACCTCCTGGCAGCGAGAAGAATCAGCCGGTGGAAGGGCTTCCCTCCAGAGGTCCTGGGGAGCAGACCAACGTGACCAAGGTGTCCAGGTTTGGTGATGAACTTTTAAACAGGTTCATTTCCAGACAAGTCAAAGGCCCCGGCACACCTTCTTCTAACATATCTTATCTTATAATGCATATTTTGCCTAGAAGTGGAATAAACGAGGAGAGAGGATGCAGCCTGATCTCATCCGTAAACATACCTCAACATACCTAACACCTCAGACATATTGGGGTTATTCTGCATTGTGTGAAGAAAAATATTTTCGGTTCCACCCAAGTTTACTCAGTGCCATCTGGGTAGGAAGGTGAGATGTAAATTGAAACAATAATCAGAAGAATGCCAGCTGTCTGGCGGCATCACCCAGCACCCACCCCAGTGGAAAAAGGACTGTTGGCCGAAGACCGATTTGGCACAGAGGTTGCCGGCCCCTGAGTAAACACGGCTCAGGACCGGCCATATGTGAGGCTGGCGTGCCGCTGCGAGCAAACCCACGTCCTGACATTTTGATACATGCGCTGACATTTCACTGAATGGGCACCGACAGATTCTCAGAAGCCTTTGTGCTAGAAATCCACCGAAAATCAAGTGGAATAAATATGAAAAACGGGGTCACTGTTTGCCACAAGACCGGCCCCTCAACCAACGCTTAGACTGATTATTTTAGCTTGACACCTTGTCCTTAGCGCTAGGATGAACACAGCAGAATAACACAATCAGAAGGGACCTCAGAGGTCTTCTAGTCCAACCCCCTCCTCAGGCAGGAGACCCTATATCATTCCAGACAAGTGGCTGTCCAGTCTTGTCGTGAAAGCTTCCTTCTCCTGAAAAGGTCTCGGCTATTGTTAGAAGGCCTACTGAGTCCTGGAGAAACCAAACTGGCCTACAAGAAAGACCTAACGAAGAATAGAAACGAGACACGGGAGTACAATGGCCAAGACAGTAAAAAAAAAAAAAAAAAAAAGCAGGGAAGGCAGATCATAACAAGACCTGGCAATGTCTAAGAGGAGGAAAGTTGAAGGAAGAGCCCGGGGCTACTTCTGGCTACACAAGACCAAGCCTTAAGGACAAATGCACCCAAAGCCAGAATTGAGAAGACACCAACAGACAGTAAGTGCCACCTATGCAAAGAAGCTGCAGAAACAGGGGACTCCCTGGCATATCTGCTGCCAGAAGATCGCCCAAACTGACTGCAAGCAACGGTGTGACAACATAACAACAATGGTGCATTGGAAGATCTACAAGAAATACATTTGCCTGCAAGCATGACCTGGTGGGACCATAAAATAGAGAAAGTGAGAGAAAGTGAAGACACTAAACTGCTCAGGGACTTTAGAAGTTAAACAGAGAAGCACCTGCCACACAACACACCAGATTTTAACAGTTGTCAATAAGAAAGACAAAAAAGTTTAGATAGTGGATAGTGGCAGGACTGGGGGGGCAGCAGAAGAGAAGAGAAAGAACTACAGAAGATCACAAAATATAAAGACCTTCGAACAGAAATAGAACGATTGTGGGAAAAGAAAACACAGGTAGACCCAATAGTAATAGAGGCTCCCAGAAGTACCATTTGAATCTCATTGGCATTGACAAATTCACCCTCAGTCAATAGCAAAAGGCAACTTGACTCAAAACAGCTTACATTCTGCGACTAGACCCCTTACATCCCAAAACATCCCCATTTGCCGATCCCAGGTCTTTGGGATGGATAGGCGGATAAAAATGTGAAATCCAGTCTTAACACCTGGCTGATAGACTAACCAACCACAATACTACTTGATGAGATCTGGAAGGCCATCAATGGATCAGACAGGAAGGGTTTTAATTTGCAGCCCTGAAGGGCACCAACCTTGCCACTGCCTTTCCCTGGACTGGCCTGCCTATGAGTTTGCCGTAACCCCTGAAGGCCAAAGGGGGGCCAAGCTCCCTCCAAGGCTCCTGAAGACCCGGAGCATCAAAGGGAGAGAAGCAGGGTGGGAGGAGGAGGAGGTGAAGTCCCAGCTGCTCTCACCCCCCCCCCCTTGCAAGATGCAACTGCTTGGGAAAAGGACCAACCCTCGGTAGAAAACCAGCATTTTCTAAAAGCATAGCAGGAACAACTTCTGCCTGCTTAATACCCAAAATAAATAGGAGGCAAGGTGAAGAGCAAAAAAAATTGGCAGCAGCTCCAGATTGGCTCCCTCAGAAAGAAGCAGAAGGAGTAATATTTGCAGCAGGAGAACAGACACAAGCACAGATGCCGTAAAACAGAAATTGAGAAAACTGGACACAACAACGCACGTTGACCATGACAAGAGAGAGATAAGGCTGTGGACTTCCTAATCAGCAGCTGTGGCAAATTTGCCCAGATCAGGTTAGGTCAGAGACACAATGTGGACTGGAGAGTCTTGACCATTATGTTGAAAAAGGGGCACGGAACGACCATGAAAACCTCTTTCAGGGCCTCCAAGTCCAGATGAACATCCAGGACACAATAAGTCCAACGTTGCAGGGCTTCCAGAAACCAAATCTTACTTAGAGGTGAAGAACAAATGGAAGGGAGGAAACAGAAACGATGGACAAAGTATCAGGACTGCACAACTGACATTTTGAGCCGTGTTTCTCAACTTTGGCACTTTCGGATGGGTGGGCTTCAGCCTGGGAACCTGGTGGGGTGTTGGCTGGGCAACTAAGAGGTGGGGAGAGGCGGTGGGGAAGGGCCCTTTTGAGCTGGGAGCTCTAGAAAGGACTGGGACATCTGCCTCCCCACCCAGGCAGAGTTTAAACGAGTGGCCTGACTTTTTAGCCTTCGACTTATTGTATTCAATTGAGCCAGAATTATGGCTGTAAGTCATGCTGGTCCTTAAGCAGGTCATCGTATGACCACACCCAATTTTACACCTTTTTTTTC